>CM021103.1:369546598-370161602 GCA_007115665.2 Sequoiadendron giganteum | reverse complement strand
TTGGAATATGTGCCCACTAAGGAACAAATTGCAGATATCTTTACTAAACCGTTGCCTAAGGATACTTTTGAGCATCTCAAAGGAAAGTTAGGTGTGATTTACCCTCTTAATATGAACTAAGATGCAAGTCTTTGCATTAATCTGTGCACTCATAGTCATATCTTGTTTCAGATTGATGTTGTGGTGGCTGCTACTCAAGGGGAGTAGTCAGATGATTCAGAGCTTGTGTACCATTGCCATTGATGTCAAAGGGGGAGAAGAGTAATGTGAAAAACCTTTGTAGAAGAAAGGGGGAGAAGTGCAATAAGTACTAAGAGGGAGAAAATGGAAGAGCAATGTAAGGAGGAAAATAACAGTTTGAGAAGAGTTAGTTGCGTTGATGGTATTTTTCACATCATGTGTTGCCATCAATGCCAAAGGTGGAGATTGTTGGATGTTGTGGTTATGTTGCTGATATGTGGTTGTCACTAATGTCAACACTATTATAATTGATGATTTTGAAGGCTATATATGTCGAGGATATTGAGAAAATTAGAATAAATATGTTGCAAGAAGTCTGTGAAGTTGAGAAGATCTGAATGGTGGAAAGTTGTGTAAGTTGATATTTAGAGGCCGCGCTTTAAAGGGTTTCTTGTTGAGCTTGTCTAGTATGTTGTCCGGAAGTTTCAGTGGTACGCATCAATATTGGATCGAGTTATGAGTTTCTGAGCTTCTATAGTTATCTTGTTACTGTAGCAGGTGTTTCTAGAAGAAGAGAATGCAATTCTAGTAAATTGAGTTATTGTGTATGCTATTGGGATGTTCAGTGATTTTTCTAGATCGTGATCTACCATTGTGATACGTCTGCATTGATCGGTGTGCTTGTGATTGAATATTTTCCTTTGTGTTCGAGGTTTTCATGTTCTTGGATGACATGATGGTGGCAGCGTGTTGCAGATCCTTATGGATTAATATTTTATTGTTTGGCATGTTAAAGGATGTTTATTTAGGTCTTCATTATTATGTGACCAACTTAGGTTGGTGTGCATTGATATTTGTTCATGAATTGGGCCGACAGTTGTAATTTATTCTTTCATTTGTGGCCGACAGAGTTGTTGATGTAAATTCATGTACCAGATATATAAGAGTGATTTTTTAATTCATTTTAGAGAATATGTGTGTAAATGTGTGGTGTGCATGCAAAATGTGTGAATAAATATCAGATCATTTGATTTCAGAGCACAGTGTGAAGAAGATTGAGCGAAGTGCACGAAGAAGTGTTTTTGTGCCTAACCGAAACTATCATCAGGCTTTTGTAGAAGCTATTTTCTCATTTCAACCTCATCAGATAGATTTAATCTGATTATTTTATGTAAGGAAGTGTGCCTGAATGCATGTGCATTACTTATTCATTTTTCATTATACTTCTAATAGGGTATAATCTTGTGGACTAACATCCACTGTGGTTTTTCCCCTAACAAGGTTTCCACATATAAAATATTGGTGTTCATGTGTTTCTGATGTGTTGTTAATTTATGCTTTCACTGTTAATTATCAGATTTGAGATTAAAGGTTGATTAAGGTTGAATAAGTTTAAATTCTGTAACAACTGATTCACCCCCCCTCTCAGTTGTCTATCCTTTTTTTTCCAACAGAATCATTTTTTCTCAATTTATAACCAGTCACCATAGGAGTACATACTAGTTTGGAGTTATCCATTCCAAACTTCTTCAACATCTCTTTGACATACTTAGACTGGGAAATGAAAATCCCATTATCTATTTGATTGATTTGTAGCCTAGGAAAGAAATTCATTTCCCCAAACATTAACATTTCAAATTCTTTCTACATTTCCTCTGCAAACTTCTTACACATAGCTTCATTTCCACCAAAGATAATATCATCCACATATACTACTACTATCAAGATTTTGTCTTCCTTAATTTTAAAGTAAAGATTACTATATGTTGTGCCTTTATTGAATCCTTGTTGTATCAAGTACCTGTCCAATCTTACATACCAAGCTTTGGGAGCTTGCTTCAATCAAACCTCTTCTTCCAAATATCCATTCAAAAAAGCAGACTTCACATCCATTTGATAAGCCTTAAAGTCTTTATGTACTAAAAATTCCAAAAAGATTTTGATAGCTTCTATCCTAGCCACAGGAAAAAAATTCTCCTCAAATTCTATACCTTCCACTTGTGAGTAACCCTTACACATAAATCTTTCCTTATTTCTTACTACTTATCCTTTCTTATTCATCTTGTTCTTGAATACCCATTCAATTCCAATTATGTTCTTATTTTCCAGTCTAAGAACCAATTCCCAAGTCTGATTTTTCTCTATTTGCATATGTTCTTCTTCCATTTCCTTCATCCAATGTTCATCTTTGCATGCTTCACTCACTATTTTAGCTTCAAATTTAGAAAGCAAACACAAATTTACCTCAACTTCAACAACTTTTCTTCTTGTCAATACACCCTTCCTCTTATCTCCAATGATTTGATCTTTAGAATGGTTCTTTTGCACATACTTATGAGTTTTAGGGGTCTTCTCTAAAGCTCATTCCTCTTCATTCTGCACTTATTTTCCATTAGATTTTTCTTCTTCTTCTCTGCAATCAAGTTCATCTGACACATATCCATCTACAACAATATAATTCTATAATTTTTCATCAACTTTAACATTTGCACTTTCAACTATCTTTCTCAACCATAACATCTTTAAGATTTTCTTCTATTAGAATATCCAAGGAAGATACCTTGATCAGACCTTGCATCAAATTTTCCTAATATTTATTCTTCTCCTTTGATGTAACATTTTCTTCCAAATACTCTAAAGTACTTCATAGTAGGAATCCTTCCATACCATAGCTCATAAGGAGTCTTTAAGCTATTAGCTTTAGCTTCAAATTTTTTAAGTATGTAAACAACAGTATGAATAGATTCTCTCTAGCAGAATTAAGGTAGGTTTTCCTCTTTCATCATATTTCTAGAAACCTCTTGAATAGTTCTATTTTTATTTTCAACAAATCCATTTTGTTGAGGAGTTCTAGGGGCAAAAAAATGCCTCTTTATTCCATGAATTTCTGAAAAAGTGTTAAACTCATTGGAGGTGAATTCACCACCTCTATCAGACCTCAAACATTTTATTTTTAGATCCATTTCATTCTCAACAATATATTTGAATGCTTTGAATTTATCTAATGCATCAAAATTCTCTCTAAGAAACGTAATCCATGTCATTCTAAAATAATCATCAATCAAAAGCATAAAGTACTTGTCACCTTGTAGACTTCTCACTCTAGTATGACCACAAAGATCTATGTGCACTAATTCCAATAGTCCGTTAGAAGATTGTTCCTTTCCCTTAAAGCTACTCAATTTTTTCCAAATTGACAACAATCACAAACAACATTGATAGGATTTGTGATTCAAGGTAAATATCTCACTGCATGAATTGAAATAATTCTTTACCAAATTATGAAAATTCATGTGACACATCCTCTGATGCTATAACCAACTATCATTAAATTGAGACATAAAGCAATGACCATCAACACTCTTAAGTTGATAGATGTTTCCATCTGTTCTCTTACCAGCAACAATCATAGTTCTAGACCCTTTCTGGATCACACACGCTTCATCCTTAAACACAAGATTATAACCCTTGCTACACATTTTTCCAACACTCAAAATATTATATCTTAAGCCCTTAACATAATAAACTTTATCAGTGTTATGCCTGCCATCAAAACTGATTGAACCTATTCCAAAAATCTTAGCTCCTGAATCATCTCCAAATTTAACCGATCCTCCATCATACTTTTCAAGTTTAAAAAACTTACTTTTTCCTCCAGTCATTTGATTAGAGCATCCACTATGAACAACCCAAAAATTCTTATCCTCTTTGACATGAAAAGAAGATACCAAAGTACCTTCAACCTTATCCTTCATCTCTGGAACACTTTCCTTCACATAAATTTTAGGGTTAGCAGAACCAGTTTCTTCTTTTGTATCCAAAAACAAACATTCATTATCATCAAAATCTCCATAATTAGATTCACCATCAAAAATTCCAACATCTTCTCTCACATAGTAATCATTCTTAATCATTTTTCCTTTTTTTCCTTATTCTTATTGTTTATAGATCTTTTTGGACATCTTCAAGCATAATGACCTATAACATCACAGCTACAACATTTGAAGGGTAATTTACCTTTGTACTTATTGGTGCCCTTCTTCATCTTTCTCACAAATTTAGCTTCCAAATCATCAAGATCTTCTTCATCTGAATCTTCAACCTTCTTTGATTTACCAGCCTTGAAAGCAGTCTCAAATTTTGTACCTTTCTTCAATTTTCTCATTTCAAATATAGTTAGAGCACCAATCAACTGATCTCTGGAATAACTATCAAAATCTATAGTTTCCTCAGCAGTAGATACCTTTTCACTGTAACAATCCAAAAGTGATCTAATAAATTTCTTCACTACTTTAGATTCTTTAACTATTGCACCAAGGCCTCTCATAGCACTCGCCAACTCATCAAATCTCTGTATGTAGCCTTTAATTGTTTCATCTTCAAAAATTTACATCATTTCAAAACATGCCTTCAATTTCTGCAACTTTTCTTTTTTGACCTTTAGATCTCCTTCATAAATTCTTTCTAGCTTATCCCAAACTTCTTTAGTAGTATTCAAACTCATAACTTTTACTAATTCAGTATTTGAAATATTATTCACAATAATAAATCTTGCCTTAGCATTGATCTCATGCACCTCGATTTATGCACTTATAGTTGGACCATCCAGAGGTGAAGTATATGTAGTCTGATAAGCCTTCTCAATCTCATATCCCTGAGCAAAAATATATCCTTCCATCTTTGTCTTCCATAATGAATAATCTAAGCCATCAATTCTAGTGTATTCCCAAGCAATCTTGTTTGCCATCCTAGATCTACCCAAGTGGTTAAGCTCTTCTCCAAGGAACCTTGCTCTGATACCAATTATTGAAATGAACAAGACAAATAAGAGGGTGGGTGAATCATTTTTAGCAATTAAACCTTCCAAACCCTCAACAATTATCAGATCCACACGCATTCATTAAACCCTTATTCTATTACTATCATTAATCATGAAATGTAGATAACAAAAACTGAAATCACAACACCATACATAAGAGAACACCAAATTTATGTGAAAAATCCAATGAGGGAAAAACCTTGGTGAGGATTAGATCACAATATAAGTAATAGAAAAACTGATAAAAAAGGGCTCACTGCCAAAATAGGACACACTATCCAAAAGGTTGATAGCCAGAGCTCACTACCACAAAAAGAATACAAGATAGAAGAAGAATGTTAGATGAAGAACACTTCTAAATGCAACAAAAATCCATCAACATTTCTCACACACTTTTGTAGTCTCACATGAAATATTTTAGATGCCTTCAGCTCACTGCCTCTAGGAACCGTAAGATTAAAATTCGCACTACTCTACTCAAATTTGCATCACATGCATCACTCACATCAATCTCACATCTTAATTCTTACTTCTTTTATCTCTCAACTCACAAAAACACCATTCATATTTATATCGATCTCAACCTCAAAAATATTCTCCAATGTCAACCACTAGTCGTTATACATACACATTCAAAATAGGCCAGCACCTAAACATTCCCATGGTGGAAAGGAACAAAGATGACATACGTGAATCCTTAATTAGGACCTAAATAGATCCCAACACACTTCAACATGCTTCTATAAACCTCACATGTAGTGTTAAACACAAGGTCAGCCAACACCCATGTAAAACACCATAAACATTAAGTATAAGCTTCCTCAAATCAATCTAAAACTTCCAGACAACATAATTCACTTGAACACAATAAAAAATAATCCACAAACTTCTTAAGATTCATATAACACTTCATCCAAGCTCACATCATACAAAATTCTTCAACCTAGAACAATTTGTAACCCTTATTTAAATACTAATAAATGAAACTCACTTTGTACTACATCAAATCAAGTAAAAATTTGAAAAGACACAAGCATTATAAACAATTTCCCAAATCTGCACAACCTGAAGCCAAAAAATGGAGAAACACAGAGCAAATACATTTCTCCCAAGCCACAAAAAACATCACTAAACAACTGGTTCACACACTGGTGAAAATATCTCGCACTCTATAATGATCCAAAAATACAAATTTTGAATATAGCATCTCTGAAAACCTTGAATAACCTGTAAGATCCGCATAGACATAGCATCAACACAAAAGGAACGTGAAGAACAATACTAGAGCACACTATGAACACTTGCACAACAAAGTTCACTTTATTTATCAAATTTTCTAAAAATTACTTGGAAACCAAGTACCAAAGAAATCATCTAAGCTCATTATTTCATTCCAACTCACCCTTAGACTCTGCAATAAAAATATAGCTCTTGTACTCACAACACTTCCTCAAGGTCTCAATTAGACATGCACAACCTATTTTCCTCTTTTTCACAATTTTCTCAATGTGTTTCCAAAAAGTGTAGTCTTTGACACTTTTTCACTCATTTTGGCCTTTTCCCTTGGATTTTGGCCTTGTTTTGCCTTGATTTAGTCTAGAATGCTTGCAAATCCACAACAATCTAATGGTGTTTTACAAATGTGTTGTGAAGTGTTGTAACACTTCTTCCCACTAATCTAAGACCCTTTCCATACAATTCACCTAAATAACCCCTTTTACTCCTTTCCAAGCCTACTGTCAAGGTGTTGTAAAGTGTTGTAAGGAATTTTAACACTTTCCTAGGCTTATCATCCACCAATTAACCCTTTTCTTATGTTAATTTATCCCCTTAATGTACTTTTAGGCTCGACTTAAGTGTGTTTCGGGAGGCAAACCTAATAAACACCATTTAACACCTTTTTATTCTTGACCACCACTTGAATTTGCCCAAGTGGACTACGTTGCCACCTTGGATGACCTAGTCCCTTTTGGCTTAAAATTCAAAATTAAAACATGAATCTAACGGGAATTTTCCTCCAAAACCCTAGTGTCGGCTATCAAATGTCATTTTTTGGGAAATTAGGGCATATCCTGTATAAATGAGGGTTTTTGTCTTCATTTTTCCTCTCTTACTCTCCCCCCCTCTAAGCTCATTTTTCATTTTCACAATCACTCTTGCACTCAAGCTTCCCAAGAAAGTAATCAAGCACAAGGCATCTCAAGAAACCTCCATTGGAGCTAGTTCTTTCATGTTGCAGACTTCAACAACTAAAGGTTTGGTAAGTGTTTGTATTGAGTTCATCATTCAATCGTCCTTCCCTTTCATTGTTTCTCATTTGGGTTTAGTTACCATCAAAGGGGTTTGACAAAGGAAAAACCCTAATCTCTAACCCTAACCCTTTCCTTCTCTTTGCATATGTGTTTTGTAGGTTTTTCTTTGCAGTTTTGTCAAAAATAAAGTTGCTAAAAGGTGTTGCCAACTCATCAAATTCATTCAAGTCAACAAACCCTAGTTGAAGCTTGGAGACCTCTTTCAACTCGTTTTTTGCAGAATTTGAACCAGACACCTGTTAGGATCCAAAGTGAAGACTGAAGGCTCCAATCTCTACTTTCATATTCTCAAAAACTTAGAAGAGGACTAGGTCGCCGACAATTGTGACCTAGTCCCTTTGAGACTATTTTTTGAGAATTTTGACATTTTCAGATACCCTTTTGGTAGAAACCCACTCCGACAGATTTTAGCAACAAAAGGACTAGGTCACCCATTCTAGCGTAAGTGTCCCTATGAATATTTTCAATAGATTCTACAAAATTTTGGAGCTCCTCATCTACAACCTTCAATACCCAAGTGCACCACTTTTGTTATTTCCAGTTTCTTTCCAATTTGCATACATTTAAGTCATTTAATTTACATTGCGTGTAGTTTAGATTTACATTACTTTACATTTCATAGTTAAATTAGTTTCATCACTTTACAACATTTAGACACTTCATCACACACAACACAATCCAATTCAACTCATACCCCTTATATTGAATGAACTTACCAAAAAGAGTCATATCACCAAAGTGGAAAGAGTGTCATTCCTAAATCAAGTGCTTCTTAGGTGAAAAACCCTAGGGGCCTAGTAAGGGGAATCCTCTTTCCCTTGTTAGGCATATATATTTTTGGTGGTTCATTTTGGTGAACCCGACTATACAACACTTGTTAATTTTTTGATTTTTCATTTCATCTTAGGAAAAAGGCTTGCATTGCGGTAGGATTTTGCATTGTTTGCATCCTAGGGTTTGTAAAAAGTGCAATAGTGAAAATTTCATGTTAACTTACATTTTTACATATATAATTTCATTGAAAATCTCTAAAATTCTGCATTGGCATCTTAGTATTGCATAATATAGCCTGAAACGCATCAAAACCAATCACAAAAATCAAAAAATATGAAAAAAATCCCTATTGGGACTAATTCGCCATTCTGGGCGACCTAGTCCTAGTTCACATTTTTAATTGCATGTTACAGCATCAAAAACTCATTTATGTGCTTTCTTAGCCTCCTAGTATCATATACTATAAGTCTGGAAAGTTTTAGAAACATAGGTTTTAGGCTTCTCACTCAAAATTATCAATTTAGGGTAGTCATTCTTGATATACCTTCATCATTAGATCTGCAAAACTCTTACATTTATGAAATTATTCTTAAAATTGATAAAATTACTTTTTACTTTTGCTTATATGTTGTTCACATTCATTAAACTATGAATAAGTTTTCTAAAATTACTTTTCATTCTTACAACTCAGCATACATTGGATAAAAATGTTATGTATATTTGTATCCACATTGTTCATATTGTTGAAATGGTGCATGAAATGGTTACATGTATTTGTCATTTTTTTTCAAACAACGCTAGTATCATACAAATCTAGATATGCTAACAAACTCTCCCTACCTTCTCCCTATGAGAGTGTTTTAGTGATAGAGAATAAAACCTTGGACGTTCCGAACAATCATATTAGTTCTTCCCCTAATCTCTCTCCTCTTGGTGATGCAGAGATTTTGGTGTTAGAAGAACCAATCAATGAGAGTTTTGAGAACCCTAGTTGTTTATCTCCTCTTACCTCTCTTAAAAAACAAGACAAGACCACCATAAGGGATCATGACAATAACATTTGTCCTTCTCCTAGTATCTCTCCTAGCTGTGAAGAAGATACTTTGTCATTAGAAGTACAATCGATGAAAGTCGTGAGTATCTTAGTTGTCCCCTTCTCTGAGGGAACCCCTTTATTAAACACAACAATTCTACCATTGATCATTACCCTACTTGTGATAAATTCCTTTTAGAAGAACCAACCTTTGAATGTGAAGAACATTTGGTTTGTAGTTCTCCTAAAAACTCTCATCTTGGGGAGACTATCATGGTGCAAGAACATGTGAACCTTGACACCTATCCTTCAAACACTAAACCTTCCCGAGGAGAAGATAATCAAGTGAAATTTGAATCCCATTCACTAACAATTCATGCAAATAAAGACAAGATTCTTGAGGTTATGACCACACAAGTGGGATCTCCTTTAATTAGTGAGCCTCCAAAGTCCCCTCCCACTAGTGAATCACATTAAAAACTAAGATATATCTTGAAATACATGATTCAATCTACTCATAACAATGTTTTGCAGCCCCTAAGTTGTAACTTAGTGACTCAAATATCTAGGGGATGACACATCACTCCTACACCATTTCCCTTTCTCAACTTAGAGTCCCTAGTGTTGAGGACCTTAAAAAGGATCCTCCTAATATATCTTTATGGCAACTTATTCAACTTTCACCTACAGTTAACTTTCTCCTTCAAGAAATGGTGCAAATAAAGATGGAGGAGATCCAATCTAAATTAAAATAAAACAATATCACATCCTCCTCTCATCCCATGCAAGTAACCCAATCCGAAATCATATTCCCTAAACATGAATTACCCTCACTTGAGATCCAAAACAAGAATGATCCCTTGATGATAAAGGTGATCATTAATGAAACTTTAGTCAGGCACACTCTCATAGACAATGGAGTATAAATTAATGTTTGCGGCATGGATCTCCTCTATAAACTTGGCATGGACCAAAAAATTATTTAACTTAATGATGTTCATATTCATGGCTTTGACAATGTTCATAGGACACTACTAGGGATGATCACATTACCTATTAAGACCAGACTTGTTGTGTTTCCTACCTCTATGCATATCATGCAAGGACCCCTTCCATACAATCTTCTCCTAGGAATACCATGGATTCATGCTATGAAAGGAGTCCCCTCTACTCTTCACCGTACAATGAGATTTGAGTACAATAACATGATATACACGGTTGATGCAAATGAACGAAGCTATGAATCGACTAATCACAACATGTCCAACTCCCCTAATCCTTTCATTTCTAGATCCAAACTTATCCAAGTTGATGCTAACCCTTCACCTATGCCAAAAATATTTCGTGATCATTGGGGGTCATTAGATTCTATACCTCCTTTCAATACAAAATCCAAAATCTCACCCTCTTGGTCCAAAGAGTCATATACAAACAATTCACTTTCAGATACAAGTTCTAGGAATGATTGGGGTCTTACGCCCCCCTTTAAAGGAGATTGTGAAATCTCACAATCTAAACCACAAAAAACCTATGTTCTATATATTCAACTTGGTTCTACATAAACACCATTACCCCATGGTGGTGATGGGACCTATATAACTCCCATCCCTCATGAGGGAACCACACATAACACTGAAAAGGATTTGTGTTCATGTATAGAAACCAATCCTTCTCGAAAACACACAAACCCTTCATCTAACTTGGAAGATTTTATGGTATCGTGTAATGTCCCCTTCTCATCAATAACCAGTTCAGTTACTCATCAGGCTATTCCGGAGGCCCGTAGGCTCGTTGAGGTAAATTAGGGTTTCCTTTATTGGAGGTTTTGTAGTATTTCTCAGAATTTACTATTTATAGTAAATTCTATTTTTGACAGTATCTCAATTGTTAGCTCTTCAGTTATGTTCCTCTTCAGTTGGAGCAATAAGGTGTTTCTCAATTTTGGCTTAAAAGCTTTATTTGGTGAAAAAGTTAAATTAAAGGTGTAGACACCGAAAATTGGTCTAGGCCTGCGAGTACCACTTTCGACATAATTTATATTATCCATGGTCATGATTAAATAATGTTAATTATTTAATTACTCTTTCTAACACATATTTCCTCTATTAATTAAATACCCCTTTTTAATTATTTCATTAATTCATTTTGACCTTTATTCAACTTTGATTAATTAAATAAATCATATTTGTTTAATTATGTCGCTAACTATTTAATTCTTCCTTCTTAATTAGATAATTTATTATTTAATTACCCCTTTGTCATATTTCAACTATAATTAAATATTTATTATTTAATTATTCATTTTACCCCCTTTATCTATAATTAAATGTTTATTATTTAATTATTCATTTTACCCCCTTTATCTATAATTAAATGTTTACTATTTACTTATTCATTTAACCCCCTTTATCTATAATTAAATATTTATTATTTAATTTATTCAATCTCACCTTTACAATAGTCAAATTAAATAAATGATCTTTATTTATTTAATTAAATCTTTCATTTTCAAATGTTGAATTAAATTAACATTTAATTCATTTATTTAAATCATGCACATTCTTCTATCAATCAATTGACTAATCATTCACTCACCTTTTGACTCAAGATCTATTTTTAGTTCTCCAGTTATCTCTGGGTTCGGTATCTAACTGTCTCAGCGAGAAGACTCTTTGTCACAATAGTCAGTTAACTAGTTTTAACTCATGTATGCATTCAAATTCTTCATCTTGGAGTTCTAACTTTGTCTTTGAAATTCAAAGTCTATTTCTTCTATTTTTGAAGACTCTTAACTGAAGATTCAGATCTTGAACTCTTGTTCTTCTTATTTTCAAACAGTCTTGACACAAGATTAAGTTGTTCTAATTTAGTCTCTATCCTGCACTCATGTTCTAACTCACGTTTTGACTGAGACATAACTCACATCGCATGACATTCATCAATCTCATCCGTCGATCTCTCTTTCAATCTGAGTCGATCGTTCAAAAACCCAAAATCTATAAAATGGCCTGTCATTATCATTATTCCTCCTCCCGAAATCATACACTTTTGAGAAGAAACTTATCTTCGATATTTTGCTTAGACATTCAATAAGGTTATGATTGCATAAATACTGAAAATTTGAGGGCAAGAATACTAAAACAACAAAATGGAGAAGAGCAATCGAGATAATTTGAAGGAGTGAACGCATATTCGGTGAGAGCTTTCCAATTGATTTGTTTAGTTTATTATGTTTACTTATTCATTCTTTGTTGTTTGATTTAGATTAATATTGATTTATATTAGGATTAACATCGTTTATTCTAGTTGCAGATATCATATCAAGATTTTATTCTATTTACATTTGGTGAACCTGACGTGAACATGCTTCCAATTCGCACATCTTTTCGTCTTCCCGTCCTTCTATTTTTTTATTTTTGCAAGTTATCGTACGACACACCTCATCTGCTTAATGAAATGACGCATCTGTATATGCGAGCCACATCTATCATTCTGCACCACATCCGTGAACTTGTGCACCTCATCCGCCTGTCAATAATTTGTGAACCGCATCCGCCTATCAACATCGAGCTGCATCTGTGGCTCAAAATGTCGTATTTGCCTGGTAATCAATTTTCACTTTGTAGTTATTTTCGTACATTTTTTTTTTCATTTTCGTTGTTTAGGTTATTTTGATTTTCGCTAATGTTTGGTTATAGTTGTATTGAGGTGGATTAACTTAGTGTTTGCAGGACGAAGCATAGAAGACCATAAAAACACAAACCATTATTTTTTGCAGGACGAAAGTTAAAGACACCAAAAACAAACTACTAATCATTTTTGCATGTAGGACCTAATGAATTTGTGGATTTTGTTTCATAAGCTTTATGTTTGGTAGTTAGATAATTGTTGTTTGGATTAAAAAGAATCACTATTTTCCTTGTTTGGTGTGAAAGCACGTTTTTGTAACCCTTCACAATTCAGTATATCGGAGTATCCTCTCCCCTTGCACAGTCATGCGATCATGGGTGTAAGAGAAACGATTACTGACTCTAAAACTTGGGCCTGTCTTGGTGGGAAAAAGTACTCACCCCAAGACGACTTAGATCGGTAACACGCTAAAGCCAAGCGACTTCCACTCGGTATATAAAAATGGATTTCTAGAGATAGCCCAAAAATGACGCTCACTATTCTGATGAGAAGGGTAGAAATGGTCTCTCGCCGAAGTTTAATAGTTCCCCATGAACGGAATGCCCTTACTAAACACCTTGTTGTAGTTTTTGCCAAAATCCTACCTATTTGCTGGCGCAGCAAGGTCGGCCCTGTGAAGCCGTCTTACATTCTTACAGTTTATGTGTGGAGATGAGATGTATGCCATGGGAGTTTTATGAGTATAGTAGCTTGGCTTCCCCGTATAAGTGAGTGTCATGGAGGGGATCCAGTGGGGTCAAGCTACTAGTCATCCACCATAAATATGCATAGCTGGATACATCCAAGTAAGAACTTAGTAAATATTGTCCAAAAAGCCTAGGTTGTAATTGTTTTATGCTCTTAAAAGTTCTATCATCACAAATTGAAAATACATTGATTGTTGTGTTTGTTTTTGCTATATTCGTCAAAAATATTGATCAACAAACGGAGTCAGTCAAAACAATTTTCGGAAAACTTCAACTGTCAAAAGGTGAGTCACAACTGTCAGTTTTAACACTGCATTTGTCTTAGCTAGTCGCATTTGCTACGGGAAACGCTGCATGTGTATGTCAAAAAAAGTCCCTTTTAACAGTCTAGATATTATGAGCCGCAACTGTCAATTTTGAGTCGCATGTGTACATGCAAGCCACATCTGTCAATTTTCAAGCCGTAAGTGTCTATCAGAAAATTTAGGTTTATAGAGTCCATATTTATCACTGCATGCATATTGCAAAACCACATTTTTCATAACAAAAAACGCATCTGTCAGAAAAACCACATGCATATTGCAAAACGCATCCTATCATAAAGAAAACTGCATCTGTGAAAAATTCCAAACTATCTGTCAATATTCGAAATGAGGTTTTCCTCAAATCACTGCATGTGCATGCTAAACTGCATCTATCAAAAATAGAACCGCAACTATTAGGTGAACCGCATTTGACTGTCAACAAAAAACTTCGAAAACTGCACCATAAGTCGAAAACATCACTGTCATTTTCGCTTCTATTTCTAAAGATCAACCTTGGACAAAAACTAGAAAAAAATTGCTCAAAACCTTGCATTATTAGGTGTCATATACGTCTTAGTCATAAGTCATTCTAAGTTGCATGCATATAGATACTTCCTAAGAAATTTCATATAGTCAAATAGAACAACTTTCCGCATCATTGGATACGTTCATGTTCCGATTTGTCCTCATCATTAAACCTAGTCACTTTGGTCCTATTAGTGAATCTTTTCAGCTCAATAGTCTAGTTTGGAAAATTCACCTTGTCAACTTTGCTTGTCCTACAATCAGGTTCCTTGGTCAAACACAAATCATTGCATGCATTTATTCCATAGGTGGTAGGTTATACCCGTCTTAGACTCATTTATTGTCATAGTCTGCTCGATATTTTACATATTTTTCGTCCTACCATACGTCATCTTAGAATACGTCTTTTTAAAAATCATTTCAACAACATCCTTATTCTTAGAAAATCCACAAAAAAACATAGAAATAGGTCATATCAGTTTTTAGACATAGTCTGCATTACCCTTTTTTGAGCAACTTTTCATGGTCGAAACAAGGTCTCAAAAGAAACATAAAGCAATGTCAGACCCCAATGAATTCATCAATCCATTCGGAAATCAACCATCAGGAAGTGAGAGACCACACAAACCTTTGCTTGAAAAACACGTCACTAGAGACACACATGGGCGAATTTATATAGAAGACATAGACATCGCCGTACAAGATCCTAAGTTTGCATCCTTTATGGATGAGTGTTTGGCAAATGATCCCCAATGATATCTAGCAAAGTTGCTAGTAGAAGGTGCCGCACTACCACCAATATTTGATATTCATACTTTGAAAACATAGTCTACTCAACCAACGCAAACTGCAATGTCAAGTGTTTCTATTCCCCAAATTACCGCAGCGATACCAACTAGTGTATCTACTCAAACATCGTCAATTGTAAGCACAATCCCTTTCAACGTAACATAGGGTTTACAATTTACTTCGGGGGAAAATTCCTCCAACCCCTTTGGCACCAACACTACTGGTAAGAGATCCAAAGTTGGTATGAGGATTCCTATACCCCATCAAAAAATTTAGACAGGAAATATTCCCATACCAAATCAGAACATTCAGACAGGAAATATTCCCATACCAAATTAGAACATTCTAACAGGATATATTCCCTCGCCAAATCACAACCCATCACAGAACATGGCATATCAGAACACCTACATTGATCCAAACAATGCAAACAACATGTCCTTGACACAAGTAGATGTTCTCCAGAACCAAATGCAAACTCTTCAACAACAGATGGACAACATGTCTATGTCAGGCAAACGAACTATCTCAGTGCAAGATCAATGTCCATGTCCATTCAACAAAGCGCTTTATATGACACCTTTCGCCCATGGATACATTATACCAAATTTTCCTAAGTATAATGGGAGGAAGAATCCTTTGGAACACATTAGAGAATTCTCAACGGCATGCATGGACATATCATATGACCCCACATACTTGATGAGACTATTTCCACAAACCCTTATCGGGATAGGACTGGAATGGTTTTCTAAATTACCATATGGCATATGATCCTAGGTTGAATTAGCTGAGAAGTTTGTCGAACACTTTGCCTTTAACATAGACAACGAAATAACCATAGCTACCTTGTGTCACACAACACAAGAAGATGGTGAAACTTTCACCACATTCTTCCAAAGATGGAGAAGTCTAGCTAGTAGATGTCCAGTTGAAATACCAAAAAAGCAAAAGGTCACGATATTCCTTGAAAACATCAATCCAAAATTGTGAAGTGACTTAAGGGTACACTGTTGTACTTCATTCCTAGACTTGGTACAAAAGGGCATCATCCTTGAAAAAGGCCTTATAGACAAAGGAGAAATTAAGGTACCAGGTAGAAATCCAGTGGTTCAACATCAAAACGCACCTAATTATAGAAACAAATTCTGGCCTAGAAACAAAAATGTTACAAATGACAACATTGTTGATGCTAAAAACATACATACGGGACCAGTTATCACACTTAGAGGTTACAACTCCAATCAAGACATGACGAATAGTCTAGATCAGACAGCCAATTATGTCCAAAATTCACAGCAACAATGACCACAAAGGAGATTTCCTACATGTGAATTTACTCCTTTAGGACAACCAATTGAGACAGTTTTCAAAGAATTGATTAAACATAATCTCATTAAACCATTGGAACCAAGAGAGTATGATCCTGGACAATTTAAACCTTCATGGTGGGATGATAATGATTTTTGTGACTATCATTAAATGAAAGGAAACAACCTACAACAATGTCGCCAATTGAAGAATATTATACAAGACTTTGTTGAAAACGGAACCATAGAGGTCAATGGGCAGAAAAATACCAAGAACAATTATCATAAGGTCTTCACGAACCCGTTACATGACCACACGAAAGGAAAAGCCTCCAGTTCGGAAACCAAGAATTCTCCGTCAGCCAATTACGCAAACACCAAGTATGACTATGGAAAAGGAAAGACCATATATAGCCTTCGAGCTGCAAATGAACATTTTGATACCATAATCATTAAGAAGCATCCAGAATGTGTTGTAAACACACGCAGAACAAAGATAACTATTCTAGGACCTTCTTCTGCGCCACCTACACAATCTTCCAAGTCTAAATACAATCTCCTTGATCAACTGAGAAAATGCCTCGCACATATATCCATCTTGGAATTGTTGACTTAATCACCTAAGCATCGAGCCATTCTTGACAAAGCCTTACAGAACAAAACTATCCCTATGGACTTAGATGTCAATCATTTCGAAGAAATGGTAGGATATTTAACCAACTCGCATCATGCCACATTTTCCCAACAAGATTACTCAACCGAAAAGTCTGATCATAATGACCCATTACATCTTGAAGTCCTAGTCCATCAAACCAAATTGGAACAAGTCTTGGTAGACAGAGGAGTAGGTTTGAACCTGTGTACCCTAAAATTGGTTAAGGCATTAGGATTCTCAGAAGAATGCGTAGACACCTCTAAAATTATAATCATCAAGGCTTATGATCATGAGGAAAGATCATCCAAGGGAGTTGTCACACTCCCTATCTGAATTGGCCCAACAATTATGAACACCAGCTTCCAAGTCTTAGATCTCACCCTTCCGTACAACTTGTTGTTAGGTAGACCTTGGATACACACAATGAAAGTTGTACCTTCAACATATCACCAATGTCTTAAAAATTCCCGTATAATGGCACCGAGATCACGATTGATGGTGATCCACATCCTTTTCAGTATTGTACAAGCCTAAGGGAAATTCCACAACAAAAAGTACTAGTTAACCAAGAAGCTTCATCATCCACTTCATCCCTATACGTTGACCCATCACATCTTACTAATTCCATTTCATTCAAACCACCACCATCCACTCCTAAGGTCGAGATCCAAGACAAGGGCTATGGAGAATATTACATAAAGGCCTCATACTGTGTCAGTCATCTGGTTCCACCTAAGGCGTATGGCTTACCCATGGTAGATAGAAGACAGTCAATAGTCACATTTCATGTTTCCCCTACAATGACATTGACCAAATGGGGAGAGTTAAGTGAAGAAATTTTGGATCAAGGTGATATTAGCTCCTGGTTGTACCAGGAAGACAATGAATACCCCTCGCCATCTATTCAAATAGCTAAGGACCAATATGAAAAAGGCTTTAAGATAATGCAAAACGAAGGCTATGATGGGCACAATGGGTTAGGATTACATCAAAATGGAAGGATGGAACCGATCACTATTTCACCACGACCGAAATACCTAGGGCTAGGGTTTCAACCACTTAGAATTGGGTATCTTGGTACTTCGTCATCATTTCAAGAGGAAGTGAGTGCTTATGTAGACATCAAGATATCTCATGAACCACTTCCCCCAGTTTACGATGAATCTCATGAACCACTTCCCCTAGTTTACGATGAATCTCCCGACTCAAGTGATTGTGAATGGGATTCCCTTTCCTCTACCAGTACCATGAACATACATGCTCTATTTGGAGAATTGGACCTAAAGATAAAACATGTACCAAAACCATCTAGTCCCTGTCATAGGAAACACTTGTCCAAAGAAGAATGGCATAAGCACTATTATTGGGAAACCCTTGATCATGCATCTTGGGCACCTCACAAACCATCTTCTGACGATTCATCCCTTACAATAGTCCCACAGTAGAGTATACCTACCCATAGGAAAAAGAACAAGAAGGAGTTAGTCCAAAACTTTTGTGACCATGTCAACCATTCTATATTCACCTTGTCAGCTTCCACCTTCGATAACTCTGATGATGAAATGTTTCTCATATATCCCGAACTTATCGACTGGGATCAACAAGGTACACCCACCATAGACACATTCGAGAACAACGAAGCAATAGCTGAGTTCATGGGACTTCGAGAAGGCATACCAAGAGGGGATCATAAAGCTGGTTTTACCATAGACTTGGATGATAAAGCATATTTTGGGGAGTCTATTTACACCTCTAGTCGCAAAAATGAGAATAAAAAGAAAAAAGACAATGAAAAGAAAAATGATGAGTCCCTAGGTGAAAACCGAAAGGCACCTTTGGACAAAGAAACTGTCAAAATAAAGGACGTATCCAAGGGAAAAAACCTCTCTGAGGCACCCAAGGATAGAGGTTTAAATATTCTCCCCATAGAACAAGAAAAGTCACTGATGCTAGTAGAAGAGTCTGTTGAAGTCAACATAGGTACAGAAGAGAATCCTCAGATGGTATATTTTGCAGCTTCTTTAACAGAGATAGAAAAACCTGAGTTTAAGGACTTCTTCAAAAGGAGATAGATAAAATTTGCATGGTCATATGCTGACATGCCTAGGCTGGATCCAGACCTAATATTGCACCATCTACCACTACAACCAGGTATTAAGCCTTTCAAACAGAAGTTAAGGAAAATGCATCCACAGATTGCTCTATTGATCAAAGAAGAACTTAAGAAACTTTTGGATGTAGGATTCATAAGGATGATAGACTATGTAGACTGGATATCAAATCTTGTGCCAATGACTAAACCAACTGGGGGTATTCGCATTTGCACAGACTTTAGAGACATCAATAAGGCATGTCCTAAGGGTGACTTCCCTTTGTCGAACATCGACATGATAGTAGATCTTACAACAAGATACAAGATTCTATCCCTCATGGATGGTTTCTCTAGATATAACCAAATCAAAATCATAGTTGAAGACCAATACAAGACAACTTTCACATGTCCATGGGGCACATACTGTTGGAATGTTATGCCTTTTGGCCTTAAGAACACAGGAGCTACCTATCAACAAGCAATGACTATGATTTTCCATGACTTTATACATACTCTCATGGAAGATTATGTAGATGACATTATAGCTAAATCAAAAACAAGGGCAGATCATTTGAAGGTTCTAGACAACATATTCCAGAGGCTAGAGAATTACAACGTCAGGTTGAATCCAAAGAAATGTGTCTTTGGAGTGAAATCAAGGAAACTTCTAGGGTATATCATTTATAGAAGAGGCATTGAAGTAGATCCAAATAAGGTAAGAGCTATCATAGAAATGCTTCCTCCAGTTAGCATTGGTCAACTAAGAACCTTACAAGGAACATTACAGTCCATCAGGCATTTCATAGTACAACTGGTAGATAAAATACACCCATTTCAACATTTACTCAAGAAGGAGTACCATTTGTGTGGACACCCAAATGTCAAGATGCTTTCCAACAAATCAAGGACTATTTGCTCACTCCACCT
Organism: Sequoiadendron giganteum; assembly: GCA_007115665.2. Lineage (NCBI taxonomy): Eukaryota > Viridiplantae > Streptophyta > Pinopsida > Cupressales > Cupressaceae > Sequoiadendron > Sequoiadendron giganteum. The sequence goes on along the minus strand of CM021103.1, from coordinate 370,141,505 downwards.
GTCTGAATGCCACCTATAGATTGAAAACAATTGATACTATACATTTCAGCAACTCAGTCGGCATTAGGAGCTCTTCTCGCACAAAACGATGATCAAGGTCATGAAAGAGCAGTCTATTACATCATTCGTACCTTAGTGGGATATGAATTGAATTACAGCAACATAAAACATGCCAATCTTGCGGTAGTCTTTGCTACCCAAAAAATTCGGCACTATATGCTAAATTGTCAAACAATGTTGGTAGCAAAGATAGATCCCCTCAAATATATCCTAAGTAAGGTAGCATTAATAGGCCGATTGGCTAAATGGGTTATGATACTTAGTGAGTATGACATCCAATATGTCGAGAGGAAGGCTATAAAAGGACAGGTGATTGTAGATCAGCTAGCAGATGCACCTATGAAGGCATACCATCCTCTAGTGGCATATTTTCCTGATGAATTTCTCTTCAACATTGACATTAAAACCGAATGGAAATTATACTTTGATGGGTCACATACAAATCGTGGTTCAAGAGAAGGTATACTATTTGTTACACCTCAAGGTGATACCATTCCTAAATTATTCAGGATTTCTTTCTCTTGTACCAACAACATAGCAAAGGTTTAAGCCTTAGTGACAAGACTTAGAATGGCAACACAGTGGAAGATTAAAAGTCTACATGTTTTTGGCGATTCTCAGCTACTAATTCGGCAAGTAAATGATGATTATGAGACTAAGGATGGTAAGATTTCCCCTTACAAGCGCATGGCTGATAGTTTCAAGCAATACTTCAATGACATTACCATTCAACAAATACCATGTATTCAGAACAGGGCTGCAGATGCTATGGCAACCATGGGTTCCTTGTTGGATATTCTGAGTAACGTGCCTAAGTTTGAGTTTTTGGTTGAATAGTTGTTGGTCCCTGCCTATGATGTCCCCGATATTGCGATGGTGTGTACCATTGTTCGTCCTTCTTCCCCTTGGTATAAAGACGTATTTGACTATCTAAATGACCAAACCTTACCTCTAGACTTGTCCAATAACCAACGTCGAACCTTCATCCGTAAGTCAGCTAAGTACACCATCATCGGAGATGCCCTGTATAGATGTACCTTAGATAACGCCCTAATGAGATGTTTTGATGTTGAAGAAGCACAAACAACTTTGCGAACGGTGCACAAGGGTATATGCGGATCCCATTCGAGTGGTCCTACTTTAGCCCATAAGATTATGAGACTAGGTTATTATTGGCCTACAATGGAGAAAGACTCATATATCTTTGTAAAGAAATGTAGACAGTGTCAGATACATGGAGATTTGATAAGAGCACCAGCACAGGAGCTTCATTCGATTACATCACCATGAACCTTTTCCCAATGGGGACTTGATCTCATAGGTAAGATACACCCTCCATCATCCAACGACCATAAATTCATCATAACCGCCACTGAATACTTCACCAAATGGATTGAAGCTATTCCCATGACCTACATCACTGACACGCAAATATCTAAGTTTATCCTAAACTATATTATTTGTCGGTATGGTGTACCCCAATCCATTATCACAGACAATGGCCACCCATTCAAGAACAAAGAAGTACGCCATTTATGTTAAGAGTTCCATATCAAACATCATTTTTCCACCCCGTATTACCCACAAGGTAATGGCCAAGCTAAGGCATCTAATAAAACCATTGTTAGAATCCTGAAAAATACTATCAATGATGCTGGTCATGACTAGCACCTACAACTTAATCCTGCCTTATGGGCTTACCGCACAAGCATCCGTACTCCCAGTGGCACCACTCCATACTCCCTAGTCTTTGGATCCGAAGCTATCCTACCTATTGAGGTTGAAATACCTTCTATGAGGGTATCCTTGAAGGGTCACATTGACGATGAAGAATACCATGTATCTAGATTACAAGAGCTAGAATTACTGGATGAACGAAGACAGAAAGCACTAGACCATTTGCAAGCATATTAGAATCATCTTCATCATAGCTATAATAGGAAAGTTCTAAATAGACACTTTGACATTGGAGACCTAGTTTTAATGGAGAATCCTAAAAATCAAGTTGAACGAGAAAAACCAGGTAAGTTTGAACCTAACTGGTTGGAGCCCTATATAGTCACAGAATCTTTTGGATCAGGAGCGTACCAACTCTCTACTCCTAAAGGAGAGCCACTTTTGTTGCCAATCAACAGCTTGCATCTAAAGAGGTTCTATGTCTAGCTTCTGAGAATCTTTGTCTTAATCTAGAAAATACAAAAAAAAAGGAAAAAACAAAAAAATGGTTACCTTGATGAAAACCTAGCAAACAGGCGTCTTTGTAACACCAATTTTTTTTTTTTAGAAAATCAAAATAGTAAAGAGAAATAATCCATCCAATAGTGAAAACCGCTTCGGTGGCGTTATGAATAAGTGCCATGGTGAAAACCTGGCAAATAGGCGCTATGTGTAGTAAAGCTCGCTCTTTCGTCTACCATCATTCCAAATATAATTTTTCACCATCACTCATAATAAATGGTTGTCTTATCCATTGCTTGGAATGATTGATATCAAAATCCATTCCGTCACATTCCCCACTCCATCTCACATGTCTTATTCCTGACTGGGGGAAAATCCTTGTTCTGTACCATGACTAATTTAAAAGTGTGTGTATGTGTGTTGACAGTGTATGACCTGAGATGATACCCTAAAGGACTGACCTAATGCGGCCTCGGGGGCTCATCGATTGATTAGCCTTGCCTACGTTGTACACGCAAAGACCTCGTAGTTCGACCAAAATTTAACTGACATAACTGACTAAAGATATGAACTTAAGCTGATGATATGCAATGTGTGTGATAGTGAATGCGATAAACCCTATTGGACTGACCTAGTGCAGTCTCGGGAGCTCATAAATTGATTAGCCTTGCCTACGTTGTACATGTAGAGACCTCGTAGTTCGACATGACCAATGACTTTGAATGTACAAAGAGTCATGATTTTAATGTGTGTGGTACATGAAAAACTAGACAAATAGACCTAATGCCTCGGGGGCACATCGATTGATGGCCTTGCCTATGTCCCAGTCGTAGAGGCAACGTAGTTTGACTATGTCTACAACTGACTTAACATGACTGACTTGACTCTATTTTTGGTATTTTTTGACATGTTTTGATTTTTTTGGATTTTTGAAGTTTTCTAATGTTTTTAGAATTTTTTCAGGACATTTTCTGATGGTGCAATGTTATGTACAAGGTGTCTCTACATTGTGAGAGGTGATATTGACTTGATGACTTTGATATGTACACTTATAACATCTCAAAGTCATCAAGTCAATATCAAACACATTGTCAAAGTGATCAACCTATGTCTTAGCAAGATATGTCTTTCTTGTCAATAGACATCGTCCAATTGTCATAGTCTCATGAAGCTTGTCACATCAACATCATCAGACTCCAATGTCTTATACAACACGTGTCTTTTTTGAAACCAGGCTTTATCATGCCTTATACAGAAGTCACCAAGTCAAAACTAGACTCAACGTCTTATGTGGTATGCGTCATCCCTCACATTACGCTATGTCAAACATCAAATAATCAAACAGTCGTACAAGATCAAGTTTTGGTGAATACTTTTATTTGGCTTTATGACTTTATATCTTATTTTGTCTTATCTTTTTATCGATTTGTGAATTTAGTCCCGTTACTAGCTTTCTCAAGGATGTCCCTTGAAGGATTTAGAGAAGCAAGGATGTCTTAGGACTCTTTTTCTTTGACTGTTGTCTGTCCTATGGTTTTTTGAGTCATGTTACTAGTTTCCTCAAGGATGTCCTATCAAGGATTTAGAGGAGCAATGACATCTCATGACCCATCTTTTATTTGTTTGTTGTCTATGGTTTGTCCAGACAAAACGGCTGGGGCAATCTTATCCTTAGTATGAGTTAAAACACTCCTTGTCTACAACTTTCTATTTTTCGTAGATGGATGACTTTGTACACTATGGTCTATCTCATATCATAGTGTGTACTATCCATTTGTGTCATGTCCCGCCCAATGATGATAAAAAAGTAAGCATAGCATTTATGGAAAAATATCGAAGATCATATGTTTTTCTCAATCAATCAACCTTTGTTATTTCTTACTAACATTTTGAATTCATTCGTGCTAACATTTCTCTTCTTCGACATAATGATAAAGTCCTATGACACAACAAAAACATTAGATCATTTGCATATGCATACATATTATAAGCATTTCATATAGAAACAATGCATCAACCATAAAATAGAACTACATATCATATAGAAGCCACCAAAAATCATATATATATCGCTCAAACTAATGTGTCACAGTACAATGTCCGAGTGTATCCATAAATAAAATGAGCTCACAGGCTCTCTAATCAAAATACAATGTCTACATATATAACAGTATCAACGTCTCTCACTCCCACTACTCTCATGTGGTGAAGGTGGCAGAAACTACCTCGAAGGTACTCTCTATGAGGTGGAAGGCCTATCATACAGACCTGTCCTTGGTGGTCCTACCACACCCTCTATACTTTGTGTCCTCGTCTGAATCCTACCCTGTGATCTTTGGCTACGAACCTCAGAAAAGCTAGGACCTCGTCTCTTTGTTGGCACCATTGCCTCATATAAATCCCTGTAATAAGTAGCTCTCTCTACTGATCTGACTAGCTCGTGTACCATACCATCAAATCAAGTGACACAACATAGATGTCTGACCTCTATAAACTAATGCTATATCTCCTATCGTCAAGCAATGGCCTGATCCATCTCCATGAGTGCATTGTCTCTCTCTGCATGAGCACTGTCTCTCTCTACATGGGCACTGTCTCTCCCTGCATAGGCACTGTCTCTCTCTATCCTCATGGCATTAAACTCTACTATCATCAATCTCAGTCTCTCCTCCAGGGCCTCCCTATCACCATCCCTAGGGGCATCATCATCCTATCTCCCCTCCACAATCCGATCTCTGAGCTCTCTCTCCTACTCCTCCATAGGTGCCTCCTCCTCAACATCTTCCTCCCCATACCCTACTAGAATACCTAGAGGATCTATATCCATATCCATATCCTCATCCTCTACGACATCCTCTCCGCCAATCTCTACCTTTGCATGCTCCTCTGCTACTGCCTCCTCGACAGCATGCTCATCTCTGACCTGTGCATCAACTCCACCTCCGATGTCCAACATCCCACTGCCTCTTCGATAGGTGAAAGTCCACCTACCTGACCCCCTCTCCGCCCTCTTTGTCCTCGTCTACAACCTCTACCACCATCTCCTACTCTGCCATCATCCCCACCACCCCTCCCTCCAACTTTGCCACCTCTACCTCTCCACCATCCTCTCGGCCTTGTACCTCGTCTCTCAAATGGTGTAGGGTGAAAGTCCACCTACCTGACCCCCTCTCTGCCCTCTCTGTCCTCGTCTACAACCTCTACCACCATCTCCTACTCTGCCATCATCCCCACCACCCCTCCCTCCAACTCTGCCACCTCTACCTCTCCACCGTCCTCTCGGCCTTGTACCTCGTCTCTCAAATGGGCTTACCGCACAAGCATCCGCACTCCCACCAACGCCACTCCATTTTCCCTCGTATTCGGGTCCGAAGCTATCTTACCTATAGAGGTCGAAATACCTTCTCTAAGGGTATCTTTGAAGGGTCATATGCAGCTATAGTCCCTGGATCTGCTGCTTCGTTTCTCCATCCCCACTGTAATGGCTATAAAGCCTGAATCTCTGCCTCTGCGGTAGCCACAGGAATCATGGGCCCCTAGTGTGGAACCTCTCTCGAAGAACGAGCAAAATCTGCTCTACCTTGAGACTCATCCTGAACCTCTCTGAACTATCTCAAAACTCGGTCTGGCAAGTGTCTCTCTATAATGTGCACGCTCAAAACAGTCCTCCCAATCAAGTATTGTGTCTGTCTGCAATATGGAAAATTTGTATCCTCATCAGACCATTGCTCACAGTCCATGTATGGTCTCCAAGTGAATTGATCTAAGATATCAAGTGCATGTCTCCAATATCCAGTGTCTCCCACATGGCTTTGAGTGATGTTTCTCATGTACCGAAAAACATACGGAGATTGAGCCCATCGCTCTATAGTAACTGGAGGTCGAAAAATAGCTATCCTCTCCCATGCCCAAACCATCAGCAGAGTGGTCCCACAACTCAACGATTGTGCGTCTCTGTATACAATATCATGTAAATGGAAATATAGCATCCCTAATAGACACAAACCCTAGGCATACACGGTCTCTCTTTCTAACATACCCACCAACATCTCTCCCCATCCAACAAGAAAACCAAGACCCTGTCGATCTGGTAATACTATCCCACCTATTAGTTTACATAGTATATAGTCAATCCTCTCATATCTATCCGCCAACACCGGCCATCTGATCTCATAATGCTCAATGTCGAGCCTACTAATATCGTCAACTTGATAAAATCTGGCTAGCTCACTCAATCCACGTTGGGTATCGTACGTCACCCGCTCTCCTCTGATCGAAAGTCTCAGTATCTAATACACATCCTCCAATGTGACAGTCGCCTCCCTAGTCGGCATATGATATGATGATGTCTCGGAGTGCCATCGCTCGCACAACATGGTGAGCATCCCTCTATTTTCCCGAATAGTGGGCATCGAAATACAATGACGCAGACCAAGTATCCACAGAAGTTGTATCTCTGCACTACTCAGACGATCTCTCAGATCGAAAGTGTCAAGACGTGACTCCCGCGTGTAGATCGGATCTAAAATGACCTACATTTCAACCAACATGTCAAAAAAATTCTAAGTAAAAAATCAGAAACCTGTTTCATACTGGGGCACGATCGGGGCATATTTTCTTTGACAAAACGCCGAAACAACATTGTATCAAAGAGGGGCAAACTGTAGACACCGAAAATTGGTCTAGGCCTGCGAGTACCACTTTCAACATAATTTTCTATTATCCATGGTCATGATTAAATAATGTTAATTATTTAATTACCCTTTCTAACACATATTTCCTCTATTAATTAAATACCCCTTTTTAATTAATTCATTTTGACCTTTATTCAACTTTGATTAATTAAATAAATCATATTTATTTAATTATGTCGCTAACTAATTAATTCTTCCTTCTTAATTAAATAATTTATTATTTAATTACCCCTTTGTCATATTTCAACTATAATTAAATATTTATTATTTAATTATTCATTTTACCCCCTTTATCTATAATTAAATGTTTATTATTTAATTATTCATTTAACCCCCTTTATCTATAATTAAATATTTATTATTTAATTTATTCAATTCCACCTTTACAATAGTCAAATTAAATAAATGATCTTTATTTATTTAATTAAATCTTTCATTTTCAAATGTTGAATTAAATTAACATTTAATTCATTTATTTAAATCATTTGTGTCACATTCTTCTATCAATTAGTTGACTAATCATTCACTCACCTTCTGACTCAAGATCTATTTTTAGTTCTCCAGTTATCTCTGGGTTCGATATCTGAGTGTCTCTGCGAGAAAACTCTTTGTCACAACTAGTCAGTTAACTAGTTTTAACTCATGTATGCATTCGAATTCTTCATCTTCGAGTTCTAACTTTTTCTTTGACATTCAAAGTCTATTTCTTTTATTTTCGAAGACTCTTAACTGAAGATTAAGATCTTGAACTCTTGTTCTTCTTGTTTTCGAACAGTCTTGACACAAGATTAAGTTGTTGTTCTAATTTAGTCTCTATCCTGCACTCATGTTCTAACTCACGTTCTGACTGAGACATAACTCACATCGCATGACATTCATCAATCTCATCCGTCAATCTCTCTTTCAATCTGAGCTGATCGTTCGAAAACCCAAAATCTATAAAATGGCCTGTCATTATCATTATTCCTCCTCCCGAAATCATACACTTTTGAGAAGAAACTTATCTTCGATATTTTGCTTAGACATTCAACAAGGTTATACTTGCATCAATACTGAAAATCTGAGGGCAAGAATACTAAAACAACAAAATGGAGAACAACAATCGAGATAATTCGAAGGAGTGAACGCATATTCAGTGAGAGCTTTCCAATTGATTTGTTTAGTTTATTATGTTTACTTATTTGTTCTTTGTTGTTTGATTTAGATTAGGATTAACATCGTTTATTCTAGTTGCAGAGATCATTCCAGATTTTATTCTATGTTACAAAAGGCATTAATGTTATGTTTTTCAGTTGACCCCTTGGCCTAGTGAACTAACTTTAAGTTGTATTAAAAAGTGGCCATGAAGGGGGATGCCTTCATTAAGGAATTAATTAAAGAAACATTTAATGAAGATCTTATGCCTTGAAGTTGGTCGCCTTTTTGAGGGAGTTTTTTATATTTTTGGAATTTGAAAATAATTCAAACATCTATTGGGGCGTCCCTTGCCTGGAATATGAAGAGTCATCCCATTTTCTATAAAGATGAAGCTTTGCTACAGTATTTGGGATCCAATATTTTATGCTATTGTTATGCTGTCGAAATGACAAATTGATTTTCACTTCGAGGAACGTTGACCTCCTAGTTATAATCCAATTTCGTGTTTGAAAGATAACACCTAGTTGGTTTTATTGTTGCTTCTCATCCAGACTAGAAGATTGAGCCTTATAATTGAAGCTTTGATGATATTTCTTAGTTTTGGAGTTGTTGTAGACATGGCTAAAAGTCGATTTCACTTGCATCTCTCATGGTGAATTTATTTTTCTGATGGGTATTTAATCAATTGAATTCTATGTTAGAGGTGACCATGCTCATGAATTTGCCGATTTAAATTTGGATTTTTTGATTATTAATGCCAAAATCGCCTCTCAAGGAGAGTCGTAATTTTCTTAGTGGCATTGGGATTTGTGCCAAATAAATGTGAAGTATTCGATGTTGTTTTTTGATTGGTTCCTGGGCACCATACTCTTAGAGGTCATTTGCAAAAGATTTCAGTCCAATCAGAAGTAATTTGGTGAAGTTATGAGCATTTGATTGATTTTGCAGTTGCTGATAATTCATTTCCAGAATTGCAAATTTCCAAATCAGACTTATTTCAGTTTGCATTTTCGGTCTTTCTTCATCAATTATTGTTGATATCTAATGTGAAATCATTCTATATCTTGGTGCTTTGATATCATTGTAAAACTCTTCTAATTTGCATCTCTTTCCTATTTGTAAAAATTGTAAACAATGGTATTGTTCCAGTTTATTATTGTTGCATTGATTTCTTAATTTCACATTAAGCACCCCTGGATGGTATACCACTAGTGTGGATAAATGAATTGTTAAGCTTTCTTATACCTACTGTCAAGTGGTGAATCCCCACACTTAAGTGGATGCCTTCCACAACGGATGAATCATTTATTTGTAATTTCTTTCCCCCCACTGTTTTAGTGGAAGAGTGGAAATTCTCTCATGGCTGGTTATATGCCTAAGTACTTTCAATTTTGTTATTAACACTCCACTATATGTTAGCACCTTTCCTTCTAAGGGATCTTGTGTGCACATTCTTGGTGTTGAGTTTGATTCCTCTCATTCAATTGTAATCATTTCAGTTATTGATTAACTAGATCCTAGGTATCACCTGACCATATGTCTGCCCCTCCTCCTTAAGTGGTTTTAGGGTGCATTCTTGGTTAGAGTTATTTTCTGCATCGTTTTGGTTTACAACTAACCTTAACGGGTGCTTGGTTACATTGTAATTGTTATTGAAAATATATAAAAATTTGAGAAGGTATCTTTCAATGGTATCAGAACAGAAGTTCTTGCCATCCTGTGACTTTCAGCCATTCAGTCGATAGATGAGCGATAGAGAAACCAGATATTTCATCAAAAATCAGGCCAAATCTCATATACAGTTCCCACCAGTGCTTGAAGCAGAGACATTTCCAGAAGATTTGAGAGAGATGGGTAAAGCAGTTGAAATAATGTCAGAAGAGCCCAGACTTTCAATGAAAGAAAAAGATGCTAGAGCGGAAAAGATGTTTGACAACATGTTAGAGATGATGGCACGTTTGCTAGCTAAATTGGATCAGTAGGCTAGTCAAAAAAATTCTCAGCCCCAACAGAATCAAGTTAGTGAAAACAGTGGTAATAGTGGTGTTAATGGAACTTATGGTCATAATGGTAATAATGGTTCAAAGGTAAATGGAAGGGATAGAATGGTTGGATAGCATGTTACAATCGCAAGAGGGTCTTCATCTAGACCTCTTCCCCTTACATTCACTCTGAGAGAAGAACCACCACTAGAAGTTGGGATACCTTTTGTAGATGATGCTAGACAAGCATATATGGAGTATAACACTTTTCCACTTGATATGAGAGGTGCTTGGACCTTTGATTAATTCATGAATCAAAGGAGTAGAATAAATGGTGGAAAGAATGAACACCGTCCTCCAATGAATCATAGAAATGATTTTCAACAAGCTTTGTGAAAGATAACTTTGGACCATTTTGATGGTAGTAACAAGTGTACATCCAGGGTATGGGTGCAGAAGTTGGATAAATATCTTTCACTTAGACCAATTCTGGAAGAAGATGCAATAAAATTTTCCACATTGCATTTGGACAGAGTGGCCCACGAATGGTGGACTCACGGTTTGGTCACTTTTGGCCATAACCTCATCCAAACCTATGAAGAATATACCAACAAGTTGATTGAATGATTTGATACCAAAGATCCTGGGTTGAGATTCTGAGAATTGGCATAGCTAAAGCAACAAGGATCTTTAGAAAATTATGTGGCTGATTTTCAAAGATTGTCAGTAATGGTGCCCAACATTACTTAGAGAAGACTTGTGGTACTATTTGCTGAAGGATTAATGGAGCCTTTGAAGGGATGGGTCAAAGCCTTTGATCCACTGACCTTGGATGAAGCAATCAAGAAGGAAAGGAGCATGGAGTTGGCTTCTCCAAGGCTAAAATTTTAGTCTAAAACTTTCAAGAAGGATAAGAAGAAGTTTCCTCCAAGTTAGCCCAATAAGTATCCCCAAAAGATGTCAGATGAACTCCGTGATCAACTTAGAAAAGAAGGAGTTTTCTACACATGTCATGAACCTTGCAGGTCAAAGGGTCACCGTTGCTATGGGAAAGGTAAAGCACATCGAATGGAGGGCTATTCTAATTATGGATCATAATTTGATTCGTCGGAACAACAATACGAATCAGCAAGTGGTGATGAGGAAGAAGCTCCAGAAGAGAAGACAGAGATGGGAGATGGTAGTGCCTTTGCACAACTATCTAGTTTTCAAAAAACTAAATCCTTTGGGGTTTGTGGAGTGGTTGGCTCTCAACGAATTATTGCTCTAATTGACACAGGAGCAACTCATAATTTTATTGATGAAGGAATAGTTGTCAAAAGGGGATTAAAGACTGAAGAGTTTGAGGGATTCAAGGTAATGGTAACAGATGGTTTTACCATATCATGCACAAATAAAATTCCCAATCTTTCCATGCAATTGGGGAATTATGAGATAAAAGTTGATTTTTATGTTGTTGGCATTGGTGATACTGATGTTATTTTGGGAATACAATGGTTGCAATCTCTTGGAGAGATCACCTTGAATTTGCAAACTATGGAATTGAAATTCCAAGCTGAAGGAAAGAAGGTTGTTTTGAGAGGGATGTCTAATGGAGGCCCTCGAATTGTGTCTTTGAAAAGAATGGAGAGGTTGATCCGTCATGATCAAGTGGAATGGGAAGCATAATGTATGATCCTACCAGCTGATCCGATAGTGGAGAAAAGGCAATATCCCCCTGATATTCAAGCCTTGCTTTCTAAGAAGAGCAAAGTCTTTGGCAATTTTCCTCCTGGGAGACCTCCTGAAAGGGGGTGTGAGCAAGTGATTGAGCTAGAAGAGGGTGCAAAGTCGGTTATCACTACTCCATACTGATATCCAAAGAAGCAAAAATATGAGACAGAAAGGACCATCAAAGGGATTTTGGAGGTAGGGTTCATTCGGCCAAGCAAAATCCCTTTTGCTTCAGCAGTGGTGTTGGTCAAAAAGAAAGATGACATAATGTGAATGTGTGTTGACTATCGCGCATTGAATCAGAAGACCATCAAGAATAGATATCATATTTTTAGGATAGAAGAGCTAATTGATGAGCTCCATGGGGCTATGTATTTCTTGAAGATTGATCTTCGATCTAGTTACCACCAAATCAGGATGGGAGAAGCGGATATTGAGAAGACTGCTTTTAGATGCCACTATGAGAATTTTGAATTCCTTGTCATGCCATTTGGTTTGACAAATGCTCCAGCAACATTAGAATCTTGTATGAACAAGATTTTTAGGCAGCAGTTGAGGAAGTTTGTGCTTATCTTATTTGACGACATTCTTATTTTCAGCAAGTCTTGGGAGGAGCATATTTAGCACTTGGAAGAAGTGCTTAATATTTTGTAGGTAGAATGTTTGTTTGCCAAAGAATCAAAATGTGATTTCGGGATGAATGAGCTTCTATATCTCGGCCATATTATCAGTTCTAAGGGGGTCAAAGTTGATCCTAAGAAGATCAGAGCCATCATTGATTGGCCACCTCCAAAGAATGTGACTCACTTGAAGGGATTTTTGGGCTTGTGTGGTTTTTATAGAAGGTTTTTCAAGGGGTATTCTCACATGGAAGCCCCTCTTACAAATCTTACCAAGAAAGGAGCTTTTCTATGGATAGATAAAGCACAAGGAGTCTTCGATATGTTCAAATAGATCATGAGCTTGTGTCCAGTATTGGCTTTGCCTGATTTCAAGAAGCCCTTTGAATTGCAATGTGATGCTTCAGGTGAAGGAGTTGGAGTTGTTCTCATGCAAGACAAACACCCTATTGTCTTTAAGAGCAGGAAATTGAGAGGAGTAGAAAATTATACTCAATTTATGACAAAGAGATGCTTTCCATCATGCACACTTTGTCTAAATTCCGCCAATACTTGGTGGGAAGTAAATTTGTTGTTAAGATTGATCATAATAGTCTTGAACATTTTATGTGCCAAAAGGATTTAAATGAAAGACAACAAAAGTGGGTGAGTAAGCTTCAAGCTTATGATTTTGACATTGAGTATGTCAAAGGGAAAAATAACATAGTGGTTGATACTCTATCAAGAAGACCCCATTTGCAGTCCATTTGTGAGCTATCAATAGATTGGAAAGAGTTAATTACTACTAATTATGCAAAAAGACAATTCACAACCAGCATTGTAGAAGGTCATTTCGACGATGAAAGGTATACGTTGGTTGATGGTTTGATTATCTATAAGGGTAGGATCTTTTTAGTACCCGAATCCAAGCTTAAAAAGAATATTTTACAATCTTTTCATGATGTTCCCCTTGCTGGTCACCAAGGAATGTTCAAGACATATAAGAAGATCAAAGAAAGATTTACTTGGAAAGGAATGAAGGAGGGGGTCATGAATTACATAAGGGAGTGTTCTACTTGTTAGAAGAATAAAAATGAACACTCTTTTCCAACTGGTTTCTTGCAGCCCTTGCCAATTCCAAATCAGAAATGGGAAAGTATTGCTATGGATTTCATCACTGGTTTACCCAAAGTGCAAGGATGTGATTGTATTTATGTTGTAGTGGACAGATTAACTAAATTTTCTCATTTTTATGCTATCACTACTTCATTTACAGCAGCTCAAGTAGCTGAGTTGTTTTTTAGAGAATTTTTCCATTTACATGGTTTACCTAAAACCATTGTCAGTGATAGGGACAACAAGTTCCTAAGTTCTTTTTTTTAGGAGATCTTCAGATTGAGTGGAACAGTGCTCACCCCAAGCACTATTTATCACCCACAAATGGATGGGCAATCCAATATTTTCAACAAATGGTTAGAAGGCTACCTCAGAAATTATGTTTCAGGGCAGCAAAGAGCTTGGGTCAAGTGGCTTCATTTGGGAGAGTTTTGTTATAGCTCTTCCTATCATATGTCAATTAATATGTCTCCTTTCATGGCTCTTTATAGTTATGATGCTCCTAGCTTTGTAGATTTGGTGTTTGGTGACAGTAGAGCTCCACATGCCAAAGATATGTCACAGCAAAGCCAAGACATCCTGAAATCATTAAAGGAAAATCCACAACAAGCTCAAAATCAACAAAAGTTATACGCTGATCAACAACATGTTGAGCAATCCTTTGCAGTAGGGGATATGGTTTATTTGAGACTCTAGCCCTATAGAAAGTCTTCTCTCAAGATGAGGGGTGCCAAAAAGTTAAAGCCATGTTTTTATGGGTGATTCAAAGTTACCAAGAGGATTGGTGAGGTGGCTTATGAGTTGGAGCTTCCAGTTGACAACAGAGTGCATAACGTTTTTCATGTGTCTCGCCTCAAGAAGGCACTTGGGCACAATGTGGTGGCTACTTCAGAGTTACCTCCATTAGATGAGGAAGGTTAGTTGGTGTTGATTCCAGAGGAGATTCTTGATACTAGAGAACGCTCTTTGAGGAGGAGAACAATCAAAGAGTATTTAGTAAAATGGAGGAACCTGCCCATTGAGGATGCAACATGGGAAGGTGAACACATCTTGCAACATTCAACTTTGTGGTTTCTTGAGGACAAGCAATCTCGAGGAGGGAAAACTGTAATGTCCCCTTCTCATTAGTAACCAGTTCAGTTACTCATTAGCCTATTCTGGAGGCCCATAGGATCGTTGAGGTTAATTAGGGTTTCCTTTATTGGAGGTTTTGTGGTATTTCTCATAATTTACTATGTATAGTAAATTTTATTTTTGATAGTATCTTAGTTGTCAGCTCTTCATTTATGTTCCTCTTCAGTTGGAGCAATAAGGTGTTTCTCAGTTCTGGCATAAAAGCTTTATTTGGTGAAAAAGTTAAATTAAAGGCAATAATGTTATTTTTTTAGTTGACCCATTGGCCTAGTGAACTAACTTTAAGTTGTGTTAAAAAGTGGCCATGAAGGAGGACGCCTTCATTAAGGAATTAATTAAAGAAACATTTAATGAAGATATTATGCCTTGAAGTTGGATGCCTTTTTGAGGGAGTTTTATATTTTTGAAAATTGAAAATAATTCAAATGTCTATTGGGGTGTCCCTTGCCTAGAATATGAAGAGTCGTCCCATTTTCTATAAAGATGAAGCTTTGCTACAACATTTGGGATCCAATATTTTATGCTATTGTTATGTTGTCGAAATGATAAATTGATTTTCACTTCGAGGCATGCTGACCTCCTAGTTACAATCCAATTTCATTTTTGAAAGATAACACCTAGTTGGTTTTATTGTTGCTTCTCATCCAAACTAGCAGATTGAGCCTTATAATTGAAGTTTTGATGATATTTCTCAGTTTTGGAGTTGTTGTTGCAGACATGGCTGAAATTCGATTTCACTTGCAGCTCTCATGGTGAATTTATTTTGCTGATGGGTATTTAATCAATTGAATTCTATGTTAGAGGTGACCATGCTCATGAATTTGCAGATTTAAATTTGGAGTTCTTGATTTTTAATGCCAAAATCACCCCTCAAGGAGAGTCATACTTTTCTTAGTGGCATTGGGATTCATGCCAAATAAATGTGAAGGATTCAATGTTGTTTTCTGATTGGTTCCTGGGCACCATACTCTTAGAGGTCATTTGCAAAATATTTCAGTCCAATCAGAGGTAATTTGGTGAAGTTATGAGCATTTGATTGATTTTGCAGTTGTTGATAATTCATTTCCAAAATTGCAGATTTCTAAATCAGACTTATTTTAGTTTGCATTTCCAATCTTTCTTCATCAATTCTTGTTGATATCTAATGTGAAATCATCCTTTATCTTGGTGCTTTGAAATCATTATAAAACTCTTGTAGTTTGCAACTCTTTCCTATTTGTAAAAATTGTAAATAGTAGTACTATTCCAGTTTATTATTGTTGTATTGATTTCTTAATTTCACATTAAGCACCCCTAGATGGTATACCACCAATGTGGATAAATGAATTGTTAAGCTTTCTTATACCCACTATCAAGTGGTGAATCTCCACTCTTAAGTGGATGCTTGCCGCAACAAATGAATCATTTATTTGTAATTTCTTTCCCCCCATTGTTTTAGCGGAAGAGTGGAAATTCTCTCATGGCTGGTCACCCGCCTAAGTACTTTCAATTTTGTTATTAGCACTCCACCATATGTTAGGACCTCACCTTCTAAGGGATCTTGTGTGCACATTCTTGGTGTTGAGTTTAATTCCTCTCATTCAATTGTAATTATTTCAATTATTGATTAACTAGATCCTAGGGATCCTCTGACCATATGCCTGCCCCTCCTCCTTAAGTGGTTTTAGGGTGCATTCTTGGTTAGAGTTCTTTTCTGCATCATTTTGGTTTACAGCTAACCTTAACAGGTGCTTGGTTACATTGTAATTGCTATTGAAAATCAAAAAAAATTGAGAGGGTATCTTTCATATCAGCCACCATCTCCTTCCTACACATGGATGCAATGAACACATGACACCAACTACCATATCATACTCTTCCAATAAAAATTTAGGGTTTCCTCCCTTCTCTCCATTTTCTTCAAACTTAAAACATCTCATAGATTTTGGTGCTCTCCCTTTTGTGGGGACACCTAATTCCTTTCCCTGATACATACCTTCTTCCTATTCATCTCACCTTTTCCTTGCACTAAGTGGGGGCAAGGGGTTTGTTAGACTTTTCCCCGTATGTCACTTGTCGTTACCTCTTTTGACTAGACGTTAACATCTCATGAACATATAAGAGAAAGCTTGGGATGTGGACGACATGTCTTAAGTTAACTCGCATGTGACATACTATCCTTTCCATGACGTAGCCTTTCTTGGACACCTATCACTTGGCATAGGGCTTTCCAAGTTGTCTCTCATGTCCCTTTCTTTCTTTTTACATTATTCCTTTCTCTACTTTAAAGCAATTTCTCACAAACTGATGTGTAACAATTCCTTTAAAGTGGGGGCATACATGGGCATCATTCATTTTGCATTTTCTTTTCTTCACTCTTGGTTCCTAGTGCAGCCTTATCACTTCATACGATGTGTTTTCTCACTTTGTGGATTACATTGGGTGTAATTTCCTTCATAAGTGTGATTTATCTTAGCATATTACATTCCTCTTAGTGGCCTGATGTGATGCACTGCATCCCCTAAGTTGTGAATCTTCTATCCTTTGACCAATCCTATTTTGGAGACATTAGACACAATGTTCCCTAAGTAAAAGACTGCGTATGAATGAAACAAGACTCCTTTGAACTCGTTTCCATTTTTAATTTTTCATGTTGCATTTTTGCATTCCTGCATACATGGCCACCTTGCATAACACAACTTGCATGCTTGCGATGCCATCTTGCACTTGTTCATGAGTTCTAAGCATCCAAGGCTTTGCTTGTCTCATGAATCGCACCCTTGTCTTTTGTGGCACCTTATCAAATTTATACTAGGAGGTATAAATTTGGTATGGTTGAGTAAGAATCCCAACTAGCAGCACGAATTTCCCCATAGCCACCTTTGTGTGCGTGAGTGCATACCAAACGTGTGTATGTATCTCACCCCTTTTTGGCATTCTCACCCAGCGGACAACCAAAAGTCTCGTCGACTCAGAGTGAGTACATCCCTTTCCTTTTAGACAAACAACCTAGATCTAATCCACAACTAGCTAGACAAATGGTCGAAGCTTGATCCGACCTTTCTCTCTCTCCACTCTTTTACATCACTCCTTGTGTGATCTTTTGCACTTATCTTCAGTTTGCCATGTGATCTTGATCCTAGGGGTTTGATCATCCCTCTTGATTGATGACATCTCATCTTACAGGCATGAATACATTGAATCTCGCTCAACATGCATGATTCGGCTACTTTAGTGTGAGTTTGAAGCAAGTTCATCCTATCACTAAAGTGGGGGCTAAATGTGTAGTCTTTAGCACTTTTTCACTCATTTTGGCCTTTTCCCTTGGATTTTGGCCTTGTTTTGCCTTGATTTAGTCTTGAATGCTTACAAATCAACAACAATCTAATGGTGTTTTACAAAGGTGTTGTGAAGTGTTGTAACACATCTTCCCACTTTTCTAAGACCCTTTCAACACAATTCACCTAAATAACCCCCGTTTACCTCTTTCCAAGCCTTGTGTCAAGGTGTTATAAAGTGTTGTAAGGAATTTTAACACTTTCCTAGGCTTATCATCCACCAATTAACCCTTTTCTTATGTTAATTTTTCCCCTTAATGTACTTTTAGGCCTGACTTAAGTGTGTTTCAAGAGGCAAACCTGATAAACACCATTTAACACCTTTTTATTCTCGACCACCACTTGAATTTTCCCAAGTGGACTAGGTCACCACCTTGGGCGACCTAGTCCCTTTTGGCTTAAAATTCAAAATTAAAACATTAATCTAACAAGAATTTTCCTCCAAAACCCTAGTGTCAGCCTATCAAGTGCCATTTTTTAGGAAATTAGGGCATATCTTGTATAAATGAGGGTTTTCATCTTCATTTTTCCTCTCTTACTCTCCCCCCCTCTAAGCTCATTTTTTATTTTCACAATCACTCTTGCAGTCAAGCTTCCCAAGAAAGCAATCAAGCACAAGGAATCTCAAGCAACCTCCATTGGAGTTGGTTCTTTCATGTTGCATACTTCAACAACTAAAGGTTTGGTAAGTGTTTGTATTGAGTTCATCATTCAATCTTCCTTCCCTTTCATTGTTTCTCATTTGGGTTTAGTTACCATCAAAGGGGTTTGACTAAGGTAAACCCCTAATCTCTAACCCTAACCCTTTCCTTCTCTGTGCAGATTTGTTTTGTAGGTTTTCGTATACAAGTTTGTCAAAGAGAAAGTTTCTAAAAGGTGTTGCCAACTCATCAAATTCATTCATGTCAACAAAGCCCTAGTTGAATCTTGGAGACCTCTTTCAGCCCGTTTTCTACAGAATCTGAACCAGACACCTATTAGGATCTGTAGTGCAGATGAAAGGATCCAATCTCTACTTTCATATTCTCAAAAACTCATAAGAGGACTAGGTCGCCAACAATGGCGACCTAGTCCCTCTGAGCCTATTTTTTGGGAATTTTGACATTTTCGGATACCCTTTTGGCAGAAACCCACTCTAACAGATTTTCCCGACAAAAGGACTAGGTCACCCATTATGGCGTAAGTTTCCCTATGAAGATTTTCAGTAGATTCCATAACATACCGAAGCTCCTCATCTGCAACCTTCAATACCCAGGTGCACCACTTCTATTATTTCTAGTTTCTTTCCAATTTGCATACATTTAATTCATTTAATTTACATTGCATGTAGTTTAGATTTGCATTACTTTACATTTCATAGTTAGTTTAGTTTCATTACTTTACAACATTTAGATACTTCATCACACACAACACAACCCAATTCAACCCATACCCCTATTGAATGAACTTTCCAAAAAGAGTCATATCACCAAAGTGGAAAGAGTGACATTACTAAATCAAGTGACCCTTAAGTGAAAAACCCTAAGGGCCTAGTAAGGGAATCCTCTTTCCCTTATTTTCTTATATTGTTTTGGTGGTTCACTCAATATCCTTGACATATTCATCCCATAGTTGACATCAATGACAATAGCAGCTAGTAGAATTCTTATTGACATCAATGACAACACTAGTCAATAGACTTCTTGTTGAAATCAATGACAACACTGTCATACTTGCAACATCTTCTACATTTCATTTTGAAAAGTTTTGAAGAAACCCAAGAACATTATGTCACATTGTTTGGTATCCAAAAAGCTACACATGTGATCCCTAATATGATGTGCCACATGGATATCCCTTCTCCAAACCACATTCTTCAAACTAGAAATTTCTTTCATGAAATAAAATATAAGACAAATGATCAAGGTGCCATACCAAAAAGTGTAGCGTGAATCCTTAGTTTTCTATAAATTTCCAACAACTATTGCCGCAAAAGTTCACAAGGATCATAATATTTTCCTTCCTTCACCATCTAATGAGCAGTGAAGATGGTGGTGGCAATAGTAGAACCTTCTCTATTTGCATAGTAAACCTTGTATGTAATGCCCATTTTGGCATGCCAAACTCCTATGTCAAGGATATCATTTACAGATAGAGTTCTTTTGTCAAATTTAGCTCTGATATGCTTTATGACTTCTTCATTTTTCATGACCTTCACTACTAGCATAGGTCTAGTGGACCATAATCTGGTCACAACCTTGATAAAATATTTTGCGATTAGGTAGGATTGATCAAGCCAAAAGATATCTTCATGAATCTGGCTTAATGCAATTTTGACCCATTCATCTTTGAAAAAAAATTGGGAAAACCCTTACATACATCTAATCCTTTTGCTTCCACATTTTCATTTTTTGGTTTGAGTTGAAATTCATCACCCAAGAGATGATTCTACTTGAATTCTTCCATCTTCAGATAGTTGTACTCACTCAGCTAAGAGTGAATTTAGATACAAATATCTTGAAAATGGATCATGTTCATTGGAACATGAGAGAAAGCTTCATCTTTTTTGTTCACAGTAGAAATATATGGGTGTTTCTTGATCTTTGGCCTTGTCTTTTCAACAACATTAATAACAATTGGTATGAACATGATAACACTTTTTGAATACTAGGGTTTTACAAACAAACCAAATAAATACCTGTGAATGTTTTCATTAGGGTTTATGTACAACTTGCATAAGGCTTTCTTTTCTTCTTTAGCACTTGCCTACACTTGACATATTTCAAATGAGATCAATTTTGATCAAATAGGGACTAAATGTGCTTCACACCAACCTTAGACACTCCACAAGCAATGCACTTGTTTTTTTGTAGCTTTTTACTATCTGAGATATCATAGAGTTTCGTGATCATTTAGCTATCTTCTGTAGAGGGTGCATTTTCTCTAGAACTTTGAGTAAATAAATCATATCACTTTTAACCATTATGCAGAAGACTTCAACATCTCTAGCTTTAAAGGGGTTTGAATTTTTTTTAAATGCAACTCCCCCTAAGCCAATACTTTTCATTTCAGTTACTGGAGGTTTCATCTACACCATGTTGAGGTACAGATTCATTCTTTACTTCACTTTCTTCCTTCTTCTACCATACTTTGTTCATTTCCTTATTTTGTTGATTAGTGTCAATCTTCTTTTGTGAAACAAAAGGTCTTGCATTTTTTCCTTTCTAGAGCCTTGCAATGTGTCCTAGGTTATTGCAATTGTAGCAAATGATACTATCTTGCAGAGAAAAGTTACTTTTTCTTACATTAGATTTGCAATCAATAGCCCTATGACCAAACTCGTTGCATGTGTAGTAGTAACCATAGAGGATTGATAGGTCATAGCTTTACTATTCCTTACAATTTTATTTATGCATTCATTAATCTTATGACAATTTATTGCAAGCATAGCATTGACCATGAAATGATTGAGAGTTCATAACATTGTACCTTGGAGGACTAAATGAATTTTTGTAGTTCCTTTTCTTGCTTCAGACAGGAATGAATCCTCCTTATTTCTTGATGCATTGATTTATCTTTGCATCTTCAAAGAATGTCTCCTTTGGTTTTTCAGTGCATTCTCCTCCCTTGTTTCAGGCATTCCTTTTACTTTGAAGCTATCATACAGGTTTGCAGATGCATTTTTTATATGATTTTTCTCTTTTTCAAAACCAAGTTTGGATTTCTCTTTAGATGGATTTTGAAAGTTAATCAATTCATCAAGAATCATAGAACCTCCTCTCTATTAGAGTTATCATGTATTAGATAATAATTAATTATTATTCTAATTCTCATGCACTTAAGCTAAACTTAGGTTTTCTTTATTAGTTAACTCAATTCTTTATTTGTGTTAACTACATAACTAATATTAGATAAGTCTATCTCATCACATAGGATGTTGACACTTGTCATGATCTAAACACTTTATCATTAGGGTTTCTCTTATAAAGCATTCATTCTCTCTTATATTATTCAATTTTTGTAAGTATTTTCTTTTTGAGGAATAGGAAATCTTTGTTTTGCAAAGCTCTTGAGTAGAAGGTGTTTTGTTCATTGTTTGATCCTGTGTCTCGTTTTATTCAAAAATCTAACATGGTATCAGAGCGTGGATTCAACAAACCCCTTCTCAATTTATGAGGTTTTTTCTTCAACTAGGGTTACAAGAGGAAATTTAAAATATTCTTTGATTTTTGCTTTTTTTTTCTTTTTTAAATAATAAAACAAAAAAAATCCACCACCCTAGGGTCATATGGGAAACTAGTGACCAACCCTTAGGGGGCCACCTTTGTTTTTCTTTGTTTGCAAAATAGGTAGAATCGACACTTCATATGATAGTTAATTCAGGATGGTTTTCTCACCTTGGAATACATGCTTACAGAGGAGCGGGTTGCATACATCTTCATAAAACCTTTGGCATCTCCTCGCTATCTTCAGTTGTGATCGATGCTTGGGGTGAAGGAAGTTATCCTTGGGGGGTCTTTAGGAGGCCTTCCTTCCTTCATGTTTTTTCATACATGCTTTCATCTCTTTTTGGAGTGGATGTTTTCCCATGAGGTTTTATCCATTTTTGCACTTTTTAGAGATCTTTTAGTTGTACTGGGTACCTCATCAGTCCTAGTTATTAGGGCCCAATCATGCTTTCTTTTCTTTTTATGCATTGGTTTTTAGATTTGTTTAGCTACTCCCTAAGTTACACTTAAGGGGTTTTTTAGAGTTATCATGTATTAGAGAATAATTAATTAATCTTTAATTAATTATTATTCTAATTTGCATGCACTTAAGCTAAACTTAGGTTTGCTTTATTAGTTAACTCAATGCTTTATTTATGTTAACTACAAAGAAAATATCAGATCAATCTATCTCATCACACATGATGTTGACACTTGTCATGATCTAATCCCTTTATCATTAGAGTTGCTCTTATAAAGCATTTATTCTCTCTTGTATTATTCAATTTTTGTAAGTATTTTCTTTTTGAGGAATAGTAAATCTTTATTTTGTAGAGCTCTTGAGTAGAAGGAATTTTATTCATTGTTCGATCTTGTGTCTCATGTTATTCACAAATCTAACACTCTCAATTTTAGACCCTTGTCAAATTTCTCTTTTTCTTTTTCAAGTTCTTTTCTTAGAGATACAATCTCTTCCTCAAGCTTCAAACACTCAACAATTTTATCATTGAGCTTGGTATTCAAGCAATCCTCAATTCTATTTCCTTCTTCAAATTTGAATTTAAGATTTGAGATCACATCTTCAGCTTCTTTGATTTTAGTCTCACATCCATTCCCTCCTTCTATTTGAGCTTTTAGTTTGCCAATATCTTCTTTTGATTCTTTGGCTTTTTCCTTCAATTTTCCAATTGTCTCTTTTATTTTTTCTAGCATGCACTCATATTTTATATTTTTATAATCTTGCTCCATCCAGATCTTCAAGAGAATACTAGAGTTCTCCTTCAAAATCAACTTCACAATCATTTGGATTGATGTCCCAACCTTTAGGTTCCATGTCGCTTCTAGATAAAATTTTGGAATGAAAATATCACTAATCTTTGCTACAGACCCCATGTGCTCAAGTGCACTATGTACCTCAGCTATTAGGCTTCTCAAAGGTACTTGGCTCTAATACCAATTGTTGAGTACAATGCAGTGTTGAGAGGGGGGTGAATCAACATATATTAAAACTTAACCATTCCCAATTGTAGATTAAACATCACATCACATAAACTAAAAGAAGATCAAAAAATAAAATATGTAGCACATAAGGACACCGACATTTTTTAGGTGGAAAACCCAATGAGGGAAAAACCATGGTGAGAGATAACTCACAATATATGAAGCTCACTTCTTACAAATATTATAATGTTGTTTAAGGCTCATTGCCTATAGACTTGCAAACTAATGTGTACAAAATTAAGGCAAGATAAAAAGGAACTAATGAGACTCACTATCTTAGATTAGGATACATAAAAATTATAATGAAAAATATGAATATGAATTGTTATAAAGAAGCATCCAACATATGTTGATGTTGCAATCCTTGTTTTGCATAATTAGCTCTTCAGACTAATTTCACACACTTCATCTTCAACATAATGCTTAGTCACAATTCCTTCACATTCAAAATCTTCACAAATGAATTTGATCTTCTATATATATCATCCACAACAACTCAAAACCTTAATTAGGTTGGCTCCAAGATAACCTTTAGAAGAAATGTATGATATCACACTACTTGACTCCAAGCATGTGTAACATTTGCAAGAAAGATAGTTGTGGATCAACACACGACATTACAAGACCCAAATAAATCATAACACATTCACCAAAACAAGATTGATTAATCAAGATCAACCACAAATGAAGGAAATAATTTTGTTAGCCCAAATAATGATAACACCACCAAAACTTCCATTTGTTCATCTTTACACCACCGGGGAGGGATACAAAAATTTTATGCAAACCAATATGTGAATAATGTAGTTCATGCACAATATCTTCTCAACATTTTCTAGAAGTTTTTGATCATCATATGTTGACGCAACTGAAGAAACCCAATGAAAACACAAGAACAAATCAATCCAAACAAACTTTAGCAAACTATCTTTTCAAAGTTGATCTTACATACCACCAAGATACTTGAGACTTGCAAGGAAGAACTCATATACCTTTGTGAATGTATCACTAAGTCCACACAATCACATTTGTCTCATCAAAGGAGTGTAGAGCATCCCAATAGTCCCTCATCGACTCTTTATACTGCTAGAGCATAAATTGGAACACTGTCACTTATAACTTTCACCATAGAAGGTGTGATGACTTGAATCCTTGGATATAAAACCTTCACATATCGACCAACTTATCTTCTAAACTGCAAGACCAAATCTTGGACTACATAGGGATGTTGACCAAAATACTATGACTCAGCCTTAGAGTATACATTGTAAATTCCTTAGCGACATTTTTACAACTTATCTCAATGTGTGGTACACCAAACATGAATGGTGTTAATGTGGAAATATTATAAACATGTCAAAACTTGTTTACTTTCCTCCACAACATACTTAGATACTAGACTGAATACCATTTCAATCTTATACAACACTACTAACATATACTATGTATACCAAAAATCTTTAGAGTATGTACATCCTTCAACATACACTTTTGGCATCAATGACAACACATTCTGAGTTGACATCAATGAAAACAATTATTTCCAACAATTCTATAAGTGATAGTTAAAAATAAAAAATTATCTAATCTAAGAAATAAAATTACACTACACTAAATTTAAGTCTTATTACAAATTGCAACAGTCAAAGCAATTGAATAACTAGGCCAATCGGGGTTGAGGCCCTAGCTTGGTTGGCTAAATATTTCTTGTTGCAGGAGGTTGGTCACGAGGTCTAGTCTCCCCACCCCCCGTGGTACCGGAGCGCATGTCGCGCCAGCGTCGCCGGTCACGTTAAAAAGTTTACCAGGCGCACTGCAGTTTATAGGGGGTCGTGCTACCCGGTTCTTGCAGTCTAATAAAAAAAAAAAAAAATAACTAGGCCAATCAAATAAAAAATATTCTAATATATTTTAACAAATAAAATAATCTAAAACATGAAACAAAAATAGATTCACACTTAGGATATTGGATAACCCAACATTTAAAATTTATTGTTGTTGATGAAGAAATTATCCTTTGAGGCCTATTTGTAAGGCAATATTTCCCTTCTCAACTCTTGACAATCCTTATGAAATACAAGTAGAAGAATCAAACACAAGGATTTTGTAACTTCAGATTAAATCTGTCTAATAAGATCTGCAACTAGAAAGAACAATATTAATCCTAATCTAAATCAAAACTAATCTAAAATCAAACAATAAAGAACAAAATTGAAAACATAATGAATAATTAACAAACTGAATTGATCTCACCGAATATGTATTCACCCTTTCGAATTAACTCCATTGCTCTTCTCCATTTTGTCCTTTTAGTGTTCTTGCCCTCAAATTTATGTGTTTGAATGCAAGTATATCTGTATTGAATGTCTAAGCAAAATATCGAAGATTGTTTCTTCTCAAAAGTGTATAATTTTGAGAGGAGGAATAATGATAATGACATGCCATTTTATAGATTGTAGGTTTTCGAATGATCGGCTCAAATTGAAAGAGAGATCGATGGATGAGATTGATCAATGCCATGAATGAGTTATGTGATAGATAGAACGTGAGTTCAACTGCAAGATAAAGACTAATTTTAGAACGTGAGTTAGAACATGAGTTCCAATCTTCATCCTCAAAAATAGAAGAAATAGACTTTGTATGCAAAAGCCAAAGTTAGAAGTTGGAGAATAAATGCATTTGAATGCAAACGTGAGTTAGAACTAGTTAATGGACTAGTTGTGACGGAGAGTTCTCTCACAGAGTTAAATTGGTGTTTAAACTGAAGAGATAACTGGAGAACTAAAAATAGAACTCGAGTCCGAAGGTGAGTGAATGACCTAGTCAACTGATTGACAAAAGAATGTGACATAAATAATTAAATATGAATTAAATGCTAATTTAATTCAACATTCAAAAATAAGACTTTTAATTAAATAAATAAAGTAATTTATTTAATTTGACTGTTTGAAAAGGATAAATGTGAATAATTAAATAATAAATATTTAATTATAGATAAAGGGGTTAAATGGATAATTAAATAAAGATATTTAATTATAGTTGGAAAATTATGATAAAGGGGGAATTAAATAATAAATTATTTAATTGATAGATAAAGGGGTAAGAATAAATTAGTTAGGGACATAATTAAATAATTGTGATGTATTTAATTAGTCAAGTTGGATAAAGGTCATTTAATGAATTAATGAATTAATTAAAAAGGGGTATTTAATTAATAGAGGAAATATGTGTTAGAAAGGTTAATTAAATAATTAACATTATTTAATCATGACCACGGACTATAGAAAATTATGTTGAATGTGTACTCACAGGCCTAGACCAATTTTAGGTATCTACAGATTGAATAGGCATATAGCAAAAGAGGATGTTGTTGTTGTGGCTCATTTTGAAGATTTGAAGCTAATAAATGAGAGTTTGTAAAGCCTAAATGTTGTGTAATACTTGTGATATGGGAAACCTTTGTAAAACTTCTTAGACTTTTGATGTAATTATCCCAAGTGAGAGCTCAGATTTATTGTTGAGTGTAGGTGAGGAGAGGAAAGAGTAAAATATTTGGAAAATAAAGTCTCAAAATACCCTTATAAAGCTCTTTCCTATGTATTAACAATACTATATTTATAATTTGTGAAGGCAACTATAAGTTTTATATGCAAGGTACATTCAATTGGGAATAAATGTGTAGTTATTTCCCCATAACTAGTACAAAAATTCACATGGGAAAAATAACAAGAAGGATTTTCCAAAAATAGAATAGATGGGGTGTTTATGCATTTAGTAAAGGAGTGATCTAATTTAAATGGGGTGATCTTGTCAATTAACAATTAAAATGTAAGATTTTACAAAGTGACAAGGTATAAACAATTGGTAAATGCATAATAAACATAAAATAAAATGCGGGAATGTCATATAGGACAACTTAACGATTTCATCAATTAGGATTATTCAAGAGATATTTTATGTATATGATATGGGTCACATGTTGGGCCATCAACTCATCATTGGACTTTCCATGTTTGCCTTTCCATCTTTGCAAATTTACAAAACCATGCATGTGCACACATTTGATGATTCATACATATTAGTGTTGTCAAATTTGGTGAGCATAAGACCAATGGAGAAGGAAGAGAAGAAGTGTGAGTGAGAGCGATGTGCACATGGAAAAGAAGGATGTCAAGGAGATAGGGCACACAAGATCCCTAGAAAATTGTGTGCCTCAAAAGTTAGCAAGAGGAAGAATAAAATGGAGGAGAAAATTGTGACAATACCATGAGGAAAAGTGAATTAGGAACAACCTAGTGGAATGCAAGTCAAGGCTAGGAAGAGAAAGTAGAGCCTAATAGAAGGGGAAGATAATTTATTGCCCAAGAAAGATTAGAAGGGAGAGTAGAGTAAGAATACTCTAGTGAGAGCACTAGGAAGGTGCGAAAGTTTTTACCATTATGCTTTATAGTTAAAAGAGTAGTTCTACCACTTGCACTTTATGAATGAGCAAGGGCCTATTTAATTTCATACCTAGGGAGTTTGATGTAGGGAATCATAGGTTGAACATTTATCCTATAACAACTAGAAATCAAGGTGGTTTTCTTTGGGCCTTTAGACCATGGCTCTAAAACATGGCATATAGGGAAGGCTTGGAAACTATGGAAATTATGTGGATGAAGGTAATTGATGAACCGAGGAACAACAAATTAGGTGCTCAATAAGTGCAAAGGGATAAAAAATATGTGTAATCTAAAGGCATGGATGCATATATAAGTTGTGCACATTGGAGAAAGGTTGCATGAAAGGCACAAAGGTGAACCACATGTATTATAAAAGGTTTGGGGAAAATATGGGAGTGTTTGATCTTGCACACATGGCATTGATGAAAGGTGTCCAAAGAAAGTCAAATACATGGACATGAAAGAACATAATGGGTAGAGGGTAAAGATGTAGTGGAAAAAACATTAAGCTATCAATGACCTCAATTTATGAGCTTATCATTGAGAAGGAATCTATTTGAGATTTGACCCACCTTGGGGATCTTATGTTGGATAAATATAATTAAACTAATAGGTTTTGCGAACACCTAAAAATGACTAACACATTCTATCTAACTCATCGTCATTTCTCATCAATTTATTTGCCAATATTTAATTATTTAATTAAGCTAACACATCACCCTCATTAATTAAATTATTTTTAATTATTTAATTAATTTATCATTTTCTCTCATCCACATTAATTAAATAATTAAATAAATTTATCCACCAATATTATTTAATTAATTTATCAATTCCCCTCTTCACAATAATTGGAATATTTTAAATTATTTAATTAATTGATTTATTTATTTCTCTTATTCACTATAATTAAATAAAATTTATTCTAAAATTAAATAAATAAATAAATTTATTTTTAATTTGTTTTTTCTTGTAAGAGCTGAAGATATTAGCTCAACAACCAAGACCACTTGCAAAAACAATGAAAACCTTCTACAAGAGAGTATGCAAGAAAATGAGTTTGCTTGATATTAAGACCTATCAAAATGATGAGGTATGAAGTATTTACATGTTGGTACTCAAAAATGCAGGTTTTAACTATAAGAGTTTGCTAGACACTTATAACATTCTTGGACAACATACAAGGCCAATTATGCAATTAAACCTTCTACTCTTTAGGTTTTGCTAGACCTAGGTGGGTGAACCTATATGAGATATGCAGATTTGAAATGAATTTCCTACTGAACAGTCTATCCACAATGGCAAGTAGTCATGGATAGACAAAAGGACACCACAACTAATCCTACTACTCCAATTAAATGAAAGGATTTTGAATCAATTCCTTATTTATAATGAATTTATTACTCTGGGATATGGCAGATCAGTGCCTTCTTTCTACTGGGCAATGGAGTCAAAAAATGTTACTGATTATACATACATATTTCTCCCTGACACAATTTAAGTTGTTAGACACTTTACAGGATGAAGTTTTGATGACTAGCATGTGACTTCATCAATTTATGACTAGCATAAACAGTGTTGAAATATTTTCTTGCTTAGCTTTCTCTCAACTATCCAAAAGAAGTCTCACAGACACTATGATTCACTTAAAGGAATTTAACTCTGACTTGCAGACACCAATAAATGAAATCACACATAGTGAAGAAATGCACTTTAAAGAATTAAAATATACTTGATATTTGAACTCGAATAATCAAAAAACTTCAAATTGGGGAAAACTAAACAGAAATTGACAGTTATAACATCACAACAACAAAAATCAGAAAGGAATTCGGTCAAGAAATCATCTCCATTGCACTCTTTCCAGAAAGTTTTCTCCTTGTTTTACATTATCTTGTTCCCAAAACTCCCTCCCTCTCAGTTTTCAAAATATATATATATCACATTTGAAGAGTCACGACCCTTCACCGTTCTAGTAAAATCGTTTACATTCTTCAACAGAGTCTAAAATATTTAATGGTGTTGCCTCTCAGTAAATTAAATACCTTTTACATAGTTATACACTTGATTTTGTTTTAATACCTTATCGGCCTTCAATATTTCGCTCCCCATGGCTTTCACTGTTTTTACCGCTCTATCGTAGGTTTGAATTTTCTACCCGCGATTGCACAGTGATTGGCCTTTACTACTCCCTCGCCGTCTATTCCTATCCACTGCAATCACTGCGGTTTATGCTCTGGCCGGTTACGGTATGGCGGTAACCGTCACTGCTGCCCGCTAACGGCTTACCGCACTACCGCGGTCCTCATGGTGACCGTCCATGGTACCACAGTGTGCCAGCCGCTAGCCACTTACCGCTATCACCGCGATCATTATTCTAGCGGCTACGGTATCGCGGTAACCGCTACCCGTCCACCACTTTGCTGCCTCACTGTTCATCTGACCGTCGCCGCGATACCGCAGTCTGTGAGCTGACCCCCTACAGTACTACGATGGGATGTCCTAACTGTTTCTCGGTCGGTTACTCACCACCCACTACAATACCACGGTCTATCTTTAGACCGCGTGCTAACCAGTACCACCATACTGCAGGCCCATTGTGGGAGGTCGCGGTAAGGCGGTAAAGGCTTATGAAATGCATATTAAGGAAGCGGTTAGGTATAAAATGGATAATGAAGTGGATGGGGATTAAAATGAATATTTTTTTATAAAAAGATAGGCAAATGATGGATTAAAATGGAGAAAAACCTTAGGGTTTTCATGAATTTTTTTGGTTCTAACATTACAAATGTGTACAATGACCTTCCTTATATAGGCAAGGTTGAAATGTAGTAATGAACATGATGTTGACAAATGTCATAATCCTATGACATGAGACAACTAACAAACTAATCACCTAGGAAATGATGCATTAGCTAGATAAGATAAGTTCTAGAAAAGCCAACTAAGTCTTATAGAAAGAATCTTATGTCCTAAGTAAACTTATGAAAGTGTAATTAAATAATTAATTACACCAACATTTCTATCTTTAATTCTTCTAAAAATAAATAAAATTAATATTTTATTATTTCCTAAATCTCTCTTCATCTCATGCACATGAATTAAATAAATTTATTTATTTTCTTCTATTGATATTCTTCTATCTCCTAATTTAGTGAGCTAATTGAAAAAGCAACGTCACTTCACTCTCTCTTCACTCATCCATGCAGCCAGTTAACTCATCATTGCCTCTCATCTTGATGCATGTCCCTTGCACATTCATCATGATCTTTCAATCAATCTAATCCATTGATCTTTCAAATCATCCTCCATCGTTGATCGATATCAAGTGAAAGCTATAAATCCACCATCATTCAAGCCTTCAAATCCATCCATAATTATCTTGAGATCATCCATAATTTATCTGAGAATATGTGTTATCATTATGCCATCTTTCTATCATTTTGTGAATCAAGGTTATGCTAAAATCAAGAGCAATCCACATTACAACCAATTTGCAGCAATATAAAGTACAATGGAGTAAGATTAGGCACACTTGTGGAGGTAATATTGATTTAATTTGATTTTTCTATGTGCACATGTTCTCATTGAAGTAGTTATTGGATTATTGAATTGGGTTTTGTTGAACTCTCATTTTTAGATCCATTAACTTAATACTCATAGGTTCAATGTTCATGAGTTAAATAATAAAGTATTTTTTTTGGGTATGTGGTGTTGATATGATGAAAAAGGTGTTAAGGCACCAAAACTTGGTTGAAGGGATGATTTGAAACCATATGTGGCTATAAAGCTAAGATGAAGCATACAAAAAGGAAACCTTTAGAGTAGTCATCTTGGTTAGTGAGTCTAGAAAAAAGAGGATAGGAGCAAGTTGGTTCCATGACATAGTGAATAACATAAAAGGAAAAGGGGGGATAGGCCACCTACATGTGGACCTTCTATAGTAGAGTTGATGAGCTCATACAATGAGGGATTAGTCCCATGAGATGTAAGCATTCCATTCCAAGTAAATAAAATATGTTTGCTTCTACTATCTAATATGTGTATTTTAATTTTTCTTTGGTAGTTTGTCCTTAGGGCTATGGTTTTGGGCTTCCCTTAGTTGTGACTTCCAAGATTGACTACATCATCAAATTATGAAGCATGTCTAGTTATTGTATAATACTTTTTAGCATTACATAAGTTAGTAATTGTGTAAATTCTTATTGAGTGACAAGTTCATCATGATCATATTCTTCATTTCCATTCTCAATGATAAGAGCACTAACATTTATCATGGGAACATCATTAGAGATATATTTTTAATGGATTGAGTCATATTAGGACTCAAACAAGCACTCATTCATAAAGGGGGATGAAGGGGAATCTATTTTGGCATACAAATAGCTCTCAAAGCCCTAATGGAGAAAATAGATAAATATGACCTAATGACTAAATTGAAATCACAAAAGTAATCAATAATTAGATTTTAAAAAATAAGAATAAAATGTAGACCCTATAGGATAAAGTAATGGTGGGTGAAAGAAGATGTAGCATTGAGTTACAAAACCCTAAATAAAGACATAACTATGAAGTATAATAGAATAGAGAATATAAACCTTAAAAAGGTAAAAAAAAATGATAAAGTAATTAGAAATTACAAATCTAAAAAATACCTAATGAGGGAGAAATCCTAGGGGAACTCTAGTTTTTATAAGCAAAATTGGGTTCACTAGTAAATGTAATGGAGTATAATCACTTGCATTTATAAATCAATCCAACTAGCTTAATTAAATAAATACAAATTAGCCTAAATAAATTAGAGGTGATAAACATAGTAATAAAATAAGAGGAATTAGGTGCATTTGGCTCTAATATTGGTGGTGGAAGGATAATGTTGATGATACGCAATTGGTTTGTCTTTGTTTTAAAATTTATACCCTCTATTTGATGAATGTCCCAATATTTGGATATGCACAAAAAATCTTGGGCATCAATTTTAAGCATTGCAAGTTTGATCCCAATTCATGTGGATTTGAATTGGCTAAGAAAATAGTAAATTGTTTACCTTGATCTTTGACATTTGATTAGCTTGTGTAGACACCTAATATTCCTTTAATACACCCTTGTCGAAATTGACTAAATAATTACATCATCTAGTCGAATCCTCTTCACCTAATTTCCCCCACCTAATTAAATAATCCTCTTATTTAATTAATCTATTTTCCATCCCATATAGTTAAATATACACCTATTTTTTGCCTCACATGGCTAAATTAATTAAATTATTTTATTTTTCAATTATGAGTATATTCTCTTCACCAACTTTCAAGAATAAAGAGGGGTCCTAAGTACATTTATCCCCACATCCCTTATGGTTGCAACAACTTATTATTTTTACTAAGTGCATCTTAGCCCTTCACATTCTAACAACCTCCATCACGACCCTCCATTCTCTCCTCAATCCTAAGGAAGTCCTCTCGTACATCCTTTGTCATTAATCTTCCCATCACATCTCCACCATCCATTACCTCTCCCAAAAACCTACAAATTGAAGCCTCATTCATTCATCTTTGCTAGCTAAATCTCGGCAAAATATATAACCTTTGTGCAAGAGCATCCGCATTTCAAACTATCGTTGGAGCAAATTGAATCTATAATGGAGTTCATTGGTAATGTTGTTTTGATTACTGGTGTTATTGATTTGCGTTGAGTTCTTTTGTATGCTCTATCTAAGGTTTTACTTTGGTTTGATTGGAAATGTTCATTTGCATGTGTTTCCAATTTGCATTTTCAAACTAAGAGCTTATAGCTTGAAAGATTGTAATGTTTATAAACACCTTACAGGGATCTATTAGATTGCTAGAGTCAAGTTCTCCTACATTAAACACTTAGATTGACAAATTTTATGACTTTGAACAAAGAATAAAAGATGCCATACACAATATGCACGAGGCTTATATGTAAATGAAGGTTTATACAGGAAAGATGCAAGTTTGATTCTTTATCTTTTAAAAATTTGAAGTATGCAATGATTAAAATGTAAATGGAGGCTTATACATAAAAGAAGCAAGTTTGATTCTTTGTGGTTTAGAAATTTGAAATATGCACTGATTGACTTTTTCCTAATCACTTGTATTATAAATTCAGAAAAGACACAAAAAATTGGAACTTCATTTTGTTTTACAGTTAAAATTGGAATAATAAAAGGAATTTATTAGAGCAACGGTTCATAGAGAGTCTTTTTAATGAAGTCTTTCATCTCTTCGGCGGCATTTAGAAAGCCGTCTATATTCCTATAAAATAGCTGCATTACCCTGGCGGTGTTGAAAAGAACTGTTCTAAAACTCTTGGGTATGTCTGCACGCATTAAATAGTGATAGTTCAATTTAGTAAGGGCGTCCTCATTCACTCCGTACAGATAGTTCAGGGCTTCCTCTTCCGTGCATCCGGGATGATCATTTATGTAACATTGAACGCATGAAGCCAATTCCCCGCGGTCTCTTTCCTCCTAAATTACCAGGGTCAGGGTCAAAATCAAATACTGTTCAGTAGGTAATAACATACTCAAAAGTGGGGTAAGAGTAGAGGGTGCGCAAGGCTCTACCTGGAAAGTTCTAACGTCGTTAATGAGGCGCCCTGTCAGACTGACAAGATTGAGAAACTCTGCTCGGAAGTCAAACTTCTGGAGAAGATGATCAGGAAGAATCTCTCCCGTAGAGAATATTGGCGTCAGGGTCGTTACTACCAGTGCTATCGACTCTACGGCATTCTCCCAGTATTGATCTAGTGATGGCGAATAATACCTTTCCATCCACTCTGTTTCTTTTGTGTATCTGCAGAAGAGATCCAACCACTGACCACTATTCTCGTTAGATTTCAATGTTCAAACATGTAATTCCACAGCAAACCAGAACCAATGGAAAACGGGTTCACACCAATCAATCAGTGGGTTACCTTTTGGCGCAGGTAAGGAAGCACATCACGTTGTTGGACCTCCCGTGCTCGTTCAGATATATCGGTTAAGGTATTATAGAGGCCCATAAAAACTATTCTCATGTCCTCTGGTAGATGGTCGATTTGCTGTGGATCCCATCTGCACCCGAAAAGACAAGATAGTTAATATGGCGAATTCGTTAATCGGATATAAAGTGAGATGGGGATTAAACGGGTACCTTTCAAAAGCTTCGTTGAAGAGCTTGGCTTGGTCCAGAGTTGCATAGGTGTCATATAGGTCGTCTGTGATTACAGCCATGATTCCGGCTTTCGCATAAGCGAGTCTACAATCGGTATATTGTGGTTCAAACATCACCGCTGCAGCGGTCCAGTATATTGCCACTTCTCTGTGACGAGTAAATTCCAGCTGGGGGAAATTGCAAGCCTTGTACCATCTTTAACAACACAAGAATCTCATCTTAATATCTTTCGTCTAAGATCTTCGCAAAAACACAAATTAAACTAACTTTCTTGCGCTCAATTGAGCTGCCTTCATAACAGGGACTGTTTTTTTCTCAAAATAAATGTAGACCCCCTTTAACTGCGCCATCGTTACCTCTTAATATGTTGTATCTCGGATCTGTGTATCGCCTGAATGCGGTTGAAGTCGAGTTTGGCCAATTCCAAGTACTTGTCGTTGCTCGCATTTGGCATTCTGCAGTACATTCAACTTGGATTAGAGACAATCTAAAATACAAGCAAACGGGATCAGACTATACTCATATAAAACCTTTATAATCAGAAGCTGTATCTTACTGATATAATGTCTTCCCCAGCCATAAGTCATCGGGATTAAACACTTCTATATGGTTTCTAGTCATCAGCCTCGGCATATTTCTATTCCATCGAGCAAACAAGGCATATTCAACCTGGATAAAGAAGAAGCAAAATCGCAAGCCATTATAATTATTACTAAGTTTAATAGTAAATCACAGAATAATATTTGAGAGAAGGTAGTAATTCACCATACCTCTTGGCGAAGGTTTTCCCTGAAAGCCGTCGCCTGAGAAAAGTTGTTGCTTTGCAGGGATTTGGCCAAGTAATCTTTGGCAAATGCACCTATTTCTCTCATTACATTTTCGCGAGGAAAGTTAACCTGTGAACATCTATAGAGGCTCAGCATGTCGATTACTCCTGCTCTGTTTTCATTATGAGAAAGCTTACAGAGTTCTTCAGCTTCGCCTTTGATGTTTTGCAGAACGTCTGCAATTTGAAATTATAAGAGATTAAGACCAACCTAACTCTTTTGAAGTTAAAAACCCAATTAAATTTATATTGAGTACCCATCTAAATCATTTGCATAAAAACACATGTATACCCGAAGATACAGTGTAGCCGAAAATCCTGAGAAGCCGGAAGCCCGTGGCTGTGACATCAATATCTGGGACCAGGCTTTCCCTTCCAAATCCAACGCCTCTTTCGCCCCAGTACCTAGTATACGTTTCCAAAACGAGAAGATGTAAAAATAATCTCAAAAAAGTTGGATATTTATTGGAAAAATCAGAAACAGAGGAGATACTATCACTCACTGGAACACATAGTCCAAGGCTTGTTTGATCTCCGTTTGGAAATGGCGTTCAAGCCCCAGACGTTCAACACTATCCACGGCTCTCAAACGCTCTGCTATGTCCACTGGATACATGCAGGGGACTGCATTCCAACATTTTAGTTTAGAACTCGATACTCTTTCAATAATGCTTTAATAAGGCGCGAGTACTAAAGACAACAATTACCATGGTCTTCAAACTTTGAAACAAGGCCCGTCAAGAATTGTAGGCATTTCTTATCTCTGGTGTGCATAAATACACAAGCTGTAGATGCTGGCGAGCCTGAGAAAGACCCATCCTTGGATTGCAATTTCAGGATTTGTTTCCAATCAGCTATTTCTTGTATGCCTTCCAGACACTGCAACATGGCTGTGGGATGGGTGTGCAGCTCTTCAACAGATGCTCTAATTCACACAATCTTATTCATTCAGTTACATCTTTTAGTTTAAAAGTGTGCCTTAAAACGACACATGACAAATAATCGAGGCAAAAGATGGGGTAGAATTTCACTTTTTCAAGTCGGAGTCCCGCTTTTCGTTTATTTGCTTGATAATAGATAGCTCGTAAGGAAGATCCAAACCCAAATGCTTGGCTTCATTCAGCAGTGCAGGAAAAACCATCTCGAATCCATGATGACCGACTTCTACTGCTTTTTTAATCATTCCTTCTGTATTTCTCCTAAAGAAATCAAGACCTGCCAGGACCCAAAAATTAAACTCTTCATCTGTTTAAGGGTAATTCTCTTTCTTTTTTCTAAATTATGCTTCTTGATTGGTACTTTAATTGTGCTTCCAGAGTGCTGGATAGACGTTGCCCATATGGAAAGACGAGGAAAGAAAAATTGTAATTACCTCTGCGCACTTGATTGTTTCCAACGCCCCAGAAGGTGAGAGTAACTAGGCAGGCAAGAGTATTGAGCAATCTATCGCATGCTAAAAAGCGGCGCTCCTCTCCCCAGGAACCGTCCGGTAACTGATTCTCAAGAATCCAGTCCACCATTTGGGGAAATTGGGGTTCAGCGGAGCCATCAATAGCAGGCACTCTCGCTACCCACGCAGTATCGTATGCGGACGGACTTATTTCCCCATCTTCCATTGAATTAAACAAGCCTTTGATCTCTGCAACCAATGCCTCAATTCGCTTATCCATCTCATCCAAGGGAGCCTGAAAAAATCAACACTCAATTAGATTTTGAGATTTCTCGATTTCGCTACATCTAACTGCATATCTTTTATTTCCCCTCGGATTTTCCGGGTTCAAAATCTTTCAGGGACAAATTGAATCTCAGTAACTGCTGATAAATGTTAACACCCAATCCACAAAACCCCAATTGTAATCTCAAATGACGATCGGTCTAAATTCGGAAGAGGAACATAAATAAATTCATATCCATACCTCCTCCAATGTTGCATTAGAATGGACATAATCTGGCTTCCCGGCATTAGGATAGATTTTCGGCTCCGGTTGCGCTATCGGTCCAGCTGCAATAATGACGGCCCTAAATTATTTATCGCCCCAATAGTTTATAAGTTTAAACTCAAAAGCTGATAAAATAAACCAGAGGCTGGGTATTTTCTGGTCGACATTACCCTGAAGAGTTTTCGCATTCTCTCCGACAACAACAGCAGATGGCATGTTGTGGCAATCTGCAAACAATTGAAAAAAACAACAATAATCAAGTTTTCAGTTCCAGGATTACAAGCAGTTTAGAACAGAAGCGGATAATTTGAAATACCTAAACTCTTTGCGCGCGAGTAGTTTGTAAAAGGGCGACAACCATGAGCTCTCTTGGAAAGCCGTTGTGTGGATTTAGTAGTAGCCTTGGAAACCAAATTGAGCCGCGGACAAAAACTCTGGGCCATTTTACAAATTAGATATCACTTCAGTAATATAAATAATTTTGACTTGGGAGGAGTGTGATGAGGAGAGGCCTTTTATCGAGGCTCAACTGGGCATGCCCTGCCAAATCCCAATTAGATTCCGAATCCGCATCACTCCTTAACCTTATATTTTATGCGATTTCCACAAATGCTACAACAACATTTTCGCTTAAACTTGGTCAAAGACCATTTGTTTAATATTTCTTTGATCCGCATTTTAATAATCTACCACATTATTTTATACCAACTACACTTATTGTATTTCCCGTGATTACATTTCTTATGTAAATCTTATTATTCCATATTTTGGCAGTTTATGTCCATACAGAATTAATTCTACGTCTAGAGAATCTTTAATATTTAAATTCAAATTTTAGTTGATTCTCATTTAATTGTATTCAATGGATCAAACATATGTTTGTGTAATAAATTATTATATATCTAAAGACATTCAATTGAACTCATTTATCACCATCAAATATCAAAGATATATTTACATTGAGAAGAAGCATGTTAGAAACACTTATATTGGAACATCTAAATTTTCAAAATTAAAATTAAAATTTTGGTTGGCTTCCATCTAATAAATATGAGTTGACCAAGCACATGTGTGAAATTAGTTATTGTGTACTTCACCTAAAAACATTTAATCGAGTTCGTTTATTGTCACCAAATGTAATGCCCCGTCAAGTAACCTTAAAGGAAGTTGCAATTAATATCATAAGCGAACCAATTTTTTTTTTTTTATAAAGTGCATTTAATATACACATTCACTTACTAGTTAACAACAACCTCTAAGGCTACAAGGTTAGGATTACATAAACCCACACATACATATTACATATAACCGTAGCATTATAAACTTTATGAAATAAACATCATACATCATAAGAATACCACATAACATAATAAGATAATCAACCAAGATACAATCTCATAAACATTATCTTAAACCAATAGTTACATCACTCATTCCTAGAATGAGACAATAGTACATAATATTACAATTACATAACTCCAACTCTTATAAAAGAGGGATAAAGTATCATATACAACTGAAATATTACAATGCAAGAAATTACAACAAGAACCGTGAGCTATCCATCTGGATGTCTCGCCACCAAGTACTGAAGATTCGATGGGGACCCAACAGTTTTGGTGCATGTTCCACCCTATCAATGTGGTACCCGAAGGCCCACCCCCCATGCTAGGAGATAGTAACAAAGTAACATGGACAAAGATCTACTACCTCTAACCAAAGGCATACTCAAACTGACTCATACTGTTATAACCAACCAAATGAATTAACAAGTACGAATCAAGTACAACACAAGTATAATACAAGTACAAATAAAAAACAATACATGTACAAATCAAGTACAATACAAGTACAACTCCAACATCATTGACATAGGTCACATTGCTTCCAGACATAAAGTAGATCAAGTATGTTCAAATAACCATACACATAAAATAATTAACAATAGTTGTCATAGGTAGAATGTCATCGCAAGGTTTGTCATGAAATCTCCTCTGGGCATTCTTCATAGGCTCCGGCACAAGTAATCCTAGTGGCCTCAACCGAATCCCAGCACTCATACTCACTCATGCGGAATCAACTACCTCTCGCAAGAGCAAGATAGTTGATCTTGCCATTCTAGGCCTTCTCACTCATCCCAAGTCTAAACAAGCCCTTGTGTCTGTGAGTGAGGATTAAATTATCTTGACTAATGAGAAGTTAGTCCTAATCTTTTAAGTACATTATTTTAATTATCACTTGTTTAAATCACTCCTGAAGGTTATCCAGTTTACCTCTTTGGGCTCTGGCGCCTAACAGAAGCCACTCTTCTATTCGACAACACACATCCAAACAATCCACCAAGGGAACCACAAGTGCATACCAATTAGGCATTATAATCCACTCCAACACAAGGAGGATACAAATAATAGAAATTCACTCCAAACATCTTGGAGGAAATAACACATAGTCCACTTCTTTCACAGGAGGCAACAAGATGAAACCACATAACAAGGTCACTCCATATAAAGAGACACGGATCCCATAATCCGCTCCTAAACCAAGGAGGTGCAAACATCCCCGTTCATGAAAACCGGGTAAAACTGAAAAGACGCCATGCACTACCCAAGGGAAGACAACTGGATGGCATAAAAATTCAACAACCCTTATCCTCTAAGTTCTTCTGGAAGACTTATAATTTAGGATTAACACTAAATCCCAAAACCAACAATGCAACTTGACGACATAGCAACAAAAACATTCAAGTCATCAATCAAATATAATATTTGGATTTCCTAAATTCATACTCATTCAATAGGTAGTGCTGACAAAGTCAAAGACACGATAACTAGATCATCTAAAATAATCATAACCCCTATTTCCCTTTTCATTATTGAAAATCTAAAACAATTAAACTTACTTCCTTTTACTGAATACAAATAATTAAATCCTTTAAGATAATCATGAGGAACATACTACTTTTGGATATACTAAATCTATACCTCTTTCATAATCCATTTAAAAACATGCAATTTCACCAATGTATAAAAAAATATCTTTTGGCTTATCTATTTGACCACGCATTCATATTGTTTCTAATTAAATTTCATTAATTAAAACAAACATTTAAATATAAATATTTCTATAATTCTTCAATATATTTAAATATCTTTTTCCTTATCAATTTTGACCATACATTCAAAAGTTATCATTTAAATTCTTCATGTAAAGCTAAATTACACGCACTCAAATAAAACAAGGTAAATACTGATTGAAAATACTCATGGATATATATATACATTTCAATATATTTTCTTCAATGATATTAACAAAATAAATGTTTCATTTTAAATCAACTAATTACTTCTATTAAAAAAAATATCTTTCTCTATTCATTTTCTACGCATACTAATTATTTCTTTTAGAACATTAATAATACCCAATTTGCAACAACAGAATAAAATAATATAAAATATTATTTAATCTCTCAAATGGATATATACCTTCAATATATATATACTAAATATAAATTAATATATTTAAATATATTTAATCATTAACATATCTTCTATGCTTTACAGAATATCAAATTGTTTAATTCAAAATAAAATATCCCTTATCATCAATTTTCCAAAATATAAATATAATTTTCCAATTAAATCAAATTAATAATTGGACCTTTTACACATGAATTTAAATTCCACAATTAAATTTTAAATTATGCATTATCTAAATCAAATATTTAACTTCTTCAATTAAACTTTAACATGTCATTTTAAAATAAACAATAATTTCCCCATACGTTTATAATTTTAATTCCACTAATCTAATATACAAATTTTATTTAAAATAATATAAATAAATATAATACTTTAGTATTATAAATTATAATATAAAATATTATTAAATAATATTTTAATATTATAATAACAATACCTAAAATATTAATATTTATAAATATCAATTTATTATTATATTATTTTCAAAGCAACCATAGGAAAATAACTTAACAATAGTCTCATGTTTTAAGCATAACTCAAAAACTACGATCTAGGTATTTACGATTTTTTGACAGTGATAAGAAAATTTTAAATTACAAAAACCCTTTAAATTTCCTGACAACCCAGTTTGTATAAGTGAAGTTATAGGTGACGCAACCAGACCATTTTACCATGAAAATATAACTATCTTGCAGATTTAAAATCCGTTTTTTAATAATAAACAGAAAATTTCATTTTCTTAAAACATTCTAAATGCATTGTTCAAACTCTATGTTTGATTTCAATAATAATAAAATCAATTTCTCCAAATAATTTAAATTCAACTAAGGTTTTCACAATTTTCACTCAAGAATTTTCACAAGCAATAGTTGTAAATTTATTTAATTATTTTCTTCTAATATCAAGTTTGTTTTCTAAAACAGATTTAACAAATAAATCTTTAATCACTACTATTTAAAAAAAAACAATCAAGAACAATAAAACACAAAGAGGAAAACCTGGTACAAGAAGCTACAGGAAGAGATGAATTTTTGATGCAAGCCTCCTCCAAAGATTTCCTGAATTTTTTTCAATCCTCTAAAGAATCCAATCCAAAATCTAACAAATGCAAACAATCTTTCTTTGAATCAATTTTACAATCAAACTTTCTTCAAACCCTTGTGCAAATTTTCCAAAATTCCTTCCCTGCTGTAAAAATGTATTTTTTTCTAAATCTCTTTCAGTTGCCCTAAAATTAAAATATGTATTCTTTATAAATCAAAAATACCTAATACAACCCTAATTCACATTACATGCAAATTAGATATTTCAATTTAAATTTTTACAACTCTAATTCACATTATATGCAAATTAGATATTTCAATTTTAATTTCACTTTTCAAAAACCCACTTTCAATTTAAAATGCAATTTCAAATAATAAATTAATTTCCAAAGTTGCAACCAATTTCCCAAATAAACATTTAATTACAATTTCTAATTTAATTCCCACATGTTGAAATTAAATTCGAAATTTAATTTTAATTTTTTTATTTCCTTTCATTCTCTTGCATCACGCTTAATTAATTAATTTAATTATTTAATAACTAAATTCAACCCCCATGGATTAAATTTAATTAATTAAATAAATTAAATATAATTAATTAATTTAAATATAAACTTTTATCCACATTGCACTATTTAAATTAAATAACTATCAATATGATTTAAATGCAATTATTCTAAATATCTATTTCCAAATCAAGAATGCTTCAGAATTAAATAACATCAAAGCAAGACAGATAATGACTCGACACACACAATTGATGACACAATAAGGCTAAGGTGTAAACTTGATACATGTTACCTAGCTACTATCTCCCGTTCAACTTAACCGTTGGATTGACACGTTCAAACCTGTGAAACCAGGTGGAGTCGATGTCATGTACCTGCAACCAAGTAAACAACATCGTACAATATATCCAGCATATAATACACACCGTGAAGAAGAAATTACGGATTCGTAGAGCGCTCGCAAGTGAGTGATGCGAAACCGTCCTTTTCACCAATACACTCATCGAAACTGACACTTCCATCATAATTCCAATAATCTCATAATAACATCTCATGTTAACTCTACAACATCATTAATCCATAATACATGTGAAACAATAATCAGATAACTACATCCCACAATAATGTTGTCGCTCAATAGTAGCAATCAAAACATTATAACAAAATGTATCCACTATCAAAGTAATTGCAACCAAACATAGCATAAAGCAACTTGAACAAGAATCAAAGCGAAGGGGGCTTCCATCTAATAAATATGAGTTGACCAAGCACATGTGTGAAATTAGTTATTGTGTACTTCACCTAAAAACATTTAATCGAGTTCGCTTATTGTCACCAAACATTATGGATATATCATTCTATATAGAAATTGTGCTAGGAACACTTATATTAGAGCACCTAAAATGAACCTAGATTTCTCCAAAAAAGTTAAGGACTAGGACAATCATAGAGTGCATTAGAAAATAGAGAATTTAATTGTTGAAAATGTTCTATTGGAAGATGAAGGTTTTGTGTAAAATTATTCATGATTGATCAATGTTTGGTGAAGCCCTCGATAGGGTACCATGACCTTAAACTACTAATTGTATTCGGATATGTGATAACCAACTATGGCTCACATAGTTCATAATTAACTCATTTATGAGTCCCTAAGTATAATTATGGTATTTTAATACATCAACCTTGTTAAGATTAGATTACTAATATTACTTAATGATGTTTATATATCTAAGGCAATGAGTAGTAGTTAAGCATCATATTCTGAATTATGTTCTTCTTGAAAACATTTAGAGGTTGTCCTCTTAAAATGACTTATTATTATTGAGTATTTTGCAAGTAATTGTTATTATATTTCGAAGTATTTCTTATTGTATTATTCTCTTATGATTTTTTTATACACAACTAGTTCAGTTCAAATCCACATGATACAAGGCAAATCAATGCAAAAGATTAGTGTTAGCAATCAGATATGCACCCCGTCAAATTTGCAAAGATCAGACTATCTGTTGCAACATGGAAACTCTTTCCAGATGTGGGTAATCTATAAGAAAAGAGAATCTCCAGAATGAGTTGGTTCTCCGTATGATGATCTTATTCTAAAACTCTTTCTTGGGAAAAAAGATAGAG
Organism: Sequoiadendron giganteum; assembly: GCA_007115665.2. Taxonomy (NCBI): domain Eukaryota; kingdom Viridiplantae; phylum Streptophyta; class Pinopsida; order Cupressales; family Cupressaceae; genus Sequoiadendron; species Sequoiadendron giganteum. Next base: position 370,096,848 of record CM021103.1, on the reverse strand, counting down.
AGTAACAGAATATTAAAACCTATGATTTTGAAATGATTTTCAATATTTGATGGTAAGCTAATGATTATTCTGGATTTTCCTCACAAACAGCTTTTCAAAAAACAACACAATCTCACAACCTCTCATGAACAAATTTACATAAATATTTTGCATGAAGATCTTATTTAAAATACGACATGCAACCTATATCCTTGAAATTTTTTGCATCAAAAATACAGTCTTAGGACATAATAAGGACTCCTTAAACAAGAATCACAAGATAACATCAAACTAAAACTGCAAATAGACACACAAACTGATACGTAGGAATGTTGTTTTTTATTCAACTGTAGGAGTATGCCAAAATCTCAATTGAGTACAAAAATAGTTTACAAGCTCAAGAAACCAGACTGAATTGGAAAACCCTGAGTTTTCTCCAAAGATATATCTCTCAAACCCTAATCCGAGCTCTTGAAAAAATCCCAAGGAAAAGGTCCCAAAAACTGTTCAACAAGTCAGCACAAAAGTGGAAAGTCTCACTTTTTTCATGCACAAACTATCAGGCTTCTAAAAATAGGAAAAAACTGCTTTTAAAGCAAAGAAAACACCTTATCTCTCCAACTGGAAACTCAATTCTGACCAAGAAGCAAAGTCAATGCTCAACTGCTAAAAATAGCAAGAAAACAAAAGAATTTATAAATAATTGTTTTGCTTCTACTTTACATACATGTAGTTTTTAAATTATTCTATTTTTGCAATTAAAGATTTCAAAAATTTTTGCAAACAATAGCTTATATCTCCCTTTACAAAGTTTGTTTTTTCTATAAAAAATCATAAAAATATAATACTCCTTATTACATGTTTAATTGTTTTCTCTAAAAATAATTAAAATAAAATAAAACCTAAGTCTCAATTCTTAATCCTAAGACATATCTCCAAGACCTATTGATTCTTTATAAAATCCATTTGATAAATAGTACTAAGGCAAAACATTTTCAATTAATTTCTAGAAAATTAATTAAAATGAAAAATAAGGCATGAAGCCTTCACCAAGGTATAACATAGGATGAAATGCCTTAGACTATATGAGTCGGCCATCATAGGCATATTACCTTGGCATTAATAAATATTTTGAAACCTAAGCAACACCCCTAAAGTCGACTTAGGGATTTGAGAAACCCTATAGAACAAAACCAAGGAATACCCTAACATTTTGCATTTTGAGAATAGAGACTTTGGCACTGCCTGGGAAAGAAGGCGCCGCCATGCCTATGCTTGACCTTGTAGCATGGAATGCTTTGGAAACTTCACCTCCATGTCTTCAACCAATCGAATCCCTTCACAGCAAGAATGGTGAGTTGATTTCTTTATCATATGGGTTTCCCTCCATTGTTTTGAAAACAAGAATAGCCTCTTAAGGTCGTTGCTTCTCTTCTACTCATATCTGATTTTTCTTGTATTATTTATCTTTGTGCTTTCTTAACTCCACCTTGGTCGCCATTGGTGAAACCGACCCTTGCATTGTGAGCTCCAAATGGGCTTGGGCACGGCTTGTGTGCTCTCCCACAACCATCATAATGGTAAGTTCCTCCTTGCTCCATTATTTCTCTATATTTTCCTTATCAACTAAAGCCTACGAGCTTTATCTCTGTAAATAATGATTGTTATTTCCTTTAAAAAAAAATGCAGACCCATAGACTGGCTACGCCATGAATGTTTGGCTTTGGATCTTAACTATAAAAATATGCATTTATACACTTGTTTTCCTAGTTCTTTGTGCTCAAATTTTGCTCATCTATGAAACTAAAAATGGCTCTCCTCATTTCATGAAATAGTAACTGAAACTCCATACTAGGCTCGACCCATGATGCATATTAGACATTTTTGTAAAAAAAACACTTATGGATAATTTGGAAAATGAACTATATGTATTTTATTTTCAAAACCCCCATATGGGTATTTTGAAAATCATGGCAAATCTGCATTCCTTATGAAACCCCATGTGGGTACCTCTTTATATGAAGAAAATATGCACTTGAGTAAAATTTTGTATATGGGTTTTTTTATAAATCTTGAGAGAATCCTTCCATTTCTATATTTTGTCAAAGCCCAATATGGGTACCTGCTGAAAATTCTAGAATTTGTACTTAATTCCCAAACCCCAATGTGGGTATTCGCTATCTTGAAGAAAATTGTATTTTAAAACAAATGCTCACAAGGGTATTTCAAGAAACCATAATAAATCTACATTTGTATTTGGAAGTTTGAACGTGGGTAATTGATATTTTGAAGAAAATGTGTTTTGCATTAAAACTCTCACATGGCTTCCTGCACTTCAAACCTACTGCATTTTGAGATCTAATTAACAACATCTATGAGAGAAAACACCTCTGGGCATTTTTAAAATTCCCGTGCACACTCTATTTACTTTCTAGTTCGTTTCCTTACTTGTCAAGGCATAACTTTCATAAACTTTGCACTGTGTAAAAATATTCCCTCCTTGAATGAAACACAAACTGCCTTCTGTATAAGACATCTCCATTGATTCTGATGGAGGACAATTAATAACTTGAATGATAAGAAACAGTTGACTTCAAATTCATGTTGCATTCTTCCATTTGGCACTCTTCATGCCTTTTATGCTTCATTTACCTTTCGAATCATGCACTTGCTTACTTTATCGATCAGTATTCAATTGATGAGGCATATGTATGCCTATTCACTATCATTGTTAAGAGATAGAACACTGTTGTTCCAAAATAGAAAATATGAAACAACACTATAAAGTGAACAGTCTTAAAAACAACAAAATAGTATTATGATAGCAGAACCAAACCTTTCATAAAAACATGATAGATTGATAATTTCAGCTAAAACAAGTTGTCCAATTATCATTCATTTGCAATTTTCACTTCCATATGTTGATCCGATTGTTATAAATGCATGGTAGTTTGATTACTTGTTCAGTTATAAAGCTCAGAAGAGCATGATGATTGCATCTTCCTCTCTCGGCCCTCTTGTAACATATAAGGGCAACATGTCAAGCTCTACCCTTGTAGGAGCCCATTTTTTCCCACATGCTTGGTCTTCAAAAGATAATCAACTACATGGCTTTCCCTATACCTACACAAGGAAACAAACAATGTTAGCACACCAAAAAAAGAATGATGATGATGTTTTCTCTCTTTTTCAGTTCATGCTTCTGCTCTTTCTATTAGTTGTTTCTCTGCACTATAAGGATTGAAATATATCTTTGTTAGTACGACATGTAGTATTATTCATATCCTGAACTCTTAATTGACCCCCTTCTCAAATTCTTACAGGTACATTCAGGAGCGGAAGCATTCGGGAGAGGAAAAAAAAAGGAGCCAGCTTCGAGAAACCAACTGAAGACCAACTCAGGCAATGAAGGATATGTCTAATGTTATCTTCTTTTTATTTCCAGTTGTATATTTCCTTTCCTGTTATGAATGGAAACGGCTAAAACCATGGCTTGTGTGGATGTTTAATTTCGTTCTTTCATTTTCATTATGAAAGAAAAGCATTAAAATGAAAGATTGTACAAGCATTTGTATTCTTGTAATCAAATGACAGATGTAAATATGCATTACTTCATGAAATAAATGAAAACATTTTGCTTTATTATTTGTATACTCGGTTCTGCATTCTATTTGATTTATGCAAAACATGAATGATACTTTGAAACTCTGCTTCTCAAAACACTTGCACAAATGTCACTTGATGAAATAAAATGAAGTGCAAACAGAACTCAAGCATATTCAGAAATAACTGCATTTTCACTTTAACATATAACAATATTTAAATCAGCTCCACCATTTGAGTTGTAGCAAAAAATTGGTAACATTTTGACGATTTCCACTAGATGCTTGTCAGCTAAGCATAGATCAGTTGCCTTTGAAAACTCCATTGGGCGTGAAGTCAAAACTGCCCCTCCTTCATGAAACTCAGAAAACTTTGAACATCAATACTCCAAACAACAACAAATCAAAAAACAAAACAATGCTGAAAGCAAACTAACAGGCCCTGATGGCCAACAGAACATGCGCAACAACACTTAGGGAAAGAAAACTACTGAAAATAAAATGTGTGTAACACACTTATTTGTAACAACTACTCTATTTATTTACAAGATAGAACTTATCTCAGAGGCAACACTTGAGGTGGATCCCATTAATTGGGATAAACAACACCTCTCCTGTCAGCTTTGAAAGCTAGAAAGCGTTGTGTTCCTTGCACTCCGTGATCACATAAGGCCCATCCCAATTGCATCGAACTTGGAATATCATCCAGGTATGCTCTTATATTCATTCCATTTGAAGACCAGATCACCAATGATGAATTCTCATGGTCTTTCCTTCTTATCAAAAGAGCTCTTCATCTGAGCTTGATGTATTTCAAGTTGTTTTAAAGCTTCCCTTCTAGTTTCCTCAAGCTCTACCAGTTGTGCGAACCGCACTTCAAGAGGTTGCTCATTCAGTTTTTCTAGTTCTTTCACATAACTTAAAGTCAGCAATTCAATAGAAATGGGTAACTTAGCTTCTTTGCCATAAGCAAGTACATAAGGAGAACAACCAGTGGCCCTTTTAGGAGTCACTCTGTCAGCCCAAAGAGCTAACTTAAGCTTTTCGTGCCATGTTCATTGATTTTCCTCGACAGTCTTCTTGATTATCCAGATCAGATTCTTATTTGTAGATTTTGCCTACTCGTTTCCCTGTAGATAATAGTTAGAAGACGTATTCAAATAAATGTTATTTCTAACTAACCAATCGGAAATTATTAAACCAATGAAGGCCAAACCATTGTCATAAATTATTGAATCTGGAGTACCAAATCTTGACACTAAATCTTGATAAAAATTGAGCACAAAAGTCTCATTTGCTTCTTTTAAAGCAATTGCCTCAATCCATTTAGTAAAATAATTTGTGGCGGTAAGTATCCACTTATGACCCGCGCTTGAAGGCAGGTTGATTGGCCCAATAAAATCTAAGCCCCACTTAGCAAAGGGTTGTTCCACTTGAATCAGATGCAAAGGTAAAGCTGCAAGTTTCCGTTTTCCTGAAAACAGAGCACACTTTTCACATTTTCGGACCCAAGCAATAGCATCTTTGAACATATTTGGCCAATAATAACCAGCCCGCATAATTTTTAGGGTTGTTGTTCTTGCAACAAAGTGGCCTCTTGAAGGCCCACCATGAAATTCTACTAAAAGCTTATCAACTCAGTAAGGTTCAATGCATCTTAGTAAAACACCTTGAAGATCTCTTCTATACAAAATGCCATCAATAATTGCAAAAGGAATAGACTGTAATATGTAATACCTCCTTTTCACTCTATCTAGACCTTCGGGACACTCACCAATTTTCAAATAATGCATAATTTGTTGCACCCAGGTAGCAGCAGGAACTGGAACAATAGTTGCATCATCATTCTTTAGCACTGTACCAACCTTTTCAGTTTCTTCTAAGTTGTTGCCCATTGCATTTTCTGCAATCTATTCACACAAACCCTTACCTCTGACAAGTTTGGTTATTTTAAAATCTATGTCAAACTCCATAACCTTGGTTATCCAACCAGCACGCTTGTCATTAATTTCACGGTTCAACAAGAAATCTTTAACAGTTGAATGTGCAACCAACAAATGAATCTTGTTGTTTGACAACATATGTCTGAACTTTTTTAAACTTCTTACAAGAACAAAAACATGCTTCTCGACAAAGGAATACTTTACCTCATAATCATGTAGCACTTGGCTGAAAAAAGCTACAGGTTGCTCTAAACCTTCATCGTTCTTCTGGCAAAGCATAGCAGAAATAGTATCAACTCCTCCAAATGCGTAAAGAATGAAATCTCTGTCGTACTTTGGATTAATGAGGGTAGGGGCAGCTGTGAGAGCTTCTTTGATTTGATCAAAGCTTCTTTTACCTTCCTTGGTCCAGGCGAAAGGTATATTCTTTTTAAGCATAAGAGTGAGAGGTTACAGCAAAGCTGCAATATTTGGTATGAACCTCCTCACAAAATTTATTCTTCCAAGAAAGCTTTGCAAGCCTTTCTTGTGAGTTGGCAATGGTAATTCAAGAATTTTAGAGATTCTTTCAGAATCTATGGAAATACCCTGCTTCAAAACAATGTGCCCAAGGAGTTTACCTTCGTGTACAAAAAATATACACTTCTTCGAATTGAGAGACACTCTAAACTCCCTGCATCTCTGAAAAATCTGTTCTAAATGATCAAGATGTTCATTAGCATTTTTGAAAAAAATAGTAATATCATGTAAGTATACTAGAACGATCTTGTTCATGAGGCCGTGAAAAGCCATATCCATCGCTCTCTGAAAAGTTGCTCCAGCATTGGATAAGCCGAAAGGCATCCTTTTGTAGGCCATTGTGCCCCACTTAGTCATGAATGTTATTTTGAATTAATCCTGTTGCTTTACCAGAATTTGGTTATAACCTGAGTAACCATCTAGCAAATAAAATCTAAATTTGCTCCATGGAAGGGAGTGGGTAGTGGTTTTTCAGTGACGCTCTGTTTAAATCTCAAAAATCAACACCTAATCTGATCTCCCCACTTTTCTTCCTAACTGGAACTAGGTTTGACACCCAAGAAGTATGCTTGATGGGAAAAATAATGACACTTTCAACTAATTTATTCAACTCGGCTTTCATAAGGTGTTCTAATTTGGGATTAAGAGGCCTATGTTTCTGCCTTACTAGTTTTGCAACAGGCTCTAATTCAATAGTATGTTGGCTAGTTTTGGGTCAAACCCTTTCAAATCCTTATACTCCCAAGCAAAAATATCACTAAATTTCTGACATAACAGAATAAAATCTTATTGTTCCTCTTTATTACATACCTTTCCCAGCTTGAGAAGCTTGCCTTTGAAGATTTCGACTGCTTCATAGTGTTCTTCTTTAACAGTCAGGCTGTACTTGTCTCTCCTCATCTGGTCATCTGAGTTGAACGCAGATTCCAAGGTCACCAAACCCCGCGACAGCTTGTTGGTCCTTAACTATACAATCTGATTATCATACTGTTGCTACCACTTTTGTTGGTTTCCATCTGCAAACTCAGCTTCAACAATTAAAAAATTTACAATTTTCTCATCGTTGTCAAAAACCTGCCAACTCACATTATTGTCAGGCATAGAAGGTCTGATGACTATCTTTACATATTGACGCACCTCTACTTTGTGAATTTCGTTTGGAATATCAAACTGAGCCCCTATAGCAGCGAGCCTATATGCATGCTTATTTTCATTTCTAGGAACTGAACAAATATTAAAAGCATCAAGATCTTCCATTCAATCCCATACACGATGCTTATATTTCTTAAGCAAGTCATTTTTTGTAGCATTTAGATTTTTGGCCTGATTCACTATTAACTCTGAATCACCATAAACACACAAACATTTAATACCTCTTTTTCGGGCCCATTCTAGGCCATGTACAAGTGCTTTGTATTCAGCTGTATTATTTGTGTAGCTGAATGCAAATCTGAAGGCTAAATAATATTTATCTCCGTCTAGTGAGATTAGCATGGCCTCGCCACCAGTGCCTACACTACTCCTCGAACCATCAAAATAAAGTTTCCAAAGTTCATTTTCCTACCCTACGAGTTGTTCTTCCTTTTTTATCAGATTAGGCATATCAGAAACAGGTTCACAAATCATATAAACCCCTAATCCTATCTCATCTATATACTGGAAAGGATCAAGCTCGTGATCTTCGACTGTCCATTCATCTAGATTTATATTTTCTACGTGGGTGTTGTGGTCTAAGGTCATGGATTGCTCCTCTAGTGTAGGGGTGATGTAGAGGTTAGCATTTATAGGGCTCAGAACATATGGTTCAATGTGGTCTTTGGCTAAATGCTCAGACTTTATGGTTACTTTCGTACCATACCTTGTTCTAAAAAACAGGTGAGACCAGTCAAATGACAAGAAACCCCCCAACTTGGCTATAAAATCCCTTGAGAGGCAAATGGCAAAGTGTGGTTGAAAATCAATTACATGTATATCTTGATGAATCGCAAAACTAGGGGATGCATGCAAGGTAAAGGCTAAATTTTTTACTATACCAGCAGTTTTAACAGCAGACCCATCCAACTGAACTACACCCTTCTGAGGATTGGGTTCATAAGCAAGACCTAATGCATCAGCTAATTTTTTAGGCATAATAGAGCTACTCGCGCTAGAATCAACCATGCAGTTATGCACTAATTTATCTCCAATGATCATAGTCAAATAAAACGAGGGAGGTTTTACCTCCTTACCTTTTTGCTCGCTTTTACCTTCTGAACTGTTAGTGAGCATAGCTTTGGTAGCACCTTGATTAGTATCCTCAGAAATAGACAACTCGGCTAAAGCATCTTGCAACAAAATTTTCTGACCTGGGATGTGCAAAGAACCTAATACAAACATGCTCACAGTAGTCTTTTTGAGGTGTTCAACAATATTGAAAGAAGTAGCATTTACCTTCTGCTGGTTTTTTGTGATAGCAGCATCATTCTGCTTCTACAAGGGCTACAGATGTGTCTTTGACTACTCCTTGCCAGGTACCTCTTGGCCCTTTTGCAAAAAATGTACCTTGGGTTGCGTTGCAGCATTAGTATCGGGAGTAGAAACAAGCTGATTATCCTTCATAGGTTGTTGTTGTGAACTTCCAGCTTGTTGTCCTAAATCCATTGCTCTTTTTTTCGATCTCATGTTGGTTACGACAGGAGAATCTTGTTGATCCTGGTCATTCACGCCACAAAACTCAGAACTCTGCCAGTTTGGCAAAGTGACCTCAAAATCTTCTTGTTGTTCCAAGCTCTGATTTGAAATACTTTTTGAACCTATATAACTATTTTGAACCATTAAGGCCTGATTTCTCATGCCATTATCACATGTTGAATGGTTATGGGGCTAGTTGCATGGATAACACCAATCACAATCCTGGGTGATATTATTCTGAAGTACGAGTTCCTTTGACAAACTGGCTGCGTTTGGGTTGTATGGATGGAAAGGTCCTAGGTTAAAATTTCTCTTTTGGCCTTGATAATCATTCTGAAAAGCAAGCCTATTAGGTTGGTTTTGTTGATAAGTGGCTTGATAAGGTTTATGTTCATGACCTACTTGCTTCTTAATGCTCACAAGGTCATTCCCGAATGTCTTGAGTATACTTTTAATATCCTGAATTTCTAGGTTTTGGGCTGGAGCAGCAATTTGTTGTGTTGTGGTCTGATAACCTATTGCTAGGATAGCGGGAACAATAGCTAAGGGAGGCAAAGCAGTAGGGGTAGGTGGTTGTATTTTAGGAAACAACGACATAGGATTTCTAGGGGCTATATCTCCAGCCTAAATAAGACAATTTTTGGCTCTAATGGCGATATCATAAGCATCAGGGAGTGTATGCCCACCCATAGATTAGGTCATGACCAAAATCTTACTGTTCAAAGCTTTTAAGTAAAATAGAAAAGCGTGAGTTGGTAAAGGCCTTACCGTTGCAGGAATTATGGCCCAAGTTCTCTAAAATCGATGGTTGAAATCAGCCAAGTGCTCGTGCGACACTCTCTGAGTAGTGCTCAATTGTTCTAATAGGGACAGATTATCAGATTTGTCAACAAAAAATTGGTATAAACCATTACCTAGTGCATCCCATGTTGCAATCGAGTTGGTTGCGAGGCCTCTGAACCATTGTAATGCTTTCCCCTTGAGCGATGCAACTAGGAGCCTTAACACGATGTTCTCCTGCGTGATATTATGAACTAAACATAAGGTAGACACGTCACGAATGTGCTCCATCGGTGTTGTGTGATCCTCTCCAGTGAAGAACGACAGGCTTCTAAGGGTTGCAACTGGGATGTCGTCATATTGAGCAATGTCTAATGGACCACCTCCATTAAAAGGTGCAAACGGGTGTTGCCTTGGCACTACCATAGGCGGTATCTGTGATGTTGGAACTAGTATTCCTGGTGATAAAACCAGAGAACTGAAAATAGGAGGTGTTGATTTTGACCTCACTGGCGTCTCAAACAACCTCCTTGTTGTTTTGCCAACTCTTCATGGTGGAGACAACTATTGGTATCGAAAAGGTGCATCACTTGATCTAGTTTGTACCTTTCTCATGCGCAGGCTGCACTAGGTCTGCATGTAAGATTAGAAGTCAGAGTCGCCAGGTATATTGAACAAGCCTCCAAAAGGTTGAGAAACCTGTTGCATACACCAAACGACAATTTTTTTTAGAAATTAAAACTTCTCTGAAACTGACTTCTTCTTTGAAACTGATTTTCAGAGTCCCACCGGGCATGCCAAAAATTGTTAGCAATCAGATATGCACCCCATCAGATTTGCAAAAATTAGACTATCTATTGCAACATGGAAACTCTTTCCAGATGTGGGTAATCTATAAGAAAAGAGAATCTTCAGAATGATTTGGTTCTCCATATGATGATCCTATTCTAAAAGTCTTTCTTGGGAAAAAGGATAGAGAGTAACACAATATTAAAACCTATGATTTTCAATATTTGATGGTAAACTAATGATTATTTTGGATTTTCCTCACAAACAACTTTTCAAAAAAATAACACAATCTCACAACCTCTCATGAACAACTTTACATAAATATTTTGCATTAAGATCTGATTTAAAATACGACATGCAACATGTATCCTTGAACTTTTCTGCATCAAAACTACAGTCTTAGGACATAACAAGGACTCCTTAAACAGGAATCACAAGATAACATCAAACTGAAACTGCAAATAGACACACAAAATGATAAGTAGGAATGTTGTTTTTTATTCAACTGTAGGAGTATGTCAAAATCTCAACTGAGTACAAAAAAAGTTTACAAGCTCAAAAATGTGTAAGAGCAAGAAACTAGACTGAACTGGAAAACCCTAAGTTTTCTCCAAAGATATATCTCTCAAACCCTAATTTGAGCTCTTGAAAAAAGCTCAAGGAAAAGGTCCCAAAAACTATTCAACAAGTTAGCACAAAAGTGAAAAGTCTCATTTTTTTCATGCACAAACTGTCAGGCTTCTAAAAAAAGGAAAAAATTGCTTTTAAAGCAAGGAAAACACCTTATCTCTCCAACTGGAAACTCAATTCAGACCAAGAAGCAAAGTCAATGCTCAACTGCTAAAAATAGCAAGAAAACAAAAGAATTTATAAAGAATTGTTTTGCTTCTGCTTTACATACATGTAGTTTTTCAATTATTCTATTTTTGCAATTAAATATTTCAAAATCTTTTGCAAACAATAGCTTATATCTCCCTTTACAAAGTTTGATTTTTCTATAAAAAGTCATAAAAATATAATACTCCTTATTACATGTTTAATTGTTTTCTCTAAAAACAATTAAAATAAAATAAAACCTAGGTCTTAACTCTTAATCCTAAGACATATCTCCAAGACCTATTGATTCTTTATAAAATCCATTTGATAAATAGTACTAAGGCAAAACATTTTCAATTAATTTCTAGAAATTAATTAAAATGAAAAATAAGGCATGAAGCCTTCACCAAGGTATATAACATAGGATGAAATGCCTTAGACTATATGAGTCGGCCATCATAGGCATATTACCTTGGCATTAATAAATATTTTGAAACCTAAGCAGCACCCCTAAAGTCGACTTAGGGATTTGAGAATCCCTAAAGAACAAAACAAAGGAATACCCTAACATTTCGCATTTTGAGAATGGAGACTTTGGCCCTGCCTGGGAAAGAAGGCGCCGCCATGTCTATGCTTGACCTTGTAGCTTGGAATGCTTTGGAAACTTCAACTCCATGTCTTCAAACAGTCGAATCCCTTCACAACAAGAATGGTGAGTTGATTTCTTTATCATATGGGTTTCCCTCCATTGTTTTGAAAACAAGAATAGCCTCTTAAGGCCGCTGCTTCTCTTCTACTCATCTCTAATTTTTTTCTTGTATTATTTATCTCTGTGCTTTCTTAACTCCACCTTGGCCGCCATTGGTGAAACCGACCCTTGCATTGTGAGCTCCAAATGAGCTTGGGCACGGTTTGTGTGCTCTCCCACAACCATCATAATGGTAAGTTCCTCCTTGCTCCATTCTTTCTCTGTATTTTCCTTATCAACTAAATCCTACGAGCTTTATCTCTGTAAATAATGATTGTTATTTCCTTTTTAAAAATGTAGGCCCATAGACTAGCCACGCCATGAATGTTTGGCTTTTGATCTTAACTATAAAAATCTGCATTTATACACTTGTTTTCCTAGTTCTTTGTGCTCAGAATTTGCTCATCTATGAAACTTAAAATGGCTCTCCTCATTTCCTGAAACAGTAACTGAAACTCCATACTGGGCTCAACCCATGATGCATATCAGGCATTTTTGCAAAAAAAGCACTCATGGATAATCTGGAAAATGAACTATATGTAAATTTTATTTTCAAAACCCCCATATGGGTATTTTGAAAATCATGGCAAATCTGCATTCCTTATGAAACCCCATGTGGGTACCTCTTTATATGAAGAAAATCTGCACTTGAGTAAAATTTTGTATATGATTTTTTTTATAAATCTTGAGAGAATCCTTCCATTTATGTATTTTGTCAAAGCCCAATATGGGTACCTGCTGAAAATTGTAGAATTTGTACTTTAAACCCAAACCCCAATGTGGGTATTCACTATCTTGAAGAAAATTGTATTTAAAAAAAAATGCTCACAAGGGTATTTCAAGAAACCATAATAAATCTGCTTTTTTATTCAGCAGTCTGAACGTGGGTAATTGATATTTTGAAGAAAATGTGTTTTGCATTAAAATTTTCACATGGCTTCCTGCACTTCAAACCTACTGCATTTTGAGATCTGATTAATAGCATCTATGAGAGAAAACACCTCTGGGCATTTTTAAAATTCATGTGCACACTCCATTTACTTTCTAGTTCGTTTCCTTACCTGTCAAGGCATAACTTTCATAAACTTTGCACTATGTAAAAAGATGCCCTCCTTGAATGAAACACAAACTGCCTTCTGTATAAGACATCTCCATTGATTCTGATGGAGGACAATTAATAACTTGAATGATAAGCAGCATAACACTTCAAATTCCTGTTGCATTCTTCCATCTGGCACTCTTCATGCCTTTTATGCTTCATTTACCTTCTGAATCATGCACTTGCATACTTTATCGATCAGTATTCAATTGATGAGGCATATGTATTCCTATTCACTATCATTGTTAAGAGATAGAACATTGCTATTCCAAAACAAAAAATATGAAACACTATAAAGTGAACAGTCTTAAAAACAACAAAACAGTATTATGACAACATAACCAAACCTTTCAGAAAAACATGATAGATTGATAGTTTCAACTAAAACAAGTTGTCCAATTATCATTCATTTGCAATTTTCACTTCCATATGTTGATCTGATTGTTATAAATGCATGGTAGTTTGATTACTTGTTCAGTTGTAAAGCTCGGAAGAGCATGATGATTGCATCTTCCTCTCTCGGCCCTTTTGTAACATATAAGGGCAGCATGTCGGGCTCTACCCTTGTGGGAGCCCGTTTTTTCCCACATGCTTGGTCTTCAAAAGATAATCAGCTATATGGATTTCCCTATACTTGCACAAGGAAACAAACAGTGTTAACACAAAAAACAAAGAATGATGATGATGTTTTCTCTCTTTTTCAGTTCATGCTTCTGCTCTTTCCATTAGTTGTTTCTCTGCACTGTAAGGATTGAAATATATCTTTGTTAGTACGACATGTAGTATTATTCATATCCCGAGCTCTTAGTTGACCCCCTTCTCAAACTCTTATAGATACATTCGGGAGCAGAAACAGAAAGGAGCCAACTTCGAGAAACCAACTGAAGACCAACTCAGACAATGAAGGATATGTCTAATGTTATCTGCTTTTTATTTCCAATTGTATATTTCCTTTCCTGTTATGAATGGAAATGACTAAAACCACGGCTTGTGTGGATATTTAATTTCGTTCTTTCATTTCCATTTTGAAAGAAAAGCATTAAAATGCAAGATTGTACCAGCATTTGTATTCTCGCAATCAAATGACATGTGTAAATATGCATTACTTCATGAAATAAATGAAAGCATTTTGCTTTATTATTTGTATACTCAGTTCTGCATTCTATTTGATTTATGCAAAAACATGAATGATACTTCAAAATTCAACTTCTCAAAACACCTGCACAATTGTCACTTGATGAAATAAAATGAAGTGCAAACAACACTCAAGCATATTCAGAAATAACTGCATTTTCACTTTAAAATATAACAATATTTAAATCAGCTCCACCATTTGAGTTGTAGCGAAAAATTGGTAACAATTAGATTTGTGATACTCAAAATTAGTCCTTTAATATGAGAGATAGATCCACTAAATTCTATAACAATTTAAATTTTATCATTTACTTCTAATTTATATAATAAATTTTAATATTAAATTATGATTTATAAATTATTGTCAAAACAATAAACAATTATCCATCAACCAAAAAATAACTAAATATGTTTTTTGTTTATGTAATTTTGAAATTTCAATATCTTATTATCAATCCTAATTCTAAATTAAACTGATTAATCACCATATTGAAAAAAAACGAAATCGGTGAAAGAGGAAGGACAGAGACAAATGTGAGGAGATATGAACAAGATTACGAATAACATCAGTATTTGGAGTGGACAACGCAAGAGACAAAAATGGGAATATTGTAGACGGTATAGTCGGTCCAAGTGTGGGATTAGAAGGCGAAGATACATAGGAAGGTGCCCCAGTAAGGCCGGCAACTACTTACCATTGGCCAACGTGACGGTTAAAATCTCAACGGGGAATCTGGTCAAAAATTTAGAGTCGAGGAAAGACAAAGTCGGGAATCTCGGGAGGGCATTGGTGTTGGTCCTTGAAAGGGCATTCATTACGGATATTAATATAAGTGTCAGAGGAAGAGGAAGAGGAAGAGGAGCAGCAGAAGAAGAATGGAGTGGACGATGGATGGTGCCGTGAACATGTGGAGTTCGTCTACGTGGTCGGAGTTGGGGTTGATGGTAGCATTCGCGGTGGGCGCGGCAGCGGTGGCGTGGTGGATAATTGGTGGAAACGGTACCGGAAATTACAAAGATTACAATCTGCCTCTGCCGCGGGGAGCCACTGGATGGCCGCTCATCGGAGAGACAATCACCTTCCTTCGAGCCATCAACAACCCTCACAACCCTCGAAAGTTTGTCGAGCACCACGAGCGCAAGTAATCAATTTCCCCTTTCCCCTTTCCCCTTTCCCCCTCCCCTCTTTTTATTTGCATTTCAATCATGTTTCTAATCGTAAATGGGAATTTCCAGATACGGTCCGGTGTTCAGATCACATTTGTTTGGGAGTTCAAAGACGGCGGTGACAGTGGATCCAGAATTCAGCAAATATGTTCTGCAAAACGAGGGAAGGCTGTTCCATAGCAAATACCCGCTGTCCATGAGAACCATCATAGGCAAGTACAGCGTGCTGGCGGTGCGCGGCGAACTTCAGAGGAAGCTCCATGGAACGGTTAACAAATTCTTGAGCGCCGAGAAGCTGAGCTCGGAATCCATTGGCTATATCCAGAACATCTTTGAATTGGGAATGCGCAAGTGGGAGGGCCACAACAGAGAATTGCATCTTCAGGAGGAGATCCATAAGGCAAGCCCCACCTCTTTGATATTTATTCAAGATTCGCAAATGAATTTATGGATTTATTTAACCCCGCCCCCTTTCATCGTCGATAACATTGGATTCGCGCAGGTTGTTTTGAATTTGATGGCAAAGAAACTGCTCGACTTAAATCCAGAGGACGATATGAAAGAAATCGAGAAACTTAGGGCTCTGGACGACCTGGCAGGAGCCATCGTAACCGTCCCCCTCAACATCCCGGGGACTCCTTTCGCAAAGGGAATTAAGGTGAGTGCTCATTTTCGTCAGTCCTCACAGGGACTTGTCGTAATTATGTTTCCAATTTTGTGACGTTTTGAGATTACCTTGCAAATGTTGCAGGCCAGGAAAACTCTGCATAAGAAGATTAATGAGTGCATAAAGGAGAGGAAGGAGCATCCGGAAGTGGTCCGCAGTGATCTGTTGACTCACCTTTTGAAAGAAGCCGCGTTCCCCGAGGAGATCATTACAGATTTAATTATGTCTCTCTTCTTTGCTTCTTACGAGACTTCCTCTAAAGCCCTCACTTTTGCTGTCAAATTTCTCACTGACAGCCCCCGGGCATTGAAGGAAATGAGGGTGAGCTGTGCATCCCTATCCCTACAACAAACCTTCATTTAATAAGCTATTCTTTATTGCTGATTATACTATTACACTCTCTGACGCAGGCGGAGCATGAGGCCCTGGTGCGCCGCAAAGGCAATGAAAAGCTCACCTGGGACGACTACGCCTCAATGAATTTCACTCATTGCGTATGACCTCGTATTATCCCTCTGCGTCTGCAGCTCCCAACGGAATTTAAATTACCCAACTGAAAATCAAAATGTGTTTGGTGTGGCAGGTGATCAAAGAAACTCTACGACTGGGCAACGTTGCCCCCGCTGTTTTCAGAGAAGCGGCGCAAGACATCAAAACCAAAGGTATGGATGTTTGTGGTAGGTGTATGAGAGAGATGAAAAACAAGTGTTTGACCACTGCTACTGCTGCAGATTTTGTGATTCCCAAGGGATGGGCAGTGCTGGTGTTGCTGAATGGCACACATTTGGATGAGAAAAACTACCCCGAAGCTCTCACATTCAATCCATGGCGCTGGCAACACGAACCTGCTCTAGTATGCCACTTGCCCCTCTCTCTCTTTCTTCCCGAACTTGACAGTTGGCAAGAGATGAATGAAGTGCTTTGTTGTTGTTGTTGTTGTTGCAGGAGCTTTCGAAGGATCCATGGTTCCTGTGTTTTGGAGGAGGTGCCAGGTTTTGCCCTGGATATCAGTTTGCCAAACTTGAGATGGCTCTCTTTCTCCATTGCTTCATTACCAAATTCAGGTAAACCTGCAACCTCATCTTAGTCTTTTCATTTGACATTACTCTTAGTGTAGTATACAAATAAATTTGGGTGTGTGGCAATTGATGGTGATCAGGTGGGAGGCGGTGGAAGAAGATCATCTTCATTACTTTCCATACACAT
Source organism: Sequoiadendron giganteum (assembly GCA_007115665.2). Lineage (NCBI taxonomy): Eukaryota > Viridiplantae > Streptophyta > Pinopsida > Cupressales > Cupressaceae > Sequoiadendron > Sequoiadendron giganteum. Next base: position 370,079,729 of record CM021103.1, on the reverse strand, counting down.
ACATGATAAAGGGTCTTCCCCTTCGTCTCTCTCCCCTACAGTGAAGGTCTCGCTACCACCAGATCACTTCAAATAAGTTTAATTTCTCCCCACTCCACTCAAATATCTACCGTTTTACTCCCGCGCTCGTGCCAAGCTCTTATCCATATTCGAGTGGCTCGTTCATAATGTCAAACAGGGATTGTGTGAGGCACAATTCACTTGACCTTTTAAGGAAGGGAAGAATATTTATATTGTAGTAGTTGAAATTCGGATGTAGCCTTCATTTAAGGAAACATTAGCGAGTGAGATCCATGTAATAATGATGTCATCTTTCTAAATTTCTTTCGCCAAATATCTTCAAAAGAAAATATAATAGTTTTTACCACTAGCTTCGTTTTCTTCCATTTTTCTTAATATTCGTAATATTTCATTTTGAAAAGGACATTGATTCATTTAATTCTATCGAAGGCATTTCTTATATGAAACAAATAATATGCTTTATAAATCTAATAGTTGAGAGCTGAAGAGAAGCAATGCAAGTTGATTTAAAATATCTTGTTTTTCATCGCATCTTTGACATTGTTGTTTTTCACTCATTATTTTTGAGCGTTTTAGTTCAAGCGTCGTCTTTTTTTCCATTTACATTCATTGTACAAGCTCCTTCAGTTCGATTGTATTTTTATTTATTACGTCGAAGGCATCCCCATGCTCAGCTTTTCCAACCCTTTTGACATCGAACGATGAAGATTGCAATAGACTACAATGCAATGAAACTCAACCGTTCATCATTTTTGGCCATTTTCATGATCATTCACTATCAACGGTCTCAAGTTGATTATAGAGCATGGAAGACGATCTAAGATTTTCTCACCATTTGATCTGCAGAGTTGAAGACAGTGTTGTGTAGTAATTGCTCATCTACTCTCGCCTCCCTTATTTGACAGTCCCTACTTGTTTATGCCAACCGACATAGTTATGAGGCTACAAACAAAAGCCATGGAAAACAATCAAAAGGATTGCAAAGCCTTTAGAAACTCTCAAGCAAATACAATTGGCAGGTGTAAATCCATACTCCACAACCTCTGCTACCGTTCTCCCTACCTGTGCAAAAATGGGCACTTTGGAACAACGTATGGACATCCATCAAAACATAAGGGATGTAGGAATTTTCTGAGATGTTGTAGTTGCAACTATCGTGGTAGACATGTATGCAAAATGTGGAAGCATAGACAAGTCACGTGAAATGTTTGATGAGGTGCCTCAAAGATATGTGGTCTTGAGGATTGCAACAATTGCAGGATATGCACAAAATGGATTTGTTGAAAAGGTTTTAGAAAATTCCAAGCAAATGCAATTTTTAGGTTTAAAGCCAAATTCCGCAACCTTTGCTAGCATCCTCCCTGCCCATGCCAAAACAAGAGCTTTGGAACAGTATGTACGTTCGTTGTAGCATAAAGAACATAGGAATTTTGTCAGATATTATAGTCGTGACTGCCCTTGTAGACATGCATTCAAAAAGTGGAAGTATTACCAAGGCACGTGAACTGTTTGACAGAATACCTAAAAAAATCTCATCTCATAAACTGTGATGATTGTAGAATATGTACAAAATGGATTTGTTGAAAAGGCTTTAGACTTTCAATCAAATGCAATTGGCCTGGTTGTTGTCTTTCAGCTTCGAATCGGTTTGCCTTTTTATACAGAAAAAACTGCTCAATTAGGGCTTCGTAATATCGTTTTTGCAAACTGTACACACTTTTCTCCTCGTCGTCATTGACATAAAACACAGTTTGTGCAAAATCTTGAGGTAAGTCACTAGCTCTGATTTGAAGCAGTAAGATTATTATTTTTATTTATTTATGCTTCCCTTTGCATTGTTTCTGTTTCTATTCTGTTCCTCTTTATATTCCTGCATTTTCTCATGAGGGTCGTCACAAAAATCGCTTGGAATTAGGTCACCGCTTTTAAATTTGCAACCCCTAGATTCATATAGTATTGAGCATCAGGGTTTGAAACTATGTAAAAATGGCATAAGCTGCAAATGGGAGCTCAAACTTGCAATTCAACTCCCACACACTAATACTGCTTATACTAAGACTCCTCTTATAGGTACAATTGAATCTGTTCTCTTCTCTCCCCAAATTTGTCACTACCTTGCTCTGATTGCAATCATGTGCCATCTCATTGTCAGGGCTATCCATCTTATGTATGTGCACAAACTATTGCCCCATGCTTGACTCTTTCATGTCCACTTAGTTTGAACACAATTATGTTGCTATCTATTAAATGAAGGGATTGGTTCTTTGTCTCCTCCCGTTTAAGGTACTGTCACCATCACAGAGCTCATTATCAGTTGCTTGTCGTTGTATGGCTTAGGGCGTCCTCAAACATAGAGACCATTATTGAGCTGATGCACTAAAACCCTACTGTTGTTATTTGACACCATTGATCTATTGCTCTCACACATCTTTATTGTACGTGCTTTTGCTTAAGTTGCAAGAAAACTGAGGTAAAATGTCAATGGAATTTGTAGACTTTTTTATGTTTTTTGCTAATTTTTTTAAACATGATTAGATAAATTTTAGAGGTAGTTGTGATGAAATAAATATAAATAATGGTATTTGTGAAAACAATTGCCATTAAAAATTATATAGAAACATTCATTACAACTTATGGGTGGTTAAGTTAAGGTACTTAGTGGAGATGGCTACTGTGATGGATGGCTTGACTTTTGAGTGTTGAAATGACAAGGCCAAGCTCCACATGATTGACTGTCAAACGACAAAGAATTAGAGTGCAGAGGAACTCCCAATTGACTTTAAAGTTACATCTCCTGAAACAAAAAACAAACGTCCTCAATATTCATAGGATACTAGAGAAATAATCAATCAAACTTTTCCTTTACCACCAAATTGTATCTTGTAGATATGGGGGACCCGTGTTGTATAAGTTGATGCTACTATAAGGGGAGGTAACATCTTGACATAAGCAAATATCATATTTTTCAAGTAGCATTGATAACATCTCAAATTCCAAGCATCTATATCACATGTCAAATTTGTTATCTGGATGATAAAAAAAACTTACAACTTGCTAATCTTTCTACAAAACTTTTAAATAGGATCTTAAGGTGGATTTTTTCACTTTTGTTTTCATTATCTTCAGTTTTTGTTTTTCCAGTGGATCTATAAGTGTTTATGTAGTCCAATCTAGAAGATTATTACATGGATGCATTGCAAAATATCTAAAATATCACACAATTGTTTTAGATTTTTTTTTTGGCTTGTTGAATTTTGGGTTAAGTGAGGTTATAAGTTGCCTAGAGTGTTGTGGCTTAAGGGGTGAAACCCCACTACCAAGTCCAAAATTATTGAGTCCATAAAACAGTGATTAGGCTTTCTAGTTGAATGAGAATGGAGTCCACAAAACAGTGATTAGGCTTTAGATGAATGAGAATGGAGTAAGTTTTCGCTGAGAAATGAATGCCCTTGAGTGTGCTCTGATTGATCCAATATTTGACTACTTTGTCAAAATCTAACTTAACTTTGGAAAAAAGAAAATCTAGATTGTAAAAATGAGGTCTAGATAGGGAAAACAAGTTAATTATTCTAGTAAATTATAACAGGTTAACATAGCAATCTTTAGAACCATTATAATGGTAGATATAGGCAGCGACCATGACTAGAACAATTGTAAAAAAATTCCAAAATGCATTGGCATGTGGATATCACCACAAAACATTTTAGCAAATGTAATACCAACAGTAGTCACCACAAAAACAACAACCAATAACACTAATTTAATGTTGAAGTAAATCTCAAGTTATCTGCAATCATAACGAAGATCAATTATACATTATACCATCATTTGTTTGCTAGAACCCATTTATGTACCTTTCCATACAAAGCATCAATTAAAATATATTATAGTATCAACGGATTTATTCACAATGTAGGTATGCAAATGAGCCTATTCCATGCACAAAATGACATACCTATTTCACTAGCCTTTTAGGAACATAACTGAGCTTCAAACTCAGTTGCAGCAGAAGGTAGATATTCTCTCATCAAAGGTAGATAATTACATAATACTTGATCTTCATGTAATGTAGCTTCACTGCAACACAATAAAAGTAAAATTATTAAATTAATAGTAGGCTTACTCATAAAGTGAGATTACTTTTACCCAAGGTCATGAGGGGCATACTGGACATAGAGTTGATGATGATCATATGATGCCAAAATGGAAAAAAGGACCACTATAATGAAATTGACAAGCACCAATATACAAACAAACATAATTTTGATTTTATCAACTCTTAATTTATAAAATTCGAAAAGTAAAGATCCTTTAAGTGTGTGCTTCAACAATGACCGTGAGAATTAACTGGAAAAAATGATTAAATCACGTAATCAGCCTGTCAAGTCTGTGCAGAGTCTGAGTCTGGTAACTATATTTTCGTATTTTAGAATTATCTAAAATAATATTGCCATGTAGTATAGAATTGAATGCAACCTAAGTGATGGGGGGATACTACTCTAACATCTCAGATAATTATACATTGGGATATAAAGACAACAAACATACCTCTTGATGAAAACCTAGTTGCAGTAGTTTAGATTTTGGATTTTCAAAAACTGGACCAACTCTTGACCATACTCATGTTAGCAATGCAATCAAAGGCAACTTAATATCTTCATTTTCAGTACCTTCTCATTAAATGCAATCAAAGGCAGCTTAATATCTTCATTTTCAGTACCTTCTCATCAAATACACAGAATTTGACAATTTAATATCTTCATATCATATTGAAAAGTTATTCATTTAAAGGACATTCACTTGCATACTTTAAATCTCTAAAATTTAACAATATTTGTAACAATATATATAAATATCCATAGTCTACGGTTTTAGACAATTTAAAAGAATATCACTTTTACTAGATTTATGTGTTGTTCTTCAGCCTCTTTGTTCACTGGAAGCATGTTTATGGCTTTATTTATTTTCAGGTACAAACAAGAAGCGACTAAAATACAAGCCTGGGAAAATCCCCAGAAAGCAAAATCTAAAATGATGAGAGTAGAGGTGCTTTCTATTTCCTTAAATCATAATTACTTCTCTATGAGAAAATTTTGTTGGGATTTGAATGCATAACAGGTAATAATTATGCATCATCAAATCCTTTATAATTTGGATTTTGTTTTGAAAAAGTATTTGAAATGTGTACAGATAAAATTGTCTAGTAAAGATCTTGATTTTATCTTGTAATTTAGAATCTTTTTATAGACAATTTATATACACTTGCTAGTTTGGTTTCAAGTATAAAAATGTTGCAACTTATGTTCTTCTCTAAAACATCTGCACAAAAGCGGGCAGGTGTGGTGAGGTTCAAATAACTTAAGGAGATTGATCAAAGGTAGAGGAATTAAAATGATACCTGGATTTAGTTGGATTGAAGGCCATAAAATGGTACATGCTTTTTGTGTAGGAGACAAATCACATCCATAAACATGGGAGAGCTATGCAAAGTTGGAGAAATTGTTTTGGCAAATGAAGGCAGCAGGGTATTTCTAGAATCAAGACTTTTACTTAATGTTGTGGAATAGAAGAAAAAGAATCATTTATCTGCCACTGTAGTGAAAAGTTAGCAATTGCATTTGGGTTTTTGAAGTAGCAAGGTATGGCCTGCTTCACTCTAGCTGTCACTGCTAGCTGTTATAGCTCCAAAAAAACTAAATATGCCTGGTGGCTATAAAAAGTCCACTATTTTATCTGTATATTGTAACAGAACATAATATTTAAAGAAGCTATGTGTTTAACCCGATTTATAGGATTTATATTCCTTTGATAGATTTTTCCTAGCATCCATAGCTTGTTCGAAAGCACTTGTTTTAGGCTTTTAGCCATAGCAGCAAGGAGTGAACTGTTTCATAAAATGCTTTGGTAGACATGTATGAAAAATGTTGTAGAATAGAAAAGGTAGTGAACTGTTTGAAAAAATGCCTCAAAGAAATGTGGTCTCATGGTGAGGCACCATGAGACCACATTTCTTTGAGGCATTTTTTCAAACAGTTCACTACCATGAGACCACATTTATTTAAGGCATTTTTCAAACAGTTCAATATGTCTTTTTACAACTGTAAATATATTATTATTTTGCAGAAGCACTGATTATTTAGTTCATTTAAAAACAATTTTCATTTTTTAGTGGCTATTAGTAATATTGCAATTTTCTTTTTAATTGTTTTGACCAAACAGGATATCATGCAATGATTTCTAATTATTCATGAAGGGAATTGATCTTTATAGCGACTATGACTTACCTATATATTATGAGTTTACTAATATATTTCATTTTGATCTTTAGGTATGGGTTTGAACAAGAATATGCTCCAATATACAAGAATGTAAAGTGGCATCTTTGATACCCAATTGACGGATTTCCTAGTCCTTAGGCGAGCATTCAAAAGGAGGCATGTGAAAATTGTAAAAACTTAGATATTCTCATCAACTATAGTTATGTTAATTGTATGGGAATGATCTTAGCCAAGCTACTCAATAGGAAAAATTGTGTTCACAACTACAATTACCTTTTTGAGTATGGGTCTTAAACCATTGTGGATTTGGAGCTCATAAAACTTGGGGCCATGGATTATTCCAAGCACTTTGTATCTTGTTAATCTCTATCATGTGCATGTATTATGTAAGCCCATCTTTTTTATATCATAGAAAATAAAATACAAGGATTTCGTGTAAAGTACATTATAATTTACATTCACTTTTAACGTGGTATATGTCTGATTATAATTGAACAAATTTAAATTATTAAATAGAATATTATATGGAAGTTTCTTCAAGATAATAGATTTATTTTTTATATGCTATGCATTTATTGTCAACTTAAAGGTCGTTTGCTACACAAGAAAGGTTGTTTGCTACGCAAGATTTGCATATTGTACAAGTGGCAGTGGTGTTGCTTGTGGTTTTGAAAAGCCCAACAATAATCTGTGTGAAGTTTGTCTTATGTCATGTAATGCATAACCATAACTTCATTTTTCACTTTTAGTGACTAAATAACAACGAAATATTGGTTTATTTTTAATACTTTCTTGGTTTTGGAGAACTACATACTTGCTTACTTTTCTGCCAATTATAAAAGAGGATTTATAGTTTATGGATCACAATCACTTTTTCCAACTTACAATAAACAAATTAACCACAAAAAAATAGGAGCATAGATACAAGGTGTGAATCTCCACATATTGTACAAGTGGCAGTGGTGTTGCTTATGGTTCTAATCACTTTTTCCAACTTACAATAAACAAATTAACCACAAAAAATAGGAGCATAGATACAAGGTGTGAATCTCCATATATCGTACAAGTGGCAGTGGTGTTGCTTGTGGTTCTGAAAAGCCCAACAATAATCTGTGTGAAGTTTGTCTTATGTCATGTAATGCATAACCATAACTTCATTTTTCACTTTCAGTGACTAAATAACAACAAAATACTGGTTTATTTTTAATACTTTCTTGGTTTTGGAGAACTTCATACTTGCTTACCTTTCTGCTAATTATAAAAGAGGATTTATAGTTTACAGATCACAATCACTTTTTCCAACTTACAATAAACAAATTAACCACAAAAAAATAGGAGCATAGGGGGTAAGATATGTACACCTCGTATTGTGGAGCACGAGTTAGGTGCCTCCTCATATTGGGAGTATGAGGAGTCCCATATATTGTAAGCCATTTGTAGACCCAAAAACGGACTGCTTGATATCGTGGACTATAAAAGGATCTTTCCTTTCCTTAACTTTCCATTTCAATTGTTAATGAGTCTTAATCTAAGACCATTTTACATAATGGTGCTATGTTTGGCATTGTTATTCTAATCTGAGTGTTCATTTTTCAATTTCTTGCTAGGAAGACAACCATTTTGGATAACCTTCAATCTGAGTCTTCTCATTTTAAGGGTGCAAAGGAAAAAGTGTAAAACATTGAATATTCCTCATGACTTTGGAAGCACAAGCATTTCCTTGAATACCATAATGGTGACCAGTGTTGCTCTAATTCAACTAATTATCAGATTGTGAAAACATGGACACGTGTATATGTGACCTTATTGATTGCTATAGGATCTTCTGGAGGATGACAAAGATGAAACCTCAAGATGCATGGAGATTTGTTAAAGTATATGTCAATTTCTCATGGTAATATAATTTCTATAAGAGCAGTGATATTTTGCTTTCAAGAATAATTTCTGATATAGATTTTCTATAAAAGTTAGAGATATTTCACTCTGCAGTAAGGAAAATTGTCCATTATTGTCTATGGATGATGATGTCAATTACACAAATTTCATGCTTAGAAAGGCAAATAAAGACAAACCACGAGAGAAATAACAACTACAAATTTTCGAAGAATGGAAGCAAGAAAGTATATATATGTATAATGAAATTTGCATCAACTGAAGAAAAAAATTGAACTCATAAAAAATTTAAATGTGAAATTCTGTTGAAGCTCATGTAGCCAAATGATAGATCAACTAAGCAATGAGAAAGAAGACCGCCATGAAAGATCCGACACCATACGTAAAACAAACTATTTTTACTTTACGGTTGTAAATCAGTTTTCCATTTTTTTATTAAACAAAATTAACACAAGATTCACTATATTGAATTCGGCGTACCCATTGCACCCCAAGGTGCGATTGCTAGTTTACATTCGTTGTATAGGTGTTTATGATCGATGGGGAAATATTTTACACTTGCCCCTCAGAAAATGTAACTCCTAAGGGTCCCACCTTCCACTATTTTGACATGGCAGAGAATAAAACTAACAGTAGAGTAGATTTAGAGTTGGCTTCTGTACCCATGCACTTTTTGTGAACCTTTGAGAGGTTTTGTCATGTAAATAAAGTAAACTTACTTTAATTTCATCATTTTAATAGTATTAAAGCACTTTCAATATCAAATAATCTAATTAATTTATTTTCATTTATATATTTTGTTTATTATTTTATTTTATATTTTTTTGTTATAGAGTAATTTTTCACAACATAATTATATATTAAAATCAAATTTAAAGATTTTTAAAAAATTTATATAAAATAATACAAAATTATTGAAAGTGTTCACCCTATTTTTGATTTTCCAAGTTACTTTTAATTGATATGTCAAAATGCATTTTGATACAAGTGATGATGACATTATGTTAGTTAACATTGTGATGAAAGTATATGCAATGAGATGTATTTGAATTTTGATGATTATATTCTATTGAATCAAGATTATAACAACTAACTATTTGAATGATTTCTAAGTGAATGCATGACTATTTTTCTTCCCCTCTAGAGGGAGAGGGAGAGTGAGAGTATCACCAGAGAGAGAAATATAAACTTCAGAAAAATAGGTTATGGCATTTGAGTTCTCGCACACACTCATGTAGGTTTACCCTAAATCTATCATCAAGTCAAATTATGTGTTATGTTGAAAAAATGAGTTGTGTCAAATCAAATCAATAGATTAAATCTAACCTAATTGAATCTTGGTTTCCTTTTCGAAAAGAAAATTTATAAGTGTAATGATATATGTTTCTCAGCATTGTGATTATCTACTCTTGAATGAAAACAAGATAAATTGATTGTTATAATATTCTGATAATTGATAACAAAATATATATATATATATATATATATATATATATTGTTGATAATATTTTAAATATTTACCATGCTATGCTAATTCAAATTTGCATTTAATTTTGCACTTCGTGGGCATGAGAGCCTCCATCGAAGGCTAAAAAGAAGGATTCTAAATGGCATAAAAGCCATAGAAATGTGGTAGTTTAAATGCCATAAATGAGGCACCATTCTACCTTGCCTTTAAATAGCCACTAACTTGCAGATCATAATGAATTGAATACTTATTTAAAAGTATTTTAAATGAATTTTGGCAGCGACTAAAAGTCGTGGCTAAATGATTATGTTGCAATTAAAACTTTCATTGTTTAAGCCACAAAAAGTGGCGATGAAGGCTATTTTACTAGATACCATTTCATTATGAAAAGTGGTGCTAAGTTAAATAAATTATGTTGGTATTAGATGTACTTTGGAAGGAAGCTCCAAAACTTGGGAAGTCTTGAGGGAAATTTAATTATAACTGCCAACTGTGAAGCCATGGCTTTTAAGTCAGCTTGGGAGGCGAGGCTTACTAATAATGGCATATAATAATTACTGTTTATGGGCACTAAAACTAGAATGTGCCAATGGTATAAGATTTCATTTGGGATTATTCACGTCCAGAGTTTTTGGGGAATGAGACAGCTTGGTTTTGAAAGAGATTTTTATTCCATTGCTAGAGGCGAGTGGTGAAAGAGTGGATAGTTCATCCTCAATAAGCAGCCAAGGGAATTGCTTTAGCATGATTCTTTCTTAATGCATTGAGACTCTGTGAAAGGGCGACGTAGGAGAAAAGGAAAATCTATATTTTCTTTGAGAAAAATCTGTATGCATGATACTATAATAACATTGTAATGTTATGGGTTTGACCATCTAAGTTTTAATTCTTTGTTACAGTTTGAATAGTATAAACTTTTTTTAGAGAATTATGAGAGTTGTGACTGGAAATTGAACATGATAGAGCAGAAATATTTTGTGTATTTCTTCACCATTGCAAGTTGAGTTCTAGACTGAGTTTTGGAAGAAGTTAACAACAAAAGAAGCACAGTGAATTTATAGGCATGTATTCATACTTATTTTTCATGGCTTCTTTTTATTATTCTCCAGTTTTAAAAGATTTAGATTTTTATTATTTTGAGGAATAATACCAGATAATTAAGAGGATGATTATTCTGGTATTTCAGAAGTAACTAAGAATTAGATAATCATAGTTTCACATTGTCAGACAAATTATAAGAGACCAATGTATCAACATAAAATTTATTTAAACAAATAATTACATAAGCCTACTCTATCAATAGAAAGATTAACACATTGCTTAAAAACAAAAACAGAGTCCCCTTTTATGACAAAAAAAACTATATTACAATTTAAATTTCAAATACCTATATAAAAAATCAATGTAATAAAAGCTTAAAATAAATTATTAGTTGGGCCAGTTGCTAGTTGTGAATGCTACATAAGATTTAATTCACTGCTTGTGTGTTTGTATGGACAAGAGGTTCGCTTTCGTCTGCCACACGGATTGTGTATAAACAACGTGTGTTATATAATTTCATCATAGCCAGAAACCATACTTTTCCTAGATGAGGCGGTAGTATGACCACAACCGGTATACACATGCTCAACGTAGGAGATTTATCAATTAATGCTACTCGCAATTCAGCACTATCTAATCAAGCCATCAAACATCATAATAAATAGCTCTTAGTGCATACGATTTCCTAAGCATCTGAATTTTGTACTAGCAGTATCACATGATAATCTAAGAATAACTAGTGTCTTTGATTGCCTAGCGACACTCGGTCGTAGATATCAAGAAAAATGGCAGATCCAACACGTCTTATCTTCAAGATGACCTCAGAGTTAAGGTTGGCATTAGCATGATGCTGAGATTCTCAAAATATTTCTATACAATTTGGTGCAGTTGAGATTCTCAAAATATTTCTGTACAATTTGGTGTAGTTGAGATTCTCAAAATATTTCTACACAATTTGGTGTAGTTGAGATTCTCAAAATATTTATGTACAATTTGGTGTAGTGGTTGTAGACTAACCTTGTTGGCCACACCATTTAGGAGGAAGTCACACTTAACAAAAAACAACATGCAAATGTATATCTATCACTATCACACTCTTTGTAATGAGTGTTTGTGTACCCTCTGGCCAACTCTATATGTACCTTTTTTCTTCTTTTTTTCCTAGTAATAACCAGAATAGTTTTTCTGATATTTTGTTAGCATAAATTTGGCGAATCCGTACACGTAGCACCAAACCATTGATAATAATAGTTTCACAATTATAAGAGACCAATGTACCAATAAAAATTAAACAAATAATTACATAAGCTCACTTTGTCAACAGACAGATTAAATATTACAACAAACACATTGCTTAAAAAGAAAAACATAGTCCCCTTTTATGACAAAAAAAAACTATACTGTAATTTATATTTCAAGTACCTATGAAAAATCAATGTAATAAAAGCATAAAATAAATTATTAGTTGGGCTAGTTGTTGGTTGTGAATGCTACATAAGATTTAATTCATTGCTTGTGTGTTTGTATGGACAAGAGGTTCACTTTCGTCTGCCACACAAATTGTGTATAAACAACGGGTGTTATATAATTTCATTGTAGCTAGAGACCATAATATCTGTGGATGATGCGGCAATACGATCGTAGTTGGTATACACATGCTCAACGCAGGAGATTTATCAATTAATGTTGCTCACAATTCAACACTATCTAAGCAAGCCATCGAACATAATAATAAATAGCTCTTAGTGGATACAACTTCCAAAGCATTTGAATTTTGTACTAGCAACTTATCATATGATAATCTAAGAACGACTAGTGTCTTTGATTGCTTGGTGATACTTGGTCTTAGTTATCAAGAAAAATGGTGGATCTAACATGTGTTATCTTCAAGATGACCTTAGAGTTAAGTTTTTCATCTGCACGATGTTGAGATTCTAAGGATATTTTTATACAATTTGGTGCAGTTGAGATTCTCAAAATATTTTTGTACAATTTGGTGCAGTGGTTGTAGACTAACCTTGTTGGCCATGCCGTTTAGGAAGAAGTCACGCTTAACAAAAAACAACATGCAAATATATATCTCTCACTATCACTCTTTGTAATGAGTGTTTGTGTACCCTCTCGCCAACTCTATGAACCTTTTTTCTTTTTTGCCTAGTGATAACCACAATAGTTCTTCAGAGATTTTGTCAACATAAATTTGATGAATGCGTACACGTACCTCTAGCCAACTCTTTGTACCTTTTGTCTGAGATTTCATCTAAGATTTTGTAATGAGTGTCTGTGTACCCTCTGGCCAACACTATGTACCTTTTTTCTTTTTTGCCTAGTAATAACCACAAAACAAGTTTGAATAGTATAATTTTTTTAAAGAATTATGAGAGTTGTAACTTGTAATTGAACGAGATAGAGAACAATTATTTTGTGTATTTCTTCACCATTGCAAGTTGAGTTCTAGACTGAGTTTTGGAAGAAGTTAAGAGAAGAGGCATAATGAATATATAGGCATGTATTCATACTCATTTTTCATGGCTTCTTTTTATTATTCTCCAATTTTAAAAGAGAGATTTTTATTATTTTGAGGAATAATACTATATAATTAAGAGGATGACTATTCTAATATTCGAGAAGTAATTAAGAATTAGATAATCATTGTTTCACATTGTCAGACAAATTATAAGAGACATGTATATCTATGTAGATGTATATCTCTCACTATCACACTCTTTGTAATGAGTGTTTGTGTACCCTATGGCCAACTCTATGTACCTTTTTTCTTTTTTGCCTAGTAATAACCATAATAGTTCTTCAAAGATCTTGTTAGAATAAATTTGGCCAATGCATACACGTAGCACCAAACCATTGATAAACATAGTTTCACAATTATAAGAGACCAATGTACCAATAAAAATTAAACAAAACAATTATTTAAACAAATAATTACATAAGCCCACTTTGTCAATGGATAGATTAAATATTACAACAAACACATTTCTTAATAAAAAACAGAGTCCCCTTTTATAACAAAAAAAACTATATTACAATTTAAATTTCAAATACCTATGAAAAATCAATGTAATAAAAGCTTAAAATAAATTATTAGTTGGGCCAGTTGTTGGCTGTGAATGCTACATAAGATTTAATTCATTGCTTGTGTGTTTGTATGGACAAGAGGTTCACTTTTTTCCACCACACAAATTTCGTATAAACAACGTGTATTATATAATTTCATTGTAGCTAGAGACCAGAATTTTCTTGGACGAGGCGGTAGTACGACCGTAGTCGGTATACACATGCTCAATGCGGGAGATTTATCAATTAATGGTGCTCACAATTCAACACTATCTAATCAATCCATCACACATCATAATAAATAGCTCTTAGTGCATACAATTTCCTAAGCATATGAATTTTTTACTGACAGTATCAAATGATAATCTAAGAACAACTAGTGTCTTTGATTGTCCGATGACACTTGGTCATAGATATCAAGAAAAATGGTGGATCCAACATGTGTTATCTTCAACATGGCCTTAGAGTCAAGGTTGTCATCTGCACGATGTTGAGATTCTCAAAATATTTTTGTATAATTTGGTACAGTTGAGATTCTCAAAATATATTTGTAGAATTTGGTGTACTAGTTATAGACTAACCTTGTTGGCCGCGTCATTTAGGAGGAAGTCATGCTTAACAAAAAGCAACATGCATATGTATATCTCTCACTATCACACTCTTTGTAATGAGTGTTTGCGTACCCTATGGCCAACTCTATGTACTTTTTTTAATTTTTTGCCTAGTAATAACCACAATAGTTCTTCAAATATTTTGTCAGTATAGATTTGGTGAATGCGTACATGTAGCACCAAACCATTGATAATCATAGTTTCACAATTATAAGAGACCAATGTACCAATAAAAATTAAACATAAAATTTATTTAAAAAAATAATTACATAAGCCCACTTTGTCAATGGATAGATTAAATATTACAACAAACACATTTCTTAATAAAAAACAGAGTCCCCTTTTATAACAAAAAAAACTATATTACAATTTAAATTTCAAATACCTATGAAAAATCAATGTAATAAAAGCTTAAAATAAATTATTAGTTGGGCTAGTTGTTGGCTGTGAATGCTACATAAGATTTAATTCATTGCTTGTGTGTTTGTATGGACAAGAGGTTCACTTTTTTCCACCACACAAATTTCATATAAACAACGTGTATTATATAATTTCATTGTAGCTAGAGACCAGAATTTTCTTGGACGAGGCGGTAGTACGACCGTAGTCGGTATACACATGCTCAATGCGGGAGATTTATCAATTAATGGTGCTCACAATTCAACACTATCTAATCAATCCATCACACATCATAATAAATAGCTCTAAGTGCATACAATTTCCTAAGCATCTGAATTTTTTACTAGCAGTATCACATGATAATCTAAGAACAACTAGTGTCTTTGATTGTCTGGTGACACTTGGTCATAGATATCAAGAAAAAAGGTGGATCCAACATGTGTTATCTTCAACATGACCTTAGAGTCAAGGTTGTCATCTGCACGATGCTGAGATTCTCAAAATATTTCTATACAATTTGGTGCAGTTGAGATTCTCAAAATATTTATGTACAATTTGGTGCAATTGAGATTCTTAAATTTTTTTTGTACAATTTGGTGCAGTGGTTGTAGACTAACCTTGTTGGTCATGCCATTTAGGAGGAAGTCACGCTTAAAAAAAAACATGTAGATGTATATCTCTCATATCACACTCTTTGTAATGAGTGTTTGCGTACCCTCTGGCCAACTCTATGTACCTTTTTTTATACCTAGTAATAACCACAACAACTCTTCCGAGATTTTGTTAGCATAAATTTGGTGAATGCATACACGTAGCACCAAACCATTGATAATCATAGTTTCACAATTATAAAAGACCAGTGTAATAATAAAAATTAAACAAAAAATTTATTTAAATAGATAATTGCATAAGCCCACTCTGTCAACATACATATTAAATATTACAACAAACACATTGCTTATAAACAAAAATAGAGTCCCCTTTTATGACCAAAATAATATATTGAAATTTAAATTTCAAATACCTATGAAAAATCAATGTAATAAAAGATGAAAATAAATTATTAGTTGGGCCAGCTGCTGGTTGTGAATGTTATATAAAATTTAATTCACTGCTTCTACATTTGTATGGACAGGATGTTCGCTTTCGTTTGCCACATAAATTATGTATACACAACATGTGTTATATAATTTCATCATAGCTAGAGACCAGAATTTTCCTGGACGAGGTGACAATATGACCGTAGCCGATATACACATGCTCAATGCAGGAGATTTATCAATTATTGCTGCTCACAATTCAACACTATCTAATCAAGCCATCAAACATCATAATAAATAGCTCTTAGTGCATACAATTTGCTAAGCATCTGAATTTTTACTGGTACTATCACATGGTAATCTAAGAACAACTAGTGTCTTTGATTGCCTGGTCACACTTGGTCGTAGATATCAAGAAAAATGGTGGATCCAACATGTGTTATCTTCAATATGACCTTAGAGTTAAGGTTGTCATCTGCATGATGCTGAGATTCTCAAAATATTTCTATATAATTTGGTGCAGTTGAGATTCTCAAAATATTTTTGTATAATTTGGTGCAGTTGAGATTCTCAAAATATTGTTGTTCAATTTGGTGTAGTTGAGATTCTCAAAATATTTTTGTACAATTTGGTGTAGTTGATATTCTCAAAATATTTTTGTATAATTTGGTGTAGTTGAGATTCTTAAAATATTTATGTACAATTTGGTGTAGTTGAGATTCTCAAAATATTTATGTACAATTTACTGTAGAGGTTGTAGACTAACCTTGTTGGCCACACCATTTAGGAGGAAGTCACGCTTAACAAAAAACAACATGAAAATGTATATCTCTCACTATCACACTCTTTGTAATGAGTATTTGTGTACCCTTTGACCAACTCTATGTACCTTTTTTTCTTTTTTGCCTAGTAATAACCACAACAGTTTTTCAAAGAATTTGTCATAATAAATTTGGCGAATGCGTACACGTAGCATCAAACCATTAATAATCATAATTTCATAATTATAAGAGACTAATGTATCAATAAAAATTAAATAAAAAAATTATTTAAACAAAACAAATAATTACATAAGCCCTCTTTGTCAAAGGGTGGATTAAATAGTACAACAAACACATTGCTTAAAAAAAAAATAGGGTCCCCTTTTATGACCAAAAAAACTATATTGTAATTTAAATTTCAAATACCTATAAAAAATCAATGTAATAAAAGCTTAAAATAAATTATTACTTGGGCTAACTTTGCTGGCTATGAATGCTACATAAGATTTAATTCACTACTTGTACATTTGTATGGACAGGAGGTTCACTTTTATCCACCACACAAATTGTGTATAAACAATGTGTGTTATATAATTTCATCATAGCCAGAGACAAGACTTTTCCTAGACAAGGCGATAGTACAACTGCAATCGATATACACATGCTCAATGCAGAAGATTTATCAATTAATGGTGCTCACAATTCAACACTATCTAATCAAGCCATTGAACATCATAATAAATAGTGCTTAGTGCATACGATTTCCTAAGCATCTAAATTTTGTACTGGCAATATCACATGATAATCTAAGAACAACCAATGTCCTTGATTTCCTAGCGACACTTGGTCATAGATGTCAAGAAAAATGGCATACATCCAACATGTGTTATCTTCAAGATGACCTCAGAGTTAAGGTTGTCATTTGCACGATGTTGAGATTCTCAAAATATTTCTATACAATTTGGTAGAGTTGAGATTCTTAAAATATTTCTATATAATTTGGTGTAGTTGAGATTCTCAAAATATTTTTGTACAATTTGGTGCAATTGAGATTCTCAAAATATTTCTATACAATTTGGTGCAGTGGTTGTAGACTAACCTTGTTGGCAATGCCATTTAGGAGGAAGTCACACTTAACAAAAAACAACATGCAGATGTATATCTCTCACTATCACACTCTTTGTAATGAGTGTTTGTGTACCCTTTGGCCAACTCTATGTACCTTTTTTCTTTTTTGCCTAGTAATAACCACAAAAGTTATTCAAATATTTTGTCAGGATAAATTTGGAGAATGCGTACATGTTGTACCAAATAATTGATAATCATAGTTTTACAATTATAAGAGACCAATGTATCAATAAAAAGTAAACAAAAACATTATTTAAACAAATAATTACGTAAGCCCACTCTGTCAATAGATAGATTAAATATTACAATGAACTAATTTCTTAAAAATAAAAGCATAGTCCCCTTTTATGACAAAAAAAAAACTATATTACAATTTAAATTTCAAATACCTATGAAAAATCAATGTAATAAAAGCTTAAAATAATTTATTAGTTGAGCCAATTGCTGGTTGTGAATGCTACATAAGGTTTAATTCACTGCTTGTTCATTTGTATGGACACGAGGTTTTCTTTCATCCACCACACAAATTGAAAAACGTGTTATATTGTTTCATCGTAACCAGAGACCAGACTTTTCTTGGACGAGGTGATAGTACGATCGCAACCGATATATAGATGCTCAATGCAGGAGATTTATCAATTAGTGTTGGTCACAATTCAACACTATCTAATCAAGCCATCAAACATCATTATAAATAGCTCTTAGTGCATACAATTTCTTAAGCATCTGAATTTTGTACTGGCAGTATCACATGATAATCTAAGAACAACTAGTGTCTTTAATTGCCTAGCGACACTTGGTCGTAGATATCAAGAAAAATGGTGGATACAACATGTGTTATCTTCAAGATGGCCTTAGAGTTAAGGTTGTCATCTACACGATGCTGAGATTCTCAAAATATTTTTGTACAATTAGGTGCAGGTCAGATTCTCAAAATATTTCTGTACAATTTGGTGCATTGAGATTCTCAAAATATTTCTGCACAATTTGGTGTAGTTGAGATTCTCAAAATATTTATGTACAATTTGGTGT
Organism: Sequoiadendron giganteum; assembly: GCA_007115665.2. Lineage (NCBI taxonomy): Eukaryota > Viridiplantae > Streptophyta > Pinopsida > Cupressales > Cupressaceae > Sequoiadendron > Sequoiadendron giganteum. The sequence goes on along the minus strand of CM021103.1, from coordinate 370,060,985 downwards.
AGTGGTTGTAGACTAACCTTGTTGGCCATGCCATTTAGGAGGAAGTCACGCTTAACAAAAAACAACATGCATATGTATATCTCTCATTATCACACTCTTTGTAATGAGTGTTTGCGTACCCTTTGGCCAACTCTATGTACCTTTTTTTCTTTTTTGCCTAGTAATAACCAAAACAGTTCTTCAGAGATTTTGACAGCATAAATTTGGTGAATGTGTACTCGTACCTCTGGCCAACTCTATGTACCTTTTGTCAGGTATTTTGTCATATATTTTGTAATGAGTGTTTGTGTACCCTTTGGCCAACTCTATGTACCTTTTTTTCTTTTTTGCCTAGTAATAACCACAAAATGAGTTTGAATAGTATAAACTTTTTAGAGAATTATGAGAGTTGTGACTGGAAATTGAATGGGATAGAGTAGAAATATTTTGTGTATTTCTTCACCATTGCAAGTCGAGTTCTAGATTGAGTTTTGGAAGAAGTTAAGAGAAGAATCATAGTGAATTTATAGGCATGTATTCATACTCATTTTTCATGGCTTCTTTTTATTACTGTCCAGTTTTAAAAGAGAGATTTTTATTATTTTGAGGAATAATACCAAATAATTAAGAGGATGATTATTTTGATATTCGAGAAGTAACTAAGAATTAGATAATCATAGTTTCACATTATTAGACAGATTATAAGAGACCAATGTACCAATAAAAATTAAACATAAAATTTATTTAAACAAATAATTACATAAGCCCACTTTGTCAACGGACATATTAAATATTACAATGAACACATTGCTTGAAAACAAAAATAGGGTCCCCTTTTATGGCCAACTCTATGTACCTTTTGTCAGAGATTTTGTAATGAGTGTTTGCGTACCCTCTGGCCAACTCTATGTACATTTTTTCTTTTCTTGCCTAGTAATAACCACAAAATGAGTTTGAATAGTATAAACGTTTTAGAGAATTATGAGAGTTGTGACTGAAAATTGAATGGGATAGAGAAAAAATATTTTGTGTTTCTTCACCATTGCAAGTCAAGTTCTAGACCGTGTTTTGCAAGAAGTTAAGAGAGAAAGCATGGTGAATTTATAGGCATGTATTCATACTAATTTTTCATGGCTTCTTTTTATTATTCTCCAGTTCTAAAATATTTGTTTATTATTATTTTGAGGAATAATACCAGATAATTAAGAGGATGATTATTCTGATATTCTAAAAGTAACTAAGAATTAGATAATCATAGTTTCACATTGTCAGATAAATTATAAGAGACCAATGTACCAATAAAAATTAAACAATTTTTTTATAAGAGACCATTGTACCAATAAAAATTAAACAAAAAAATTATTTAAACAAATAATTACATAAGCTCACTCTATCAGTGGACATATTAAATATTACAACAAACACATTTCTTAAAAACAAAAACAAAGTCCCCTTTTATGGCTAACTCTATGTACCTTTTGGCCAACTCTATGTACCTTTTTTTATTTTTTGCCTAGTAATAACTATTGTCATGGAGATTGCACCCAGATGCTAAGTTTAAGTGCTCAACAATCTCGTGAAACATGGAAACATATCTGAGCCTGTGGGTTGCTCATAGTGAAGATGAATCTACAGATAAATGGTTGGTTCCTTGTGATACCTCCTACAAACTACCTTCTTTAAGAGGAAAAGAGAGAAATAAACTTGGAATTCAAACTTATTCTAGGAGGTGATGCACCAGACATTTTAGATCTACTTGTTGGTCAAATTCATAATCTATTCCAAACATGAAACCTTGTTTATTCACAACTCATTTTCACATGTTTTGCAAAAGTGTTTCAATATTTGAAGTTTGTTTGATAGAAAACAATGTTGTTCTCATAACTCACATTCAACAAATGAGATACACAATCATAGACTTGCACTATAACATATTGTATTTGTACCAAATATTGAAGGAATAAGATAAAAATGAAGGGTTTCAAGTAAACCACAATATTATTATCAAAACTACTCACAAACAACACTTGAACAAAGTATAATTGAGAAGGAAATGTTGCTTCTTATTGAAAATGAAAGGAATTTGTTGCTATAAGTGGATCAATTCGAGTTACAAATTTTCTTAGACTTTCTACAATACACAAGAGTGCAAAAAGGAAAGAACTGAGGAAAAAGATAAAAGAATTCCAATACATACAAAAGATAACTCCCAAGAGTAAAGAGGTGGCACTAGTAGCTAACTAAACCTCAAAAATATCTTCTCAAATGCCTCTCATGAGAAAAAGAGAAAATCCATGAAAAGGGGGCCCATAACTGATGTAAGATGAGCTAAAATAGCTCCAAACTCTTCCTCATGATCAGTTTGACCAAGAAGAACATGAAACCACTCTAGATTGACCATAATTCAAGGACAAAGACCTTAGTTTTACTCCAAATGTATGAAACACTTTCAATTCCACCTCCTTCTAATTTTGCATGACTAGACCTTGAAAACAATGCCTCTTATCCTTATTTTGCACAATAGATAAAATTAATTAAAGTGATTTATAAACTATCACTCCAATAATGTTTCTTTACATTTACAAATTTGATGCAAAATAAAATTACTTGGCTCAACCATGTTTAAAAAGGTATATCCAAAAGGGAATATTTGATTTGATTTTGCAAAATATAAAAAGAAACCCAAGGCATATATAGCATGGCATTAGTTATGAAGGATACAATTAAAAAAACAAAGTTAAGAATGCCCCTTGGTTAAGTCGGCCAAGTATGAGGGTAAAAGAAACCCTAACAATATACCCGCGATCTTATGTGTTTTTCAATTCATTTTGCATTTTTCAATCTTCATGCTCTACGTGGGCGTCGCCATGCTAGGGTTTCACTCGAGCCTTCTTGGAGTTCTTGGAGATAACTCGAGCAAAACTAGAGATCTTCGAAGCCTCAAACCTCTAGAAATGTCGCTTCATACAGGTAGGCCATCTTCCAGATGAAAAAGACTTGAGACTTTTGTTGTTTTTCTTAAGGTCGTGGATGAAAGTTGAAAGAACTTTAATTGTCAATGTGATCGTGTATCTCATGATGCAAGCACATACAATGTTCAGTATCATGCCCATGGACACCATGGTATTGGAAAAATGCATTTCCATCATACCTTTTTTGATAAGGCTCTCTAAGAGGTTGAGGATCTTCTAATGTTATAACTTTATTCTTTAATAGTTTTTATATAATAGAAGAATAAAATTCAAATAATTTTGTGAACTATTTATTACGCTTAAGGCCTCTGTCATTAGATCCCCCAAACTGAGCAACCATCTGTTGATACTCCCACAACACCGTGCATAGATGCACAAAATAAGGATACTTCATTAAGGAAAAATTCTCCTACTAGGGTATTTGTAGGTTTCTTTCCTATGAACACCTTTTGTACATTTTATTTGGGTAGCAAGTAAGAGATTTGTGAAAAGAGAGCTTGGTATCGAGAAATAAAATCAGTGATCTTCTCATGCTTTCCCTACTTACATTAGACAAGATCCAAGAATGTCATCTTTGGCCAGATGTTAGCTTGGAACTACTAGAGAAATCGATTAACAATTTGATCAAATGAAAATATGAAGTTGTCGGGAAAGGAACGGTACCACTCTAGTGTTGTGTCCTTGAGAAATCAAGAAAAGAGTTTGGCCATCAAAGCGTTGTGGTGAAACAATTCTATACACATCATGTTGAAAGTTGACATGTGTGTTTGAGGGTCTCCTTTACCACCGTACTTCTCAAACTTATGAATTTACATCCCTTGAGGGAAGGGAGTATTCAAGATTGTTACCAAAAATGGACTATGTCAGAAGAAAGGTTGATAGATAGGCTAGGAAGAGGCTTGGTATAGGCTGGCCAACTAGTTCTACATTTGACCCATATTTTGTAGCAAGGCATTCAAACTAGGGTAAAATGAAGACGTATAACCAATGGAGCCACCACTAGAGCCACCCCTAAGACCACTGCAAGAGCCACCACTAGGACCACCACCATGACCACCATTAGAGCCACCACCGGAGCCATCGCCAGGACCACCATCGGAGGCACCACCATGACCACCATCAAAGCCACCGCTGTGACCATCAGACATATCGGAAACACCAACCCCCATTCTATTGTAAAATCCACTACCAAGGACAAATTTTCCCCTAGGAGGAAGAACATTGAATCCTAGGGGTATTCTGCTTGCTTTGACAGTAGGAGGTAGATCAAGGATAGAGACGGAAGGGCCCATTTCAGCCATATATACCAATGTCATGGGCATCGAGACACTAATCTATCTTTCATAAGTGTCATGCTCATGACCTTGGGTAATACTCGATCTAGGGTTATACTAAATTGGTAAGGCCATGGAGAAACTATATGCCTATCTAATTCTTGTCTAGCATATATCTAATCTCATTAACAACCCTACTAGGCCTAGCCATGCTTTGATCTCTCCCTAAGTTATTTGCAAGATCCAAAAGACTCCTATCTAGAGCCATGAGGTGTTCTACATGGATAGGGATGGCTTCGTTCTCATATAGAGGCATAGCTTAAGCAGAGATAGGAGTAGGAGCATGAGTGGTTTCATCAAAGAAATGTGTCTCTGTCACTGACACCATCTCATAGGAGGTAAGAACTGAAGTGACCCTTGTAAAGTCCATCTCTACATGTCACATGCTCCTTCTAACTATGTTCCCAGAGGTGGTGGACTAGGTTATGAAGTTCATAAAGCATCACAATACACAAGCCTACAACCTACATAGATACGAGAGAAAGAATCTCAACACAAAGAAATGGATACTACAAGGTTCACATAGGATTCACTAAAATATAGAATAGGGGGACTGACTGCTCAGGAGCCCTAGTCACAGGAGGGTCTAGAACAATCAGTTGCCCTAATCTACCTCACACAAAGGGATTGTCTAGTATAGGTTTTATGTTTTAAGAAGGTGAAAAGGAAGGGCGATTGATTATCCACTATCTTTTTGTCAACCCGAGAGTCTAAGAAACCAAGTGAACAAATTCTCGAGTCTAGACTGTAACCTAGGCAACTCTCAGCCAAAGGACTCTAGCGCAAAAGATGGATGACAACGTAGTGCGTTGGTGTCTCGGTCGGGCATTGGCATCTGTATGGATAGAGTACAAATTATAGTCTAGACTAGTAGAGAATTAACTAACAACTTGATACGTATAGTTTTAAGCATTGACAAAAAACTAGAAATAACTAAATGACTAAAATAACAAGAAGAATGCTTTAACTTATAAGATAGAAGTTGATGAAAAAAAAGGTGGTAGAAACTGAACTTATGATTGGTCTAGCCTCCCACAAGCTCCACATGAACACGATACCTAAACACAATAGAATGAGGAAAAAAGTTGGGGTATTTCAAGGCTTGTCATAGTCAAACCCCTATTTTGGTGTTCCCACCTCCATAGACAACTAGAATAGCCACAAATAGAGAAATTATGATAAAGAAAGCACTGAAAGGAAGAACATCAAGCAATGCTAATAAAAATATGCTATGTAAATGAAATTACGATACTAAATAAAGTGGATATCACCTCCCAAACAAGATTCCTTCAAGCACATGAAGGGAGATGTGAGCTCACAACCTTGTATGTTGTCGCAACAACGAGAGTGAAAACCAGCATAGTGTCGACTTGGAGCTTCAAAAATGGTGAAAGTGCTGAGAATAAAGCGTGTAGAAGCAAGTGTGATTGAGTGAGATTGAAGAAACTTGAAGAAGATTGAATGAATGGAGAAGATAGTCTTTTGAGAATGGATAGAAGCCCAAAAGAGCCATTCAAGGTCGATCAAGGGCACAGGGGCATTACGCTTCATTGCCAATGGAGAAGTATAATTCCTTTGTAGATTCCAAAGGCAGGAATCATGTCAGGACGTTAGCGTGCCACATAGACTTGTGTGTGTCGTGCTAGCATCCCCGACAAAAATTCCCCAAATGACACTACAAACAATCGCCAAGTGGGTGGAAAGTGAATGGATGAGGTGGAATAACATCTTTGAGTTTAATCTTTCTAAGGTAAGGGGTGTAAATGGGGAATTTTCAAGGGGTGAAAATTCACTCCATTACACATTAATAATATGCCACGAGTAGTCCAAGTCTCCTAGTCAATGTTGTGTGAGAAATGTGTCATATCAATATGCAAAATACTTTCTCATTTCTCAGACAGCCTCCCCAATGGGTCTAGTAACAACAATGTGCTCCCACACCCATATATGGAGTAATCTAGCACCCACTAACAAAATAGTGTCTAATCAATATACCACTTGATGCATATCATGGTAAAATATGCTAAGATGCATGGCCCCATGCATAGACCCTATCATCCTCCATCAATCTCTTTAGAACTCAACCCCATCCAACCAAGAAATACCTAGATCATCAATTTGACATGATTTTCCAATAAATAAGTCTAGCTACTGCAATGATAATGTCATCAAGGAACTTGATGTATTGTTAGAATTTGATCTGGTCATCATCGATATCTAGCTCATGATTTAGGACTCTCTCCAAGGCCTCTATACCAAAGTTAGGATCATAAGAAACTCTCACTCCATGAATAATAACTCTCAAGATGTACCACACATCCTCCAAACTAATAGTCACCTCACCCATCAGTATTCTAAAGAAAGATATCTTTGAGTGCCATCTCTCTACTATAGCAGCCATGAATGGGCGATCTACTCGGATCTCAGACATGTAAGCTATATGGTATAAATTGATAGCATTGAGGAACTCAAAATACATTCCACTCAAATTATCCATCCAATCCAATACCCTAGTTCATTACTCTCGTGACAAGATAGGATCAAGTACCACTTGCAACCATAACACCCACAATGTCAATTTGCTATTTTTTTTGAAAAAACTCTTAGTTGTAAATCCCTAAATCACAAGCGAGGTTTTTTGCAAAAGTGTCACTTTATCACGGTCATAAGCAAGCATTTTTTCAAAAGCATCACGTTACCATTTCAAAAGTGAACCTATTTTTAATAGTGTCACTTTACACCAATCAAAAGAAAACCAAAATATTAAAATGAATCACTAATGTAGAAGTGCCACGCTAAAATTACTAGCGTTGCATCGGTGTTCATACACATCGTGTTGGGTTTCATAAGTTTTGATTCTAACTCAACACATTTGATGACCTAATTTTTCCGATAACTTACTATACCTAGAACTATGTGCAAAATTACAAAGGATAGACCTATGTACTAGGGGATCTACTATGATGGGTCATTGGAACTATCAGACTGTGTTTGCATGATGTGGGGCACATGGAATGTGAGCCATCTCCACAAGGCCTCTATGAAGCAATATAGCTCTAAGCTCTAAAATATCTAACTCTCAAGGTGAAAATGAATTGAAAATAACCCCAAATACATATATATGGTCCCTAAAACCCTATTTTTCATCCCTCCCACCCTCTTCATCCTATTTCTCACCTTCACTATCTTTCTTGATTAGTTTATTAGCCTCATAGGACCTATTTTTTCTTCCTATTCCTCATTGAACCTTTCCTGTCATCCTGTTGTGAGCTTGACCCGAAAATATATTTTCTCCAACCAACCTCTCGAGGGGGTAGCCTACAATTCTCCCATCATTCCTTCATCTCTTAGGGCATAATGGGGCATCAGAAAAAATAAATTTTATTTCCAATCAGCATCATGTTTATAAAATAATGTAATAGGTACATTGTCTAAAAGAGGAGAAAAATGTAGACACCTAAAACCTTCTAAATGGATCACACACTCATAATTTTCTATTTTACATTTTCCTCATTATCTCCTCATTCATCAATTTTAATTAAATAATTTCTAATTATTTGATTAAATTCATTATTTTCCTCTATAGAATGAATAATTAATATTCTTTGATTAATTCATCAAAATCCACCATTTTTCCTCTAATTCATATTAATTAATTATTTAATTAAATTCAAATTTCTATCTCTCCACCTTAATTAAATATTTTCAATAATTTAATTAAATACTAATTCTCCCTCTCATACACCTAATTAAATAATTTATTTATTTAATTAAATCCTAATTTCCTCTCACCTCACAATTAAATAATTTATTAGTTATTTAATTAACTAATTTTCTACAACTTGCACATGGCATATTCCATTTTCAAAAAGGGAATATTCCTTTTCAAAATATCTTCCCTCCAAAAGATCCCAAACTAAATCCCTTGAAATGAGGATATTTTTAATTAACTGAATCTCTCATTCAATCTCTTGCATTGATCTCTTGATCTAATCTTATCCATTGATCTTTAACCTCCAATCTCCACCGTTGATCAAATCTCCTAGAAATCTATAAAACAAGTTATCCTCTTCACAAAATTCATTCACAATTGTTATAAGAAATTGATAATCTTTTGAGATAATTTCTTCATCAAGTTTTGAGTATTTAAGCAACTATTTATGAATCAAGATCATTGTCAACAAGAATTTGTAACATGGGTTATGCACAATTGAGCAATCCACATATCAAATTGACATAATTCCAAACAATGGAGTACAAGGTTTGCATGTTTCTTTGATTATTATGATCTTAATTAGAATTTCATTCTTGATTTGTGTTTTATTCATGGAAGCATTTGCATTCAACGTCATTGGTTAATGGGTTTAACTGATCTTTCTTTTATGGGTTCTTGATATTTTCTAACCCTAATTGCTTTAATTTTAATTGTTTCCCATTATTCCCATTCAACAATAATCAATCCAACGAACCATGTGAATCTTCTCTACTCTTTATTATTTCAAATATTACCTAGTGGTCAAACTCATGAACCTTCCACAAGTTTGTATTCAATGGTCTACCCCCATATGTTATCAATTGAACATTTGATGCCACAACAAGGTTAAAATAATGAAAAATCCTCCTATGTGTGTCAATGTCCTGAAAAATCCACACATCAGACTTCTTCATTGGGTACCTTCCAAGCCATTTTCTAGTAACAACCACTAATCTTGTAATATACTCAATATCTTCTCCATTTATGATAGTGACCTCCAATTTCTTTTTTTCCTCAACAAAATGACACAAATAATAATGTGTCCCTTCTTCATTTTCTTCATCTTCAATAACTACATAAGCATTCCCTACATTGATTTGTACATTTAATAAGATAAATTTAGTTAACAGTATAAAAACTACAAAATAAGATGAAATATTGAATTTTATTAAATTATGCATCTAGATAATACTTGGTTGAACTAGATCTGATATATGGTCAAATTCAGCTAATGATTACATATATGTGAGTTATAGTGCTCCCGAGAATCAATATATCTCAAGTGTGATTAGATTTCTTGTATACTATTCATCAACCCACTCTTTTGACTCACACACATTCCAAGCATGATCTATACATGGAGAACAAAAGCACACCATTTGCCTCATATGAATAGTCCATGAACCTTCATTTGAGCTTCTAAAAGAGTGGAGCTCACTCAATCTTTTAAATTTATAGTGGTCCTTATATTTTGTAATATTAGCTTCATCTACCAACCAAAAAATTATATGAATTGTAGACTTACCTTTGTTACCTAGACCCATTGTAGTGTTACACCATTTGATAATAGATGTTACATCTATGAATTTTACACTATCTTTGTACTTCAAATATTCTTGTGTAAGGATCATTTAATACATGCTCTTACACCATTATGATCCCCCTTTCCAAGACCAACCTCAAATAAACTTCATATATGTTGAACACCAATCATCTTGTGCATCCTACTTAACCAATAGAACTATTAGAGTAAAGGTTTTAACTTAATTATGTTGATTAAGTTACCTTTATTCCCTTCTTAAGATTTCACTTTAGTTTGCATAAAGTGACATTTAATAATTATATTAATTATTAAATGTTTTCCTATTAGGGTTTCTATTAGGGTTTGCATGATCTCCTTTTATAAGGATTGATCTCATTGTATTATCATATCAATTCATTCTCTCATTCTCTCTGATATATACATTTTCAGTTTTCAGAGAACCCTTGCTTGTTTGTCTCCATCTCTTCTTTTGTGACACGTGATCTTTGGGGTTTGTGGTGTTGTATTTTCTCAACTCCTACATGGTATTAGAGCTCCACACCTGCTACTTCCTGTTCTTGTTTTGAAGATTTTTGGAGCTTCAAGGGTTTGGAGTTTGTTTTTTTGATCCAGGGCATACCTGCAATTTCAAAGCATTTTTAGCTCAAACGAACCTTGTCATTGTGTCCGCAATGGTCCAAAACCCCTAAATTGACTGTTCATTCGTCCATTTTGGATAAAGTCGAAATTTGAGGCAAATTTTTTTTGCAATACGGCCGTTGCCTGCCTGGTAAATTTTTTTTTGGAAATTTTTATTAATTTTCTTGCGAAAATTTTTCATTGTAATTTGTTTTGATTTTTATTAAAAGAAAAAATAAAAATATAATTTTTTTCACAGTTTTAGGGCATGTCGGCCCTGGTACAGGGTACCTGCAGGTACCTGTGACTGCAGGCCTGCGGGCCCTGTCTCGCTGGTCGGTGTACTGCCGATCGGCGATACATAAGGCCGCCCCATTTTTTTTTTTAATAAAAAAAACTCTCCATGTTTTTTCTGATTTTTTTTTTTTAAAATAAAAAATGCTTTTCTATTTATTTTTTTTACTATTAAAAAAACAATTTTTTCTGTATATGCCCTATCACACTTTTACGGTGATGGTCGTTTGGCCGTCAAATTTAAGCCAGTAATTTTGCTGCGACGGCCATATGACCGTCAAATTTTACCCAACACTAGTTTTTTTCCCTCTTTGGAGCTGTTTTATTCCAGAGGCCATAACTTGGGCATACGATATCATTTTTTGGCAAACGAGATATCGTCGGAAAGCTGGTTTTCTCATTTTTCCAGTGGTGTGGGTTTCATCACTTCTTTTTTCTGTTGGTGTATTCTACAGTCAGTTTTTTGGCTGTGCTTCATGTATTTCCAGCTTTGTCCTTTTTGGACATTTTGAGCATCATTTGTAAGCAATATCTTTTATGTAAACGCACTGAGATAAAGTGCCACACTATTGTACATGCATTTTTTGGGGATTTTGCACATAAGGTTGTGCCATATTTTGTACTAGCACTGTATTATAAAGTGTCATGGGGGCTTGTGTAGTTTGCCTTTATTTTGCCATCACATCTTTGTCCGTTGAGTGTCCCTCCACGATGACAGTGAATCTATACCATGGGGGGTTGTGTAGTTTGCCTTTGTTTTCCATCACACCTTTGTCCGGTGAGTGTCCCTCCATGACAACCATGGATCCATATGATTCCAGCCTCATGCATGTGTGCTTTGTTTTGCACACCACTTTTTCAGTTGCAGGTGCTTTCTTGTGCACTTTCAAATGTTGTATCTTCTTCTTCATGCACTACAGGGTGTTTCACATCATTTCAATGGATCTATCAAGCTCTCCCAGTTTAGCATTATGGGGGGGTATTATACTATTCGTGCTTATGCTTCCTTGGTTTTGCCTTGGAAGGGATCTTCCATTCTTAGTTGATCAGTGTTTCAGACTATTGGTTCTTGTGCCATCTGTATCTTCGTTCCAGGTGTTTGCCTTTGTTTGCCATCTGATTCGAGTAGTGTCGTATGGGCCACTTATGCAGATTGTTGTCTTCTTGTTCCTAATCATCTTATCTTCAGCGGAGGTTCTTCAACACCATAACAATCATCTTTCGACAATTGTTTGCAACTTCTTCTGCTTTAGTGATGTTTCTTCTTGGCTTTCTGCATCTCTTTTTGGAGTAGAGCTTTTTCCCATGAGGTTTTCTCTATTTCTCCATTTTACAGAGATTTGGTTGTATTTGGGTACCTGATCTGGCCTAGTTGTCGGGACCCATGTTTTCCTTCTTGCATTGTAGTTACCTTTGCTTTCTTGCATTTGTTTGTAGCTGCATTTTTGCTCATCTTAAGGGGGGGTGTTAGAGTAAAGTTTTTAACTTAATTATGTTGATTAAGTTACCTTTATTCCCTTCTTAATATTTCACTTTAGTTTGCATAAAGTGACATTTAATAATTATATTAATTATTAAATGTTTTCCTATTAGGGTTTTCCTATTAGGGTTTCTATTAGGGTTTGCATGATCTCCTTTTATAAGGATTGATCTCATTGTATTATCATATCAATTCATTCTCTCATTCTCTCTGATATATACATTTTCAGTTTTCAAAGAACCCTTGCTTGTTTGTCTCCATCTCTTCTTTTGTGATGGGTTATTTGCATGCAGGTGATCTTCAGGGTTTGTGGTGTTGTATTTTCTCAACTCCTACAAGAAAATTCACAAGTTATTAAATTTTAATGCATAATTATCTAACCATATAATATGTTGACCAAATATGATGTTTTTGCAAGCCAAATCATGATAGAAAATATAAAATAAACCTTGCACAATCTCTATAGAATGTGTATGAGCATCACTAGTATAAACATGATACTCTCTCAAGATATTCTTATCTTCCTTTGTACTATCAAGTGCATGAATGAACACTATATGGAAAAATATAGAAACTTGAGTGGAGCTGTAATACTATGATTGAACTCATTTTGTAGCTGTAGAGTATATTTCTTTTCAAATTCTAGAAATAAAATTATAGTACCAAGCATAAATATGTCCTTGCATAGCTTAATTGAAAGTCCAACCATCAAGCTCTATGGGTATGCTCTACATACTCATACACTATATTCACTCAAAAAATAACATAAACTAATATATTGCTATATTTTCACTAACCAATTCACACTTTTTTACTTCTTTACCATCTTTTAGACTATATGGCATTGACTTATATTTTCTAAAATTTACTTGTGTATTTATAATTACATGTGTATTCTCCATATGAACTAAATTTGTCAAATGTTGCAAGCCACCACAATAATCACATGTTCCATCCAAGCATGAATTTTTGTAGAATATTTAACCATTGGCTCTTTCACATAAATACTCAAAATGAAATCTCTTGAAGATCTAGACGAAGCCTTTATTATACACTCCTACGAAACCCCATTAGTATGCAAACCTACACATATATGTTAATAAACATCATAATGATTAGAGAACTCAATATTTACTCTACAACAACAAGTTGTGCATGTGTGATTTATTTTGACATAAAAAAGGTTTTCCATTTCAAAATACCTTTGACTAATTTTGATTTGAGGATACATCTCTATAAATTTGGAGAAAATTTGTGTTTGAATCATATCCAAAAAATTATTTTGATGTGGCTCACAATTTGGAAAACCAATTATCTTGTTACAAAATCTCTTTGATTAGGTGATACTCTTGCGTTATTTTTCTAAAATTCTTTAATTATGGATCTCAAGGATTTAATTATAATTTTCTCTTTCCATGGGATTCTACTATAGAATTCTCATAATTAATCTATATTTGGGGCATCAACTCTTTCACACCTCACAATGACTCCCATTAGTGTTTTTATACTTATTTTTTTAGTGCTTGATTTTTTTTCTTATTAAGTTATTTTTCTTTGTTTGATTGCTTACTATAGTTGATGCAATTACACACCAAGTGGCATTACTATCTTTGGTGTGTGAAGTGGAACCCATACTTTCATATGCATTTATTTTAATCTTTTTCAGTATATTTTTCACTTGAAGTATTTGATGTTCTTAGGCCAAGAATATTCATTATGGGTCTAAATTTAAGATTTCTCATCATTTCAAAAAATAATTCATATCTTCCAATTTCATTTAAATTTTCAAAAAATAATTTCCATATTTTATTCACATTTATTCAGAAAGTACATTTGGAAAAGTTATCAACCATTTGTTTTAAAGTAGTGTCATCAATATCAATTAAAAACTCAAGCATTCTATGCAAAATTATAGGAGTTATTGTTGATGCTAAAATTACCTAAATATATGTAACTTATATTTTTGGGAGTAAATGGTGACTCCCTAACACCCCCAGGAACAATTGCTAGACCAAAAAAACTTCCACAAGAGAGAGAATGGCAAGAAAGCTTGCTTTAACAGTACAAGATTGAATAATGGTTGAATATTCTTGAATTCAAATGTACATGAGAGGCCTTGCTTATAAAGTCAAGGTAGAGAGATAGGATTAAACAATATCATTAAAAGTGTCTTAATCCTATTACATGAGACAACTAATAAACTAACTACCTAGGAATCAAGCAATACTAGCTAGATAAGATAGGTTCTAGAAAAGCCAACTAAGACTTTTAGAAAAAATCTTATATCCTAAGTAAAATTAACGTGTGATGTCCCCTAATTACCTAGTGAATGATTTAGCTAGGTACAAGACATTTATTCACACCAACACCCCCCCTTAGGTGCAGCTTAGGGAGAAGATTATTATGAAAAATATGCAAAGATGAAGACTATGGGTCCCAACTACTAGGCCATGTTACGTATCCATTTACAATGCAATCTCTCACAAGTGGAGAAAAGGAGAAAAACTTGTGGTACAAAACTCCTCTCAAAAAGAGAGAAAACAAAACAAAAACAAACATGATGTATGGAGGACTCAATGATACCCTCAAGTACTACATCCATCATGTATATACAATCAATGTCCCCCCATGAGAGGGAAAAAGAGAGATAAGATATCCCCCCCACAATGAAGAAGATCCAATATCAATGAAGAATTCCTGAAAACAAAAGATGATCCAATGTCTACAAGAAACACATCTCCCCTTAGGAAGAAACCAATCCATAAGCTAATGAAGAAGACACTCAATGTCCAACTGAAATGAGGAAGGAGGATGTCACAACATATATACTTCTAAAAACTAAGTAGGAGTCTCCAAGCTTGAATAAGCCACAACACAATCATGATCAAACTCAACCAAGAAACATGACAAATCAAGTGAAGGGGACTCATGAATGTCAATCTCCAAAGAAGCAGGAGGTGGAGGAGTAGGAAGCTCAACACTGGTCTCTAGAATACCAAGGTATGGATGACTGAGCTTCTCCTCACTAACATGGTTCACACTCAATGGAGTGTGTTATATAGTCAAAGGAACATTATCACCTTCTTAAGCAAAATGTGAAAAGGAATACGCACGAGATGAATGATCAACCATATTGATAGCAACAATATCCCTAGTCTCCAAGTCCCTTATGTACACTCTATCAGGAGTGAACTCAACTACTTTACCTTGACCCCAATGAGAAATTTGATAAATAGAAAGGAGATTTATGGATAAAGAAGGAACACAAAGTACATCATTGAAATTCCCTTCCCCCATGTTAATAGAACCCTTCCCACTTACCTTCATATGTGTATTGTTACCCATCAAGATATGAGGTGAATTAAAAGGCTCAAAAGAAGAGAACATATCCATAGAAGATGCCATATGATGAGATTCCCCCGAATCAAGAAGCCATCTATTTGGTTCCGGACTTGCAAAGGCCAAGAGTGCTTGTCCTTTTGGTTTGTGTAGCCCAGATATAGATCTTGTATTCTTTGACTAAGATGATGAGGGGCCTTCCAATTGAGATGTTGAAGAAGTAGAAGACACTGATGAGGGAAACTGAATGTTATTCTTTTGAAGAAGGTGTGTGAGTTCATCAATATTCTTATTGTAACATATATGCTCATCATGTCCTAATATTTTGCAATATTCACATTTGAACTTCTTCTTTTTAGATGATTCCTCTTTAGAAGAGGGTGTAGACTCAAGAGTGCTATGTGAAGGAGAATCCTTACCTTGCTCATTAGACTTGGGAGCCTTATTCTGCTTCTTACCTTTGTCACTTGAAGCCTTTGTATCCTTTTCAAAAAGAGCATGAGATGTAGAAGACTTCAATGTGCCCATGTGTACCAAATTTTCTTGTTCCCTTGTGAGTTGAGCTTCAAATTCATCAAGAGAAGGAATTTTGTATGCATTGCCAAGGGCATCCATTGTAGCATAAAATGTAGAAACAAACACTGAACAATCAGGACCAAGCTTAGAAAGAATTGAAAGAAATAATTGTCCATCCTCTTCAGTGACCCCACAATTAGATAGTTCCAATCTTAGAGAATTGAGCTTAGAGAAGAAGTCTTGGATATTGTCAAAATGTGAAGGATTTAGACCCAATAGTTCATTCTCCAACTTAAATTTCCTCATCTTATCTGGCTTACCAAAGAGACTCTCTAAAGTAGTCCAAACTTTATTAGGATGTGTGCAAGATGCAACATGATATCTAAGATCTGGAAAAATGGAAAAAAGAAGAATACCAAGAGCTTCATCCCTTCTATCAAGCAATTTCCTTCTTTCTACAGCCCCATTGGGTTTTGGATCTTGGCCATAGGTGATTCTTTGCAACTTCAATTTTAATAATAACATCCCCATTTGTGATTTCCACTCATGATAGTTTTATGGGGTCAGAAGTATAACTTTTGGAAAATCCATGATACAATCATATATTACAATAGAGGAACAACAAATTCCCTTCACAATACGAGCAATTTACCTCTTTGTCCCAAACAAATTTACACTTTTTTTTGCAAATTTACAACAATGTACCCAAAAGTTCCAAATCAGCAACAAACTAAAATTATGAAAATCTAGAAACAAATCTGCAAAAGTGCATGAATAGAACTGAATTTCTCCTGAATACTTTCTTGATGCCGCAAATTTCACAAAAATTAGTCTAGAGCAAAAGGTTATGAGCTTAGAGGCAAAAACCAAAGATTTGACTTCAAACTGGAAAAAAATGGCACAAGACTCCTCCATCATTGAAAATTTGAAACTTCCAGCTTTTCGAGGATATTTTATTTGAAAGTTTTTTCCTTCGTATAAGAAAGTTATGCCAAAATGAACAAAATTTCCTGTTTGAGCACTTGACGACTAACTAGGGGCAAAAAACTTAAATCCTCGGGCAAAAAAAATTCGACCCACATAATGTATGGTCGCCTTTTACACTTGAGAATAAAGTTTCCAAGACATAAAATACTTTCCAAATATGTTTGGCATAAACAAATGTGTGGTCGGATTTTTTTTAATAAAGGGTAATACAATAAAATATTGCTTATACCAAACAAAGAAGTCACTAGCTTGATTACATAGTCGGCTTGCAAAATACTTTAAACAAAGTTTTTAATAAATGAAACCTACTATAAGTGTGTCAGTGGTATAATGAGTTCTCGGCTATGAAATATTTAAAATAGGTTTTAATATATAAAATGAAACTTTGTGATTGGTGGTGAAAATAAACAAACGCTTTATAGGACATACAACTTGAAATACCAACCACAATGTGACAAGACTGCAAATTGTACCGATGTGATGTGAATATGACTAGTACCTTTAAAATATGCTGATGGAATAAAGTTGATCATACAAGTTGCAGACAATGTTGACACAGGTGAGTGGATGTCGATCTGGATACCAAATATTCTCAGCAAAATATGCCATTACACAGGTGAGGTGAGTTTTGATAAGACTTGCACAGTACATCCAATTAGAAATAAAGCCAATGGATATCTAACCTGTACAATGTTGGCGTAGACATGCATAAAGAATATGCCCAGAACTATATTTCTTGAAAAAAAATGAATAAATATTGCCCCAATATTTTTTCAATAAATATCTACCTGACAAAATAAAATAGCAGAAATTATTTTTTTAATAATTTTTTTTGCTAATAAAATATTTCGACCTAGGGGGCTATACGGCCTGCCAGACAAAATAATTTGCCTCAAAAAAAACCTTTATAAAAAATGGATGAATTTACAGTCAAAATTCATCTGCACAACCTTCTAAATGTGATGGTGATGCAAATCTGGGCCCAAAGTGCTCCAAAAATTTAGTGACCTCTTGGATCAGCTACTCTTCACAATTTTTCAAACCCTCATAGATTAGCCAAAACATAACCAATTTTGACAAAACGAAAGGAAAACCTGACTTTCTTTGACACCCTGGATTCAATCGTGAGGTCCTTGAAACCCCAAAATTCACCCAACAAAATCTTCAAGCCAACATGAAACCCTTATATCTGGGAAGGAATCTATAACACCTGGTGCTATGATACCATGTGGGAGTAAATGGTGACTCCCCAACACCCCTGAGAATAGTTGCTAGACCAAAATAACTTCCACAAGAGAGAGAATGGAAAGAAAGCTTGCTTCAACAATGCAAGATTGAATAATGGTTGAATATGCTTGAATGGAAATGTACATGAGAGGCCTTTCTTATAAAGGAAAGGTAGAGAGATAGGATTAAACAAGATCATGACAAGTGTCTTACTCCTATTACATGAGACAACTAACAAACTAACTACCTAGGAATCAAGCAATACTAGATAGATAAGATAATTTATAAAAAATCCAACTAAAACTTCTAGATAGAATCTTATATCCTAAGTAAACTTAACATTTGAATATGTCCCCTAATTACCTAGTGAATGAATTAGCTAGGTATAAGACATTTATTCACATAAAAAAGATTCAATATTAAATGCAAATGGGAAAGATTGTGTACCTTCAACTTGAGGTGGCAAAGAGAGAACTTTAATTTGATATGGGAAAGATGGTGTACCTTCAACTTGAGATGGGAAATATGGTGTACCATCAACTTGAGATGGGAAAGACGATGTGCCTCCAAATTGAGATGTGAAAGTTGAAATAACTTCACCTTGAGATGGTAAATATGGTGTACCTTCAACTTGAGATGGGAAAGATGATGTAACTTTAACTTGAGATGGTAAAAATGGTGTACCTTCAACTTGAGATGGAAAATATGGTGTGCCTCCAACTTGAGATGTGAAAGATGGTGTACCTTCAACTTGAGATGGGAAATATGGTGTACATTTAAGTTGAGATGGGAAATATGGTATACCTCCAACTTGAAATGTAAAATATGACATACCTTCAACTTGAATATATGAGAAATATGGCGTACCTTCAACTTCAGGATTCAATTTCCTCATTGCATGAAGATTTTGTATTTGTTGTCTTTTTTCTCCAAATTATTACCTCTTGTGCCTTGAGTGGATGCTTCATTTTCATCTTCAATTGGAAACAATGTTGTGTCTTATTTTATGGTGTTTAATTTCTTGTTTTCATGAAGTAGCCTCATTCCTTCTCTTATCTTTGAATTCTTAGCTTCACGATCATTTGATATTAGAATATATGATTGTTTCCATTTCATGATGGTGATTCTATATCTATCATGAATAAGAAATAAATATTAGTTAATTCATGGTATATTACAGAAAATGAATCTCATACACAAATCTCAAAGTAATCCTAAATTTTTCATTAGAACCTTCAAAACTACTTTTAAAAGTCATTGAAATTAATTTTGATGCAAAAAAGTGTTGTCCTCAAATTTTCACATGCTAAAACATTAGAATCATCCATGGGACAATCATACTAACCCATGATTAATTTGAATAAATTATTATAAATAATTATTTTTAGTTTCCTAGGGTAGTCCAAAACAAAACATAGCTAGGTGGTGTCATTAGGCCACAAAAAATGAGAAAATAAATCAAATAGGACTATTATATAGTCAAAAAGAGGGTTTTCATGAAAGTCTTAAATTAAAACTAAGATAAAATTAGACCATTAGGATCATGTCATTTTAGATCATTGAAGTGTAGATACATTTGAGCATGAAATCATGTCAAAACATCCCCTTAATGAGATCATATGTGGCATTAGATGTCTTAGTCATGAAGATAGGTTGGGATAATAAACACATTATTTAATTATCATAGAAGGAATCATCATCAAGGATTAGATCAGTTGATTATGTACATTATTTTTAATTCAATTTTTTGAATTGGCAAGAAATGATTTTATGAAGGGGTGTCCACTTATGAAATTATACGACCTTACAACTAGGTGTTAAATATCAAGGTCTCCAAAAGGGGTATTTCTCATGAATATGATGATATACATTATACTCAACATATGGGTGAATGAAAAGTGAATAGTTTAAAATAAATAGAGAATGAAGGTTTCAAATATGTATAATTGTATATCATTGGAATATATTATGCATCTTAGAAAGTACTAGGTATGAATGGAATAAAGGGACTGACTAGTGCATGTGGTAATGCATAAATAGTGAGGTGCAAGGGAAATAAATGTTATTTTACAAAACTATATTATAAAAATTCTTGCTCATTTTTTATGTCTAAATAAAATAAATCACTTGTAAAATCATTTTTTCTTGATCCTTAGTAATTTAATTATTTGAGAGAGGATGAAAAAATTAGGTCAACATGACTAAGGGTGTGAAGATTCCATTTACTTTGGAACATCCCCAAATTAATTTGAATCACAATAGAAAGATAATGGAAAATGTAAAACGCTAACTTTGCTTGATGCATAGCAACAAAGAAGAGATAGTAACCAAATAAAGAAATGGGTTATGTACAATATTATGGTTATGATTGTTGCATCAAAGGTGGTGGATTTCTTAAATATTTATATAGTCATCAACTAAATCCATTAGGTTTTAAAACTCTAAGATATCAGGTGACTCGAGTGGAATTGTCACTTTTTCTTTTATAAAGAATGTTGAGAGGGGTGGGACATCAATAATATTTTTCAATAAGTATTTGTATCATCGTGTTCATCAATAAAAATATCATTTTATGGATCATGGAAGAATTATAAGTCATGTTGTTCCCAATTCATCAAACCAATATATCTCATTGTCATGATTCTTTGGGGGAGGTGTACCATAAGGACAAATTTGTTTCAAATGTTCATCAATTTTACTCCATATGTACACAATTTGAATCTTCTATGTGTTTTAGGTCAATAATTAGGTTGCAATGAAATGAATTAACACTATGATATGTAGCACATGAACTATGTTAACAAGGAGGCATGAAAAAAATGTAAAAAGATAAAGAAAACATACCTTAAACTCTGGGGTTCGATTTCAATAATTGCATGATGCTTTCTAGTTCATTTTCAACTTCACACTCCTCCAAAATTTGAGATTTTTTCCAAATTCCTTGGTATTAAAATTTCAATTTATATCAATCTAATAGAATTAGTAAAAAATATGAAAACAACGTATTTGTGTATTATCAAATTCAATTAAAAATATCATAATTGTCATTCTAACACTAGGAACATGAATTTTTTAGACACACAGGGCAATTGAGAGGGGGGTGAATCAGTTGTACATTAAATCCTTCAATCCATCATTAATCTTCAAACCCTTATTATTCACCAACATGAATGTGAATGAATGAAACATCAATACATCAACAACCATACACAATAGAACACCAGATTTTATAGGGATAACCCTAATCAAGTAAAAACCATTGTGAGGATTAACTCACATACATATTAATATGTTCAACATTGATTACAAAAGGTTCACTACCCAAATGACTCATTGTCCAAAAGAAAGAAAGAAAGGTTCACTGCCCATATAGAAAGAGACTGCTACAAGGAGGTGCACTACCTTAGAGCAACAAGAGAATTCACCACAACAAATCTACACAATATGTAACCTTCAACTCACTGCCTCTAGCAACTTCAAGCACACTAAAATATAAACACCTTTTCCTCACTACTATTAGTCATAGGTGTCCTTGCTCACACTCAAATCTCAAATCTTGATTACATACACATCATTTCACACCACACAACACATCATACACTTCTCCAAAAATTGACCTTACATATATATCCTTTGCAACCTCAAACAACCTTCTCTTAGGTTGGCCTCAATGAAATGTATGCACGTCAAATGTGCAACCACCAAATAGGTCAAAACCAAACAATTCTATAGTGCAAAGAAGTGAAGGAAAATCACACTAACTAGGATCCAAATCTACACTGACAAACTACAAAAAGCTTGCACAATCCATGAAGCACATCTGTAAGTAACACTAACATGTTGGGTTGAGAAAATTGGAATTAACACTACCAAGCAACTAGATTCACACTTCATCGGGTCTAGAAACATCTTGTAGACCATGTAGAAACATCACACAACATCATGGAATATTCCAACACCAAAAAAATTTTCAACAACATTGACGCAAACACCTACAACTTAAAATACTATCATCTTGTGCAACCAGTCAAACTACCACTAGGACACAACACATGAACCAAGCTTATGGAAAATTTGAACACCAAACCGTCCAAGGGAAGATATCTAGAATTATCATTAGCATATTCCCAAATTTACAAGATAAGAGACTTTAATGTGGAGAAATGTGAATCAATTCTGTTGAGAAAATGTGTCTCAACTTCTAGCTTGAAGCCCCTATTTTTATGACTTGGCAAAATTTTGGTGTTTCTACAGTTTATCACCGTACTGCGCCTGGCCTCATCTCAACCTCAACCGCTTTACCGTGGCGGTCTTCTCTTACCCTGGCGGTACCGCAGTAGAAGGGTAGCGTTCACCTCTTTACCGCTCATAGTCTTCCCCCTAATCGTGGTGGCTACGGTTGGCTTCAGTCAACATGTTTCTCTGGCTACTATCGTGCCGCAGATGGTTAAGTCCCTGACCATGGTGGTCACAGTGTGACTGCCTATGGTCAACCTAGTTGTTACCATCGCATCATGGGCGGTGGGTCCACTCACCGCGATGATCGCGGTGAGGTCGCTGACGGTCACCACTCTACCATGGGGTGGTCTGTCGACCCCCACCGTAGCGCAGTTTGACTGCCAATAGTCCCTTAGACCGGTTACCTCATTGCCACGGCTAGTGTCAACACGGACAGCGGTAGTGCGGGATAGTTAGTGGACGAGCTTGGTGGAGTCTAAGGGTGAGCTCGATCGAGCTCACTGCATTACCGCGGGCCGACTCGGCTAGTTCTCCGGTAGCGCATGAAAGTCATGGATAGGCTCGGTTGGCCAAACCGCCACACCGCGAATGGGTCGGTTCAACTCGACGGTTGCGCAGGGAAGCTTGACGGAGCTCGACAAAGCTCACTGCTTTATCGTAGGTGGGTCGTCTCTACTCGACGGTAGAGCGGTAGAGACTTGGATGCGTCGGATGGGCTCAAACCAGTGTTTGACCAAGTTGGACTCGGAGTCAAAGAGCGATAGTGAATGCAAGATGGGCATGTGGCATTTTGACTGCAATTTGGTTGGCCAGAGGCATTTTTGGAAACAACAATAATTGCAGGCTGACTTAGGCTGGCGAACAGGACCTGTTTTAGGTGATGGCATTAATGCCTGGGTGGCTCGATGCAGAGAGATCAGTATGGGAAGATCGATTGCGTGATTGGATGAGAGATTCATGAACCTGATGGTCGACACATCATTGATGAGATTGATTGCAGCGTATGACTTGATAAGCCGAGTACAACAAAGAATGAATTACTTTGAGCTATATGTTAGAACATAACATGGTAACACTGAGAGACAACTTGAAGCTGCTGTGAGCTGATCAGAGAAGACTGAACATTGTTTGTAATTGTTTTATTACTCTTATACAATTGTCTTGACTTTGTGTGGTGGGTTTTTTACCTGAAAAGGTTTTCCCACGTATATCTTGTGTCAATCTGTGATTGCTGATTTCTGTTATCTATTTACTGGTTGTATTCATCTCATGTAGGTTTTTAGAAGCTATTATAACTTGTTAATGCTCTTCTCCCCTATTGTATTAGTGTTAATGGAATGTATTCCGCACTGTTGGGTCATTAGATCCACCCCGTTTTCCCTTCAAGTGGTATCAGAGCTTGGCCCGTTGTGTTATCCTTGAGACAAAGCTCAGTTTTTTGTGCTAATACTATTTTAGTGGGAGTCTTGCATTGTCGAAACTTGTTTCTGTTTGAGATGGAGAGTACATCAGGTAGAGTAGATATTGAAAAGTTTAATGGCAGCAACTTTGAGTTATGCAAACTCAAAATGGAAGACTTGCTAGTGGATGGAGACCTCTGGTTAGCAGTGTCTAGAACTAAGCCACAAAGTAATACGCAAGAGGCTTGGGACCTTGCTGATAGAAAAGCAAGAGGTCATATAATTCTGAGTCTAGCCGATTCTGTACTCCTGAACGTCCATGAGGAGCAGTCTGCAACTTCATTGTGGAAGAAGCTTGGTGATATTTATCAGGGAAAGTCTCTGGTAAATAAGTTATTCCTAAGGAAGAAGTTGTACTCCTTGAAAATGGAAGAAGGTGCATATGTTGCAGACCATCTGAACTCGTTTAACATGAGTGTTACTCAGCTGGCATCTGTAGGTGTAAAGACTGAGGAGGAAGATCATTGCATGCTCCTGTTGTGTTTATTACCTGATAGTTGGGATCATCTGGTGATGGCTATTGGAAGCACAACCACTACATTCAAGATGGATGACGTGGTTGCTTCACTCTTGTCTGAAGAAATGTGAAGGAAGTCTTCTGAGATGGCCAAAGAGGCTCTTGCTATTTGAGGTAGACCAAAGGAGAAAGGCAAGAAGAAAGACAAGAAGTCGAAATCCAAATCTGCAGGAAGATGAAAGTCTCCTGGTAAAACATTCAAGGTGAGATGCTGGAACTGTGGGTAACCTGGTCATATCAAGAAGGACTGCAAGGAGAAGAAGAAGAAGAATGCTTCTGACAATGAATCTTCTCAAAGTGATGCAGATGCCTTCATTGCAACAGCCTTGACAACTCAGGCATCAGATAATGTCTGGCTAGTTGACTCAGGTGCGTCTTTTCACATGACATCCAATAGAGAATGGATCTCTAAATATGAGAAATATGACGGTGGAAAGGTGTACTTGGAAAGTGATTCAACACTGGAGATAGTTGGCAGAGGAAGAGTCAGAATTCAATTTTCTGACGGGAGAGTCAAAGGTATTGGTGGCGTACTTCACATACCAGGTCTGGCTCAAAATCTTCTTTCTGTCAGTAAGTTAAATGATTCTTGTGTAGAATTTTCTTTTTCAAGTAAGAGATGTAAAATGGCTAGAGGTGCAATGGTGCTGGCTAAGGGTGTTCGTACTGGAACTCTGTACAAGCTGGATGCATGTCCTATTCTTTGTAACAGTGCCTCTGTAAAGTCAAGCAACGCTGCTCCTATAGAGAAAGATGAAGACACTTCTTTGTCTGCAAATGCTTTGGAGGTAAAACTCCCAGCTGAGAAGACTATGCTATGGCATCATAGACTTGGTCACATAGGTGAGAAAGGTTTAAAAACCTTGAAGAATAAAAATCTTGTAGAAGGGCTTGATGATTGTAACCTTGAGTTCAATTTTTGCAAACATTCTATGGAAAATAGCACTGTGTTTCATTTTATTCTAGTCCTCATAAATCTTCTAGTATACCGGATTATGTTGGGTGATCCCGCAATAGTGGTTTACAATTTTTGGCCAAACTCGACACTGCAATTATTATTTTTAACTAAATCTTCATATTCGGGAACCTATAGCAGCTAAACCATGAGGAATTTGAAGATGATGCAAACTAGAGTCTCATCACATTTTGTCTGTAGATTCTAAAAATAATTTTTTCAAAATTTTTGGAGCCAGATTGCACTTTTTTTTCCATCTCCCACTAAAACTGGTTTTTTTTATAAAACAACATTTTTAAAAAGTGACGCTCACCATATACAACATAACTTTTTTTGTATGAAGGAGAAAATTCTATTTTTTTCAAATTTAGATTTGTAACTATGATATCTAGCACTTTCATTTGGTCTGATAGTTTTTTATTGAATATTTTTTCCTTAAACAAGTTTCAAAGTCAAACCAATTGCAATTCAGACATAGGCGGACTGTATAAAACATAACTTTTTTTGTATGAATCGAAATTCAATTTTTATTTTTTTAATGGATCAAGGAAATCAATACCCAACCTCAACATATTTTTAAATTTTTTATTTTGATAATCTACTATTTTTCCACATGTGCAAAACAAAAAGCTTGATTTTCGATGAAAAACCTATGTTTAATAAAACTAGAAAAACACATACATAATTAAACCAAAACATATTAAAATTTAATTCATTTGATAGCTCATTTTGAGGACTACCATCTTCCAGTTGGGTTTGTGAATTCTCCTCCATTTTCATCCTCAACCCGAGCTTCGAAGGGCAAAAATCTACTAAAATTTGGTGGAAGAGGGGGAGAAGGGCAAAAAAGGGGGGTTCTCTTCGTTCGAAAGGGTGAAGGGGGGTTCGTTCAAGGGGGTTCACTCGAACCCCCCTTTTTTTTGAAGTTTCCATTCGTTTCTATGAAGAAACGTGACATCATAGGGTTTGAGCGAACCCACCATGCAAAAGGGGATTCACTCAAACTAGGGGTTCGACCAAACCCCTCTTTTGGATTTGTGCGAACCCCCTAGTTCGAACAAACCCTTAAAAAACATGAAATTTTGAATGTGTGAGAATTTTTACAAATTTCCTTCCTCATCTAAATTGTACACCACTATTATGGGTTTACCTTGTTCATTCAGATGTGTTTGGTCCAGTTAATGTTCCTTCGTTATCGAAGTCTAGATATTATCTTTATTTTATTGATGATTGTTTGAGAAGGGCATTTGTAAACTTTCTTAAAAGTAAATCAAAAGTGTTTAGTCGGTTTAAAGAATTTAAATCTTTGGTAGAGAATCAGATTGGAAGGAAAATTAAATGTTTGAGGAAAGACAATGGCAGTGAATTTTGTTCTGCAGATTTTGAAAGGTATTGCATTGATCATGGAATTAAAAGGCATAAGACAATGCCTTACACTCCACAGAAGAATGGAGTTGCTGAAAGGTTGAACAGGACGCTGATGGAAAAGGCAAGGAGTATGCTAAGCGGTGCTGGTCCGGAGCAGAAGTTCTAGGCTGAGGCTATGGCTACAACATGTTATCTAATAAATCGATCTCCTTGCTTTGCTCTTGTTGATATGACGCCTTTGGAAGCATGGTCTAGTAAGAAGCCCTCTCTGAGGCATGTCCGTGTATTTGGTGTGAGGCATATGTTTATGTGCCAAATGAAAAGAGATCTAAATTGGATAACAAGGCTATCAAATGTATTTTCATCGTCTATGGAGTTGGTGTGAAAAGATACAAGCTTTGGAGTTTTGTTACTGAGAAGGTTTTGTACAGAAGAATCGTGATATTTCATGAGCTAAAATCTTCAGTAAGTGATCAACAACTTGAGACAGATCAGAGTGAGAAGAAGAAGGATGTAGTAGATTCCCCAAACTCTAGAAAGGGAAGAGCTGCATGGTGTACCTAAGACTGAGGAGAGAGCTCAAGTAGCTCTAGAAGTTCTGATGATGAAGAACAACCTCAGCCTATAAGAAGATCTACACAAGAAAAAAGGCAACCTAAAAGGTATGGTTTTCTCACTGTTAAATTCAAACTGTGGCTATGCTTTAATTACCATCACTGATGAGCGCAAGACTGTGAAAGAAGCAATCAACATGGCTGATTCAAATTCTTGGCTGCAAGCCATGAATGAAGAGATGGATTCTTTGAAAAAGAATGAAACCTAGAATTTGGTACCACTTCCTAAAGGGTGAAATCCTATTGGTTGTAAGTGGATATTCAAAAATAAAACAAGCCTTAATGGCAGTGATGAGAAGTACAAGGCAAGGTTGGTTGCAAAGGGTTTTTCTCAAATTGAGGGAATTGATTATGGAGAGATTTTTTCCCCTATAGCAAAGCTGACATCCATCAAATTTTTATTGTCATTGGCAGCTGTGTATGATTTTGAAATTGAACAGATGGAGGTGAAGACAACATTTCTCCATGGTGAGCTGGAAGAAGAAATCTACATGTCCCAGCCTAAGCATTTTGTTGAAAGAGGTAAACAAAATCTGGTTTGTAAGTTAAATAAAACTCTCTATGGTTTAAAGCAATCTCCTAGAATGTGGTACCAGAAATTTACACGTTTGTGTTGTCAATTGGATTTGTGAGATCAAAATCTGATCATTGCATTTATTATAAATCTGAGAATGATCGTGTGCTTGTTATTACCATGTACGTGGATGATATGTTATTCATTGGGAATAGCAAGTCTATGATTTCTAATCTTAAATCTTAGTTATCTGCAAAGTTTGAAATGAAAGATCTTGGTGCAGCTAGGTACATTCTTGGAATGGAGATAACCAGGGACAGAATAAGCAGAAAGCTTTGGGCCAGTCAGAGTAAGTATGTGAAACAGTTCTAGAGAGGTTTAGCATGGATGATTGCAAGCAGCTATTTGTTCCAGTCATGCAGAGGATGAAGCTATCTGTTGAAGACTGTCCAAAGTCTACTACTGGGATGGAGGACATGAAAAGTGTGCCTTATGCAAGTGTTGTTGGCAGTTTGATGTATGCTATGGTCTGTACAAGACTAGACATTTCCCAAGCAATGGGAGTTCTAAACTGATTTATGGAAAATTCGGGAAGATCACATTGGGATACTGTGAAGAGAGTGCTCAGGTATTTGAAGGGGACTTCAAACTACGCCCTATGTTACCATGGAAGCTTGGTTGCATCATAGAGGACTCTCACCATTCATGGGTATGTTGATTCAGATTGGGCAGGGGACATTGACTGCAGGTGATCCACCAGTGGATACACGTTCATGCTTAATGGTGGAGCAATCAGATGGATGAGCAAGCAACAAGCTGTAGTTGCTTTATCCATGACAGAGGAAAAATACATGGTTGCAACTCATGCCTGCAAGGAAGTTGTTTGGCTGAGGCGTTTATATTTAGACATTGGATTTAATGCAAGGCAGATCATTATTTTTTGTGATAGTCAGAGTGCCATTTGTGTGGCAAAAAATCTGACCTTTCATTCCAGGACCAATCACTTTGATGTGCAATATCACTTCATGAGGGATATGGTTGAAGATGGCAAGGTCAGTCTGGAAAAGGTGGACACCTTGAAGAATGTTGTATATGCTTTAACAAAGCCGGTTAGCACAGACAAGTTCATATGGTGTGCATAATTGATGGACCTTGGGGCCTATGATAGACAATAATTTTTTCAAGTCATGGGGAAGTTGGAAGTGTTTGCCAAGTGGGAGCTTGTTGAGAAAATGTGTCTCAACTTCCAGCTTGAAGCCCTTGTTTTCATGACTTGGAAAAATTCTGGTGTTTCTACAGTTTGCCGCCGTACCGCGCCTGGCCTCATCTCAGCCTCAATTGCTTTACCATGGCAGTCTTCTCTTACCCTAGCGGTACCACGGTGGAACGGTAGCGGTCACCTCTTTACCGCTCGCAGTCTTGTCCCTAACCACGGTGGCTATGGTTGGCTTCGGTTGGCCTATTTCTTTGGCTATTGCTGTGTCGTGGATGATTGAGTCCCTGACCGCGGTGGTCATGGTGTGACCGCCTACGATCAGCGTGGTTGTTACCGTCACACCATGGGTGGTGGGTCCACTCACCATGGTGATCGCGGTGAGGCTGCCAGCAATCTGGTTGACGGTCACTGCTCTACCACGGGGTGGTATGTCGACCCCCATGGTAGCACGGTTTGACCGCCAATGGACTCGAATTCAAAGAGCGACAACGAATGCAAGATGGGCACGTGGCATTTTGACTGCAATTTGGTTGGCCAGAGGCATTTATGGCAACAATAGTAATTGCAGGCTGACTTAGGCTATCGAACAAGACCCATTTTGGGTGATGGCATTAATGCATGGGTGGCTCGATGCAGAGAGATCGGTATGGGCAGATCGATTGCGTGATTGGATGAGAGATTTGTGAACCTAATGGTCGGTGCATTATTGATGAGATTGATTGCAACGTATGACTTGATAAGTCGAGTACAACAAAAAATGAATTACTTTGAACTGTATGTTAGAACATAACATGGTAATAGTGAGAGACAACTTGAAGCTACTATGAGCTGATCAAAGAAGACTGAACATTGTTTGTAATTGTTTTATTACTGTAATACGATTATCTTGACTTTGTGTGGTGGGTTTTTTGCCTGAAAAGGTTTTCCCACATATATCTTGTGTCAATCTGTGATTGCTGATTTATGTTATCTATTTACTGGTTGTATTCATCTCATGTAGTTTTTTAGAAGCTATTTGAACTTGTTAATGCTCTTCTTCCCTATTGTATTAGTGTTAAGGGAATGTATTCCGCACTGTTGGGTCATTAGATCACCTCGTTTTCCCTTCAAATTCCATTTCTCTTAGACAACCTTCTTCATAGTCTGGCACACTGTCAAACACATCTTCTACTGTCACAAAATCCAAAACCTCAAACTTTGGATATAACACCTATAAATACTTGTAAACATCACATCCAAACCACATAATCACATATTCAATGAGGAAGAAATGTGAAGCACAATACAAAACACACCCCTGCCACCTTGTACACTTCATACATTTTTTTTCAAAAGCACTTGGAAAACAAGTGACCATGTTGCATCTACAACACTTGCTCAACACCACAAACACCTTCTCATCAACACCACACTAGAGGTTAACATAGGTTGAAATTGATGACAAAAATAATGACAACATAGTGCAATAATCTCACCCTTTGTCATTGATGGTAACACTTTCTAAAAAACTATCAAAAATAAAATCAACTTTGTATCTCCAACTCTCAAGTAGATCTCCTTACTTCAGTGCTCTAATTCTCTCTTCACTACTCTCTCCCGCTTTCTCTTATGTTTTTCAAACATCACTCTTTCCTCCTTTGACATCAATGGAAAAGAGAAACACCTACATATTTCACTTCTCTCTCTCTCAATTTTAGGCACAAGATATGCTCCCCTTGACTACACCAACCAAAGATACCAATACTTGCTACCCCTAAGAGGTATCCATCATGAGTCCAAGATAAATAATTCATCTTGAATTTCACACCTAGATAAATGCACTATCTTTTGCATCTATTTGAAATGAGGGGCAATAACCCCTAGCTTCTATCTTTGATACTCAAATGTATCTTTTGGAAGAGCCTTTGTGAAAATGTATGCTATTTGATCCTTTGTAGGCACATACTCCAACTTCACTTCATTCTCAACAACTTTCTCTCTTAGAAAGTGATACTAGATAAAGGTATGTTGTATTCTTGAATGTGTTACTATATTTTTTGAAATATTGATAGCGCTTGTATTATCACTCAAGATAGAGATAGGTCAATCATATGAAACTTTGGTATCTTTCAATGTCTTCTTTATAAAAAATACCTATATGTAGTAAGATGTTGTAATATATTCTACCTCTATAGTAGATAGTGATACTAAATCCTACTTTTTACACAACCAAGAAACCAATCTATTTCCAAGAAAGAAAGCACCTCCACTTGTACTTCATATGTCATCCGCACAACCTTCCCAATCTACATCTATATAAGCAATCAAAGAGAAATTAGTATCCTTAGAATACCATAGACCATAGTCCAAAGTTCTCTTCAAGTATTTGAATATCCTTTTGACTGCTACTAGATGTGGTTCTCTAGGATCTACTTGAAATCTTTCCACAAGACGTACTACATGCATAATATTTGGACTAGTTACAATTATATACAATAATCTACCAATCATGGATCTATACTTGGTTTGATCTATCTTAGGAGATTCGTCATTTTTTTTCAATTTACAATCAATAACCATGGGAGTACATACTGGTTTAGATTCCTCCATTCCAAACTTCTTTAATATTTCATTCTTCATATTTTTATTGTGTAATGCATATACCTTTTTTTGATTGATTGGTTTACAACCCAACAAAGAAAGTCATCTCCCCAAATATTGACATGTCAAACTCATTTTGTATCTCCTTCATAAACTTTGTACACATTTCCTCATTTCCTCCAAGGATTATGTCATCAACATACACAACCATAATCAATATTTGATCTCTCTCAACTTTGAAGTAAATATTTCTATCTAGAACTTACCCGTTTTGAATCCCTACTATAATAGGTACTTGTCCAGTCTTGCATACCAAGATCTAGGAGCCTTTTTAAGTCTATACAATTCTTTCTTCAACCTACATAACATATCAAAATATTTTGATAATTGAAAACCTTTTAGTTGTTCAATGTATACCTCATCTTCTAACTCACCATTCAAGAATGCAGACTTTACATCCATCTAATATACCTTGAATTCTTTATGTGCTGTAAAATCCAAAAATATCTTAATAGCTTCCATTCTTACGACTAGAGAAAAATTCTCTTCAAAATCTATTCCTTCCACTTGTGAGTAGCCTTTGCACACAAGCCTAGCCTTGTTTTTGGAAACTTCTCCATTCTCATTCAACTTGTTCCTGAAGACCCATTTAATTCCTTAAAATTCTTGTTTGTTGGTCTTAGGACTAGTTCCCATGACTCATTCTTCTCAATCTGCCTCAATTCTTCTTCCATATATTTTTTCCATTTTTCATCCTTGCATGCCTCAGCTACTATTTTAGGTTCTATCTCAGAAAGTAAACAAAAATTTACTTGTTCCTCTACCATAGTATATTTTCTTCTTGTCAGCACACCTTTTCTTTTGTCTCTAATTATTTTATCCTTAGAATGATTCTTTGGAACATACTTCAAGTAGTCTTAGGATTATTTTTTGGAGCTTCTTCCTCTTCCACTATCATCTCTTTTTCTTTTTCTTCTTTTTCTTCTTCTCTACAAGGGGGTTCATCAAATTCATATCGTTCTATCAACCCTGAGCTCTGATATGATTCTTTTTCCACTTTTTCCACTTGCGCTTTCAACTATCTTATTTAGCCTTTTGTTGTAGCACCTATATGCCTTGCTCTTTGTAGAATATCCAAGGAAGATTCCTTCATCTGATCTTGCATAAAAATTTCCTAAGTTCTCTTCATCTCTCCTGATATAACATTTACTTCCAAACTAAAATATTTCATAGTAGGATTTTTTCTATATCATAGCTCATAGGGGGTCTTTGAACTGTTCACTCTTTCTTATCCTTTGTTAAGAATGTAGACTACGGTATAAATTGCTTCTCTCTAGTAGACACCCAATATATTTTCTTCCTTCAACATGGTTCTTTATAATTCCCAAACTATCCTATTCTTCCTTCCCACAAATTCATTCTGTTGTAGAGTCCTAGGAGTTGATAAATATCTTTTTATCCCATGATATTCACAAAAAATTTTTTTAACTCATTGGAGGTGAATTCACCACCTCTATCAGACGTTAAACACTTGATTTTAAGATCCATTTCATTCTCAACCATAGATTTAAATGCTTTGACCTTATCTAGAGCTTCTATTTTTTCTTTGAGAAATGTTACCCAGGTCATTCTAGAGTAATCATCTATTAACAAAATAAAATACCTATCACCTTGAGGGCTTCTTATTTTGGTAGGTCTACATAGGTCTATGTGCACCAACTCTAGAGGTCCTATGGTAGAATATTCCTTAATGTCGAATCTCTTTTTTTTTTTTGTTTTCCAACCTCAAACTCTTTGTAGATTGCATTGATAGGCTTTGTAATTCTTGGAAAGCTTCTCACAACATAAGTAAAGATGATCTTTACTAGGCTATCAAAATTTTTATGACACATTCTTCTATGTCATAGCCAACTTTCATTGATTTGTGACATAATACACTTATAACCAACACCTTTGAGTTGATAAACATTTCATTTTGTCATTATTCCTACAACAACCAGAGTGTCAGAGATTCCTTTTCTAGTTTCACAAGCATCATCCCAAAATACCAGATTGTATCCTCTACTACACATTTGTCCTATACTAAGAAGATTATGTCAGAGACCCTTGACATAAAGAACATAATCTATCTTATGCTTGCCATAGAAAATAATTGATCCTTTTCCATAGATCTTAGCAGATGTGTCATCACCAAACTTAACAAGACCACCATCATACTTTTCAATTTTAACAAACTTACTCATATCACCTATTATATGATTTGAGTATCTGCTATCAATTATCTAGTAGTTTCTCTCCTCTCTTGCATGAAAGGAAGTCAACATAGTTCCTTCAATACTATGATATGTTTATAAAGAAATTTCCTTCAAAAATCTTTCAAGGTTAGTAGAATTAGTTTCAAAATTCAAAGCCATGAACAATAATTCATCACTTCCATCATCTCGATATTTCGATTCTTCGTCATCAGATACACCACTATCTTCTTTAACATAAAAACTCTTCTTAAAATATTTACCTTCATGATCTTTATGTATGTCATTAGAAAATTTTCTAGGAAATTTTGAATCATAATGACCTATCTTTCCACAATTGAAACATTTGAAGGGTAACTTACCTCTGTATTTTCTAGTGCCCTTTTTCAAACTTCTTACAAAATTTTCTACCACTTCATCAAGATCAGATTCATCAATCCTCTCTTTCTTTTTGACTTTAAAAGTAGTTTCTTTCCTTGAAGCATCGTGTTCAAACTCTCTTAATTCAAAATTAGTTAAAGCACCTAACATTTGATCTCTAGAATGTTGATCCAAATTCTAAGCTTCCTCAATAGTAAAAAATTTAGTATTATAAGATTTAGGAAGAGTTCTCAATACATTTTTCACAACTTCACTTTCCTCCAGCTTTCCACTAAGACCATTGATGGTATTGAAAATTTCATCCACCCTGACCATGTAGCCTACCATATCTTCATCTTATGACATACTTAGTGTTTCAAATTTTCCTATGATATTATGCATCTTTTCTTGCTTGAACTTATCATCTCCTTCATTAATTATCTTCAACTTTTTCCATACCTCTTTATCAGTTTTGTAGATTATCACCTTCACAAGTTCTAAATTAGAAAGTCCACTCAAGATAACATTGCTTTCTTTTCCATCATTCTCATAATCCTTGATATCGTTTTCACTTGATAGAGCATTAGCAGGCATAGTATATCCATCTTTAATTAACTTCCATACACCAAATCCTAATGATACAAGAAAGTCTTCCATCCTTGCTTTCTAGAATACATAATTTGTTCCACTAAACATAGGGAATTTGACACTATTCATGTATGTCATCTATATCTACCTCAAGTGCTTAAGTTTTCTTCTAAGAAAATGTGCTTTGATACCAATTGCTAGACACATTAGATAGCTGAGAGGGGGTGAATCCATTGTACATTAAATCCTTCAAACCCTCATTAATCTTCAAACCCTTATTATGCATCAACATGAATGTTAATAAATGAAACATCAACACATGAACAACCATACATAATATAGCACCAAATTTTATGTAGAAAAACCTAATCAAGGAAAAACCATGGTGAGGATTAACTCACATATACAAAAGGCTCACTGTTGAAAGTGCTCACTATCCAAAAGAAAGAAAGAAAGGTGCACTACTAAGGGCTCACTAACAAATAGACTGCTACAAGGAGGTCCACTACCTCAAAGCAATAGGATAATCCATCATAAAAAATCTACACCATTCACAACCTTTGGCTCACTACCTCCAGCAACTTTATGTACATTGAAATGCAGACACCTTTTACTCGTTACTTTTAGTAGTCACAGGTGTTCATTCTCACAATAAGATCTCAACACTTGATTACAGACATATCATTTCACACTACACAACACATCAAAAACTTCTCCAAAAATTAACCTTGCATATATATCCTTTGTAACCTCAAACAACCTTCTCTTAGGTCAACATTAATGAAATGTATGCACCTCAAACGTGCAAACACAAAATAGGTCAGCACCAAAAAATTCCACGTTAGAAAGAAGTGAAGGTGGACCACACCAAGGGTTAACCAAGACCCAAATCTACACTGACACACTATACCAAGCTTCCAAAATCCATAAAGAACATCCACAAGTAACACTAACACACCAAATCGACCAAACCAACATTAATACTACCATGCAACCAAATTCACACTTCACTGGGTTCAAAAACATCCTACAAACCATGTAGAAACATCACACAACATCTTATTATATTCGAACACCAATAGAATATTCAACAACACTGGTGCAAACACCTACAACTAAAAATACTTTCATCTTGTGCAACTAGTCAAACTACCAATGAGACACAACACATGAACCTAGATTTTAGAAAAATTGAACACCAAACCATCCAAGGGAATATAGATACAAGCATCATTAGAACATTCTAAAATCTGCAATACAAGAGACTTCAACATGAATAAATTCAAAGGAATTATATTTCTCCCAAATAACCTTCTTCACTTTCTAGCACACTATCAACCACATCTTTTATTGTCACATGATCCAAAACCTAAAACTCTAGATATAACACCTATAATTAACTTTCAACATCACATACAAACTGTACAAGCACATATTCAAGCATGAAGAAATGTGGAGCACAATAGAGAACACACCCCTCTCACCTTGTACACTCTTCACAAAAAATTCTCAAAAGTGCTTGGAAACCAAGTGACCATATTGCATCTACAACACCTACTGAACACCACAAAAACCTTCTCATCAACATCACACTAGTCGTAGGTTGACATCAATGAAAACATAGTGCAATATAAATTATTAGTTCATAGAATCAAATTCAGTCTAAAAGCATGCAATTTAATTCTTCTACATTGACAAAACAAAAAAAGGTGGTAGAATTGTTGAACAATGTTTGATATTTTGTCAACACCATGCAAATTTTATTTATATTTCAAATAAAGTGCAAAATGCAAAAATAATAGAGAATGTGGGTTCTATACAC
Source organism: Sequoiadendron giganteum (assembly GCA_007115665.2). Classification (NCBI taxonomy): domain Eukaryota; kingdom Viridiplantae; phylum Streptophyta; class Pinopsida; order Cupressales; family Cupressaceae; genus Sequoiadendron; species Sequoiadendron giganteum. The sequence goes on along the minus strand of CM021103.1, from coordinate 370,024,457 downwards.
AAGATCCCCATGTCTTTTTACCATTTTAATGATTTCAAAAAACACAATCATGTTATAAACTACATTAAGAATTTCAATAGGGAGAGAGGGAGAGATGGGGTAGGTAGAGAGGGAGTAGATAGAGATGGATTGAGAGAGGGGGAAAGAAGGAGAGATAGATTTAGATAGGTAGAGAGAGGTAGGGAGGGAGATGGAGGTATGGAGAGGGGGGAGGGAGGGAGAGAGGGAGGTAGAGTTGTAGTTTTAGAGATCGAGGGAGATAGTGAGCGAGATAGAGAGTGGTAGATAAAGGGAGAGAGGTAGGGATTGAGAGAGAGGTCTAAAGAGGTTCAAAGAGATATGGAGGGAGGGAGGAAGATTTCGAGAGATAGTTATACAGATCAAAGGAGAGAGATTTAAATAGAGATAGAGGTAGAGAAAAGGAGAGAGATGGATAGATAGATATCTAGAGGGATAAGGAGAGAGAAAGAGAGGTAAGATAGAGAGAATTAGATAGGGAACGAGAGAGGGAGTGAAAGGTAGAGATATCTAGGTCTAGAGAGGGGGAGAGATATGGAGAGGGAGAGAGGGAGGGAGGGTGAGGGAGAGAGAGATCATTTTTTCTTCACACAAACATGAGCACATTATAACACTCTCAAATTATTATCTACTTTGGATATTTCCAACCCTAAGGGTTGGATTTTTTTTGGGAATCCAACACAAATGGTTGGACTTGCATGTCAATTCCCACATGTGTTTTTTTTTACAATTACTAAAAATTATAGAATCTCAAGTGTGCTCTCCATCAAGTTTATACGTCTTTTAATTTCTAGTTTAAAAAATACCACAATAACATTGAGATCTCTCTTATCTTTCTAACCATGTAATTTTTTCTACATTTCAAATATGTTAAGGTTTTGATATTTAATTTATTTTTCTATTGTCTCCATTTTTTGTCAAAAACCTATGTATGGTATTTCTGGTTTCATTTTTTACGCATTCATCAAAATTTGAAACAATATACATTTCTATAAACTAGACTCTATTATTTACACATTAAAAAAATTGATTAGTTTTCAAACAATTAGAGGGATGCATGCTCAATTTTTTTTCAAGATGTTTCCACTTTGAAAATTAGTAAAAAAATCATATATTCATTAAAAAATTAGTAGAAAAATTGATCATAAACTTTATGGTATTTGCTAACTTTTCATCGAAGCAATTTTGAAATACTAAAACAAATAACATTTTAGGGGGGGGCACACCATATGCTATGTAATGTTTTTTGATAAATATAAGAATTTGTGTGGCCACCTATTTGAACCCCTTAATCTCCACCATTTTAAAAAAAATAGTAGTTCAGAAAGTAGGTTCAAAGCACTATGACTCTTGTTCTTGTTGTATCTTGAAATTTTTAGCATAACTATCTTCATTTCTCATCCAAGATCTATTTTTACTATTTTTTTAAAAAAGTGGCCACTTAGGACCCCCTTTTCATCCCCCATTTCCATGCAAATACCCAAATAGTTAGCCAAAAATTACCAAATAGAAATTAGTATGAGTTGAAAAATCCCAACATACACACACAACAAACTATATACATGAAATAATCTAAAAGTCAAAAATATACACATCAAAATGAAATAAACATATGAAATAGTCTATGAAATTAATGCAACAAATACATCCTAAAAAAATTTGTAGGTCATAAAAGTAGATACTAGGGTCTATCATCAAAATCAAGAGGCCTCCTAGTTCCATGTGAACTAGAGGCTTGTCCTCCTACAATGCCAATACCTCCTAGAATAAAATCATGCGTTCACAAAAACATAGGAGGCTACAAGAAAAAGAAGCTCTAAATTAATCTATATAATTACTCAATTGCATGTGTTATAATCAAATATTTAAAAAAAAATCATGAAACATATAATCTAATTATAATTCTATATGTCCATACCACTGAATGATCATCATGTGCATCACCTTGTATTGGTGAATTGGAAAACATGGAGATTGCAAACTCCTAAATTTAAATAAAAGGAATTAGACTCAATCATGAAAAAAGTACAAGCATAAAAAGACCTAAATTGCATAAATTAGTTTGTGTAAAATACTAGGATAAACCTCAAGTGTGGTAGAATTAGGGCACTCACAATGAACCACACCTTCTATGACCTCCAATGTATTATCCTACGTATGTTTCAAATATTATTAAAATTTATAAAGTTATAAAAATATCAATCAATGTATGTAGTGTGTACAAACTTCATTTAATGTGTGAACTTTTAAATTGGACTTGGTGAAAACTTGTACAAATAATTTACACACTAGTTGTGATGAAAGAGTTTTTGATAAGGGAGGATCAATGATATTTTTTAGTTGGTCTATCAAATCCAATAAACATGATTAGTCCAATAATAGTATGAATTAAATAATATACTTTAATATTATTCTCAAAGATCATAACTCATATTGAGAGCTAAATTATTTTATTCTTGTATACTCCTCACTTGATATATTTACAAATATTTTATAGTTTAAAACTTAAAATATACATTTTTGAAATCCATGTTTTTCTACCAAGGACATGTTTTCTATAAAAAAATATTAGATCCGATATATACAAAATGATAGGTATATTTAATTTATGGAAAAATATATTAAAATTTTCAAGTCAAAGGTGAAACCATGGTTTAGCATAACATATGTTGTATCTCAAGGGAATTTACTAAAGCAGTAAATTTTTAAAGGATGTCAAGTCCACCAAATTGGTCACTAAGAAAATTATTTCCTTATCTACATTTGTTTAATATGATCTTGAGCTTATGAATAACCATAATAATTTTGCAAGTATGAAGGTGTTGTCATTGATGTCAACAAGATGGTGTTATTGATGCCAACTATGTGTTGCTAGAAATATTGTTGCATGATGAAGTTTGTTGCAGGTTGTGCATGTATAGTTGAGATATTGAGGAAGTGTTGTGAGTACATGGAGCTATCTTTATGTTGTAGTGTCTAGAGATGTGTTGGAATGAAGTAATGTGCTAATATGGTGTCTCTAGTACCTGGTTTCCAAGTGCTTTTGATAAAAATTGATAAATGGAGAAAATAGTGTTGTGCAAGTTTTTAGAACGCTTTGTGGGATGTGCTCTATATTTCTTCTATGTTGATGTTATGCCTGTGTGGATCCGATATGTTGTTCTAGGTTGTCAGTAGTTTCTACTGTAGAACAATCCAGATAATTGAGGGGGGGGGGGGGGCAAATTAGTTATTATAAAACAATTTTCTTATCCTTAATTAATCTAGAGAAAAACTCAAATCAATCAGATAGCAATTAAATAGATATGAACATAAAAGCACTTAACAACACCATGCATAGGGAACACCAAAATTTACGTGGAAACCTAAGATGGGAAAAATCATGGAGAATGATAATTATTAATTATAAAACACTAGTTAAGGTGATTTTTAAAAGGGCTCATTGCCAAAGTTCTCACTGTAGGTAAGGCTCACTACTGATGGGCTCACTGCCCAACTATTACAACCAAAGATTAAAAAAAAAAGGCTCATTTCCAAATGGGAAAGGCTCACTACCAACAAAATATGGCTCGACATTGGAAGAATGATGAAAGGGAATCCACTACTTAAATAACTATCACCAACAGTCTCATTAGAAAAAACTCACAGTTTGTTGTCTTCGGTATACTTTCGCACAATGTCTAGATTTTCAAATTTGCATTCACCACACTTTCTTTCATCGAAAAAAACCAACTTTTACTTATACTATTCCATTCCTTCATAATCTTCCCAAGTTGGCCAAACACAATTCCATTTCATGCTTCCATAAATTCATAAGTTGGTCGAACACAATTCAAATTAGGTCACCACAAATACATTCTCGTGGTGGAAGGGAATGAAACGTGGACCACACATAACCTCCTCACTCAAATCAATACACTACATATTAACCGTGATATCTAGAACCAAGGAGTAGGATATACATATTACAATGCAAGCAATGTTCTGAGGCATGCTAGACACTTTCCAGATCGGTCTGGACCCATAAGAGTGTATCTCATTATGTTGCAAAATGAATGGGACCAAGATAAGCATGACCAAAAATAGATCATCATAACACAACATCCGGAGCACGCCAATCCGGATCACCAAAGGATCAAGACAATCAACCAAGATATGTTGACATCAATGACAACCATTAATGACAACAATCAGTAGCATCACATTCCAACAATCTCCCCCTTTGTCATTGATGGCAACATTCATCAACAAAAAATCAAACAAATCAACAATAGCATCAACATCATTAAGGAACCTCTTTTCTTCTCCCCCTTTGACATCAAAGACAAAGGGAAAAAACTCCCCCTAAAAAACTTACTCTGCTCCCCTGCTCCCCCTATGAGGAAGCCACCAAACATTGATCTAGATAAGAGTGAGCATATAATACCCTGGACCAATGCACACCCTGGTGCACATTATTGTAGACTCAGAGGGGGAAGAACCCCTAAATTCTGTCAGAGATACTCAAAAGTATCTTTTCTCAATGGTTTTGTGAAAATATTTGTAATATTCTCTTTTGTAGGTATATATTCAAGTCTTACCTCATTCTCCAATACTTTCTCTCTCAAGAAGTGATATTTGATGGATATATTCTTCATTCTGGAGTGTTGTATCAAATTCTTGGAAATGTTTATTACGTTGGTATTATCACACATAATTGAGATTGGTTCATCAAATGATATGCCAATGTACTTCAACGTTTATTTCATCCACAATACCTAAGTGCAATATGAGGATGTTGCAATGTATTCAGCTTCAACAGTAGATAAAGATCCAAAATATTGTTTCTTGCTTCACTAAGAAACCAAGGAAATAAGCTCCATCACTTGTGCTTCACCTGTTATCAACACATTCGGCCCAATCAACCTCAGCATAGGTATCAAGGTGAAATCTGAGTCTTTTGGATACCATAACCCAATATCTTATGTGCCCTTTAAATGTATAAAGATCCTTTTCACTACAACCACATGTGATTCCTTTGGTTCTTGTTGAAATCTAGCTGCTAAACAAACAACATACATAATGTCTAGTCTAGTAGTAGTCAAATATAACAATCCTCCAATCATCGACCCGTACTTACTTGCATCAGCTTTAGGTGAATCATCTTCTTTTGTCAACTTACATCCAGTAAAAATAGGTGTACAAACTAGTTTGGAGTTCTCCAACCCAAACTTCTTCAATAATTATTTGGTATACTTGGATTGGGAAATGAAAATTCCTTTGTTCTAATTTACGTGCAATCTAAGAAAAAAATTCAACTCACCTATCATAGACATCTTAAATTCTTTCTACATTTTATCTGTAAATTTTTTGAACATGTCATCATTTCCTCCAAAAATTATGTCATCAACATAAACCACAATAATCAATATTTGATTTGAGTGACTTCTGCAGTATAAACTACTATCAACAAATCCCTTTTGAAATATTTGTCCAATCAAGTACTTGTCTAATCTGCCATACCAGGCTCTAAGAGCCTACTTCAATCAGTATAAAGCTTTCTTCAACCTGCAAACAACATTCGGTTCACTTCCAGACTTAAATCCCTCTAGTTGCTCAATGTATACTTCTTCCTTGAGCTCTCCTTTCAAGAATGGAGATTTTACATCTATTTGATAGACTTTGAAATCCTTAAAAGCTGCAAAAGCTAAGAATATTTGGATCTCTTCCATCCAGGCAATAGGGGCATATGTCTCTTCAAAATCAATACCTTCAATTTGAGTGTAACCTTTGCAAACCAATCTTGCCTTATTTCTCATTACCTTTCCATTTTTGTCCAACTTGTTTCAGAATACCCACTTTGTTCCAATTATATTTTTGTCTGCCGATCTGGGCACAAGTTCTCAAGTTTGATTTTTCACTATTTGATCAAGCTCTTCTTTCATTTCCTTCACCCAATTCTGATCATTGCATGCTTCTTCCACAGGCTTTGGCTCAGTTTTCAAGAGTAGACACAATAACACTTGCTCTTGAGTTTATTTGCTTCTTGTGATAATTCCTTTATTCTTATCTCCAATAATCTGATTTTCTGAATGGTTTCTATATACATACCTTGGATTTTTGGTTACAATTTTTAGACCCTACTTTGTCTCTTCTTCTTCTTTCTTATCATTTTATTCTTTTTTATCTAAGTTATCTGATTCATATTCAATATGCAGCCTACTAGGATTTATTTGAACATCTTCATCTACTTTTACATTCGCACTTTCAACTATCTTGTTCAGCCTCTTGTTGTAACACCGGTACGATTTTCTTCTTGTAGAGTTACCCAAAAATATACCTTCATCAACTTTGTTATCAAACTTTCAAAGATTGTCCTCGTCTCTCTGGATGTAGCATTTGCTTCGAATTTTTTTGAAGTAATTTACTGTGGGAGCTCTTCCATGTCATAGCTCATATGATGTCTTTCCATATTTGCTCAGGAATAGTACTCTATTAAGAGTGTATACTATTGTGTGTATCGCTTCTCTCTAGTAGACTTGTGGTAAACTTGCTTCACTGATCATTGTTCTAGCTGCTTCTTGATCTGTCCAGTTCATTCTTTCCACTACACCATTCTATTGTGGTGTTCTATGGGTAGATAGTTGTCTTTTAATGTCATGTTTCTCACATAACTTGTTGAATTCATTAGAAGTAAAATATCCTCCTCTATCATATCTTAAACCCTTGATTCTCCTATCAACTTTATTCTCAACTCTTTCCTTGAAAATCTTTTTATCTTAAAAATGCAACCCAGGTTAATTCAAAATAATCATCTACTAACAACATGAAATATTTCTCACCTTGCAAGCTTCTTGTTCTGGTTGGACCACGCAAGTTTGAACCACGAGAGGTTGCCAAGCTCTCACAATGCTTTTGGCCAACGTACAAGGCCAATTGATGGACTTGAACCTTATTCCCTTTAGGTTCTGCTAGACCTAGGCAGGTGAACCTAATGAATGATGCAGATTGACATGTATTTCCTAGTTGAGAAATCTATCCACAATGGCAAATGAAAGTAAATATATGAAAACCACTACAACTAATCCTACTCCTACTGCACAAATGAAAGGTTTTGAAAAAAGTATTTGTATGAAATCTTATCTCTAGGTTGAGGCAGATCAGTGCCTTCTATCCACATGGGCAATGGAGTCAAAATAGAAAATGATATGTGTTTTCCTTCTCTGGTTTAATTTCTAGTTGTTAGGCACTTTATAAAATAAAATCTTATGACTGGCATATAATTTCATTTATTTATGGCTTGCATAAATTATGCTGGAATTTTTTCTAACCCGGTTATTCTTAAATTATCCAAAATAAATCTCTCAAACACTGTGACTTACTTGAAGGGATTTAATTCTGACTTGAGACACCAGCAAATAAAAATCACACAAAGTGAAAACATGCACCTTGATGAATCAAAATTTATGCTTGATACATTAACTCAAATGATCAAAAGTCTTCGAATTGGAGAGAAACAAGATAAAAAATATACAAATTATAGCATCTCAACAACTGAACGAGAAGGTTTTCACCAGTTAAAAACATTAGTTTCCGTTGCTCTGTTTCAAGAAAGATTTGTACATTATTTCCATTTCCAGTCTTATTTATGAGAAAATATCAATCCTATCCTAACCCCCTTTTCTCAAACTGATTTTCAAAATATTTATACAATACATATCTCAAGGGTCGCAACCCTTCATTTTCTGTTACAGCTGTTTGATATTCTTTAGCAGATATTAAAATATTTGATTAAGTTTCCTTATCGGCAAATCAAATATTTAAAACTATAGTTATGCTTTGATTTTACATTTTACATCCTTTCCCGCCTTTATTTCACTTTATCCGCTCCTTATATTTTATTTCCATGCGGCCTTTATTGTGTTTACTGCTATACCGCGGTCGTTATCTTTCTACCCGACAGTATGGCAGTCTTAACCATCAAGGTCTTCTCTCGACTGTTACTGCGCTACCATGGTCATCCCTCAAGCTAGCTGCGGTATCACGGTAACTGCTTCACTGTTAACTTACTGCCTCCATCTCCACCATTCAAGTCTCCATCACCAGTTGCATCTGTTCCTATCATGCTACTATGGACTCCTCGATGAACATCCGCAGTTGCGCCGTGACTGTCCATCGACCACTGCCCATTCACTCCCTGACTATTACCACAGTCACCGCGGTCACTGTTTTAACAACCATGGTACCGTGGTGGCTCTTCTGACCGCTACCTCCACTGTCACTTACCACCCACCGCGATACCGCGGTCAATTTTTTGACTGCGCGCGGTGTGGCGGTAATCACTTTATGCCTTCTCCTGAACCGCTACCACCATACTGCAAGCCCCTTGATGGGAGGCCGCAATAAAGTGGTAAGACATAAAAAGTAAATATTAAAGCAGCGGAGTAAGGTATTTAGCTTTATAAAAAGCGGTGAATGAATATTTTTTTTATGGAAGGTAATGAAATATAGTGGAATTAAATGGGGGGAAGATGGAGGGTGGTTAATGAATTTTATGGGAAAGATAGTGAAAATATAAGGCATGAACAAATAAAATACCTTAGGGTTTTGATGGAGATTTATGGAAAATAATAGGAAAACCCTAGGAATTTTTTATGGAAATTTTGGGTTCTAACAGTGGCTCTTGTTGGGGATGAGTGATTTTGCAAACCACTGAAGAATCCAAAGTATCTTTGGTAGAGCAGACCAAGCAAAGCCATGAAAAATGAAGGTGATGGCAAATGGAGGGAATGAACAGAGCATGATATGAAAGATGGAGCAAATGGAGAATAGAAAACCCTAAACTATTGTGCATGGAAGAAAACAATTAAAGAGGCATTGCTAAGAATTGTCCATGCACTAGAAATCCTTAATCCTCTGTACCTGCTTTGGTTTAAAAAATTAAACCATAAGGGATGGCCCTAGGCCACCTCAAAAAGAAAAACCTGCACTTTCCTCTGTCCTAAACTTTGTTCTGAATAGAGCTCATTGGATTTATTTTGAAACTATCCATTCCACCTACCCTGCAACATGCACTGTCATTGAAAACCTTCAGGAAATCATTGTATTCAATCTGATTCGTATTCATCTCATCAGTCTACATTTCATTATTCTTACTATCATATGAAAAATCTTTGTCATCTTCAACATACAAAGTGTACCCAAATTCAACAAAACATTCATAGGGATGCTCACTATCATATGTTGTTGAATGTGCCTGCAACTGCACTGGGACCTGAAAATCTGAATACTCCTTATGGAAACCAAAAAATTTAGTCTCATCAACATCTTTTGAAACAATCAAATCAAAATTATTTTCTATTTCTTTTCTATCACCAGGTTGCATTGACACATACCTCTGATCCATACAGTCATCCTCACACATACTTGAATCAACAAATGTTGAACACTCATCATCATGCAAACCAACATCTTTCTCTTGCAGGCAGAAATAATTTAAACCACATACCTCCCCTTGGACACAAATAGATTCATGATCATCTTCAAAAATTTCATCACTGTGAGAAATGCTCATGGAGTCATATGAATTTTTGCACACAGTATCTTCACTTCCAAAGCATATATAGGCTAGAACAAAAACTCTAGAATCATCTTTATGTGCATACTTTTGGTACTCAAGAGTCAGTAAATCTGAAACTTGCTCACTGCTGAGTGAACAGGTCTCTGCTTCCATATCTTCAACTATGTCTCCAACCTCTTGATAATCACTCTGTTGGAGATCAACATCCATAACTTCATCCTTGTAATTTGATTATTCAATGGATCTGTCATAACATACACTGTCACAATCTGTTATGCAAGAGATATTCTCCTTGTCTTCATTGTTGGAAGGCATGATATCTTCTTCAATTTCAGCTCCTGAAACATTACTGATGTACTCTCCAGATGGTGTGTCCCTATCATCTTCCAAATCAGTATCCATGTACATTGTCCCAAGCATGGAATCAATAAATTTATTTGTTGCATCCAAGGCATATTGCTTTGATGATTCTGGCCAATAAACTGATTCTGGCTCTGATGCTCTTAGAATTTGTGCAACAAATGTGGATCTTGTAGGCCTATGATGAGGATTTAATTGCATACAAATTTCTACCATCCTCTTGTATAAAGAACTCACAGATTCTTCCTTATATGTCCTTATGTCAAAAAAGGCATCGACAAGACTTTTGTTTCTTTCTTGAATTTGAAAATACTCACCAAAAGTGTTCTAATGTGAATAGAGTACATTACCTTTATCACCAAAATTCTCAATTGCATCATGTGGTATTTGTGGTTTCCAAGATCTCTTGGCACTTGTGTCTTCATTCTCAGTGTATGATGGTCTGTTTGGTGATGTATTTTGAGCATCTTTGACTCCTAATTGCAGCAATTGTTGGTTCACTTGTAGCATCTGTTGGTCCAATTGTAGCCTTTGTTGCCTCAATTCCTTCAACTCTCTTATTGACTGTTGTCTTCTTTCTGCTTCTACCATCTTGATAAAATTTTACTGCTTCACAACACCCATGCATTATTTATCAGATAAAATAGAGTCACCACCTACTTTTCCAAAAGTAGGAAAATGAAAAAGATTTTTTTGGTTTGCCCCAGTGGAATCTCCAAAAATGTAAAACTTTGCTGACTCTATAAATGGAAAGGCTAAAATTTTTTTGGAATGTGTCCCGAGCAGAGTCGCAAAATTGTTGGGTCTCAAAAATGCAGGTTTGAACCATGAGAGGTTTCCAATCTCTCACAACGCTTTTGGCCAACGTACAAAGCCAATTGATGCACTTGAACCTTCTTCTCTTTAGGTTCTGCTAGACCTAGGTGGGTGAACCTAATGAGTGATACAGATTGACATGTATTTTTTGGTTAAGCAATCTATCCACAATGGCAAATGGAAGTGAATAGATGAAAACCACTACAACTAATCCTACTACTACACAAATGAAAGGTTTTGAAAAAAGTATTTGTATGAAATCTTATCTCTGGGTTGAGGTAGATCAGTGCCTTCTATCCACATCGGCAATGGAGTCAAAATAGAAAATGATATGTGTTTTCCTTCTCTGGTTTAATTTCTAGTTGTTAGGCACTTTATAAAATAAAATCTTATGACTGGGATATAATTTCATTTATTTATGGCTTGCATAAATTATGCTGGAATGTTTTCTAACCTAGTTCTTCTTAAATTATCCAAAAGAAATCTCTCAAACACTATGACTTACTTGAAGGGATTTAATTCTGACTTGAGACACCAGAAAATAAAAATCACACAAAGTGAAAACATGCACCTTGATGAATCAAAATTTATGCTTGATACATTAACTCAAATGATCAAAAGTCTTCGAATTGGAGAGAACCAAGATAAAAAATAATACAAATTATAACATCTCAACAACTGAACTAAAAGGTTTTCACCAGTTAAAAACATTAGTTTCCATTGCTCTATTTCAAGAAAGATCTATACATTATTTCCATTCCCAGTCTTATTTCTGAGAAAATCTCACTCCTATCCTAACCCCCTTTTCTCAAATTGATTTTCAAAATATTTATACAATACATATCTCAAGGGTCGCAACCCTTCATTTTCTGTTACAGCCGTTTGATATTCTTTAGTAGATATTAAAATATTTGATTAAGTTGCCTTATCGGCAAATCAAATATTTAAAACTATAGCTATGCTTTGATTTTACATTTTATATCCTTCCTCGCCTTTATTTCACTTTATCTGCTCCTTATATTTTATTTCCATGCGGCCTTTATTGTGTTTACCGCTATACCGCGGTCGTTATCTTTCTAGCCGATGGTATGGCGATCTTAACCATCAAGGTCTTCTCCAGACTATTACCACGCTACCACGGTCATCCCTCAGGCTAGCTGTGATATCATGGTAACCGCTTCACTGTTAACTTACAACCTTTGTCTCCATCATTCAAGTCTCATCACCAGTTCAATCTATTCCTACAGCACTACCACAGACTCCTCAATGACCATTTGCAGTTGCGTGGTGACTGTCCGTCGACCACTGCCCGTTCCCTCCCTGACTATTACCGCAGTCACCGCGGTCACTATTTTAACGGCCACGGGATCATGGTGGCTCTTCTGACCACTACCTCCACTATCACTTACCGCCCACTGCGATACTGCGGTCAATGTTTTGACCGTGCGCGGTGTGGTGGTAAGCACTCTATGCCTTCTCCCAAACCGCTACGTGGTGAACTTGATGGAGTTAGTTTTGGTGATCCTGCTGTAGTCAAAAAATATGCTAGACGTGCCCAATTAGGTGAAATTTTTGAGTTAGATCGTGCTACTTTGAAATTGGATGGTGTTTTTCGGAGTAGCCCAAGGGGTTGGTTTACTTTTGGGCATGCTACATTTGCTCTTCTTTTCTTTTTTGGACATATTTGGCATGGTGCTAGAACTCTATTTTGAGATTTTTTTGCCGGTATTGATCCGGACTTGGATGCTCAAGTAGAATTTGGGGCGTTCTAAAAACTGGGAGATCCAACTACTAAAAGACAAGTGGTATAATATTTGTACCTATACATATTTGGGAGCACCAGTAAATGATTACTGATAATTGGTAACAGCTCTTATTTACCTTAATTCGTTTTGTAAAATGAATAGCTCCAAATTATCTTATCCTAAGAATTGCCCATGACCCTGGAATGAGCAGAATTATTTGGATAGTAAGCCAAATAGAATCCAATCTTTATTTATGAAAATTGGAATCTTTTCTCTTTTTTTAGAAATCATTAAGTGAATTTAAACCTAGTAACATTTTCAGATTATTTTGATAGTAGGCAAGTAAAGGGGGATATCTTCTCGATCTTTGTTATAGCTATTGCTGCTGCTAAACCAGCTATTGGATTAGCTATTGTTCTGGCAATATATCATAACAGAAAATCAACTCGTATCGATCAATTTAATTTGTCAAAATGGTAATGGAGATCTCCTTCCATATGAAGAAGACCTATTCCTATTCAAATAGATACCAGGCCTGTCTCTTTCAAAATAGATATAGATCTCTCTTTTCTCTTTATTTTAGAGAGATTTATTATAAGTATTACGATCAATCAAGAGCATAATTCACATTTAACTCAAGCAGCGGAGTAAGGTATTTTAGCTTTATAAAAAGCGGTGAATTTTTTTTTTTATGAAAGGTAATGAAATATAATGGAATTAAATGGGGGGAAGATGTGAGGGCGGTTAATGAATTTTATGGGAAAGATAGTGAAAATATAAGGCATGAACAAATAAAATACCTTAGGGTTTTGATGGAAATTTATGAAAAATAATAAGAAAACCCTAGGAATTTTTATGGAAATTTTGGGTTCTAATAGAGTGGTTACATGCGGCTGACGCAAAATCTTCTGGTGGTGTCCCAAGTTTGACCTTCGCGTGTTTCCTCAACCTGGTCGACTGGCGGCTGCATTTCTCAACTTAGCGTATCAACCATGTCTATAGAATAACCTCAGTACACATAATAATCACATAATCATAATTATCTTAAGAACATTCATCAATCACATGCAAGATAAATATAGATAGTCCACATAATGGGTATATATATCATTAAAACTGGCAGAGGTGAAATTAGTCCAAATGTCATATGTCTTAAGAGAACTATATGAAAATTTTAGCATATAATATCAAAGTCTTATGGTAGTCCAGGAAATAGCAAGAGATTTTATCCCTCTAATTAGACTAAATTCTAGGCTCATCATGGTGATTATCACATTATCACTTTTCCACTTTAGGTGGAGTGATAGCTTTTCATAGTTGTCTCATGTCATAAGATTATGAAATTTTTCATAATCTCATGCCATTCTATGTACTTACCTTGGCTATATAACCAAGGGGTCTCCTATGTACTTTTTCTCATTCTATTTGCATCATTGGCATAATACAGTTCATTCTTGTCATATTGTTTCTATCTCTCTTATGCTTGTGATTTCTGTTAGGCATCTAGATCTTGGGTGGCTATCTTCATAGCCAATTCTTACATGGTATCAGAGCAAGTTGAGTGCCTTTGGTTAGTCTCTTTTGGGAGATCTTGAGTGCAATCTTGTATTTGTGTGATAAAAATATCAGATTTTGGGGGGGTTCCTTTTTTGGCCTTTTATTGAAGGTGCATTTTGGGAGCTTGTTGCATCAGCTCTGAGGTCACCATTGTGTCCGGAGCATTCGAGAAAGTCATTTTTCCTTTTTTTTGTCCCATTTGGACATTGGAGGCCAAATCTACGAGGTTTTGAAGATTGATGTTGGTTGCCAAATTCAGAAGGTAGCCATATAGTCAGAGCATTTTCAGGATAAAAGGACATCGACATCATGTTTAGAGGGGCCAAAAACCCCTAAATTGACTACCAAATCATCAAATTTGGACAAATTTGTCCGCTGAGGCAAAAAAAAATTATGGATATACAGGATCAATGGTTTGTTTGGCATGGGTGGCATGAGCACTAGAGGTGTCAATAAGTAGTCCTTGATCTTTTGTAAATCTTTATCATGCTTCCCATCCCACTTGTAAGTTATTCCTTTATGGAGAAGGTGCGAGAAAGGAGGGATCTTTTCTGATAACTGTGCTATAAACCTTCTGATGGACTACAATCTTCCTTGTAACCCTCTCATTTGCTTTAATGTTTGTGGTGGTTCCATTTCTAGGATAGCTTTCACTTTTTCTAGATCAATTTCTATCCATCTTTGTGATACAATGTAGCCAATAAGCTTCCCTAATGAATGTAACCCCAAAGACACTTCACTAGGTTTATTTGTACCTTATACTCTTTGACTTTGTTGATGATGGGTCCTAATACTTCTATGTATCACTCATTCTCTTTGACTTGGCCAAAATATTGTCCACATAGTCTTCTACTATTTTATGGATCATGTCATGAAAGATGAGGGTCATTTCTCTTTGATAGGTTGCTCCTGTGTTCTTCAGCCCAAATGGCATCATGTTCCCAAAATATGTTACCCATTGACAAGTGAATGTAGTTTTGTGCTGATCCTCCTTGGCGATCATGATTTGATTATAGCCTAAAAAACCATCCATTAGTTATGGCATTTCATGCCCAGATGTTAAATCCACTATGATGTCGATGTTAGGAAAAGGGAAATCATCCTTCGGACATGGATTGTTCAAGTCTCTAAAATTTGTGCATATTCTGATGCCCCCAATGGGTTTGGAGGATGGTACCAGGTTTTAAATCCAATCAAGATAATCTATCGTTCAGATGAATCCAATGTTAAGAAGCTTTTGTAACTCAAGTTTCACCAAGAGTGCTATCTGAGGGTGCATTTTCCTTAATTTTTGCTTCACTAGTTTAGCTTCAGGATAGACTTCTAATTGATGCACAACTACTTCTGGGTCGAGCCTTGGCATATCTATGTATGACCATGCAAATTTAGCTCTTTTCTCTTTCAGGAATGCTGCTAGGTTTTTCTATTCTTCATCCAATAAGGATTTGGCATAGAAAGTGATATTTGGTGCCTCTTATATTCCCACATTGACTGGCATTTTTTGCCAATACTATTGACTTTTTTGGATGCATCACACTAAGCAGGAGATTGAATACCTCATCCTTGGGAGCCTCAAAGAGGTTTTCACCCTCAGATACATCCTTTCTTTTTAATATTTTAGGATCAGAAAGTGCCATAGTGTGGTTTTCACTCAAAGATCTACATGTTAGTTTTATGTAATCAATTTTGCGATTGAAGGATTCAATCATCTCCCCATAGTATGCTCTTGTGTCGAGCTCTATGTCAAAACCTAATTTGTGATCTACCCATGGTAGGTTGTTGTGGAGTCCCATTAATTATGAGATTGCTTCATCATTTTTGAATAAATCTAGAATTGGTGGTCCTCATTGATCCAAGTCAATGAGTTGTGGGTATACTAGGAATATTTCAATCGGTTGATTGCTTAGGGTGAAGGATGTTGTGGATATCATGAAAAGGGAGCTATTCTCAAATAAGTCAACAAAATCAAGGGGGAATTTATCTAGGGTAGTATCACATGATGTTGGTAACCAAAAGGAAGCCTCAACCCATTTAGCGGAAGTACCTTTGCCAATAAGGGTAACCATGCTAGTAGTACATCCCAAGCTGGGATTATTTGGATGTTTCTCACGAATGATAGGTTCTATCAAACCATTTTCATTTTTTCCTAGTTTCTCATTCTTTTTGTAATCCCAACTCTTCATTAGCTACAAGCCTTTGTTGTCGTCTTCCATGGGAAGAATGGGGATGGGTCATTCATCTTGGTATAGTAGTTTAGAGACATCTTCCTCATTGACATATTATTCGTTTAAATCCCCCCATTTGGTGAAGGTAGTAGTAGCCATTTTTATTGTGTCATGGACATTGTTACTAGATGTGGGTTTCCCATGAGATTTGGGAGAAAGAGGTAGCTCCACCAACAAAAAGGTATCCTTCGTTAGTTTATAGTTTCCACAACCATCATCCTCGATCATTGCTTTGATGTCGGAAATGTTCTATACAATGGATGTTTTTGATTTTGAGGTTGATGCAAGGAATTATGGGTCAACAAATGAAGAGGATCATGTAGGCCCTTCGACATTCTTAGGGATCTAGGGTATCTTGTAAAACTTGGCTTGAAGGTTCTTGCAGTAGTAAAAAGGCTCAGGATCGTCATGGATGGTAACTTCTCTACCTTCAAAAGGAAATTTTGCACATTGGTGATAGGTCGAGGTAACAACTTTCAGGGCATGGATCCATGGTCGTCCAAGCAAGATGTTTTAGGGAAGATCAAGGTCTAACACTTGGCATGTAGTTTCTGCAATGACAAGTCCCACTTGGATGGGTAGTGAAATGATTCCTTGTGATACCCGCTCTTGATCATCATATGCTCTAATGGTGGTACTATTTGTTTTCTCAATAGTATCCTCTAAATATCCCAAGTTCTTGATCAATTGAATGGTGCAAATGTTCAAGTGCCTCCATCTACTAAGAATATTTTAACCTTGTTCTTATGAGCAATGACCTCAAGGTGAAAAGCACGATTATGATATGGCGTTGATGATAGGTCTTATTTTGAAAAGGTGAGAAGATGATTAGTGATATGCCCTACCATAGCTTGAATCTATTTTGTATCAATATCCTTAGGGACAGACAATGAAGATAAATCTTTCTCTAATATTTTTTGTTGTTCGAGTGATAGCCTCAACAGCTCTAAGATAGAAATCTACATGGGGGTTTTCTTAAGCTAATCTAGGAGACTGTACTTGCTAGGGTTTGATGTACACAAAGTAGGTTGTACCCTAGGTTGAGATGCAACTCCTTGGATTATGCCTTTTCCACATTGCGTGGTGACTCCACATTTTGCATTGGGCCCTTTGATGGTGATGACTGTGATGACACTATCACAAGAAGCGACTACATTGGAATAGGTATGCTACACATTTGTGTAATCCTTAGTTTTTATAGTGTTGTTTCCTTTGCTATGATCTGGCATAGGGTTCTTTTATATCTTAAGATCATGTTTTTCAGTTGGTACTTCAACAAATATGTCTTCTCTCAATAAGATCTTGGATAATATTCTTGAGCCTCATACAATTCAATGTTTTGTGCCCTTTGATTTTGTGAAAGTCACAAAGATCTTTTTCGTTATACCAGGGTGGTTTATCTTATGGTTCTTGGTAGTTTTCAAAATTGAGAAGTGTTATTAGGTTTGACTCTACCAATTTCTTTATGATGGTTTCAATAGGTTTTGACAACTGTGTGTACTTGTGTTTCAGATAGTCATTTATGTTGGGAGTTCATTATTGTTGTGTTTTAGTGTTGTTGACCTGATTTTTTTGTGGTGGTGGTGTTTGTTGCATAGTTGGTTCAACATTATCTACTTGATTGTTGTTTGGTCTAGGAGCACTTAGGACTACCCTAGAATCTACCACATCATCATTTGTTGTGTTCTTGTTCTTAGCCCAAACATGCATCTTATCATTTGAACTGGTTGGTGGGTTTTCTTTGTAGGCTTGACTATTTCCCTATGAGATTGGAGCTCTCTCGATATTAAGGGCTCTAGGGACAAGCTCATCATAAGATATAATGCACTTCATTTTCAAGTGGAAGGATAGATCTAGATATAAATTTTCTATGATGATCCCCACTTGTTGTTCATCAGGAATTGGCCATTTTCTCTTACTAGCCCTTTGTATCCATCGTTGCAAGAAATTAGAAAATATTCTCCTTTGTTCTTTTTTAGAGTGTACAAATCTTCTAAGCTTATGTCCATGTCAAGATTAAAGGATGCGATCTATGAATTTATCGGTGATTTCTTGGAAAGTTTTCATACCTAGAGGAAATTGAGAAAACCAGTCGATGGTTGGGCCTCTCAAGCTTTGTGGAAAGAGGCACATTAAATATGACTCATTGAAGGTGAATTTCATACACATGATGTTAAACTCTTTGATATGGTCCACATGACTTCCTCTCCCTTTGTATTTATCGAATTTGGGGATTTCAAAATTGGGAAGGAATGGTACCATTGCGATGTTTCGATCAAATGGATATGGGCATAAGTTTTGTATATGGAGCTTCTTCAGTTTTCCCATCCAGAGATCTTGTATTTCTTATCATAACTCCTTAAGTTGTGATGCTACATCATCTTTTGGGTTTGGGGGAGGAACATATGTTCCATATTGTGGGATGGCCAATGGGTTGTGCATGGGATTCTAATATGATGAGGTGTTGTATGGTGTGTATGGTGGTGTAGGATATTACGAAGGTGATTGTGGTGGATATGTATACGTTCCTAACATGTTTGTATTGACGATGTCATCTTGAGAGTTATAGTAGGAACCTTATTGTTGTTAGGCATATTGTTGAGCTAGTAAGGCTTGTTGTTGTTGTTGGGCCACAAGGGCTTGTTGTTGTGCATTCTATTATTGGTGGGCTGCTAAGATTGCTTGGTGTGCTTGATATTGTTGGTGTTGTTCAGCTAGGACTACTTTCTATTGTTTTTGTTGTTGTGCTACTAGGGATGCTTGTTGTTGTTGTTTTTGGATGTCCTGTTGATAAGCCTATTGTGCTTGTTGTAAATCTAAGGCATGTTCTTGCAATGTAGGATTAGTGGGTAATTGGGATATTTGTGATGGGTTTTGGGTGTTGATTTTTTGAGTAGATTGCAAGTTGTTGATGAGAGCTTGGGGGTTCCATTGGTTTAACATTCCTTGCAAGCTGGTGGATTGGGATGAAGGAATGTAAGTTTGATGTCCCATTTGATTTTGCATGATGAGAGGAACCATGGGGAAAGATGATGATGATTCCATTAGGTATTGTGATGATAATGGCACATTAGGACCTTGAGCCCATTGATTAAAAGGATTCCCTTGACTGATTCTTTGGGTATTTCCTTGTGCTTCGGAGTTGGTCAAGGTATTACCTTGGTTGATGGGGTTCATGACCAAGGGGTTCTTTTGAGTTGGGTTGGTGATGGATGGTACAGATGTGTTTTTTGAAACCAATGGTGCAGATGAACCAATTGGGGGATTGGATAAAGAAGTCCCCATTTGTGTTAAGGGTTGACTTTGTGTTAGGGTTGTGGCATGCCCTTGTTGGTCTATTTGAGACACTTGACCTATACTACCCTACGTGATGTTGGGCACACTTGTGGTACTTGTGAGGATGGATGAGGATGGATGACCTTGATATTTTGAGGTTATCATTCATGAAGTGTAATTCATTTCTTTTGATGTAAGGGATGTTCAAGAATGGTAGGAGCACCAAAGGTAGGTTTCCAAGTGATATTTTGAGAAGGAACGGTGTTGAGGGTACCAACAAGTGTGTTTCTTTCGAATGGAAGAGTATGGTCAAAGTCCTTAGCAATACTAGTTGCAATACTAGGAATGGGTGTTTGATTTAGCCCTAGCAATGGAGTTGTTTGCAAGGTGGATGAAGGAAAACCTTGTGCCAATGATGGTCCAAAAAAAGATGGGGAACTTGGAGCTACATTTATTAAGGCTTGATGTTCCATGATTTCCTCCCTAGTAAGTTCAAATGGGTTGTTTGTAATGTATTTTATCTCATATGGCCCTGATGGAGAGGGGGGTTGTTTTGATGGGGTAACTTGACTTGGATCAAATTCTTGAGGACTGGAATCACTTGAGGTGAATGTGACTTTGGTTTTCTCCATGATTCTCTTGTGTTGTGATCTTGTTTTTATCATAAATTTTGGGTTACCTATGGGAGAGTTGTGTTGAGATTTGTAATGTTTAAACTCTCTAGTTGACTCAAATCTAGGTAGAAGGGACGCTCTAATTATTTTTGGAGCAATGATGGTAGTGGGATATGAAAAGATGAATGATATGGAGAATTATTTTTGTAATCAGTTTGGGACAACACTTTTGACTTAGAGTTTGATGTTTGGGTAAAGGATGTTTATGAACTTGTGAATCTTTAGGGTAGACTTGTGACCTTCAAGATAGATGAGTTCAAATATGATAACTAACTTAACCAAATGTATGGAAAAGGATTCATTTCACATAAAAAGTAGCTAAGTTAGAGTTTGGATTGACAGATGTCTAAGTCCAAAAGTGTTGGTGTGTTCAAATTTTTTGCAAAGCCTGATGAAGGGTAAGTGCACCAATCTGTGACACAATTTAGGTGCCAAATTGAAAAAACATTAAAAAAAAACCCGAAATATGCCATTTGGCGCTTGCCAAATGGCCCAGTAGACATAAAAGCAAAAATTTGGGTTTCAAGCCCTCATTTTGTCTTCAACCCATGGCTTGAGGAAGAGGATTTCAGGTCTGCAACTCACGCTCGCCAAATCTCTTCCATTGTTTGCATCCTTAGCTTTCCATTTTCCATGAGGATACCGCCAACACGTTAGGGACGTCGAAGATTGCAAAGAGGTATGTATTTTTATTCTATTTATTTTGAATTTGATTTAGAATACAAATTTAAATAGGTTTTTATAATTAAACTTTGTTCTAATTCTTAGGTAATGAATCTCCACCTCGATACATTGAGAATTCACAATCACCCCCTCACAAAGAACCTCCTATACAAGAACAACCTGAAACCCCTCCATCAATTCATAGGATTCCTCAAGGAACACAAGAAAATATTCAAAATCAAATTGAAAACAATAAAAGAGACATTCAACAATTATTTGCAAGATTAACCGAGCATGCCGAAACCCACACTTATAGGAGAGAGATTGCTAAATCATTGAAGTCAATTGTAACTCATGTAGGAGAAATGAGCGAGCAAATGAATTTTTGGTCAAATAAGAGGCATGAGATGAGACAGTTTTATGCTAGTGGTTTGTCATATGCAGATTGTCAAAAAACTAAAAATTAGCAAAGCTGACTTGTGTGCCCTATTTATAGACCCGAAAACCAATGAACCTTTGTCTCATGCATGTAGGAGGTTCCCCATCCATTGGTGCCACCATGAGTTAATTAAAAATAAATTTTGGGAGTGGTGGTGGATGGTATTTGACCAACCTCCATGCAATAACCAAGAGGTGCCGCAATAATTTTTGAGGAAAATCTATTGCGATTTTTTCATCAATAAAATGCCAAACTATTTTGACATCTTAGACTTTCAGGGTAGAGGTGGGGGCTCCACACATGATAGACCTACTGCATGATGTAATCCACAGCTAGCACCAAGAGCCTTGGGCAAACCCATGGTGAAGCATGTCGTTGTTCCTTCCATTGTTAAGGATAGTGTAGAGGTGGACACACTGAAGTTGATTGACTCATTCACCCAGACCATTTTACAGTGTGTGAGTCCTCTAGTAGAGCCTGGTGTGGAGGAGACATGTAGGCCCCGATATCCACCCCACCATTGTGGCACTTGTGGTGTTGTTTGCACCTATGATTATCAAAGTGCTTGTGATGTAGCTACACATCATACATTAGTTGCAGAGGTGATGGGTTTCACAGATGATATTCTAAATGATACATTTGGCATTGACACTCACGTAAAATTTAGCAAGTTATTTTAATGTTGTTTATTAAATTATATTTTGAAATTTAAGAATAACTAAATTAGTAGAATTTTGATATGATGAAATTTTAGGGTCGCATTGTTCATGAGGCATGCTCTATTCCTACAAACCCTTATACACTCTCGATGATGAGTCCACAATTATGCAACTAGTATTAAAGATATTATTATTATATTTGAATAGTTGAATGTTATATTTGAATGTTTGTCTCATAACATGCTTCGGATTTCAAACAGTTTATTGGTTCACCTTCTTCCTCCACACCTCGTGATTCATATCCTCAAACAAAATACACTCAGGTAGACTTTATTCATTAATGGTGTTGTAAATCTATGTTAGCTAGTTTTTGTAATTTTGCGTATATACAAATCTAAAAAGTTTCATTCAAGTATTCCTTGATCGTGTCACATTATGTTCTCCTAATTCACTTTTTGTTCCTTTATTCCTTCCTAATCCCTTACCATTAACATTTAATAGTTCACCCTATTTTCCATGATCCCCTCCTAGCCCATCCCACTAATATCTTCTAGTCCATGCTATGTGTCATTATGTCCTTCTACTCCCATCTTATTGTACCCATTATTATTTCACCCTAGATGTTTCATGATCCCCTATGTTCCTTTATATCATCCTATGTTATACCATATTTATCCACATTTCATCCTAGATAACTCTTCTCTATTATTGCTACACATAGGTCAATTTTGCACTTTGTGTACTATAGTCAAACCATAGACATCTCCTAATTCACCCTATGTTGCATTATTCCCTAATAACTGCATCCCATTAACCTCTAATTTTCCACCCTATATTTTGTTATCCCATCCTATCCCATCCCATCAATCTATACTAGTCCATCCTATGTTCCATTAATCCCTTTGGTGCAGGGGCACCACTCTTTTCTATGTTTCTTCATTAAGTGTGTGATAGGAAAGGTGTGTTAGGATGTTTTAGTTGAGTCCTTGAGTCTTAATAAGGTCCAATGTGACCATTCTATTGCAATTGATCAATTTTGAGGGGCTTTTGTATTCATCTTATAAGGTTTGCAAATCATGTGGAAGGAATTGTCCAAGTTAACAAGGGGTGTGAAGGTAGATAGGATGATGTTTTCTTGATTAATTCATGATTTCTTAGTTGAATAAGGTCTCATTAGACTATTTGTAATAGTTTAGGTGTTTAAGAGGGTCTACGAAAATATAAAGAGTCAAAACTTGAAAGTGCCAAATTTGTGAGTTGCATAAATGCAACAAATTTGTAATGCAACGGTCATGAGAGGTTTAAAAAGTAGTTGTAATGAATTTGGGAATTTTTTTGATGAGGAGAAGCCTTTAAAAATGCATGACAGCTCATTTTGTAACGTTGGCTTGAAGTTTGAAGCATTGGCAATAAGAATATCTATGTTTTTCATCAAATTTTTGAGTTTTCTTGTCATTTGCAGGCCTGTACGAACCCGTACAGATTGATTGTGCCATGTAAATCATTTTACTTTGTGGTGGAAGGAGTTAACAATCTTTTGGAACAAGTTTGAGGGAGATCCATTGTGTTTTGTGGTAAATATCATGTTTTCTTGTGACAGGCCGAGGACACACTGTTTGAGGGTTTTGTAACGAAAATCATGATTTAAGGGCCCTTACACTGACTATACCTATTGTAACTAGTGTAATGGGCCCCAGGGAGTCTAATTAGTTTTAGGTTGCATTATTAGATTTTAGGAGAAGGAACTAAGGAGATAACCTATTATCTTGATGAGTTTTGTGAAGAAAAACACATGAAGATGGAGCCTTGGGTCTAGGGTTTGTGGAAATCAATGAGAGTGTGGAGTTTTTCCCAAATTTTGAGCATATTGGGGTCATAATATACATGTCTGAGTTGGTGGCATGGTATGGGAGGTTGTGCAAGTGGGACTTTGAATAAACCCTCTTGACTTGGCATGAAATTGATGGTTTTGGAGTTTTCTATGTTGGAGGTGTCAACCCTGGGTGTTGATTGTGGTTTTAGAGGTTTGAGGGCATAGGAAATTTTTCCCCAAGGTTTCAAGGGTCTTTGTTAAGTTTAAAGGTATGTTGCTTTGTAAATCTGGCCTAGGATAGCGTTGAGGGTCTAATTTCAAGGGATTGATCCACAAGACTTGTATTTGGTTAAGAGATATGTTGTATAACTCTGAAAAGGCATCTGAATCCGCCTTTTTATTGTCAAATGTTTTGGAAATCATGGGAGTTAAAGGCCAAAAACTGAGTTTGCACTACTGCTAGGTTACATGGGTGAAAGTGAGAAGTTAGACTCCCGATTGTTGTCAAGCTTTGAGGATTTTTTGGATTACTCTAATAGGCCATTTTAATCTTGTTAGATGCCTCTTAAATGTAATTTGTCACTTTGAAAGAGTTTGAGCCCCCTCTCTACATCACCCTTCTATTCCCATCCCATTACCCTCTCTTATTTCACCTTATGTTCCATTATCCCCTCTTGGTCTTTATATCAACATGATACCTGAGATATTGTTTTATTTGCAGTTGTTGACAAGAGATAGCCCTGGTGATGTTGGTGGCATGATGGACCATGGAGTTGCTGCAGCAATATCCAGTTTTGATCCATTGAGAGAGGTATGGAATAGATTAGTTGATTTGACATTATATTTGCTCTTTTATGGTCTATTATAGAAAATTTTCACGATACTTTTATGTAGTTTAATTTCTATCTTGATGGTTGCTATAGGTGGTTGTCACTCCAGATCGTGGATGTGGTGATGTTGTAAATGTGCATGATGACTATATGTATGTGGTAAGTGACTGTATATTCTGTTATATGCCATTCCACAATTCAATTTCTATGTTTAACATCTTTACTTTTTATTTTATTAGTCAAAGGTCTAGAGTGAAGAGAGGAAGAATAGCGAGCGTATTCAAAAGACAAGAGAAACAACAGTCACTCCATCCAGCCAAATTGTGAAGGTAGCACAGGATCTATTTCCTTCCCCTAGAGGGAAATGACTATGTATTAGTGTTGTTTGTTGTATGCCTATGTGGCATTTTGGAACATATGTTTTGTACTATCGATATATATGTGACATTGTATGTCCATATGGCTCCTTTTTACTAAGCCTGTATGGTTTTTTTGGATATATTGTATATACTTTTATCAATATATATCATTGTATAGCATTTTGGATTTTTGATTAAAGAAAATCTTATTTTTCTACTGCCATTCTTGAATGATGTTATCATGCGTATCATGTAAGTTGTATGCTTGAATGTTGTAGGCATGGATTTTGTTTACATATAATGCTTAATTAATTACTGTTGAATGCTCAATAAGCCCCATCTAAAGCGTATTGTGTAAATAAGCTCCATTTGTGGTGGTTTGTATCCTTTGGAATGCTTGAATTACTTGTGCCTCACTTATTCACATGTATGCTTCACTTATTCACATGTATACTTCACCTATATTGTGTGTATTCATGTGTATGCTTCATGCTGCCAATGCATAGCAGCAAAAACCTTTTTGGGAAAAATTTGACAAACCAAAAGTATAATAGTTTATGAAAAAACCAGGAAAATTGGTAGAACAAGAGAAAATATTTTTTTTTTAAAATTGAAAGGTATTTCCATAGCATATAGAGATATAGAGAGAAAATAAAATAAATATTTTAACTAATGAATTGTAAAAAATGGATTTTTGTAGTTTATATTCATATCATTGATTACATTGCATTGCACATCTTTCAAAGTCAAAGCATTACTTCACTTTGCATAACTAATAAGTAGATGTTGATAGATGACAAAATTTAGATTGTACAAAGTCAACCTAAGCGGTTATTCAATTTCTTCACATTGCATAACTAATAACTAGGAGCAGTTGCCAATTGCATTTTCTTATCATGGCATTCTATGAGACCAAATTTCTTTGAGGTATTTTTTCAAATAGTTCCCTACCTTGTCTATGTTACCACATTTTTCATACATGTCTACCAAAGGATCTTGTCAAATAGTTCATTGCCTTGTTGCTATGGCTAAAATCCTAAAACAAGTGATTTCAAACAAGCTATGGATGCTTCGAAAAAATATATCAAAAGCATAATAGTAAGCAATAGCATAGACAATCCAGTGAACTATTTGAAAAAATGTATCAAATAAATATGGTGATGGAATGCCATGACAAGCCATAGACAAGGCATTCAACTAGTTCATGATGCAGATGTGGTGGTAACCCAAGAAACAAATTGACACAACTTCTCTCAAATATGCCCACTTTAACACCAATCCTCAAACACACAATAGGGAAACTCAACTACTCAACACAATCACACAAAGACCTATCTCAACATCATTTAGGCATCTTTTCAAACCCAATACAATACTCCAATCAAATTCTTCAAGGTTCATTAGGCCAACACCTAGTTTCACTAGATTGCCCTACTCAAAAGGCTACAAGAACTAGCACTCCTTTCCAAACAAAGTACCCTCAGATCCTTTTGTTTTTACAAAATATCTTTGGATAGAGTTTTGTTATGATGAAAAACCACCAATTCACCCTTCAAAACTCAGACAACTGGCCTCTGGACTGTAAGTTCACCAAACCCTCCTTTTACATGTAAAATCCTAGGGTTTTCAGCATTTCACCCTCACAAGGCCTTCCAAGCCCAACCAAAACATAAAACTACTTGTTTAGCATCTACACAAGCATTTCACACCATTCCCAAGTTGTTTCCATCAATGACTCGAAAAAAGCCACCCTTGAACCCACCATTTTTCATATAAAATCACTGTTACTAGCCCTTAGAACACTACTCCATGTCAAAACCACAACTCGATAGCCTGCCAAACCATTTGAACACACAAGGAAACATTAAATAATTCATCCCACTGAAACACTGAGTTTTACAGTAGGTGGGATGACTGATTTTTCATTTTCTTCCTTAAACTGTGCTTTCACTCCCCCAACAAATAGTTTTCAGAAAAAATGAGATTTCTTTTGCAAAACCCGATGGAAAACTCTCAAATTTATTCCAAATGAGACTTAACAAATGATTCTATGCAAATAAAAGAATT
Organism: Sequoiadendron giganteum; assembly: GCA_007115665.2. Classification (NCBI taxonomy): domain Eukaryota; kingdom Viridiplantae; phylum Streptophyta; class Pinopsida; order Cupressales; family Cupressaceae; genus Sequoiadendron; species Sequoiadendron giganteum. The sequence continues at coordinate 369,997,397 of CM021103.1, read as the reverse complement.
ATAATTTATCACCTTGACTATATAGGTCATACAGAAGAGAAGAAGTTCTGGAAATTAGGAAAAACTGTGATGTAGTAGCAAAATGCATGTTGTTTCTCTTATGAAATCCTTCAAAAATCATTGAACAACCTTTGGTTCGAGTCTTTTATGGCTTTAAATACATTTTTTCATGAACATCCAACTTCCTAACTCCTTTTAACTGTATTTTAAAATCCTAACTCCTAATTACCCCTAAAACTGTGTTTTAACAACTTAATTATGCACTTAATAACATTATTGTGCAACCATTGACATTTAGGCCTTTATGACTCCCAATCACCTTGAATTCAATCCCATGACACCAAAAAGACCTCACTCTTGCCCACCTACCTACAAATTCAATTTTTTTTTGCCTCTAAGGCTTACAAATTTCAAATTTGATACATGAGTGCACTTGTGCACATTTGACCATCAAAACACCAAAACCCCTAAATACATGAAAGAGTGGTCTATTTAGACCTTATTTTAAATACCTACTAAGATAAAACTCTTGAAACTTCAAGATTCACTTAAAGTCCCTCAGGACAGACTACTACCAAAATGAACTTTGTAACATGATTGTAGGTGCCCCTGCACTAGGTCAAAACATGCCTCAAATAAATCTGGTCTCATGGAGATGGAATTCCATGACAATAAAATTGCTTTTGATTGTCATGGCATTCGATCACCATGAGACCTCATTTTTTTGAGGAATTTTTTCAAAGAGTTCACTGCCTTTTCTATGATACCACATTTTCCATACATGTCTATCAAAGCATTTTATCAAATAGTTAATTGCCGCTGCTATGGATAAAACCCTAAAACATTGATGCAGTAGGGGAGGTCTTGCAATCTCACTAAACACAATTCCAATCATTAATCACAATCCTCAAGTCACAAATCCTCACAACTATGGATTGTCATGAGATTCCATCACCATGATACCATGTTTCTTTGAGGCATTTTTACAAACAATTCACTGCCTTGTCTATGCTACCACATTTTTCATACATGTTTACCAAAGCATTTTATCAAATAGTTCATTGCCTTGTTGTTATGGCTAAAAGCCTAAAACAGGTGGGTTTATTGAAAATCCTATTCCCAAAACTCACAACACCTTTCCAATGCATCAAACATGCTTAAAATAACTTGCACATGCTTAAAATTCCCTGACAAGCTGTTGCCCCAAAGGATTTCAACCATTTCCACTCTTAAACCACTGAATTTCAACAAAACTCATCAAATTGCCAACTAGGGCATCACACCAAACCACTCAAATCGCCTCCCCTGATCCAGAAACCATGCACATATGTTTCCTACCCATAATTATTCTATTCTGTTAAGTTACAGTAGGATACAATAGGTGGATTGGCTATAAAGTCATTTTTACACACTCAACTACTTGCATTTGATAACTTTTTCCCCAAGCGAGAAATCACCATCATGGGAAAAGGCCTCTGAGATAGAAAAAACCAAGAGAGGTTATTGTAGAGGAACCCAACATGATCCCATAAGCTTAGACGATAAGTTTCTAAGCATCACGGTGTCTGATTACAAGCATGTTAAAGTTCACAACCATTTTGCACTTTGGACCCTTAAGGGATCGATCTAGTTGAACGTAGCTCATAGCGATTTCGCATGTTTGTGTGCCAAAGATGACCATTCCTAGCGTAAACACACCCACCCAGATGCGTTGGAACAATCCATTTGGTCACACGAGCTGCATAACGAAAGTTGTACCACTTTACAACTTTCAACTACTTGCATTTGACAACTTTTTCCCCAAGTGAAAATTCACCACCACAAGAAAATGCCTCTGAGATAGCAAAAACTGAGAGAGGTTATTATAGAGGGGCCCAACGCGATCTCATAGGATTAGACGAGAATTTTCTAAGTGTCACAATATCCAAGTAATAGCATGCTGAAGTTTGTAGCCATTTTGCACTTTGGACCCTTAAGGGATCGATCCAGTTGAACATAGCTCAGAGCGATTCTGTGTGTTTGGGTGTGAAAGAAGACCATTCCTAGTGTAAACATACCTATTGGGATCCGTTGGAACAATTTATTTGGTCACACGAGCTGCAGAATGAAAGTTGCACTACTTTGCAACTTTCAACTACTTGCATTTGACAACTTTTTCTCCAAGTGAAAATTTGCCACCACAGGAAAATGCCTCAAATGAGAAGTTTCTAAGTGTCACAGTATCTGAGTAATAGCATGCTAAAGTTTGCAGCCATTTTTCACTTTGGACCCTTAAGGGATTCATCCGGTTGAACATAGCTCAAAGCGATTTCGTGTGTTTGGGTGTGAAAGAGAACCATGCCTAGCGTAAACATACCTATTCAGACGCATTGGAATAGTTTTTTTGGTCACATGAGTTGTAGAACAAAAGTTGCACCACTTTGCAACTTTCAACTACTTGCATTTGACAACTTTTTCCCCAAGTGAAAATTCACCACCATAGGAAAATGCCTCTGAGATAGCAAAAATCGTGAGATTTTATTGTAGAGAGGCCCAACGCGATCTCATAAGATCAGACAATAATTTTCTAAGCATCACAGTATCTAAGTAATAGCATGCTGAAGTTTGCAGCCATTTTGCACTTTGGACCCTTAAGGAATCGATCTGGTTGAGCATAGCTCAGAGCGACTCCGTGTGTTTGGGTGCAAAAGAGGACCATGTCTACCATAAACATACCTATTCGTATGCGTTGGAATAGTCTGTTTGGTCACATGAGCTGTAAAACAAAATTTGCACCACTTTGCAACTTTTAACTACTTGCATTTAACTAGGTTTAGACAGAGATTTCATAATCACCACGGTTTATGAGTAATACCCTGTCAAAGATTGCTACACTTTTTCACTTTGGACCCTTAAGGGATCAATTTGGTTGAACATATCTTAGAGTGATTGTGCTCTCTTTTTGATGGAATTAGGTGTGCAGAAGACTTAACTCCGTTTTAGTTTTGGTTTGGTTGGATTTCGAGTGATTTTATGCATTTTAGAAGCCAATTATTGAGGGTTGGTCTGTATACCCTGTTTAAGGGTATTGAGTTCATTAAAATGTCATATTATGCCTTCCACCCACTGTATGCTTATGTATAAATTTTTTGATCCCATTCTTGGTATAGCCTATATCTTGTCTGTATGGCTGCAAGGCTGACATGGTTCAATAGAGGAGTGAGATAGCTTCCTTTTGGCAGTGGTTTGGTCCAATTCCATAAAGAATAGAGGGAGTTATCATCGTTCTTCTAGAACTGGTCAAAAACCCTGAAAAACCAGGGTTTGATCACAAGAATGTACACAACTCACCATTCCCTTTTGGTCAAGGCTTAATTCTTGGTGGAATGGTAGAGTTCATCATGAGATGGAGTTTGGAGTGATTTCTTGGTTACCTTAGGCTTGGCATCCTCATGTGACAAGCCTAATTTTGTGTAAGAAAGTCTGAGTTTGATGAGTTGTGAGTGGAATCTATTGAGAGGGGTCATTCAAGGGTGTCGAGATGTGTGTATTGATGTTGTAAGAACCACGTTCATGACTTAGGGGACTTGGGGTGCAGGGGCACCTTGAGGTCCAAATTCCTCCATGAGGCTTGAATGAATCTTATTTTTGCTTTTCAGGTTGATTTCAATGTAATAAGGTCCTAAGGACCATCTTCAATTTAATAAGGTCCCAAGGACCATCTTCAATGTTTGTAATAAGCTTTTAAGCTTATTGTTTAGTTTTGATGTTTGTAGTAGGTCTCCTTCTCACCATGTAGCATTGGTGCATCTAGGCCAACTAATGAATCATGGTTCCATGATGCAACCAGGAATTTGAGGGGAGTCACCTTGGTAATTTACTATGTTTTGAAGAGCCTTTAACTCCTTTGGGGTGTTCTACCTAGTTGGGTTCTTGGTGTAGTGTTAATTGCCTTAACTAGGCAATTAGAGGTCTAAATAAGAGTTAGTTGGTTTCCAACATCCCTCCAATTCAAAATGTTGTTAAGGGAAATTGGAGGGAGGTTGTTAGAGTTTAAATATACCTCTCTTGGTTGAGGCAAGTTTTTTGATGAAGAAATAAATAAGATTCAATAAAAAGTTTGCTTTGTTTTCTGATTTCCTGTGCAAGAATTGTGTATCCCGTACTTGGTACAGTATGTAGGTTTGTTGTCAGACTCCAAAGCTATAATGGTTTGAAAGGGGGTTGAGTTGGATCTCTTTTGGCCTTGGTGTGGAGTAATTTCATTGAGGTACAAGGGAGATATTTATATTTCTTTGTCTGGTGGTCTAAAACCCTCCAAAATTAGGGTGTTGACTAAATTTTGCTTGTATCTTCCATTCCCACTATGCATTAAGGCAAGGACTGGGTGGAATGGGAGAGTACCATATGTAATTTTATCTTATAATTGTTTTAGAGAGTGTAATGAAGGTTTGGGAAGTATCTTTCAAGATCTAGGCCTAGCATCATCATGTGATAGGCCTAGAATCAAGGGGAAAAGTTTTATTTTTGGTCTTTGTGAGAATGTTTTGTGAATACAGTCCTATAGGGACTTGTGAAATGTATGTAAGAATGGTATAGGAACTTACTTGTGGCTAAGGGGTGTTGGGGAGTGCCTAGGTACTAAGTTCCTTGAGTTGAGCAGCCTATTATGCCTACCTTGTAGCGTTACCTTTTGGCTTGTTGTGACTTTACCTTTCATTATCAAGAAGGGAGGCTTTGAGAATTTGTAGGGGCATCCATTTGTTGTCCAAATTCAGTGATTTGGGCCTGGTATAGGCTTGTATGTGGTTTTTGTCTTGATTGTCCTACCGAGTAATGCTATAAGGGTTAAGGGTAAAAGAGGCCTAAAGGCTAGAGTGATGAGAAAATAGAATTCCTTAGGTGCATGTTAGGGTGTTATGTCCTGGAGTGGTCAGGACAAACATGTTCTGGGGTAAAAAATCTGATCTAAACATTTTTCTTTGTCTTATTGGCCAAAATCCCATTTCAAGTGGCAAGGTTACCCTATTGTGAGTTTGGTAAATTGATGTCCAAGTGGGCATATTTGAGAGAAGCTTTGTCATCTCTCATATTTGGTTGATCCACTCTGCATCATGGGGAGTGCCTAGATACCTTGGTTCTTGTTTGGAACAGCCTAATTAGGTCCCCTTATGGCATTGTAGATTGGTCCATAGTAGTTGTTTTCTTTAATGTCATACCGTGAGGTCTTTCGGGTTTGAAGAGGCTTGCATAAGGGGTCTAAAACCTGTGTCAATTGTCTGGTTCTTGCCTCCAACTAGTTTTATTGTTGATTGTCCTAGTTGATAGGGCTACAAGGAAGTTAAGGCCTAATGTTGTTTTGAAGTTCCTAAAGTGCAAATTCCTATTGGTGGGTGTTGATCAGTCAAGTAAGGGATGTTGAAGATATTCTCAAGCCTCTAATCATGTCTGGTCTAATGGACTCCATGGTTGGGAATTTGAGGTACCCTATTGAGTCAAGTGAATGTTGATGTCTTAGTGGGCATATTTGAGAGAAGTTATGTCAAATCACATCATGGTTGATTTTATGGCCTTGTATGGTCATATTCTCGATGGAAAGTCATTGGAATTGATGGTGGAATGAATCTAGATCAATTTGGTTTTTTTCTCATTAAATTTCATTAAGTTTTTCTCAAGATATTGCAAATTTACTCTAGGTGGTTAATTTTAGATTTTAAGAGGGCAACAAGCAATTAAAATTCAATATCTTTTGATTTCTTCAATAAAATATCAAAAAAATTGGTGTGAAAGTCTTTTTTGAGGTTATAAATGATTTCCCATTAGTTTCTTTGATTTTGGAGAAGATTTGGATGAGTTGTAAAGAAGCCCTAGGCTGTTCCAGTGTGTTTTTAGTGAAGTGATGTATGAAATTGGTGGTTTAAGGTAGTGTTTTGTTGAAATAACTTGAAATATGGATGGATGAAGGTCTAGATTGCATATGTAGGCATATCTAAACATGTTTGGAGTAGTGGCTAAGATTTATAAGGTTTGCAAAGTTGTTTTCTATCAAAGCCTCATTCTTGTTGCATTGTTAAAGCCTAGGAACCAGGGTTCTATTGTTGGGTGCTTATTTGGGCCTTTAAGCACCTAAGTGTATGCTAATTTTGGAGTTGATTCTTTGGTGGTCCCTTTGTAATTTTGGGCTAATTTGATGCATTTTCCAATGGGTAGGCTATTGGTTCACACATATTTTAAAAAATAAGTGTATTTGATTTTTGGATATGTTAAAATTGGCCAAAATGGGTTGCTAAAAATTTGCTGGTCCAGGTTTGGAAGGATCTCAATAAGAAGTTACACTCAATTGAGGTTTCAGAATCCTACTTGAAATTTGATGCCTAGATTGCTAGAATGAGCAATATTGTGTAAACATTGATTTGATTGATGGATTTTGGTTTGAACATGTTTAAATGATGTCAATAAATATGTCTCAATGCTTGGGAGAAGTTTAGAAGGCTAAATTGATGATTTGATGTGTTTGAGCAATGTGGAATCGTGGTGCTATTGGTGATTGGATGATTGAGTTGAATTGTGAATCCCCTAACTCTACATCAGATCACTAGCTTTCCAACAAGTGAGTTTGTAAGCCTAAAAGGCAACATGAAAGATTGTATCTGAATTGCATAATGGATTCATTAGTTTAGTTAGTAGGAAAAGTGATAAAAGTTGCAAATTTGTGAGTTGCATAATACAACAAATTCGTAATTGCAACGGTTATGTGTTTTGAAAAGTTGGTTTCTTGGTGGTTAGGGGAGTTGATCAGTTATAAGAGGATGATAAATTCTATTTAAATCCTAGATAGGCTTGAGTTGTTGTTGTTGGAATGGAGGGACAAGAATAAAGCTTGGAAATTACTTTGTTTTCTCATAGTTTTACTGACTTTTCTTAGTTCCCTACCTGTGTACAGGATGAACAGGTCTTATATGTATTGAATTCCCTTTAGAAACATTAGATAAATGTTCTAACTTATTTTTTGTGCCTTGGAATGGTTTGGTTTAATCTTTTAGTGCCTTAATTCATCAAATTTTTCCTACCGGGTTCTTGAACAACCTTAACGGTTTGGGGTTAGAGGCATGGCATAACCATCATCCCACCTACTGTCATCAAATGTAACTCATTGGGATGATGTATTTGAGTGTAGGGAATGTTACTTTAGGAGTAGGAGGCATGGAAGGATGATCCCTTGGCTTGAAGAATGAAAGGAAGGGTTGGAGGTGTGTGTTTTCCCTTGGAAATTGGTGGGTTAGAACTATGGAATGAATAAGTCATATTGTTAATGGTCAATCGAGTGTTCCTTAAGAATGGGTGGACCTATTTAAAGATGTATGAGCAGTAATATTGGGTAGGAATGGCTGGAAAGGTGAAGATTCAATAATGGTACCCTAAAACCCTAGTTATTTAGGCTACAAGGAGGGTTTTTGCATTAGAGGCTTGTTTGTGCATTTGGGGTCAGGATATTTGGAAAATCTTTGGTTTGGGAACTTGAGTCAAGACGTTTTTTGGGTTAGAAGGTCTGGTGTGGAGATCTAAAGGTAGTCTCTTAGTAAAAATGGCCTAATTTGAGGCTTAAAACTATGAAAGTCCAATTTTGAAGCACTTGGTCCTAAGAAGGTGTATCTGGTTTTCCTGTATATTGTGTATCTCTGAGAAGGGTATTTGAATCCATGATTAGTTTCCTAATTTTTTTGGAATTTTTTTTCCAAAAGTCTAAAAAAATAGTTTCCAACTACTGGAAGGGAAACATATGTCAATAGGTGAGTTTTGAGGAATTCAATGAATCTGCCTTGGGGATTGTGCAAAGTTGATTTAATTATCATTGCTTGGATGTTGACAGCCTCTGTAGGGTCCTTGTTGAGTTTGATGCTATTTTACAAGGTTGAGTTAATTGAAAGTTGATGTCTTGATTGGCATAGAAGTTTTGTCAATTTGTGTCTTGGGTTACCACTGCCTCTGCATTAGTAGGGGCAATAAAATATGCCTTTCTACAATTATATTAGACATTATTTAATTCTTACTCATAAATCCACATGTTTTTCCTTGAATACAACTTTAAATGTAAACCATGAAGCATTATAGCTAATTTTAAATGTAATATACACATTTAATTGAGGCATATATTAAGGAATATACATATTTGCATGTATTAATTTCTCATAATTTTGGTATATCAAAAAATACACTAAGTCAATGACAAATATTACAATAATGATGGAAGAACATCTTGAAAATCTTCCCATTTGTCAATACTTGTAGCAATACATGGAAGGAAATAATCCTCCCATTTGCAGCACAGATCATGAAATATATTGTACTTGAGAAGAAACAAAAGGAGTTGCTTCCCAGTTTCGTTTCTCCATTCCACCTTAGTTGGCCCAGTTATTTGCATTCCAAAATGCTTCAAAACATGTACATCCCTTGCTCCCTACAAAACCCATGGGTAGTAGCCTCTCTAGGGTTGTGTAGTATCATAGGAATTTGGTCCACAAAAAACCTGCAAAAGCCTATCAATCTTAGACATGGACTCACATAAAAATCATTAAAAGAGCAATAACTAAATAATGTCAGTCATACACCTGACGAGACCTACTATCACCTTCATCCATGCTAGATAAGGAGGTCGATTGAAGGTCCTACAATGGTGATGTGCCCCTTCACTTCTTTCTCATCTCTTGATGATCCTACATATAAATTTCAAATATATCACTGACATAATTAATATAAAACATGTAGCATATAAGAATTTGATAAATCTACGAGATGGAAAAGAAAGAGAAGATTGACAACCAGAAAACGCACCAGCAACCGATGTTTCTCATACCACTGAAAACATGCACCACCAATCAATGTTGTTATTTTCTTATATACTTTGACAAACTTCAGTATTACCTACAATTGTAAGAATGGGAAAAATCAAATAGTTTTAGATAAAGTGACAGCCAACACTTCTAAACTATTATCCCAATCTAAACAAGAGAATACAAACAAAGAGAGCAATCAAAATGAAATCAAATGAAATAAAGCACTCCCCTTTGAAGTTGATTCTTTCTCTTGTGTCTCCTATTTCTTCTTATGCCAATATTGCCCTCAGATTTGTTGATGAAGTTGTGCAAATACCTGCAAATAGTAAGCAAGAAAGTTGGAGATAATGACTATTAAATTGAAAATGGAGGGGAAGGGTTGCTTTTATAGACAACCATTCGAATGGACGGATGAGATTGATCTTCCAGAAAGATTCTAAGATCAACGGATGAGGATTCATGAGAGGAAAGTTACGAAATGGATGGCCAAGATCGAGTTTCTAAAAAGATGCCAAGATCTACGGTTGAGAATTGATGCAACCAGAATATGCCATGCATGGAAAAGATATGATGCCGATGGCTATGACGCCGATGGCTATGACGCCTGACGGCTATGGCAGACATGTAGGACATGCAGACTATGACATGAAATAATGACAGGGGATCTTTGACCAAAATAGAGGGATAAATAATTTATTTTAAATTATTTATTCGAAAATGGAAGAGGATGACAAGTGGCAAATAAATAATTTATTTTAAATTATTTATTCGAAAATGGAGGAGAAGGACAAGTGGCAAATAAATAATTTATTTTAATCATTTATTTGGAGGAAATGAAAAAGGAGATTTAATTAAATTCATAAATTTAATTAAAGGAGGAGATATAAATTAAATATGGATAATTGATTAGGATCAATTATTTAAAGGAGAAGAATGACACATAATTAAATAATTTCGTTAATTATTTAATTATAGAAAAATAAAAGGTCAAATAATAATTATTATCTGACTATGGACATGTGATGAAATATAAATAATTAAATAAATAATGATTTATCTAATTATTGAAGAAAGGGGTATTAGTGACGCAATTAAATAATTTTAATTGATCAAGATAGAAATGGGAAGGTGAATCAATTAAATAATTAAAAACTATTTAATTAATAAAGGAATATGATCGAACATAATAGAATAATTAAAATTATTCAATTATTGAAAGATGATGACTAGGAAAAATGATGCTCATAGACTTAGGACATTTTTTAGTGTCTACATTTTTCCCCTCTTTGACATAATGTAGTTCATCGCATTGTGTCAAAGAAATTTAATTCTGAAATATGCCCCAGTGTAAAGAGAAAGGGGAAGGATGACCAAGAGGGTTGTGGTATGCCCCCTCGAGAGGACATGCAGGTTTAAAGAACAGGAATGTGCTCTTGAAATGGAAGAGAAGACTAGAGGATGAAAGATGGAAGAAATGTTAGCATGAAGGAGATGTATGTTAGCATGGAAAAAATAAGGGAGATGGGATGTTAGCGTGAAAAGGGGAAAAAAGATAGACATGAAATGATAAGGGAACCAACTTTCATGCTTACATCCCATCTCCCTTATTTTTTCCATGCTAACATCCATCTCCTTCAAATAGATGGATGTTAGCATGGGAAAAATCAAATAGTATAGATAAGTGACAGCCAACACTTCTAAACTATTATCCCAATCTAAACAAGAGAATACAAACAAAGAAAGCAATCAAAATGAAAGCAGATGAAATAAAACACTCCCCTTTGAAGTTGATTCTTTCTCTTGTCTCTCCTATTTCTTCTTATGCCAATATTGCCCTCAGATTTGTTGATGAAGTTGTGCAAATACCTGCAAATAGTAAGCAAGAAAGGTGGAGATAATGACTGTCAAATTGAAAATGGAGGGGAAGGGTTTCTTTTTATAGACAACCATTCGAATGGATGGACGAGATTGATCTTCTAGAAAGATTCTAAGATCAACGGATGAGGATTCATGAGAGGGAAGTTACGAAATGGATGGCCAAGATCGAGTTTTTAGAAAGATGCCAAGATCTACGGTTGAGAATTGATGCAACTAGAATATGTCATGCATGGAAAAGATATGATGTCGATGGATATGATGCCTGATGGCTATGACAGACATACAGGACATGCAGACTATGACATGAAATAATGACAGGGGATCTTTGACCAAAATAGAGGGATAAATAATTTATTTTAAATTATTTATCCAAAAATGGAAGAGGATGACAAGTGGCAAATAAATAATTTATTTTAAATTATTTATTTGAAAATGGAGGAGAAGGACAAGTGGCAAATAAATAATTTATTTTAAATCATTTATTTGGAGGAAATGAAAAAGGAGATTTAATTAAATTCATAAATTTAATTAAAGGAGGAGATATAAATTAAATATGGATAATTGATTAGGATCAATTATTTAAAGGAGAAGAATGACACATAATTAAATAATTTCGTTAATTATTTAATTATAGAAAAATAAAAGGTCAAATAATTATTATTATCTGACTATAGACATGTGATAAAATATAAATAATTAAATAAATAATGATTTATTTAATTATTGAAGAAAGGGGTATTAGTGACGCAATTAAATAATTTTAATTGATCAAGATAGAAATGAGAAGGTGAATCAATTAAATAATTAAAAACTATTTAATTAATAAAGGAATATGATCGAACATAATAGAATAATTAAAATTATTCAATTATTGAAAGATGATGACTAGGAAAAATGATGATCATAGACTTAGGAAATTTTTCAGTGTCTACATTTTGCCCCTCTTTGACATAATGTAGTTCATCACATTGTGTCAAAGAAATTTAATTTTGAAATATGTGCCAGTGTAAAGAGAAAGGGGAAGGATGACCAAGAGGGTTGTGGTATGCCCCCTCGAGAGGACATGCAGGTTTAAAGAACAGGAATGTGCTCTTGAAATGGAAGAGAAGACTAGAGGATGAAAGATGAAAGAAATGTTAGCATGAAGTAGATGGATGTTAGCATGGAAAAAATAAGGGAGATGGGATGTTAGCATGAAAAGGGGAAAAAAGATAGACATGAAATGATAAGGGAACCAACTTTCATGCTTACATTGTTATATTTATCATCATTGGGCATCAAAAATGTCACAAATGGACCACAAACACCATGGTATGACATAAACCAAGGTGTGCAAGGTGACCATTTGGAAGAGACAAACAATCAATAAAGACAAGGAATGCCCCAGCTCATACTAGGGACCCGATTGTCCCAGTCTTTTTGCTAAGACAAACCACAGGCAACAAATAGATAAAAGAGGCCATGATCCATCATCGTCCCTCTAAATCCATTGATAGGACATCCTCGAGGAGACTAGTAACATGACCCAAAACCAATCAAAAAGATAAGAAAATCTAGACCAACAAAGTGTTTGCCAAGATAGTGTTTTCCAGTGATAATGATGATTGTTTGGTTGGTTGATTAGGTTGACCAAGATGACCGAGTTGATTGATAGGTTGATAAGGATCGATAAAGTGATTTAATTGACCATGCCTAGCCTCAGGAAGGACACATCCTAATGAAGGAAAGATTGATTGACCAAGCTGATAAGATTGAGTGGTGTGACAAAGTTGATTGATAATGATAATGCCCGATTTCAGGAAGGACGCATCTTGATTAAGGAAAGATTGATTGACAAAGTTGACAAGATTGTTTGATTGTTTGACAAAGATTTGATGAATATGACCAAGCGATGTGATGATACCCAACCGCAGGAAGGACACATCCTATTTAGGGAGAGGACACATCTGATAAAGTTGACCAAGTGACAAGTGTTGACATGATACATAACTACAAGGACACATCCTGCGTAAGGTAAATGACAAGGTTGAGAAAGTCTAATCCCAGGAAGGATGTATCCTGATAAAAGACAAGAGATAAGACCGAATGAGACAAATGACATAATGCCCCATTCCAATATAAGACTAGTGACCTGATTGAGTTGATGATAAGATAATTGATTGATGAAAGATTTAATTTGTTTGTTGTTTCTTGAAGCGGTTTGGATGATGATTTCTTTCAGATCAAGGACGTGACCCAACTCGATGAACCCTAAAGGACTTGACCTAGGGGGCCTCGGGGGCTCATCGATAGATGGCCTTGCCTACGTAGCAGTGCACAGAGACCTCGTAGTTCGACACGACTTGAATTTGTCTTATTTGACAAAATACTAGGTCATGATTTTATTTGGACAACCTAAAGGGACTGACCTAATGCCTCGGGGGCTCATTTAAGATGAGTCTTGCCTACGTAGCAAATGCACAGAGGCACGTAGTTCGACCACTCTAACAAAACTGATTCAGACTCAGACTCTATTTTTGGGATTTTTGAAGCTTTTTGATTTTTTTGGATTTTGAAATGTTTTGATTTTTTTTGGATTTTGAAATATTTTGGTTTTTTTTTGGGTTTTGAAATGTTTTGATGTTTTTTTTTTTTCAGGACATTATATGATTTTTTCAGGACATTTGATGATTTTTTTTTATTTTGAAGGTTTTAAAGGGGTGATACCATGTATTATTTCCCATGAAGATGGAAGTCAAGGAATTGCCCCTAGTTGAGTATAGGACAAATTTATTATGTGTGAGGGGAAGCGACGAATGCGATAGGTGGATATGAAAGCGAAGGATGCTAAATGTCAGTGGTTTTTGGTTCATGGAAAAGATGGCACTTTATTATGGATGAATGAGACTTTATTATGGATGATAACTATAGGGATCATGAAAAATGCATGTGAAAGATATCCACAATCAACCAAGAAGGCATGCACACGAATCCAAGGACAAACATGATCTTGCCCCTATTCAAGCTAAAAACCAATTGATAGGTGATGATGACGATGACAATGTTGTTTGATAGGGGAAGAACACATCCCGAAACAACATGAGGATGATGATTATGTGACTAAAGGATCAAAGTTCGCAGCAGGGCTAGGAACAAAGCCAAGAAATGTTTTGGATGATGTGCTAGGTTGCATAGCAAGATTGTATGGATTAGATTCATTGCATTTGGAATGACTAACCTTAGAACTAGATGGGATTATGGAGGGCACTTGGATAAGTGAGTTATAATCCTTAAACCAATAACAAGGGAAACCAAGTCCAACAATAGGTATGAAAAGATAATGGATTGCTTTTGGAAAAGGATAAGAGACATGAGGATTATTGGATGGAAGAATTAGGATATGATCTCCAAGGACTATTTCGCATAGGAACAATTTTTTTTTCTCCAAGATATGGGTTTGGATAAATTCTATGAAGGAAATGACATGATATTTCATGGGTAGTGTATGACCAAAGGATAGACATGTCCAAAAAAATTCCAAAGCATGATTTATGTTTGTACCCCATTTCTTATCAAGATCAAGGTAGGTGGGAAAATGGATGGAAATGATATGGATTGGATAGATAGATGGAAATTTCATGAGAAAGGCATGAAAGATGAGACAACTTGCCCCCAAGTGTAATAATCTACATAGATAATTTCTCTTACACATGATACCTGTTTGCCAGGTTTTCATCATGGTACTTATCCAAAGTGCTATAAATATGGTTTTCACTATTGGATGAAATTTTTCTCTTTACTATTTTTTTTTCTTTCATTTTGATGATGTCACACAAGATGCCTGCTTGCCAGGTTTTCATCAAGGTGACATATTTTTTGACTTTTTATATCGATTTGATAGTTTGGATGACTGTTGATTGTTATGAATCTTTTGATGGTGTTGATGTAGATACTGGTGTCATGATATGCCAATAGTTACCTTTATGGAGTAATTGTCTTGTCAAGATCATAGCACTTGCATACAACTGATCGATGTCATTGTGATCCTCTCTGAACCTAGTGTTGGCCTTACCAAAATATGCACATCGTGATAGAGTACCATGGGAGTCCTTATGATAAAGGGTTGTTGCCAAGATGCGATGGATTTGTGAAGTAGGATTTTTAGACTTTAGGTGAGATGCAAGATTATGATGGATGATGGTAGGTGTGGATGGACAATTTGGTGTTTTGGATGTAGCAATTTTTATTTTCCAAACTTGGGATGGTGGATGATGGAGTTTGGAATTTTGATTAGGATAGTGTTTGGAACCAACATTTTTATATGCCTTTCTTGATGACCATTTTAAAGGAGGTGGACATTTACTATATGTGGGAGTCCTCTTTTCTTGTGGCTCCATATTTTTATTGACTTTTGGATTTGAAATATTTTCTTTGTTTGATCCATTTTTCTTTGGGATCCATTTTAACTTCATTTCTCCACTTAAATTTTTGTTTGACACAATGACCTTTGACATTTGATTTTGACTTTTGGATTTATAATAATTTTATTTTTGTTGGTTCCAAATGGAAGATTTATTCATGTAGGAATGATGGTTTATGGTGTGGATGGAAGCAGTGTTGGCAACAACCTTATGACAAGGACTACTCATGGCCCCCATTTTGATGTTTATATCAAATAAAGTTGCGCCCAATATCAAGGAGGTACCACTAACATCATTTGATTCCCTGATTGAAGAATAACCAAGACCTTGATGTCTAGGATTTGCATAAAATTGTATTGGTTCTATAATGCCTTGCTCATGTAGACCTAGTCCTCTTCCTTGATACTACATGCTCTGACAGATTTTATTTCCGATGAGGTATTTGTTATTTTGAAAACAAGATGCTAACCCATCATTTTGTATGTGGTTTTTGTTACTTGGAATCTCCTCATCTACAAGAAATCTTGCTTTGACAAAGGTGGATGCTCCTAATTGATAGGATGTTTTGGATTTATCATTCGTCATGCTTGTTTCTTCTCGATCATTTGGGATATCAATTTGATTTGTCATAGATTTTGTATCTTCTTCTTTGACTTGATCCATAGTAGCTTCTTTGTGTTCTCCTTTGACTTGATCAATAGTGGCTGCATTATGTTGTTGTTTGATGTTATCCATATCACTCATTTGATTATCTATGTGTCCAAAGGAGGCAAGTGTCTCAATTTGGGGAATGGAGGTGTTTTGTGTTTGGATGGGATCATCTTCAAATGTTTGATCATGGATGGTGTAAAGGTCGCTGAGAGGATCATTTTGGATTTCTTGTTCGATGGTAGGATCTTGGTCAAAAATAGGTGTATCTTGGATGACATGATCGGGAATGGGATCTTGATCAAGGATAGGTGAATTTTGGGTGCCATGATTATCTAGAAGGACTTCTTGGATGGACTTAAGGATGGGATCATGAGATGGACTACTTCGATCTTGATATGAAAGTAAAGTTGTGATGTCATGCTTTGGACTTTCTTTTTGACATGTATCCTCAAGTTTAGGCAATGGAATTTGATTTTGGACAAGGATATGATTTTCTTTGATAGACCCGAGATTTTGACATGGTAATAATGGAGTTTCAATAGCAAGATGTTTTTTAGTATTGGTAGGCAATGGAGGACATGATGGTGACAAATGGTTGGATGGTGTAGGATCAATAATGTGATTGGATTTCCTAAGTTCGTTTTCATTTAGGAGTTGAACAAGTTCCTTTGCTAGTTGTCCTTGGAGAGTATTAATTAATGTGATTTTATTGGATGGTATTGTAGTTTGGGATGGAGTGGATGGCAATGGGTTAGTGGATGATGGATTAGGATAAGATGGGGAGGATTGGAATGGACTAGTGGATGATGGATTATGATAGGATGTGGAGGATTGGAATGGACTAGTGGATGATCGGTTATGATAGGATGTGGAGGATTGACATGGATTAGTGGAAAGTTGGTTTCCCTTGTCAAAGTTAGGATAGGGATGACTAATGGACATTTGTTGTGGGTCAATGGCATGGACTGTGCTAAGGGACTCTTGATAGTGAGGGTAGATGGATGAAGGACTAAGGCTTATGGATTGTTGGTAAGAAGGGTATGTGAGTGGTAGGTATTGGCGATTGAGGATTGATTGATATTCAGCTTGACTACGAAGAAGCTTGTGACCTTTGGATGGCAATGCAAGGTTCTAATGCAAAATGGATATGAAATTATGCTATTTTTTATTTTTTTGAGATTTTCAAGGATATAAGGATGCAAAGTGCCAATGTACCTAAGACCAAGATTAAGGAATGGTGGAATGATAATTACCCTATTACCAGGGATATGATATGAAAGGATGAACCTATGGGTGAATGCAACTAAAGATGTCACTAATGGAAGATTTGAGCAATTTTTTTTTTTGGTTTCGATAGAGGTTGTTTGATATCAAATTGGACAAGTTTGGTCTTGGGTTTTAGACTGCAAAATTTGGAATTGTTTCAAGTTGAATGTGTGTGTTTCCAGATTTGTGAAAGGTGTTTATTTGTCTCAATGTCTTAAAAAAAAACACTTGGCGAACACAATATCTTGTCTTTGAAAATTTGAAAACATGCACAATGAAGACAAGCACAACCCTAGGTTAAGCAAAGACAATATTCGCTAGATTCCACGTGGGTTTCCCCAACCGAACTTATTCTTAGCGTGTGAATCCAGAAGCTTGGCTGCACGGGCTCCCCCTTACATTGCACTCACTTCTTAGGCCAACCAAGCTTCCAACCCCCATAAAACTCCCATGGCAGGTTGATCACCTCTACTAAGAACTGTGAGAATGTGGATGCCTTCACAACGACCGTTGCTGCGCTAGCAAATAGAAGGATTTTGGCAACTACACAAAGGTTTTTAGTTCAGGACCCCCGTTCGAGTGGCCATACATGGGGCACAAGATTAAGCTCTGTTTAGGAGGCACTCCAGCCTGAAGAGGTTACGCTCAACAGGGTTTTGGGGAGTACTACTTGGTCCGTATGACACATCCACACTCATAATCCTAGGTTTTCCCTTAGGATTCACATTTAGATACCGGTCGGGGGTAGCTCGGCCAAAGAGCTCCTTTGCCAGTCTGAGTCGCCTTGGGGTGAGTATTTTTTCCCACCAAGGAAGGCCCAAGTTCTAGAGGCAATAACCGTTTCTCTTACACCCAAAATCGCATCAATGCATAAGGGGAGAGGATACTTCGATTATTGCATCAAAGGGTAACACAAAATTGAAGACACTTATAAATTTTAATTACCAAATGATAATGTGAGGAGGACACACAAGACACTTTGTTCATTTTAAAAATTTAACTTGATGTGAAACAAACAAAGTTCATTTTAAGCCAATGACATGAAATGCATGTTCATTTTAACCCATGAGTGTGCATGCAATTTGTGTTCATTTTAATCCCATGAAATGAAATGCATGTTCATTTTAATCAGTGAGTGGAAATGCAATTTGTGTTCATTTTAAGCCCATGACATGAAATGCATATTCATTTTAACCGATGAGTGTAAATACAATTTGTTGTAGTTGTTGAAAGCAAACAAAATTGATTATGCCTAAAAAAATCAAAAGCTTGATTTTTGTTTCTAAAGAAACAATTTTTTTAGACTCCCTCCAAGCTATGCCACATGCTAAAAACAAGAGATTAGTAACTCAAAAGAAAATAACACCAACGAATTAAAATAATCATAAATTTCTCAAAACTTAACAAAATTTCAATTGGTTTATATCCATGGAAAGCTAAAACTCAAACCTTCAAAACCCAAAAATTATTTTTGCAAGATTCTGCATGAAAAAAATGTTATAAGCAAAAGAAAACGCGGGTTTTAACAACTAAACTAAAAAAAACAACAAATATTAAAATAGCCATAACTTTCTCAAATCTTAACGAAATTTTAAACCGTTTGAAGTTTTGGAAAGCTGAAAATGTGGGCTACAAAACCCAGATGATTATTTTTAAAGAATTTATGCGTCCATTATTTTGTGCTCAAAAGAAGATGACTGGATTTCGTATGAATTCTTGGCTGTAACTTGCAAAACAACCAAACAAACAAGAAAACAAACGATTTTTTTGCAATATTATTTGATTCACTTTAGGTTCGCCAATGTAAGAATGAAAAAAATCAAATAGTTTTAGATAAAGTGACAATCAACACTTCTAAACTATTATCCCAATCTAAACAAGAGAATACAAACAAAGAGAGCAATCAAAATGAAAGCAAATGAAATAAAGCACTCCCCTTTCAAGTTGATTCTTTCTCTTGTCTCTCCTATTTCTTCTTATGCCAATATTGCCCTCAGATTTGTTGATGAAGTTTTGCAAATACCTGCAAATAGTAAACAAGAAAGTTGGAGATAATGACTATTAAATTGAAAATGGAGGGGAAGGGTTGCTTTTATAGACAACCATTCGAATGGACGGATGAGATTGATCTTCCAGAAAGATTCTAAGATCAACGGATGAGGATTCATGAGAGGAAAGTTACGAAATGGATGGCCAAGATCGAGTTTCTAAAAAGATGCCAAGATCTACGGTTGAGAATTGATGCAACTAGAATATGCCATGCATGGAAAAGATATGACGCCGATGGCTATGACAGACATGCAGGACATGTAGACTATGACATGAAATAATGACAGGGGATCTTTGACCAAAATAGAGGGATAAATAATTTATTTTAAATTATTTATTCAAAAATGGAAGAGGATGACAAGTGGCAAATAAATAATTTATTTTAAATTATTTATTCAAAAATGGAGGAGAAGGACAAGTGGCAAATAAATCATTTATTTTAAATCATTTATTTGGAGGAAATGAAAAAGGAGATTTAATTAAATTCATAAATTTAATTAAAGGAGGAGATATAAATTAAATATGGATAATTGATTAGGATCAATTATTTAAAGGAGAAGAATGACACATAATTAAATAATTTCGTTAATTATTTAATTATACAAAAATAAAAGGTCAAATAATAATTATTATTTGACTATGGACATGTGATGAAATATAAATAATTAAATAAATAATGATTTATCTAATTATTGAAGAAAGGGGTATTAGTGACGCAATTAAATAATTTTAATTGATCAAGATAGAAATGAGAAGGTGAATCAATTAAATAATTAAAAACTATTTAATTAATAAAGGAATATGATCGAACATAATAGAATAATTAAAATTATTCAATTATTGAAAGATGATGACTAGGAAAAATGATGCTCATAGACTTAGGACATTTTTCAGTGTCTACAACAGTCACAATTAAAAAAGGATCAATGGCAGTCGTAAATGCATATGACATCAAACACTAATGGTGAAAAAGCCTAATTGCAAGGTGTTGGTCCAAAAGAGTGATCAATAACATGACTTTACAAATTCAATGTGCATACTTAGAAATCAATCCAGGGAACCATCTAGGTCTTCTCTACTCTCTATTGTGTCAAGTATTGCCTCGTGGTTAGACTCACACACTTTCCACAAGTTCTTGTTCGCAGGTCTGCCCTTATATTTGATCAAATGAATGTTGGTGACGATGACAAGGTTCAAGTAGTGAAGAATATTCGGATGCGTCTCAAAGTCCTGAAACAACCAAACTGCAACATTCTTAACTAGATACCTTCAAATCCATGTTCCAGTAACAACCATCGAACCTATAGGATATTCTATGTTTTATACGTCTATAACTGGGGCCTCTAATTTCTTTTTGCCCTCGATACAAGGGAACAGGTAATAATTTGTACCCTCTTCATTATCTTCATCTGCAATCACCACATAAATGTGCCTTGCATTGATCCATTCATCTTGTTAGATGTATTTTCTGAGCAACATAATAAAACCTATAAGTAGGATACATTACTTGGTTCTAGTAGGTCTGATACATGATCAAATTTAATGGATGATTGCATCTCCATGATTTGTAGAGCCTTCAAGAGCTGATAAGTGTCAAGTGGGGTTAGACTTCTTACAGACCATTTGTCAACCCACTCTGTTGATTCACAATCATTCCATGCTTGAAGTGTACATGTAGAACAAAATCATGCCATCTTTCATGTATGGATAGTCCATGTACTTGCATTGAAGCTTCTAAAAGAGTGTAACTCGCTCGATCCTATTAATGTACAACAATCCTCATATTTTGCAATGTTAGTATCATCTACTAAATGAAATAATCTACGAACTAAAGAATTACCTTCACTACCTTGACCCATTGCACCATTGCACCACTGGACAATTGATTTTGCATCTATCAACTTTACACTATTTTTGTACTTTAACTCTTCTCGTGCTAGGACTCTTTTGATACATGCACCCACTCCATCATGCTCCCCCTTTCCATGTCTAGCCTCTGAGAAGTTCCACATATGGTGAACACCACTGATCCTATGCATCCTGCTCAACTAGTAAAACATTCTGGCATTCTTGAATTGTGATGTACAATTATCTGACCATATGATATGCTAACTAAATGATATGCCCCTGCTAGTTAGATCAGCATAGAACATATGAAAGCAACCTTGCACAAACTCTGTAGAATGTGTGCGATCATCATTGATGTAAAAGTGATACTCCCTTAATACTTTCCTATTTTCCTTTGTAATATCATTTGCATGAATGAATGCTATATGCACAAATATAGCAACCTGTGTGGAGTTGTAGTATTGCGATTGCACCTCGTTTTGTGGTTGTAGTGTGTAGTTCTCAGTGAAGTCGACAATTGAAACGATATGATGAAGTGTAAATGTGTCCTTGCATAACTTGAACTGTGAGTCCAACCATTATGCTCTGTGTGTATGCCTTACATACTCATAGACCACCTGATCATGGAAAATTCCCATAAACTGATACACTGGAATCTTATCAATGACCAATTCACACTTCTTTGCTTCTTTCCCATCTTTTAGATTGTATGCCATTGTCTTATATTTTCCAAATTCCACAATTTTGTCTCCAATTGTGTGTGTACTAGCCATGTGTTGGAAAATTGGAAAATGTTGCATGCCACTACAATGATCACATGTGCCATCCAAACATGATTTTTTGTAAAAAATTGACCATCCTCTCTTTCACATAAAATGGAAGACAAAAATTTCCTTGATGATTTAGGTGGAGGCAAATTATGTTACATTCCTTCAAAACATTTCCAGTATGCATATCTACACATATATGTCGATAAACATCATAATGGTTAGAAAACTCAATATGAACCCTAAAACAACAAGTAGTGCGTGTGTGATTTATTTTGACATAAAAAGGCTTTAGCATTTCAAAATACCTTTGACATATTTTAATTTCAGGAAACTTTTGTACAAAATCAGCAAAAAATTGGGTTTGAGTGGTATCCAAATAATGCATTGGATGTGGCTCACGGATTTTACTACCAATTCTCCTTCTTACAACATCTGTTTGATTAGGAGAGGTCCTTGTGTTATCCTTCCAATAATTCACTATTAAATATCCCAAGCCTTGAGCAATTCTTGTATCTTTTTGTGGCACTCTACCCGATAATTCCCATAACTCATTGCTATTTGGATCCTCCACTCTTTCATGCCTTCCTTTGGCTCTCATTAGAGATGATCTACTTATTTTTCAAAGACTTAATTGCCTTTGTAAGGTTCACCTTGTTCCTTGTTTGACCGCTTAACAGTGTTGTTGTCATCACACGTCATGTGGCACAACTATCCTTTGTGCATGAGGTAGAATCCATGCTCTCGTATGCACTCATCAAGTTCTTTACAATGGAATTTTTACTTGATTCATTTGAAACTCTTATCCCAAGAGCCTTCATGGTGGACCTAAATTTGAGTTGCATCATCATTTCAACAAATAGTTTGCATCTTCCACCCTCACTTAGCTTCACAAAAATAAACTCCATATCCTTTGTGCATATCTTTGACATGTACATTTTGGAATCTTATTAAGCATCCATTTCAAAACATTGGAATCAATATCAATCAACAATGTAGGTTTTCTAAGCAAAACTCTAGGAGGAGTTCTCAAATGTAAATTTGTGTCAACATTGGGAAGGTCAACAACATCGGGGATAGATCGCGTACCTTCAATCGAAGGTGCAATTGATGACATACCTTGATATTGACATGTAAATGATGTTGTACCTCCAACTTGAGATGTCATTTGTGGAGTGCCTTCAAATAGAGATGTGTTTGCTGATGTACTTTCAAAATGCAATGTTGTTGATGGTGTGTCTTCAATTGGAGATGTGATTTCCGATGTACTTGGAAAACCACATGTCTTTGCCGACGTGTCTTCAACTGGAGATGTGCATTGAGCTTCACCTATGGTTGATGATGTGCCCCCAACTTCGGTATCCATTCCTATTCTTCCACAAAATTTCCTCATTCATGCCCTTTGTTTTTCCAATTTGACATATTTCTTAGATTGCACATGAATTTTTGGTTGTATGGGCTGCAATTCCTTTGCTTCATGAGCTACATTTTTTTATTCTCTTCTCCTTTCATTTTTAACTGCATGTTCTTCTGGTGTTAGAGGCTTCGATCGTTTCCTCGACATGACCTTGAATGCTACATGTTCACAAACACACATAGAACAAAAGTAAGTAATGCATTTTATGAAAATATTGATACCGTTGATTACATTGCATTAAATATGAAATGCACCAAAGAATTTTATGAAAGAAGGGAGCAAGTTGTTTGGAATTATCAAACATGTCTGTGCTAGACAACATTTTTCATACATTATGGAGTTAGGTGTCTATAGGGTTAGATATTAGAGTAGGTATTTTGAGTGTGTTTGAAGATTTGGCAAATTAGCTAGAGGCTAACGCAGTACATGTAGGGATCCACAATGAACTTGTTCAAAGATATAGAGGAAGGATCTTAATAGACTTACACACAACTTGATCACTTAACTTACCAAGAAACACCATTTTTGATGTAGAGAGGGGTGGAAACCATTCAATACACCAAATCAATGAGAATCAATCAAATTCCAAAGCAAAATCACATGTTCAACTGAAAATCCCAACTTCTACCAAGCTTTCCCTTATAGCATAGGTAACCTGGTTCAAGGGCCTTTTCACCAAGATTTTCCAAAATGCTTGAAAAAATTAGGGATGATTAAGATGCCCATTTGTAAGTTATAAAACATAGGTAAACCCCAGCATCAACTCCTTTAAACCAACATTGACTTCCAATAGACCCACCTTGGAAAAGGCTATTCAATTGGCCTAATTTACAAAGAGAGTACCTTTTAAACACTATATCTTCAATAAAAATCCTCAAAAAGCAGTATGTTATGTGTCAAAACCTCCAATTTCCTGATTTTTTTCCAAGTCCAAGACCTCTAGACCCCTAATACACCAAACCCTCAATTTCAAGAAAAATACTTGGGATGTTAATGAAACTCCTATCTCCCGGACCTGCCAGACCCATACAAATCACCAAACACACTTACCAGACCCTACACATGGTGAATAATGCATTGCATGGACAGTCCTTCCCACATTATGTCAAAACAACACTTGAAGCCCTCATTTTCACCATGAAAATACCCTGCTATAGTCCTAGAACATCATCCCAAACACCCAACCTTGACCCCACAACATTCGAAATAGGTTATGCATCTATTTTAAAATTTAGAGGACCCATTCAACAAGTTACAGTAGGCACGAAAAGTGGGATGGGTCGAATTACATCATGAAACCCTTCAATCCAAGAACACTGTGAAAGTAGGTAGCAGTAGTAAAAACAAGATAACTTTCACTATACAAAGAGTTAGAACCTCTAAATAGGTTAAAATGAAAGCTAATTCATTAATCTACAACATCCAACTAGTTTTAGATTTTCTTAGAGTCTATACAAGTCGTACAACAACAAGAAATGTGAGAGAAACCAACTTAAGGGGATGTGAATTGGTCAATTGAGCATTGAATTGAGGTTTCTGAGATTGAAGATTGTTTGAAACTGATCTAATTATGATTGTTGAAGGTTTTTTCTCCCTGCTCTACATCACAAACCTAGGGTATAATTTGTTGCCACCTAAATGAAAACTAGAGAATCTTGTGTTTATTATTCTCAAAACCAAATCTGTGATTGTCAACGAAGTCACGAAGAATATGAATTCAAATAAGGGTTTGTGATGCTAGATATCTTATAATTGTTCACTATTTCTTTGGTAATGAGGTGACTTAGAAAGACAATAAGCATTCTCAATTGCATGAAATTTCCTTTATATTTATTTATTAGAAAGGTAAATGGTATGAATGAATAGAAACTTGCATTAACAACTATGTCAACTCACTTGAATTTATCTAAGCACATGTTCAATGAAGGTGATTTTTTTATGAAACAAAAAAATTAATGGACACTTGCATTAACATTGATGAAAGCTATTAGGTTTTCCAAATTAGTTGAAAATTAAAAATTTCCAAATTAGTTGAAAACAAAATGAATAGAGTGAATTTCACTAGCCATGCTGGAAATGGACTACTATAAGCAATGCAAATAGAATTCATAAGTAAATTTGTGTTAAGTAAATGTCATTTTTTTTTTTTTTTGTTCTTCAAACTCATAAATATTAAACTTTTTTATGCAAATCCCATCTAATTCAATGTTGAATTCTATGTCCAATTGTTATGATTAATAAAATCATTAAACAAATTTACTTTATATTGTCAAAAACAAAAAAAATATACTAAATATAAACATTTCAATATTACCAAAATGAATATTACCTCAGATAATGTAAAGTGATGTAGAAACTTCAAAATGTTTTCTTCTACATTGTCTACCATGCGAATTGGTGGTAAAAAGGTGATGGATCAAGCATAGATTGGTACAATATGAAGTCAATTGCATAAAAAAAGGCATTTCTGAATCAGATAAAGCATTGAACCAGACAAATATAGAAGCATGTGGGCCTAAATCATGGGTTCAACCCCTATTTTATCGTTTCAAGGTAAAACACATTTGGCGCTCTCCAAATTTGGTGAGCGCCAAATGTGTTGTTTTGAAAGGGAGAGATTCCATAGAGACAAATGGAGTGACACTCAAGATAGAGAGAGAGGTGATATAAGTGAGAGAGATTAGTCTAGGTAGTGTGGTAGCAATTGAGACTTGAGAGCGATATAGACTTGAGAGGGATAGAGAGTTATCCAGTTACAATGGGTAAAATACTTGACAACGAGAGAGGGGTTGGGAGGGATGAAGCTTGAGAGATACAAAAAGACCAGAGAGAGAGAGAGAGAGAGAGAGAGAGAGAGAGAGAGAGAGAGAGAGGGAGAAGGGGTTGGAGTGAAATATTTTTGTCTAGGTAGGGTGGGAGGTAAGTGAGGCCTGAAAGAGGGACCATGAGAGAGGGCATTAGAGTGACACAGATTAGTCTAGGTAGCATGGGAGGGAGAGATTTATTCAGTTATGGTGGGGGGGAAGACCTAAGA
This sequence comes from Sequoiadendron giganteum, assembly GCA_007115665.2. Classification (NCBI taxonomy): domain Eukaryota; kingdom Viridiplantae; phylum Streptophyta; class Pinopsida; order Cupressales; family Cupressaceae; genus Sequoiadendron; species Sequoiadendron giganteum. The sequence continues at coordinate 369,971,274 of CM021103.1, read as the reverse complement.
GATGGAGTGGGACCCTTAAACTGTAAATCCTATACCATTAACCCTTAAACCCTAAACCCTAAACCCCTAAACCCTTAACCCTCTACCCTATGCCCTCAACACCCCCTCTCTCTCTCAACCCTACACCATCTACCCTTAAACTATAAATCATAATACCTAAACCCTAAACCCTCTACCCTTAACCCTTAATTTGTAAACCCTAAACCCTCTACCCTCAACCCTCAACCCTTAAACCCTAAACCCTCTACCCTTAAACTATAAACCCTATATCCCTAAACCCTCTACCCTCTACCCTCTACCCTCAACACCCCCCTCTCTCTCTCAACCCTACACCATCTACCCTTAAACCATAAATTGTAATCCCTAAACCCTAAACCTTCTACCCTTAACCCTTAATCTCTAAACCCTAAACCCTAGACCCTAAACCCTAAACCCTCTACCCTCAACCCTTAACTCTTAAACCCTAAACCCTCTACCCTCTACCCTTAACCAGGTTAAACCCTCTACCCTTAAACTATAAACCCTAAATCCCTAAACCCTCTACCCTCTACCCTTAACCCTAAACCCTCTACTTGAGAGAGAGAGAGGTACTTGAGAGAGAGAGAGAGGGAGAGGTGGTGGGAGGGAGATAATTGAGAGAGATGGAGAGGTAGAGGGAGAGAGATAGAGGGAGTGAGATAGTGAGGGAGTGGAAGAGAGATAGATGGAGTGACTATGAGAAGGAGAGGGGTTAGGAGGGGGAGACTTTACAAAGAGAGAGAGGGAGAGGGGGTAGGATGGAGATATTTGAGAGAGAGGGAGGGAGAGGGGATGGGAAGGAGAAACTTGAGAGAGAGGGAGTGGGAAAGAGAGATGGAGAGACATAGAGAGAGAGGGGTAGGAGGGAGAGACTTGAGAGAGAGAGAGGGGGTGGGAGGGAGAAACCTACGAGAGAGGGAGAGGGAGAGAGGGTGGGAGGGATACACCTAAGAGAGAAGGAGAGGGGGAAAAAGTGGGAGAGAGATGAGGTGGGAAGGAGAGACCTAAGAGAGTAGGAGAGGGAGGGAGTGGGGGATAGAGGGATGGGAGAAATACAAGGAGTGAGAGAGAGAGACCTGAGAGATGGAGAGTACTCGGGGGAGAGGGAGTACTCGAGATAGAGGGATTGGAGAGAGATGGAGAGAGAGATAGAGAGAGAGAGAGGGGGTGGGGGAGATACATGAGAGAGAGGGAGAGAAAGAGAGTGGGAGGGGGTAGGAGGGAGATACCCGAGAGAGAGGGAGAGAGATAGAGGGAGTGAGAGAGAGAGAGGATGTGGGAGAGATATAGAGGGAGTGAGTGAGAGAGACAAAGAGAGACCTAACAGAGGGAGATGGGGTAGAAGGGAGAGACTTGAGAGAGAGGGAGGGAGAGACTTGATATAGATGGATATACTTGAGAGAGAGAGAGAGGGAGGGAGAGTGGGAGAAAGATAGAGGGCATGAGAGAGAGGGAGAGGTGGTGGGAGGGAGATACTCAAGAGAGAGATGGAGAGGTAGAGGGAGAGAGATAGAGGGAGTGAGATAGTGAGGGAGTGGAAGAGAGATAGAGGGAGTGACTGTGAGAGGGAGAGGGGGTAGGAGGGGGATACTTGAAAAAGAGGAGGGAGAGGGGGTAGGATGAAGATACTTGAGAGAGAGAGAGGGAGAGGGGGTGGGAGAGAGATACCTAAGAGAGAGGGAGAGAGATAGAGTGGGAGAGAGTGGGAGAGAGATAGAGAGAGGGAGAGAGAGGGAGTGTGTGTATGTGTGAGAGAGAGAGGGGGGTGGAGATACCTGAGAGAGAGGGAGAGAGATAGAGTGAGTGAGAGAAAGGGAATGGGAGAGAGATAGAGGGAGTGAGTGATAGACCTAAGAGAGGGAGAGGGGGTAGGAGGGAGAGACTTGAGAGAGAGAGACAAAGAGATAAAGATAATGACCTAAGAGAGGGAGATGGAGTGAGAGAGACAAAAAGAACAAAGAGGGAGAGAGAGAGAGAGAGGGAGAGTGAGAAAGGGGGTTGGAGTGAGATAGATTTATTTAGGTACCTATTTGGGAGGGAAAGAGACTTGAGAGAGGGGATTGGACTGAGAGAGTGGTCTAGGTCGCATGGGAGGGAGTGAGACCTGAGAGAGAGATACTTCAGAGGGATAAAGAGCTATCCAATTAGGGTAACGAGTTAGAGAGCATATGAAAGGTAAAACCTCATCTATCCATCTATAATCATAAACTATGCACTCTAAGCATTATAAAAGTTGTCGACCAAAGAGAGGGGAAATTCAAGTTTTGTGCAAAGCAGGTAATTTGGTGAGCACCAAATGACACATCAAATGTGGTGAGCGCCAAATTTGGTGCTCACCAAATGACCTGCTTTGGACATGTTAATTGACAAGATTTGCCAAATTTCCTCATATTTTTGTCTGTGCGCCCCATCTCATTTGCACGTCTTTCAATGCAACTATATAAAGAAAAACATGATAGTGTTAACCTCTCTCTTACTATCTAAATATACAATTATTTTTTCATTTTGATTTAGTTAAGGTTTTGATCCTCGACTCCTTTTGTAAATGCCTTCATTTTTTGTCAAAAACCAACACGTGCTAGTTTTAGGATAGATTTTTACTCGTTCATCGAAACGTGAAAGAAATTATATTTTTTTGAAACTAGACTCCATTCTACACATGATGAAAAAAATAATCATTTTTCGATTAGTTTTCAAAAGAATTAGGGGGGAGCACGCTCAAATTTCATCTTTTCAAGATGTGTCCACTTTGAAAATTCATAAAATATTATATATTCATTGAAAAAATTATCCGAAAGAACGAGGATAAACTACATGGTATTAGCTAATTTCTCACTGTTGGGATTTTTAAAATTCTAAAAAAAAGTTAATCAAAAAGGGGGGAGCCCTCAGGCGCTATGCTATTTTTTTAAAAAAAAATAGGACCTATTTTGGGCCCCCCCTTTTTGAGACCCTTAATCTTCATTAATTTCAAAAAAAATAGTAGCTTAGAAACTAGACTCGAAGCACTTCAACTTTTGTTCTTGTTGCATCTTGAAATTTTGAGCGTAACTTTCATTTTCTCGTGCAAATCAGATTTTGCTGATTTCAGAAAAGAAAAAAAAGAAAAAAAAAAGTGGCATCTTAAGAGCCAAAATTGTGTCACAAATTGGTGCACTTACCCTGAAGTGAAGTTTGGATTTTGATAAGTGGTGGATGAAATTTTTGTCCCAATGGTGTCCTAGAGTGAACCTTTATTTTCAAAGAACAAGGTGGTGAGAAACATGCTAGACCTCTAAAGTTTCCAAATCCTATGATCAAAGAGTTCTTGTGAAATGTGTAGATTTGGTTCATTCATGAAATAACATAGAAAATGTCTCCTTAGTGATTTATGTCTATTGCGATACTTCCTTAAGATATGTCTTCTAATATACTTTGAGATATGATGTCTAAGTTTCAAATAGCGGCATGTAGACCTTTTGGGGATTTTGATTTTGCAAGAGATTATTTAAGACAAGACTAAAACCAATGTTTGACTTTAAATGAGGGATTCATATTGGGCATACATGTCAGGATCATTCATTGAAATACATCTATAAAATTTCCTTTCCAAAAAAAAATTGTTACGGTAAAGAGCTACAAGGTGTCTTTTGATAGCTTTTGGAATATTATGCCTAAGTTTGAAGTGATGACATGTAGACTTTCTCTTGGGGATTTTGATTTTGTGTGAGATCATTTAGAGAAGTTCAATTTTATGGAAAAGAGGATATTTATTTCCATATGGGAGGTGGTAATATGGGTCGTTCGGCCATAATATCGGCTTGTTCCTCTTGTTCATCTAAGATGTATGTTGTGTTTCTCCACTGGATGGGTGTTTCCTTTGTTTCAAAAGTGAAGCTTCTCAAACTACTAATTATATCAGTTTGTTCTCCCTCAATTAGTTCAAATTTTGGTTGAATGATAGTGAGTGTAAAGTTAGGTTATTCAATTGGAGCAATCACATGCCAAATGGTCATGTGTGGTTCAATTTGTCAATTTATCTTGCTTAAATGAGTTTCTTTTTACCATAATCACTTTGTCTTTTTTAAGCTCAAATTGAATGTCTATGTCAAAAACATCATAAATTTCACAAAGTCCATTTTGTGAAAAGGATGAAGTTAAGGGCATAGTTACCTAGGCTAACTTTGGGAAGTATGGATTGAGATGTAAACCAAAATATTTAGAAGTCTCTAAGAATAAATCCTTAGGACAAGCATCAATATCAAGGTTTTGTCAAAGGGTATCCATACTTAGACCAAAGGTTTTGAGATTTTGAAAATACTTGTTAATGTTTGTTTACAATTTTTTTGGAACCAATCAATTTTTAAACTGACTCACAAGCATGAACAATCCTAGATAGGTGTGTATATCTTAGTAGGCTTACATCATCCCCTAAGAGATGATTAATCTATGAAGATGAAATGGGAAAATAGGCTATGTCAAGGAAATGTAACATCTTGACATGCCAAGCAAAGGAATCCCTTCCCCATTTTCTTTATTGCCTCAATCAAAAACTAGACATGGTAAGTAACTTCTTGGAGTGGTGATTCTCTAATACACTTCAGGGAAAATGGTGAGCCACGAATAACAAGGTTCATAATTCAGACTTTCAGGATAAACTAATGTTATACATGCGACGAATTCAATCAATGAAGAGGACTCCCAACCCTTAGAAACATCTAAGGGTTTTGACATATCACATAGATACTAGAGGAGATGATTGTCAGTATAGTGTAACTACACTAGCTAGTCAATGAATTTTGTCATGCCAAGTATTTATATCACAAACCAAAATGAAAGCACTACTTGGGTCATTCCCTCTCTCAAGTTGGGAGGAAGACCCTCTAAAGCTAACACATGTTGGAAGTATAAAATTATTTTTGTCACCCAAGATTTCCAATAGGCACGAGAGGAGAGGATAAGTGCTTCCAAGAAGAAAAATTATACTTGTGTGTTTGTCTTCACCCAAGATCACACGAAGCACAAGGGGAGTAGATACAACAAGCCTACTTAAGCAATGTAGACACATGTTCATTTTTATACATCATAGTAAAATAAGTTCATTTTAAGCACCAATTTGAAGTGTGGAAGTTGTGTTCAATTTTAAACCAACAAACAAAATGATGTGAGGGTTCAGTTTTAACCAATTTGAATGTTATTTTAAAGAACAAAATAAATCTAATTTGGTCCTAAAACATGAAATAAAAGCATCATAAAATGGTTATAATCACCCCATGAGTGTCAAAATACTTGTTACAATTATACAATCAATAACAAAATGCTCCTTCGCTTCGAATTTTATCATCCAAACCTACAAAACAAATTAGCCTAAAAAACCAATAAAAGAATTTAGAGACATGTTAGTGATTAGATAAAGCAAAAAAAATCAAACACATGTCAAAAAATCAAGTTCTATTCTATTTACCAGTAATTCGCAACGCTGAAATAAATTGTGTCGCTGAAATTTATCAATAGCATCATTGTATAGGATATACGTCGCTATATTGAAAAATCGATAGTGAACCTCTACAGTAAATAGGGAGGTCAATTATGTCACCATATCAATTGTGTCACTAAAGAAAAATGCATTCTTCATTAAAAATTAATTTAGCATCGCTATATTAAAATGCGGTGACAAAATTAATTATGCGTCGCTATATTAATTATGCATTGATAAACTAAAATCACGGGTGTGTCATTGTAGAGCGACGCGCCGTCAAATATGTCAATGGATAATCAATAGCATTGGTGTACCAGTAAACACAAGGAAAATAGAAATTTGGAGAAAAATTCATCATATAGTTTATTTTGAACCCTCCTTCTATCCCCAAAATGTGATCGACAGATTAGTATGGGCTAACTACACTTGATCCATGAGGATTCAAAGTATATTCGAGCCACTAATAATCAGTCCAATAAGATCAATCAATAAAAAACTAAACTAGGAATCCATTAAAACTAACATATTAAACCATGAAAGCTCTAAAAACACCTATTCTAATTCATTGAAACTTGTCCTATTGGGGGGTGGTGTCACATTGATGTGGAATGGTGACCCTTTCCCAATCTCATGGATAATGAGCCTATTTTGATCGATTCTATTGAAGAGAATCGACGAAACTGATGAAAGATGTGTATGAAAACATGATTTAGATGCTAAATTAAGATGATGCAAGCTATTTTAACATGATTTAGGCCAATATGATTGATGTAAGTGTATTTCAAGCTATCTAAATGGATTTTAAGCTAAAAATATTGAAAACCTAATTACACAATATACTAAATGGATAAATTTATGTTATCATGGAATCCATTAATGGAAGCTAAGCTAATGATGGAAGTATATTAAGCTAAAAAATGCTAAATAAGTGCTAAATATGAGTGCAAGTGAAGGTGATTTTAACAACATAATTTTTATCTTAAAATATGGATCCATTTGTCTCCAAATAGTGACCTATTTATAGGAGGAAAAATGAGAAATGAAGGGTTAGGATTAAAAATATTAATTAATGGTCAAAAAGGAAGGAAGATGGAAGCATGGATCATGTATTCTCATCAATGGATGAGAATCAATGATCACATGGATCAATAAAAGGATCAAGGGTTCACATTCTTCCAAACAAAAATGAGAATCAATGATCACATGGATCAAGAAAAGGATCAAGGGTTCATATTCTTCCAAACAAACACACTTTCAAAAATATTTCCCAAAAGTTTGTTGAGAGTTTGTTTTAAAAGGGAATATTCCCCTTTTTCAAATGAGTGAAGAAAGAGAATATTCGAAGAATGTTCTCATGGGTGAGGGAAATTAGATATTTAGCAAATTAAAACAAAGTTTTAATGTGCAAAAGGGGAAGGAATATTCTATGGGAATATTCCTTTTGGAGGAATGTGCAAAGGAGGAACATTTCCTTGAAATATTCTCTTGCAAGTGGGAGGATTAGTAATTGGATAATTAAATAATGTTAATTATGCGATTTTAGAAGAATTATATGATATTCATTAAATAAATGATTTAATGAAAAGGGGAGATATGATATGACATTTAATTAAATAACTTGGTGTTATTTACTTAAATGAGGACTTTAGGGATTAAATTAAATTATTTGATTTATTCAATTTAATAAGACAAAATTTTAGTGCAAGAGGGGGGAATTAACCCTAATTAGGTCGATTAGATTAATAGATGAAAATGACATAATTAATTAAATAGTGATGCAAATTTAATCAATTAAGCAAAAATAGGATGGGTTTCAAGATGAAATGATGTTAGTATACCTGGTTTGAGTACATGATATCATTAAGGATATTTTATAATGTCTACACATACATATGCAAAGATTTAGATATTGTAATTGATTTTAGATGACCCTTCATCCACAAGGTTCTATAAAAGTAATTGTGAGGAGATTTTAGAGAGTTTAGTTAGGAATAGATAGTCATTAGGAGGTGTGCATGCATATTTTGGGGACACTTTAGTAGTCATCCTTGAAAATATGAGGGTTGAGGTTTCAGGTGATGTACCTTTGAGCACAGTCCAACTTAGAGTGCCAAAGGAAACTATCAAAACTGAATGTTTCCCCAGTATTCCACTAGATCTCAAATGAGGGGGTATCGGGTTATTAGGTGCATATATCCTAGGATGGCCCAATTGATATATCCACAATTTCTTGTAGCACACGGTCGTTATCCGAATAACAACCAAATTCTATTATATTTTGCACAACAGTTATACGTTGAGGTCCATTTAGGCCTCAACATTAACTATTTGGATTTACCAAGTCATTTGGGGTAGGGGCATGGTAGACTCTATGATAGGGATGCATATTCACATGCAAATTGACAACACTCGGATTATAGGGTATTGGTTGGGTAGAGGATGTTTGCCATTTCTCCATCCATCAGCCCTATTGGAGATCAAGTTGGCATTGCTTCCCAATAGGAAGCGATTGACATTATTGTTGATATTGTAGTCCAGGCTCAACAGATATCTACATATCATGTGGGTTGATATTTGATGAGATAGACACATAGATCATGGCCTGTTGATTTAGATGTATATGTTATGATAGGAATCCCATATTCAACTGATATAGATTGAGTTGCACATGATTCCCATATTATAAGGGATACATCTTATAAATTTTTTGGTGACCTGATGAGAGCTTATGGTGTGATCTAATCACAATTAGGGATCCCCTTGGTAGAAGTCACCTCATTTTTGGGCTAGTGTTACAATGGAGATTTCTAAAGTCTAGTACTTCAGTCCTAACATTCTCAAACTAAAAAACCTCTTATTTAGTGTTAAGAGATGACAAAAAATTAAGAAACTAGGTCTAGTGCTTTCTTTATTTAAATATGTTTACATCAAAATTATAGATCAAATTATAATTTATATTACAAAATAAGAATTGGACTAGAACCTAACCTAAAATAACTCACTTGGAATATTTGGGACTAAAGACACAATCGAGAAATAAAATTAGGAAATGAGAAGCAAAAATATGAAAAACATAACTTATGCACCTAAAAATTGGAAAGTGGTGAATGAAATTAGGAAACTACCTAGTGTTAAATATTTATTAAATTTTGTTAAAGAGATGAACAAAATTAAGAAACTACCTAGTGTTTTTCTTTATTTAAATATTTTTATCAAGTATAGATTAAATTAGGATTTAGATTAGGGGTGGGGGCCCTAGCTTGGTTGGCTAAATATTTCTTGTTGCAGGAGGTTGGTCATGAGGTGTAGTCTCCCCACCCCTGTGGTACCGGAGGGCATGTCGCGCCAGTGCCGCCGGTCATGTTAAAAATTTTACCAGGCGCACTGCAGTTTATAGGGGGTTGTGCTACCCGATTCCTGCAATCTAATAAATAAATTAAAAAAAAGGATTTAGATTACAAAGCATTGCTAACCTAACCTAAAATAGGAAAAATATGACTTATGCACCTAAAAATTGGAAAGTGATTCAACATGAAAATATTTAGACATACTACATTTAGAGGTCCTTGGAAATTTTTAAGGTTGTCTTATGGATGCTAGCAATGACATGAAAATAGATATAACTTAGTAATTTACCATAGGTTACATGGCCTTGGACATAATGGGATAATACCTAGGGTGTATGTATATTGGGCATGAAAATTGAGGTTCTAAGGTTTGAGATGGATAAGAGATGAATGTAAAGAGTGCTTGCACAACAAAATCATTGTTTCAACACGAAATTCTTGTGGATGCATGATGATGAGAAGTGGAAGAAGAGGGATCTATTTATAATATGTTTTCTAAGGGTTTTAGGGTAGGTGAACATTGGATTTATGATAGGTGGATCATAAATGAGACACATATTAATTTTGGTGGCTAAAAATCATCAAAATTATCCCCTCTAATCAAGGAATGTGAGAAGATATGGCTAGTACATGTACACTAGGGGTGTGACTTTAATATTTAATTCTAGGAGGCTTTGTTTGATAAGGAATTCTAAGGAGATAAATTTAATGCATGCTAAAGGTGAATGTGCATCTTATTTATTATTAGGGAGGAATTAATAAGGGGACATTCAACTCAAATATAAGATGAATAAGGATAAACATGGCTAGATAGAGATAAAATAAGGCTAAAAAATATACAAATTGGACATCTAAAATGAGTGTAAAACATAGTAAAAGAAGTTGTGAAAACAATTTGATCTTATTGATCCTAATCTTATATAAAACTTGATTTAATTGAAAAAATCATAATTTATAATATAAAATATGTATACCTTCTTTTTGAGCTTTTTTAGCATATTATCTTTGTCTCCTTTCATGCAATTGTTGTTTCCTTTCTTCTGAATGATATTGTATAGTCTTATTTTTCCTATTCTTTGGATTTCTCATCTTCTTCAAGTTGAAAAATATGATCTTGATAACTCTTTTCCAATTCCACATTCTTCTGAATTTTTAAAACACTTGCAAAAAAGACCTTTTGAACACACCTTGTGAATTTTCCTTTATTTTTTGATATTAAAATCATAAAATTGACCTTGTATGTATACATGCAATTCAAATAGTCATGTTCTTTTTGAACATCAGCTAATATAGCCTTCATTCAAAGGTTGACCACTAAATTAATATAAATATTATTTTATTGTATAACCTTTGTTCAAAGATAATTTAATAATCATTTGTTATCTTGGCAATAAGGCCTTCGACCAAAGGGAAAATCTTCATTTGAAGGTACCTTCGACCGAAGGGCCTTAGCTAGATAGCTTTGGCTAATGCATCAAAATTTTCTTAGAAAATTCAGTTTCAAACCCCAGGTTGAACCTTTAGATGTACTTGACAAGTTATTTTACAAGATCGTAGCCCTCGAAATGAGCTTTCTAGCAAGTATAGATTTGATATGTTTTAATTTTATCATGTATTTAATTTTTAATTTTTACTGAACATATATTTTTCACTGAACATCAAGCTTTTCATTCTACAGAGGTAGAAAATAGTAAACCATTGTAAAAAAATCAAAAAATACCTTTGCCCCGAGTATTGATGTCCTTGTTTCACTAAAAAAGTGGATTTTGATATATACACAACAAGTTATGTTTGACAACATACATCTATGTCCAAATTATAGTTATAGTGACTTCAAAAATTAATTAAAAAAATATGTAACAAAAAATTATGAAAAAATATTATTGCCCTAGATAGTGATATTGAGAACCTATATTTTTAAAATTAGAATTTTTTCTTTACAGAAAAAAAAATTATGTTTGACAACATAAACGTTACTTTTTGATAATGTTGTTTTCTATTTAAAACTAGTTATTAGAGGAGATGTTGAAAGATTCATGATTTATTTTAGAAAAATTAAAAATATATATATATAGAATCTACACATAAATTGCCACAAATCACTGGTTCGCATCATCTTCAAATTCTTAACGATTTGTCTGCTATAGGTCTCAAAAGGTGAAGATTCAATTAAAAATATTGATATAAATGTCCATCTTGGCCAAAAAGTGAGACACGGTATTGTGATTTCACCTCATATCCTTGTACAACCTCTAGATGATGTCTTTAAGTGTCAACTAACCAAAAATAAGTTAGCAACTTTGTAAGCTTGTCCTCTTCCTTCACCTATAATATGTCTAGTATTACATCAAAATGGAAGTGGTTTACCTATCTTTGTCATGAACAGTATCTCTAGAAACTACAAAATCTACTTTTTTTTATATACCCACACTTGCAATAATGTCATTGGCCTTAGCTATGTACTACCACTATCCATATATATTTATAAATCATCATATAAGTGGACAACATGCATCGACCCTAAGCAAATAGTTGCTAATACTACTAAATCTTTCATACAATGAACTAGCCCATAAGAAATAGTTGAACCCTTTCTATCTAGAAACAATAAGATGTGAATAGACATAAATAACTACTTTCATCCATGAGATGTATCTCCAAGAACTATATCTCACTATTTCATGTCATCTTTGTTGTATCCCTCACAACTTGTACACCAAAAGCATAAATCTTGATCTTACTACAATGTTATGGGGTAATTTTCTTATACTTTCCTACCACTCACTTGTGGTCTCATAATTCACCAAATATACTAAAGAGTGATGCCCATATCACTAGTGGGGTGATGAAATGTGTGTATCAAAATCCCATTACTCTACAAGAGTGTTGAACACACAAACATCATACAATAATGGAGGTAGATAAAAAAAAATCTTAAACCCCACACTCTATAATAGGGCCCAATCTTTGTATGTAGTCTAAGTTATCCCTTATAAGTTATCAATCTAGTCATTTCTTAATTTCTCTAGGATCTCCAACTCATTCTACATCCATAAATTCACACCCAATTTTTGGTAGTCTAATATTATTAATAATATTAAGCATAATGTATTTGAACATAACCTATTAATAATATTTACATTACTATTTCATTACCACATGTCAATTTAGGCTAATGGATCAAACTCGCATACAATGCATTCTCACAATTTAGTCTTGTAAATAATGGTTTGCATCCACACAAAGTGGATTTGTTCCATGGGTCATATAAATCAATATAAAACATTTATTACCGCAATTGTTTTATTGAGAAATTGTTTATTAAACATATGACTATAATTGTTGAATACACTTTCATGGGCAATATTTTAAGATTTCATTACCTATTATTACATCATCTTGATCACTTTTGGATGATGGTTATCACTTACACCTTACTTGATCCCCAATAGGGTTTGTTTCTCAAGTATTAAGACACCTTTAAGCCCATTTTATTATAACACCTAAATATAATTATTATTAATAGTTACTACATGCCTTTTCACCCTATTACCTTTTTCACCTCACATTTAATTCCTTATATTTTTTGGATGCAACCAATTTAAGTTGGGCATATATTGTCGTTAAATATTTTTATAGTTCAGATTTCAAATGATGTCTTATATCAAATAAAGACTCATCACCATATTTATTTAGAGTTTATACTATTTTGTAGAGACACTTTTGCATCACAAAGAGCTTTATCACATCATATTACCACATTGTCACATAATATGTAATTTATCACAATGCAACATCATGTGGAGTTTTATTACTGTTCCACCCCATCTTTGAATTACAACTTACTTTTCACCTAATGTTAAAAAGCATGGATGATTTGCATAATTATGCAACTTTGAAAGATGAATGTTATGATGAATTACATGCAATGTAATGGTTTTATGTATTTTAATGGAAATATTGATGAACATGCAATGAAATGGATGCTATATAAATGGTATGGCTAACTACGTGTTTGTTTTCTAAGTGGATATACAAGAAGGATTTCGCTCCCTCCAAAAGCAGAGGGGGAGTATCACCCGAGAGAAGGGTATGGATAAGGACTGGATATTAAAGCCATCTAAGTTCATTGTTTGTTCATATGTTGGGTTTTGGATACTTTCAAAAATGAGTAAGTTTAATCCTAAGTTGTGTCTCTTGATTATGTAACCTAGGCCGAGTCAAACTTAGTTTCCTTATAGAAAGATATAGGATTATAAGTATTTAATTATTAACATTTTAATCGTTAGAAATTATTATTATCAAAATTGAATTAGTATCAATTTTGTCGTTATGTTATTGGTATATGAAAATGATCATGTATATATTAAGGTATATGTGTATGCATTAAGATCAAATGGTTTCATCGTTTTGATATGAATATATATATAAAGTATGTTTAGATACATGCATACATATATATTTATACGTAAAGCTATATATGAGTATGAATATACATGTATATAAGTATTTGTATATATATGTATATATACATATATGTATATATATGATGAGGGCTACACCACCAAAACCACACAAAACACAACAATAGATACCAACACAGAAGATGCGAGACAAAAAATAACCCACTTCCAATTATTTTCATAAAAATGAAATTATAAATTCAAAACTTACATGCTACAGCCTCATGGGCTTGATTCATTACAACAAAATCAACTCTAAAAGAAAAACTATTATTCAGAGCCACAATTTGCACTAATGGAGCCACCTTCTACAACCCCCCACTTAACCCTTTTATTTTACCCCAATAAGCACCCTAGAATGTTCTAGAAAGTGTAACTTTCCCTTTTGTTTTGGCACCAAAAGTCTCGTCGTTTGATTTCTGGTCTAGGAAGAAATTTTAATGAAATTCACTTTTTAGAGGGGCAACTTTGCGGGGCCACAACTTTTGATCTGAGTGTCTAATTTTCTATTATTGCATATTATTGGAAAGCTCTCAAAGAGATCTGCAACACGTGAACTTATCGTAGGTCGGTTCAGCTACTTTTCAAGTTGTTTCGGGGCCTCTAAAGTTTTATATTTGAATTTGAAGCTACATTGGAGAAATTTCGTAGGATGAAAACTTTATTTTTTCCCAAATCGTTCAAGGCATTGTGGTGATTCTTTCATGACCAGAAATGTTTTTCAGCTCTACTCCTTTGGGTAAATTTTCAGGTCCATACGATCTCGTTTGGGCCGACTTACTAAAAATAGTAAGTGACCGTTTTTTGCTATTTTTGACTCTTGACTATCTTATGCCCCTTAAGTGCCATCATGGAACCCAAAAAAACTAAAGAAAATAAAGATAATAATTCTTTTGGGTGATGCAAGATTGCCCTACATTATTGGATGCTCCTACATAAATATATATAAGATAAGTGATATAATAATAAGATTTGTATCTTATCTATAAAATATTGCAAAGAAATGATATTATGGATTAAAGGTCTTTGAGAGGAAAAAGCTTCAATTGAAGGCTTATGATAAATGATATATTTATGAGGCTTGAAAAGCCATAATTATAGACCTTTCTAGAAGGTTGAATGGTATAGCTAAATAATAGCTATTTGAATGCAAGTAAGTTACAAATAATAAAACCATGAAGTGGCTATAGATAAATCATAAATAAGGCATGGAAAATTCTATCACGTGGGAAATGATAGGGGTGTAAGCCTTAATAAAACCAACTGTAGTTTATAAACTTTTAAATTTATATATTAATAGAAGCATGTGCATGTTTTTCAAGGCTCTCACACCAATTAAAAGGCAGTTTAAATAAAAAATAATAATGATTATGAACAGCCACAAAGTGGCGAATGAGTTGCAGTTATAAAGTATTTAAAACAACAATGAAATTTTCTTGGGTCAACCCATTAAAATGGGTGACTAAGTTAGCATGTTGAATGTTCTTACCAACAAATCTGAAGGTGGTTGAAAAGAATTTTAAAGTGCCTATTTTGGAGGCAGCTTCATCAACCAATATGTGAGATTTTCCAACCACTTAGTGGCAAGTATTTGCAAATATAAGTAGACTCTTTTGAGTCAATGGAAGGCATAATTTCAACATGGGAATTTAAGCAGGTTTTGGAAGAGTGGTTTTTAATTGTTTTGCAACCTTCTACAAGCATGGAGAGTAGAGTCTTTAAGACTCTTAAATCTCATTTTTAATGACCTTGAACTATGAATGCATCGTGGCTTTTGAAAGGAGGCAATTATCAACATAAAAGTGGTTCTAATTTTGCATAAAAGAGGTGCCATATTTGGAAGTACTGGGAAGCATTAATGTGGAGTATTTTTTTCTATAAAATCCAGAAACTCACAAATTGTTTTAGTTAGTTACTAAGCATAGTAGAGACACAATGATTGTGTTTATTGTTTTTAAGCTATTAGATTCTAAAGATCAATTTTAAAATAGTGTTAGCAACATAATAGAGATATAATTATCATTTCTAAGCAAGTGGATAGTTTTATTGAAAGTGGAGGATAGAGAATTGGAAAGCTAGGGGTCTCAAGAGGCAGTTTGTTACAGTAAATAGTTAGAACTACAGACATGTTCTATTTGTTTTCTAAACTAGTTATTATCTTGTGTGGAAGTTTGAAATAAGATTGTTGTGTATGATAAGAGAAAGAGAATCATATGAATGTTTATGAGTATGAGCATATAGAGTCTATAACTAGAAAGATACTTTTTACGTATTATATATGTAATCTATGGTATATGGGTCATAACTAGAAATATGGTTCATTTGCTAGGTTAATAGCAGTTTTACTGTGTATTTTTTGAAAAGAGTTAAATAAGAAATAAAAGTATGTTTTACTATGTGAGTATGAGAATTTGGGGATTCAGCATGTGAATCAGTTGCTTGTTATCTTGATATTATTACATATCATAAACCCCATCATATTTTTGTGATGAATTGTGAACCCAACCTTATGAATCATAAATGAGTATTTATAACATGATCAAGAGGAAGTAATCCTCTTTTTGGCTCAAACAATGATATTTCCATGATTGTATGACATGATGTTAATATTATCTGAATGACCATGTGTATGTAAAGATGGTGGCATAGTGTCATCATTATATGTCTAAATAGCCTAAGAATGGGTGAATGGTAAACCTTATGGGTTTGGTAGGGTTTGAGTTAGTGGTAGTAGCCTAGACCCACATGTTACAAAAACATAATAAGGGAACTCATTATCCATGGTGTTATATCAATCCAATTATTTTGACCACCTTAGTGGGTATGATTTTATGAATATAAATCTTATGATAGTAGAACTAGTTGTTCTACATTATGGTAAAATCATAGGTCAGATAAATTTCTCCAGGCTGAGTACGGTGGGTGAACATATGACTTCACTCCAAGAAAGTAGTGATTGTATATTACAAACACTTTGGCCAAAGTGAGTGCATAGTATCTCCTTACAGTTGTCAATTCACTATATTCCAAATACTTAACACAATTAGAATTTTCATTCATAGTTGGAAGGTCTCCATAGTTGTTTGATGGTATTGGTTAAGTAGGGTACAACGATAGAGTTCAGATGGCTATTACTAGGGGTTTCTTAACCATTTCCTTCATTGAATGGTAGGGCCACTTCCAATTGAGAAGGTGTGCAGGGAACACTAGTTTGTGGTTGGAGGTAAAGCACTTGGGTGATTCTCTCCCTCTTGCAGATGACATATGCAGTCTTGGGAGACAGATAGAAAGAAAGTATCTAGATATGGATCTCTAACCTTGTTCCTCAATATCAAATGATTATGTTACTTATTTAAAATTGTTCATGTGGAAAAAGTTAAAAGAAAAAACAGTTTATTATTTCTAGTTAAAAAGTGAAATTTAATTTTATTATGCTATGCTTTAGAAATTAGTTATACAATTGTAACTTTGAATTATTGAAGGAAAAAATTTATGTCCTATTTTTATAGAATAAGTACTTTTTACTTTTTGGTTAAAATTTCAAGTAAATTCCTTGTTATAAGGTTGTGGTTGTTACATGTGGTATTAGAGCTACAAGTTTCCACACTTTGGTTCTATTAGCTCACTAAGTAGCTATAAATTCCAATAGTAAAATGACTAATATTTGGATATCCATGTGCTAGAATGGTGAGGTTAAAAATGACTACTAGGAAATTAGTTGTTGGAAATGAGAGGTATCTTAAATCCAAGAAGTAGTATTGGGATTTAATCAAAACTATAGAAGGAAACAATCATGATGGTGAGATATGGCTTGGAGACAAGGAAACTTTCAACAATGTCGTAAAATTCATTAGTTAAGAAAAGGAGTTGAAAGAAGCAGCCAAGGTAATAGCTCACATTCACCTAGACAAGGCTGAAAAACCATCTCCATCTAGATACAAGTCAAATAAACCATCTCCATCTAGATATATGTCAAGAGAGTGTAGTGTTAACATTCCTCTGAACAAACCCATAGGTTTGGGAGAGCACATGCGTCTGCATCCCCTACCCAAAATTATAGTAATAAACTATGAAAGTGAATTTGATGGTGTAACACCTCTCTAACTCCAACCTGGGTAAGATGGTATTTTAATTTTGATTTAACATTCTAAATGTATCATAATGAGATTAGACATTGATGATTATGCGATAGGTTACCATGATTAGTTATTATGGATTACATGCTTAGTTATCATTGCTTTTGTATGATTATGGATAGGAAGGGATGATGTCATAACACTCATATCTGAGAGACTTACGATATCATGACCCTCTTCCTAATGATTGATGTGTTTCAGCTATATGATATATGTTATATGTGCATGTACTTTGACGTGTAATTGGAGTGATGCAGGTATTGAGTATCGACTCCACCTAGGTTCACAGGCCTGAGCGTACTCTTATTCCCCAATGGTGGTAACTAGAGGTAGTCATTCAGGCCAAAATTTCCCTACCCTAGCCCTCTATACCTCTTTAGTGCAGTGCTCCTGTGTTGTCTTACCATCCGGTTACCTAACAGTAATGTCTGAAGCACCTTTCAACCATATGTCCAGGGCACCTTTTAGTTGTATGTGGTTTTCTGGTATGCCTTGTTGAGGTATTTGGTCTTGGTCTTTCTTTAATATTTTGTGATTGTATATATATTTATTTATTTAATTTGGATTGTCGGTGTTGTGATGTGGTTCCATTAGTATCTTCACGTTTTTTTTTATGGTATTTTATGATGGTTAAATTGATGGGGATTTGAATTGTTATTCCCTTGAGGTTTTAAATATTTTATTGAAATGATTTATTAATCTTTTGGGGCAGCCTTGTGCAATTTTAATTTTTCTTAAATTGTGACCTTAATTAATTGTTTCTTTTGGGGGAGCTTTAATAGCTAGTTTATCTAATCCTTTATTTTTCATTTTTGTTGGGGTTTTGGAAAACATAAAAAGGGAAAAGAAAGTATTGTTTTGGGGATCATTATCTTTTGGCAGAGAAGCAAATTGGTTGTTTTGGATGGAGAAGAAAAACCCATGATTTGAGCAACTGAGGTTGGGAAGGTTGTGAAGGTTTTCTGAGAAGAAATTTGTGGGTGGTAGATTGTTGAAATCAGCGCGCCATTTCTTACTTCTTGTCCCGATTTGGAGATTGATTGTGTCTTCTTCTTTTGGAATTCCACCATTTACATTTTGGAGCATATTGAGGTATTTATCTATTGTTCTTCAATCTTATGTGGTTGGTAATTTGGGTATTCTCTCATGCTTCTTGTATGGCTAGTATTTTTCTAATTTGAGTTGTTTTAATTTACGAAAATTGGAGGAACTCTTCCATTTCATTTTTGTATGGCTTGGGGTTTGAATGATGGTTATTTTTTTAAAACATAATTTTCTACTCATTAACCTCTTGATGAAAACAAATTTTAAGAGTGGATTTTATGTAGAAATGCCAAGATCTCAACTAGGTCTTTGGCAGATTTTTAATTTGAACACTTTTATTTTTTGATGATTTTCTTACCATCTGTTTAAATGTTTTTTCTTGATATTCATATACCACCTGCTAAAAATTTGAAATGAAGGTTGGTTTTGTGTCCACATGCCCATATCTCAACTGGGTTTTTGTAGATTTAATTTCTGGGCACTTTCATTTTTCCATGCATTTTCTTGCCCAATTGGCCAAAATGGCATTTTCTGAAAAGCACCTCTTGTTTTGGGCTAAACTAAAAATTCGAAGGTGGTTTTTAATTAGAAACACCAAAATCTGAACTGGGTCTAGCTTAGAAATTCAATCCAGACACTTTGAATTTTTATGTAATTTTGATGCCTCTATTTCATGATATATTCAGTTGTTAAATGAGTTTTTACAGCAATATTGTCTTGGCTGCTTTAAATGGTTTCTTTGACAGAAAATTATTTCTTTCCCTTTTATCTCATGTTACTTGGATCCCTCATTTAGTTGAATGATAAGAGCTTAGGTCTAGGTAAAAGAGTGGTCATATGGAGTGGCTCTCTACGGGCCCGAGGCCTGCAAGTGGCTACCAAGGGAACTAGTAACAGAGTTAGAGCATACAAGTGATAACTAAATAAAAATAATGGGGTAAAACACTAATAAGCTAATGAGTCCTTGTGCATGACCTTGAGTGCTTGTAAAGGCTAAGGATGCACTCGAGAAGGCCTATCTGTTTGTAGGACGTTGAGTTATCCGTCTACGGGGCGTTGATTTGGGCATGGTTGAGTCACCTCATCTGATTTGTAATCTTGCATCTTGTATCTTAGTAGTCTTGAGTAGCACCTAACATGATAATGTATGAGTATCTCCATGTTATATTTTCTTTATGCATTGTATGATGTGTTTGCTCCGTGTCTGATGTGAGTGTTGGCCATATGTTACCCTTGCCTTGTTACTTTTGCTTGGGCCTTGTGACTACCTCTGAGCACGGTGGGGTGGTCTCTCTAGAGTCCACATGGTAGGGAGGTGTTTCCACTGCCATTGGGGACCGGTGTACAGGTCTGGAGTACCGGTTGGAGTTGATCTCTCTCTCTCTCTTGTATTTGTTTATCATATTTACTCATGTATATGCTTTTGTGTATATATCTTATCAAATGTTGTATCTTGTTCATGGAAATGCTATTGTATTCATACTTGTTCCTTTATGCACATTTTACTCTCTTGAGAGAGAAGATAATCATAAATTAAATGAGAACATATTTGATGTTTTATTTGGTTTGCAAGTTTCGATGTTGGTATCGAACTTGATTGTTCTATGATAATCCTTAAGTCCTTTTCTTTCATTAATTTTCATGTTTAAATGAGATCCATGGTTGTGTATTTCTTCATTTTGGTAGGCTTCAAAGATTTCAGAGCACCGGTGCCTTCTGTTGCTACCTTGTGTGTTGCAGCAATAGGTATCGGAGCAGTGAGCTCTAGAACTGCAAGTTCCAGAGCACCGGTGCCCTCTTTTTGCTGACCAGTGGGCAGCAACAAGTTTTGGAGCAGTGAGCTCTAGAACTACAAGTTTCGGAGCATCGACACCCTCTGTTTGTTGACCAGTGGGCAGCAATAGGTTCCAGAGCACTGGTGTCTTATGTTGCTGCCTTGTGTGTTGCAGCAACTGGTTCCGAAGCAGAAAGCTCCGACGCAACTTTTGGAGCTATCCTGCTTGCTCCCGATTGGATTTCCTCTAGAGGGTGGATTAGTCCTCTCCTTGGGATCATACTTAGGGTCTTAATTGGCCATGGTTGTTGTCATTTTATCGGTTTGGCAACTAATTTATGTGTATGTTAGTCCTTTTTTTTAAAAAAAATAAAATTATCTTGTCCCTTTTGGCTCTTAACTTCTGAGGGGTTCGTAGCGGGATGTTACATCTAGTATTAGGGCCCATGTTCACACACTGGGAGTTCTGGCGTACATGAGCCTTCTATGTTATGTTGTGTTTGGTGTGTGTGGCATGAGCTTGTCATATTGTTTTCATAGTCTTGTTGATTTGGTTTCATGCCTTAGTATGGTGTGTAGATTGTCCTTGTGATGACCTATTTTGATGTGTTCCTTATTTCTTTAGGATGCCCCTAGGGGTAGAGCCAGAGAAAAATTTTGAGGTAGAGCCAGAGGAAAAGTTCAAGGTAGATCCCATGTTGCAGCACTGGGATCCCTCCTTATGGTTGATACCTTCTTAGTGTGTTGTGTGTGGTGGATGGCAACAAGTGATGTTGTTTCCTGCCCTTGCATGTCTTGTTGAGGAATGCTTTGGTGAGGGTTAGTTAGACCCTCAAGCCTACCAAGAAGTGTATTATGATTGATCTTCTTGATGTATGGCTTTTTTATTGCGTTAAGGGTGTGACCCTGGAGTGGTTCCCTAGTGTGGTTGTACCCCATGTGGTTGCAGTGTGCTCATGTGTGTATTCCAAGTGCTTGTTGGGCGAGATAGTCAGAGGAACTCTTGCCTTGAGTGCCTTAGTATGGTGTTTTAGAGGGTTGAGCTTCCCAACCTTGTATTTTATTGTGGATGAATGATGCCTCCTAGGCCTTGCCTTACCCTACAGGATTGAATTGATTCCCTTGGTTGAGAGTCTCCCAAGGTTGAGATTGATTGCTTCCCTATATCCTTTGTTGTGGGTGGGTGTGTTGGACCTTAGCTTGTTGAGGGGTTGTAGGTGACATGTGTTGCCTAAAATTACCCTTGCTTGGTTTCTTAGTTCTTATTGTTGGAAGGTTTGTTTGATGGTGAGGGTGTCAAGAAGCTTTGTTTGTGTGCATTGCCTTTTTGTTCTTTACCTCCTTGTGCGAGTGATTGCTAGATTGACCTTAAGTGGTTATGGAGTTTCTTTCGCATGTTATATTGAGATTATAAATATGGTAATAGAAAATTAATTATCATGTTGTCAGTTCATAGAGATTATTGCATGCTCTCTTATGATTGATGCATTTGTGTGAAAGTGGTTATGTTATGATGAAACCATGTTTGCGTTCGTGTCGGTGTCAGAATTGTAAATCTCCCTCTCCTTCACTCTCTTCTCATTGGTTTAATGAAGATGCCTATCTTTGAGTGTGTGGTGTATTGAAATCCATTGTATGCTTATTTCTTATGAGCATATATTTATGCATTCATGAAGATTTGTTTTATTAGATCAAACCTTGGGTAAAGGACCTAAGTCCCCAGGTTGCATTCATAATCATGGAACATGTATGAATATGAATAGAAAATTATTCTACATTAAGTAAAAACTTAGAGAAAAAGGGAATAATGAATCCATTGCATGTTAGTGATAGATGCAAAATTTTAAATATATGTTGAAGTGATAATACTACACACCTTCTCTTGAGTAAAAATTGTAATGATATTGCATTGTGTACAGGAAATAAATGTGATTAACATATGTGTGTATTAAGGTGATTTATCACTTAATAATAGTGAATGTGAATGTGAGAATTATTATGGCATTGTTGATTTACTCCATGTCGCACTGTGATATATTGTATGCGATAAAAGTTGTAATTATAAAATTTTGTTTAGTGACATTATCATATTGAAAAGAAAAGATTGTATGGATGATTGGAGTACATGATCTTGGAAATTTTGTATTGACCTTGCATAATTAGAGGTGGATAATGGTTTTATTTTGGTAAGAGGAAATTGGAAAATTTACCCCCTACTATGTGAACATCTTGTATTAGTGCTCATGTTGAGTGTTTTGGATATCATGTGCTTGAGTTGTGTTCCCGTGGGATTGTGGTACAAGATACCCATCCATGGATGATATGATTTTGGAAAGGGAATCACACTAGTTATAGAAATATATGTATTTATGGTATATGATCTTTGAAAAGTAATGGATTTGAGTATGTAAATGTGATAAACCAGTAACTATGCATTGGTTGAGTGTTGTGAATACCCTGTACTTGCTTTGTGTGCCATGGATGGTGATACGGTGTACCCCTCCATGAGGAATATGTTGTATTTTAGGTATGGGATTAACCATACCATTATGTGTGCTTGTATTTTTATTACCTGATTGAGGGCCAACCCATGTGTGGTTGAAATTTATATACATAAGAGTAGCCAAAAGTTAGTTTTGTAGATTCTCTTCTTTTGGTTCTCTAGTCCCTCAGTCCATGAAGGGGTAGTAGCAGCCACAAAGTTCCTTGGGTGGAGTGTGCAGCATGTGCATATTGTGACACAGAGCAGTCTTAGCTCAACCGATCCCAAGGAAAGTACTCACTACTTCCCCTTATAATGGATCAAGGTACTTGATCCATATGTGCTAGTCTTTTGCCCAATTTTGAGTACAGCGGCACTGGTTTGTTAGTATTTCCTGGCTGCTTGTAGGGGAATCAAGTTGGCATTAGCGATTCAACCTCGTCCATATGAGAGGTGAGGCTCGAGTAGCCCCATATTTTTTTTTACTCATATATACCATATATGTACGTGTTTTACCACGATGCCATAGATATGATGCCACACCACACTGATGTTCTCACATAGTGTTGGTGATGATGCCACATGCTTAGACACGTGAAGGTGCACTAGGAGATTGTGTTATGATAGCCTACTTGTGTGATGAGCGTAATGGGGCCGCGTACACTTGTAGAGGGACACTCATGCTTGCTTTCGACAGTGTTTGGGTCAGTTAGCATATGGGTATGTCCTAGCCATGTATACCTCTGGCTATGGTGAGTACCTACGTGTGCCTTTCCCATGAGGTATTGCTATGCGAGGTGTGTTCTATGCATGCCTACTTTTGCAAAGCCATAGACACACTATCATGCGGCATACGACCAACACGTGCCTTCTTTGGCTGTTGTATGGCCATTCCGTGCTAAGATGCGATGCGAGATGGGCTCGAGGTGCACATCCCATGCGAGCAGCCAAGGAGTGCGTGGGCCACTTGGCGAGTCCATGCCGCATGACAACGCAATGTGGGGTGTATCCTAGGAGTATACCCCATGCCATATGGTTGGCATGCTCACTTTGCACCACATGAGGGGCTATTGCGATAGTCAGACGTTGTTCCCTCCTTCCTCCTTTGGTGGCTAGTATCTAGTCATGCAGTGTTGTACAATGCAATTTCAAAGATTGTGGACTTTCTCTATGGTTATTAATGATCTTCTATTGATTGTGAAGGTCGACACTTTGTTTATATCTGATTGTGATGGTTTAGCCAAACCTTGTGATCTTCATTTGCATGTAACTCTCATGGTTACATTTGGTTTAGTGTTGAAATTGCGCACATCTCTTGCTTTATTGCTGAAATTGAATCTTTATTAGATATTTCTTTATGATCTTTGGTGGCTAAACTAGTTTTCTACTTGTTGTTTTCAAATTTTGGTCATGTATCATATTGTGATTTCTCTCCAAGGACATATGAGGTGGAATTGGTGAGTGTATACGAGGAAGTAGACATAGGGAACCTGTTGATGGTGAAAATGACACAAACAACGTTTAAATAGAATATTTCTACTCTATTTCTCCTTAAAAAGAAACACAATATATAGTAGCCTAACTCCCAAGGTCCTGGTAGCTGGTTCTCAACTGTCTGGTGTCACTCAATCGGTCCATGCAACTATAATATTCAATGGGCCTTTGCTGGTAATGAGGAATGCAAGCAATGACTTATTCATCAAACTGTTTTTAATAAAAAAGGGGGTTTTTAAATAAAAGAAAAAGATAGATCAGGGCGTACATTAGTAAACATGAATAAAACTTATCTAATATCTAGACATATATCTTCAACAAAGAATGTTCTTCCAACAGATCAAAAAACCATCGCATGATACAATTTATAGAATAATCCATACTATTGCATGCATCTAAGGTGCTTAATTTAACATCACAAACACACATCATAAATATTTCAAAGACAAAAGAACACACTCTCATTCATTGCCAAGATCATAGATCAACAGACTTCAATAAACTCAATTCATAGATAATCTAATGAAATAATCTTTAAATCTGGTTTCTTCTAAGGATTTTCATCACAAAAGAAACACTTATGCTTCAGCACAATCACTAGCATACAAATAGATTATAATTCATCAACCTTACCCAATAAAACTCACTTCCAACACCATATTGCATAAAAAAAAACCTCTAATTATATTCAACTGTAAATAAAGTGACAAAGTATCTCTGTAAAAACTATGAAATTTTTTATCTTCGACTATCATGTGGCTAATCTTATTCTCATCAGCTGACCCTTACAATATGATACCTCATAGGTATTTATAAATATACAAAATCTAAAGTCCTTTCTATTTTAGGTCGATCCGCCCTTTTAGGGATTAAAGTCATCTTGGAAACTCGGTTAAACTAGAAGAAAAAAAAAGAGAGGAGAAAAGAAAACCATGTGCCCATAAACTGCCAATTATGCATGCAAAGGAGAAAAAAGAAAACCATGCATGCATGAGGTTATCAATTATGCATGCGAAGCCTACTCTACAATGTACTCATCATAATTGGAGAAGACTTGTTGAAGCACCTCCAAATTTGGCCCATCAACCCAACTATCTTCAAACTTGATCCTTTCTAGCTCTGCAGCAGCAAATCCTCTCATGTCTTTTAGCTTTGTTAACTCCCTCTTAGCTGCCCTTATCTCTTCTTTAATATCCATTAACTGATCTAACAACATATCTTCACCATCATTTCCTTTTTGCATGACCTCTTTAAACCTATCATCCCATTTCACCTTTATTTGGCTCAAAGGCAGACCCTCCTTTACTGGTATATTAACATTTACTATCACAGTAATAACTGCTTCCAATTCTTCAAACTGTTCATTCAGATCCTTGACAAAATCTTGAACTTCACTTTTATGCTTGTATAGAAAGTCAGACCTAAATCGAAGTATACTAGAAGTCTTCTCCAAGAAATCTTTATTGTCCTCTTCAAGTATTGACTGTTCTAGAAGAGTGGACTTTGACAATTTGCTAACCTCCTTCAACCTCTGACTATATCCTTTGTATTCCTCCTCCTATTCTCCCAATACTTTGACATACTGGTTCATTTCCTCTATTAGATCCTCTGTCATTTTGTGAACCTCAAAACTGTTGTCTAGCACCTCACTTATTTCCTGATTTATCTTATTAGTCCACCTATCCAATGTCTCTGCCTTACTCCTTACCTGTACCAAATCATCCACCTCTTTCTTACTAAGCAAAATTGTTGTTTCAATGGTGACAATTTATTGTGACCTTGGAGAAGAAACATTTATCAAGAAAGTATGCAACTGATCCAACTAAGCCTTAACCTCATCCTTTCTCTGCTTATCATTCATCATTCTAGATTTAGTGGATGAAGCTACCACATCTATCACATTCATCTGTTGATCTTTGGTGGGTCTCCCCAAGTTAACAGTGCCCAACTGGTTATCATTCAATTGCATGTCTCCTACATCCTTGTCCATCAGTGGTATGGCACATTCAGCAACAATTTCTCCTCTTTCGGTGAGCCTAGTGGAATGTAGGATTTTGGCCTTTTTCTTGGGCCTTTCTTTCTCAATTTCCTTCATCATATCATCCCAATTGAGAGGACGTAAAGGTGTCACTGATCTATTTTGAAGATCCAATTTTAACCTAGTGGGAGTACCTGGAGTAGTGGTCATTATAGTTGAAGAAGAAGCAACAGTAGTAGTAGAGGGTGGTTGCACATTTACTTGAGGTTGAGAATCAACCCCTTGTTTCTCTTGTTGTTCTTGCTCCACATTTTTCTGAGCAATCTTTTCAGCTTCCTCCCTGTCCTTTTGTTCTTGTATCCTCTTCTCTTATTCTTCCTTTTTCAAATTTTCTTCTTCTAATCTCTTCTCCATTTCCCAATTTCTCTCTTCCTCTAATGCCCTTAGTCTATTGGCATCTTCCTTTTCCTTTTGTTGCTTAATCAACTCCTCAGCATCCTTTTCCCTTTGCACTCATTTTGCTTCCTCTTTCTCTTTATAGGCCTCTTCAGCAAGCTTCAATTTGGCCACAAGAACTTCCGTTTCCCTTCATTGCTTTTCCTTTTCTTCCTCCAAATCATGAATTTTTCGTATTACCTCCAGCTTATCATTTTCTTCTTTGATCCTGAGCTCCTGCTCATTTTTCCTTTGCTACTTTTCTATTTCATCAGCTCTTCGTTTGGCTTCTACTTGTTGTTGTTGGAGTAAGGCATCAGCTTGTGCCTTAGCATCAATTGCCTTTTGCTTCTCTATGGCCTCTAATTATGCTTGAGCATCCGATGCCTTCTTTGCCTCCTCAAATAGTGCCCATTAATCCTCCTCTAGAGGCATATTTTCTTGTGCATCCTTCTCTAACAAAGTCTAATCAAAATATGTTCCAACATCATGAATCTCCAACTCTACTTATTTTCCCTTTAATGACTTGGGAATATCATGAAGATTCCCCTTAGGCATCTCTTTACTTTGCTACTCTATAGGAGGGACTTGAACAAATGACTCCCCTATTGTTGGTGTTGAAGCAATAGGTCCTGTTTGGGCTTGCTCCTCTAGTTCATCTTGAGCCGACGCTTCAAGCTCAATCTCTTCAATGTTGAGAGATAAGAATTCCAAGGGCTCCTTGGAAGGAAATTTCCTCTTGATTCTTTTGTATCCCTTCTCCTTCTTAGGAGCCGATTCCTGAGGAGTTTTGATTCTTAGGACAGCCCAGTGAATACTTCTATCCAAAACTGGCCTCCCTATTTGCTTTATGTCAATGGTCTCCTCACCATCCCAGTCCACCGGATCCAAACTTTTGGTGCCAATATTTAATGCTTCATATGACGGATCTAACACCCTCCATCATCTGCTAATGTATCAAGGATGTCATCTTTGATCCCAAATTCTACCATGAGTGCAACAGGAAACCTCTCATAATTCCTTTTCCTGGGGTCATACTCATCTTGAAGATCACTCCAAAACTCTTCTAGCAGGTTGAAATGATTATCAAAAATCGAAGGCAACAAAGCATTCATTTTCTTCTTTGGGACAAAGTGATTTCGAGCAATGTACAAACCTAGCTTCAAATGTATCAATTCACTGAAAACTACCTTAACTCCCATAATATGTTGGCAGATGTATTCACCCAATTGCATGGGAAACTTATGACACCCTATTTTGTCCTTCAACCCAAATCTAGCATTGACCCCCAGAGCTTGATATACAAATTCCATTAGAACCATCCTGTTGCTACAACATCTTGGAAGTAAGTGGGGATGACCTTCAAATCTAGCCAGTCTGAAATAAGTGAACTTGGGGTATTGGATATACCAACATCCCCATTCTGTGATAAAGGGCATAGCATCTTGGCTCAATCTATATCTTGCATCTCCATTAAGCTGGTTAATGATTACATATAAGAATGCATCATTAACCCTTATAAATTGTGTTTCAGACACTTGTAGAGTTAGCTGATCATAATGATCCCATACTTTCCTTTGTCCATCAGCTTCTCCCAATATACCCACTCTATTCAATCTTGGAAAGATGCCTCCTCTAGCTGTTGCATTAAAAACATAGGAAGCCATAAAGAAGCACTCGGTTTCCCTTATTCTAGTTAACTGGTCATGAATAGCATCAGAGACAACCATTGGCCAATCAAACTATTGTTTGCCATTAAAGATGGTCTAAATGAGGGGAAACGTCCATTTCTCAAAATGAAATGCATCCCTCTTCCCAAAGACTCTAGACAACATCATTATCAATTCTGATACTTCTTTGTAGAATTATGTCCTCTTTGGTTGATCATGAAGCTTTGTCAGAGACTTCTTCTCTATTCTTAACCATTTATTGTTCAAGTGAGCTTTGTTGGCCTCCTTGTATTTGCTAGATTTCTCTAAAGCTTCTGCCTCCTTCAACTGTACTAGGTTCTTTGGATCCGAGACACTAAACATATGTTGAAACATTTGAGGAGTTAAATCAATAATAAAGTTGTCCTCTGAATCCATACACTGCCCAGTGGCTGGATTGTAAGCTCCTGCTGCTATCATAATCAACTTCGGGCATTGGATAGATAGAGGAAATAAGGTGATGTGAGGCAAGCCAGACTCAACTATTATTTGATTTCTCCCTGTTATATCCTTAGAGAACGTTTCCGAATATAATTCCCAAAAATTGTATGAGCCGAGATTGGTGTCATTTATATCAAACCAATCTGATTCCACTTTGCTTGCAGTGACAACACGACCCCTATGGTTATACCTCAAGGTATAAGGTAACTGCTCCGGCTTAATCTTCTTAGGCTTAGTTGCTGCCTTTGATGTTTCTGCAGGCCGATTCCTTTGGGAAGCTTCTCCTGATATTCCCGACATTCTTTAGCTTTCCTGCAACAAAACCTCTAATTAGATCCTTGAATAAACATCACCAAAATATGCTTTAAAACCTTACCCTTCATATATAAATCGGAGGTGGAACCAAACATAAAAACATTCAAAACAGTCTCCTTTAAAACACTGTCGAGCTCGGAGCCAAAACCATTATTGAGATTAAAATAATAACAAGCGGGACCGGAGTCGAAATTGGCATGGTAATCGGAACCGAAAGCAGAATGGAAATTGATTTGGTTTCTTTCATATTTTCTAATTTCATATTCAGTTTCGGTTCCGCTTCCACTTCCGCTTTTGCCTAGGTTATCGTTATTTTGAAAGAATGTTTCTTACTATAAGCGGAGTTGGAGATAGGATGGAAATGGAATCGATACTTATTGGAAAACATGGTTCAAAGTTTAGATTGATTCTGATCCTGCTTCCGCCTAAAATAACCATGACGTCATAAGTGTTTTTTAACAGTTTGATAGATAACTTCATGATTGAAGGGCTAGGTCATATCAAAACGAAAAGGGGCTTAAATATAACCTAATAAGACCATCCCCATATGACCAAGAGGCAATTGTACCTTTTAGGGCATCATATTTAAATTAAAAACATGAACACAAAAATGCATAAAAACCCTAAACTAAAAACCCTCGATATATAACAACTTAGGGCATGAATTTAACCCTATTTAAATTAATCAGACTGAATGCGCAATAGATTCCTAAGTAAAAAACAAGATTTACCAAACCCTACTCACTGCAAAAAAAAATTGTAATTTAACCTACGCATTTTAAAAATTAGGGAAGCACGATGTGATCATGACTAAAACGTGAAAACGACCGTGTTGAAAAACAAACAGACAGGAAATAAAACCAAAAAAAATCAAACAAAAACAAGAAAACCTAAACAAAAGAGAAACAAACTGAAATACACAAACTTACAGAGGAATTCGCACGAAACCAAACAATCCAAGATGAATAGAAACAAAAATGTGAAAATAAAAACAAGAACGAGAATAGAAAACCCTACCTCGAATGCAAATAAATAGGTTAACTTCCTGAAGCAATCTGCGCGCAACTATGTCTCTTTCAATCGTTTCACTCGCACAAAATCTTCACTGCAACTCTGGTTCACTCTTCAATCTCTTAACAATAGTAGTAATACCTATGCGTTAATCCCTAATTAAGGTAATACTCAAAGTTTCACGCATGCATGGCACCTGTCATTAATGCAATAAATGTAGTAGGTCAGGGTCAGAGTCAGAACTATAGAAAGAACTGGCCCATTACTGTTGTGTGACTTCAGTAAAGTCAACGACCAAGAAACGATGGGAGCGGAATTGGTATGAAAACTTTTTTGGAAACTTTTTTAACTTTCCAACTTGGTTCTCGTTCTGGGTCCAATTCGGCCGACAAAGAATAAAGCAAAACAAACATCAAAATAAAACCAAAAGACTGAAACAAGAAAACTTAACAACAACAAAAAACCTATTTTAAAACAAAAGACCAAAAAGCGGAGGCGGAGGTGGAATGGGAGTTGATTTTGAAACTTTGAATAAATTACGACTTAACTTCCACCCCGACTCCGGCTCCGGCTCTGACAAAGACAAAACAACAAAGTCAAAAAGGAAAACTGTTGGGATGGGAATCAGAAAGAGTTTTGAAAGGAAGTTCTTAAAACCCGATTCGGTTCTGGTTCCGGTTCCGACAGAACAAACCAAAGAAAAATAAAGTGTTGGAAAAGAAAGACTCCAAAATTTGTTTGAAAAACAACCAAGGATAAAAACACAAAAAGGGGGACCCCTTTTGACCAAGGCAAAAGATGGGTTGGTTATGCAAGGCATAACAAATGGCGACTCGACTAGGAAAATGGTTTACCCATTTTTAAGATACCCAAAGAAAATTTCGGTCACCCTAAAACTACTTGGTTTATGAAGCATGCTAACTTGAATAAAGTCAGATATATCTAGAATAAATTTGAGCTGGAATCTCAGATGTATGTGCTCATGAGTTATTTATGAATCTGAGTGTGTGCATATATCGTGCATCATTCTTTATAGATACTTTCTCTTCTCCTGAACAACTATACCTACGATTCAAGCTACATAGGTTGAGTCCTTTAACTATCGTGCAATAAAATCCTGGGCATTGCTTCGCTGCCAGACAGGTGTCCATAGCCCCGACAGAGATACCTCTAGTTCTCTCAAAGCATTGTTCTACTGCCAGCTAGGCGTCCATAGCCCCAATGGAGATACTTGATTACCCATTTGATATTGAGTTTTCCCTTTCATTTTTTTCTGTTCATTATCATTTTTTTTACTCAAGCTTCACTTGTGGAAATATTTTATGCACCTTTCTCAATACTCAGACACAATGGATCTAAAATGTGGGTTGACAACTACAATGGATTTCATGATAGTCTTGGAATAGGATTTTTCACTTGAATCAAAAGTAGAACCATCCTAAAAAAGATAGGCATTTACTTAGGCAGATGTTTTCTAATTTGGTGACAGATTTTTTATCCTAATTCATGAGATATTCACAATGTATCTTTTATCCTTAATAACTTTTCAAACCCAGATTAGAATGATCATAAAACATAGGTTTCAGAATGAAATCCTTTTCAATGGTGATGATGAAAATACCTAAACCAATTTCTCTCCTAGTACTAGTAACATACTTTGAATAACAACCCCTTGTCTTGAGATGAACAAAATGAGGATCCCTAATGAAACAAGGCAAAATAGAACAAACAAAATCAAAGAAAGAGACCAAACAAACAAAAACTAAAAACTAAAACTTAATTACATATGATACAGTATAATAAATTTTCTTTAAAACATCAGACCTTCTATGCACCAAAATAGTGCTTGAGAAACTAACCATTAACTGGTAATGGAACAAGCTCTCCTGTTAAGGTACTTAAACGAAAAGCATTCTCACCTAGTATCTCAGCCACTTGATACGGACCTAACCAGAGTCTATCAAACTTCTGGTGATCTCCTTTCTTTTCTCTGGCTTTATCCCATAGTGATACAAGATCTGATATCCTAAAATCTTTTATCTTGGCTCTTTTGTCAAATCAACATTTGACGACAACCTGATGCTTAGAGAATTGTTGCAAAGCAGCATCCCTTTGCTCTTCCATGTTAAGCAAATTAAGTAATCTAACCTCAATCCTATCATGAATCCTTGGTATACAATTCCTGCATGAACTTAAGAATAGGTATCTGTAAATGGATCGGGAAGATTGGGTCTTGGCCATAGACTAACTTAAAAGGTGAGTTTCTTAGGGCTGCTTTGGTTTGGGTTCGATCTGCCCATAAGGCAAATCTCAACTGGGTGTGCCAATCTCTAGGATTGCTTTCTAGCAATTTTCTTATCACTTCCAACAAGTTTTTATTAGTGGACTCAACCACTCCATTTCCCTAAGGGTAGTAATTAGATGAATACTTCAAAATAATTTTATGCTCATATGCTCATTGAATGAATTCAGCAGAAGAAAAAGTAAGGCCATTATCACATAGCAGAGCAAATGGAACTCCAAACTTGGTTGTAATGTTCTCAGTCAAAAACTTGATGACCACCTCTGTGGTGCTATTTTTGCAGGGTTGGGCCTTAGTCCAGCATGTACAGTAGTCAGTTGCAGTCAAAATGAATTTATGTCTTATAGAACAATTGGGATCAATAACACCTACAAAATCCAAGGCCCATTGAGCAAATGGCCTTACCTCATACACTGGTTGCAAAGGCATTGTAGGATTCCTTTCCCTGGGTGTAGAAGTTTGGCATAAATGATAGGTTCTGACATGTTGGTGTCCATCCCAAAATACATAAGGCTAATAATAGCCTAATCTAAGAATTTGATGGGCCAAAGCATCTGTAGATCCATGTCTTGTTCCATGTCTTCCATGGAACTCAGAAATAGCATGCTTGGCCTCTAGCTGATCTAAACAGCGCAAGTAAATCCCTTGAAAATTCTTCCTATAGATGGATCCCCCTTTAAGCATGTAGTGAGAACTCTTCATCCTCACTGCTCTCCTCTGAGTAGCATTCATTCCTTCTGGACATCTATTATTAAGGAGGAAGAAAATCAAATCTGTGTACTAGGGATCCTTAGTAAATGATTGGATGCTGTACTGTTGACAAGTGATATTTTTATCCACATCTGCCATTTCTTTTTATAAATGTTGTCGTTGAACAAGCTTCATTGGATGAATCTCTAAGTCAAATTCTTGTAGTATTTCCATCCACTTCCCTCTTCATTCTCCTAATTCACTTTGCATCAGAAGAGACTTCACAGATGGATCTGGAACTATAGCCATTACTTGACTTCGAAGAATGTAATGTCTGAACTTCTTTACCGCTCGTACTAATGCAAAGGCTTGTTTTTGCAGTGGTGAGTATCTTACTTCTGCATTCTTAAATGGAGAGCTCATAAAGGCGATAGTTCTTTCTTCTCCCTCTCCTCTTCATTGTGTTAACACAGCTGTGCATGAATGGTCAGATGCAAATAAATAGATATAAAAAGGTTTTAAATAATCTGGGCTTGTCAAAACAGGTGCCTCAGATATTGACTGTTTGATCTGTGAGAAAGAAAATTTAGCCTCTTCACTCCACTCAATATTTTCCTCTTTCTTCATCATTTCATTTAGAGGTTTGACAATCTTCGCAAACCCTGTTATAAATTTTCTAACAAAAGTGATCCTACCGAAGAAGGATCTCATTTCTTTCTTGTTGCCTGGCCTTGTCAATTTCAAGATGGCCTCCACTCAATCAGGGTCAATGGATATCCCTGCTTCTGATATGATATGACCCAAGAGTTTCCCTTTAGATACTCCAAACACACACTTCTTTGGATTAAGAGAGACACCATAACTTATACATTTCTTAAGAACTTTTTCTAGATCAGCAGCATGGTCTTCTCTATTCCTAGAGAAGATGGTTAAATCATCTACATAAATAATAACACACTTCCCTATCAAATCTTTGAAAGCTACATCCATTTCCCTTTGAAAGGTTGCTCCAGCATTGATAGGACTGAATGGCATCCTCCGATAGGCAAATGTGCCCCATTTGGTGGTGAAAGTTGTTTTCATTCTATCCTCATGACTGACAAGAACCTGATTGTAGCCAAAATATCCATCCAAGAAGGACATCATCTGAGATCCATTTACCTTTTCTAGTACTTCATCCAGAGAGGGCAATGGATAATTATCTTTCTCAGAGGATTTGTTTAGATTCCTGAAATCAACACATAATCTGATCTCACCATTCTTCTTACATACAGGAACTAGATTCGCCACCCAGGTAGAATGTCTAACAGGAAAGATTATCCTTGCAGATAGGAGCTTTTGCACTTCTTTCTGGATCAAGGGCTCAATTAAAGCATTGACCAGGTGTTATTTCTAAAGAAAGGGCTTGGCTTATGGCTTGAGAGGTATGGTATGTGTGATCACCGAAGTGTCAAAGGTTTTCAGGTCGTCATAACTCCAAGCATTGGCTTCAATGTTTTGCTCCAAAACCTTGACTATCTTGTCTTTAATTTCTTGAGGACAAGTCTTTCCTATGAGGACATTCCTTTCAGGTCCTGAGTGAGTCAAATTAACAGATTCATACTTCCCTCCATCACTCTCTGTAGGGACCCTTTGATGAGCTCATGGATCAGAGTAAAATATTATCTCCAAAGCTACCATCCCTTTTGAAATATTATTACTCTTTAAATCCAATATGCCTTTTGAACTCTCTTTCTCAGGATCCCAATCTCCCTTATCTCTTTCAAATTCATCTATTATCTACCCCTCAAAAACATCAGAACTTTCCAAAAAGGCCAATATATGTTCACCATCATCAAATACCTAAAAAAATTGTACATTATCAGGGACTGTTGGGATTGAAATTAGTTCAACTAAAAATCTCTTTAGATCAGAATATTGCATGGGTTCCAATGTGCTAGCCGCAACATCGAATGCATTTGCAATTTGATTAGCTTCTTTAGGGATCGGACTAATCCCAAAAGCATCAAAGTCTTCAATTAAATTCCAAACTCTATTTTTGTACGCAGCCAATCTTTTGTTATGACATGTATATTGGTTGCGTACCTGTTTTACAATCACTTCAGAATCCCCCATAACTGTGAGAGCAGTAACCTTCTTTTTATGAGCAAACATAAGGCCTCGAGCAAGTGCTTCATACTCAACCACATTGTTTGTGCATCCAAACTACAATTTGTAAGATGCAAAGTAAGTTTTCCCTTTTGGGTTGGTTAGTTCAATCCCTGTTCCACTTCCTGCTTTAGATTTGAAACCATCAAATTTAAGAGTCCACAATTGGTCTTTGGCTGGGATTTCTTTCTTCTTAGGGAGAATAGGGGATGACTTACTTGAGATATGTGGTGGCTCAGACTTTTTCTGGTCATCAAAAATTGACTTGGGACAAAGCTCACTTGAAGATTTTTCTATGTTTTCAACTTGCTCAAAAATCAATTCCTGAACAACTTCTTGGGTTAAATTGCAATCCAACTCATCATTCATCAATGCCTTGGGCATTGGAAAAGTATCTGGGGCAATGTATTCAATGAGAATTGAGACACCTCAACCTCTTCTTGAATTTTAGAGCTCAGAATCTGAGTCTGCTCTACTGGTGAGGAACCTTCCTCTTGAGAAAGGCTAGTCCTAGTAAGAATAGTAGCATCCTTGACCTGAAAAGAAAACTCATTGATAGGAGTCTAGGGTTTCTCTTGACATATTTGTTGAGGCTGATCTACATGACTTAAGATATCTAGGCATGATTGGCATATTAACTTCGAATGATTATGATAATGAATCCTACACCAATTAGGAAGTAAAAAACTACTCAAATTAGTTTCTTCTCCTAAAACCATCTTATCTTATTGCAATTTCCTTATTAGAACATACTGGTTGATGTAGATCATTGGGTCACTATGTTCTAGGGGCAATGTATCCCTAGGATTAAGTACAAAGAAAGTAAGGACTTCCTCTTGTTTGTAAACTCCTATCTCAGTCTCAAAATATGCTGCTTCATTTGAAGCATCATACTCTGTGATCATATGCTTGAGTCTTGGTTCACTTTCAATCCTTATCTGCATTGCAACCCCCTTCCAGGGTAGCCACATGTGAGAGAAATCCAAGGACAAATATCCCCCAATACTTTTCATTAGCTCCTGACTTAGGAGCATACCATATGTCTCTAGGATGTCAGCTACTTGGATATCTATGTAGGTCTAGATCCTTGGATCCGATCCAACCTGTGCATGCATGTTCTTTAGTTCTACTACAACATTAACCTCAATTTTGTGTAAATGAATCACTTTCTTATTGGTCAGGATAGGACTTAATCCTAACTTATTATATATTGAAAAGGGCATTGCATTTCCCAATGCTCCATAATCCAATAAATAGTTATACAAATTCTTTTCAAAAATCCTTAAACTTAAAAGAAAAGGCAGGGTACTGGTCTTACCTTTATAGATAGCTGCATTTGTCTCCTTCTTAGGATTCACTTTACCTTTTATTTTTAAGAGTTTTGCCTCCTCTAGTGCCTTCAATACCACTTCACGTTGAGCTAGGCACCACTTCATGATGTCAAAGAATGACAATGATGTCTTTTGTCTCTCTAGTTCTACAATAAAATCAAATTCTGAATCATTCCTCACTTGATATTTAGGAAAAGGAGGCGGATTACCTCTATTATGAGAATTAGAAGGTCCTTTTGGTGGTGGTGGGTTATTATCTGCATTCTGGTTAGGTGGGACCATATTGTTTGGAGGTGTAGATATAGTAAATGGGCCCTTATTCTGAATTCTTAGAATATGACCACCTTTAGATTGAAAGGCTTGGGCATCATACACATCCTCCTTTGGCCCATTGTCTCCCTACATGGGAAATTGGTAGTTATCTTCAATAGTCTCATAAGTCATAGCAGTACTTACTTGCCCATTATCCTAATTGGAATTTCCTGCTGGAGGATGGGCATCAGCTTGTGCAATCTTTACAATTTTCTCCATTTCTGAGCAATTGACTTCAGAATGTGTTGTAGTATCGTGTAGTCTGCACCAATT
The DNA here is from genome assembly GCA_007115665.2 of Sequoiadendron giganteum. Lineage (NCBI taxonomy): Eukaryota > Viridiplantae > Streptophyta > Pinopsida > Cupressales > Cupressaceae > Sequoiadendron > Sequoiadendron giganteum. The sequence goes on along the minus strand of CM021103.1, from coordinate 369,934,113 downwards.
AGTCATGAAATTAAGGTTAGCTACATTAGCAGTATGTGATCTCTCCTCACCTGACTGATAATTATGGGGAACTCCCCCATTGTTAGGTCCAGTATTCCACTGCCTGTTGTTGTTGTTGAACCTCTGGTTATATCCTTTATTCTGATTTTGGTAGTTTTGGTTAGAGGAATTCTGATTCTAAAAGTTTCGGTTGGTATTCTGATTCCCATTCTAATTGGAGTAATTTCCCTGATTGTTGTTACCTCCCTAGTTCTAATAATTCTGATTTTGGTTGTGGGGAGGGTTTTTCTTAAGCTGTGCCATGTCAATAGACATTTGAGATAGAGTCTTCTTGAGAGTTTCTATCTCACTGGTCAATTGAACAATTTGTTCATTTTGCACATTCTGCACTATGGCTGGGGAATGAACATGGGTTGATCCTCCCGCTTCTTGTTATTGATTTTGAGGTTGTTGGGAAGAATCTTGCATGCCATTTCCTAAAAGGGCATGGTAGGTGGAGCTTGTAACTCAGACACAGGTCTGTATTGGGAATAAGACATCCCTGGGACAGTGTTGTACAATGGTGGGTTAGGCATCTGATAATTCATGCGAGGGAGAGCTGCTCCTAAACCTCTTGATTACAAACTTATCTGTTGTTTCAATTTGATATCTAAATGATAAACCTTAGATAGGGAGTCAATCTCATTGGCCTAATAAGTTCTCAGTAAGAATAAGCCAATCAAGGGATCAACAACTCTTAAATATGCCTGAATGACAATATTCTCGGCTATAAGTAAGGATCTTGCAACCTACAAAACATCCTTTGGAATCTAGTGTTGAATAGAGGCAGTGGCTCATGATGTTCCTTTCTTATGGTGGCAAACTGGTGATACAAGATGGCAGGGTCCACATAAACCCGAAATTGATTAATGAATGCATTTTCTAAATCTGTCCAACCCAGAATAGATCCCCGAGGCAGATTTAAGTACCAGTTATATTCCATATCGCCTAAACAATAAGGAAACAATCTACATACCACGTCCTGATGAGCAACTTGGGCACATGTACAAGCATCTTTGAATGCTTGTATGTGCTCCTCAGCACTCCTTGATTCGCCATGTATGTACTTGGGGCAAAAAAATTTTGGGTTCTTCGGTAAATCATGGATTCCTCTTAGAATAGTCCCTAACGGACAGGGGTTATTCACAAAATAAGCCATGGGTAGAATTGGTTGTGTAGACACCCAAAATTGTCCATGTCATAACATTACCTAGTCGATACATGACCTTGTAAGACATCTTGTAATATTTTACCCTAGGTCATTACATTATCTCACTTATCCCATTTATTCCACTTAATCACCTTCTCAATTAATTAAGTAAATCTCATTTATTTAATTAATTACCCCTTCACATGTCTCAAAATAATTCAAATTAAATATTTGAATTAATCCCTCACTTATTGTCACATTGCAACATGTGTCACTTAACTACAACTCTTCACATGCACACATAATTTAAATAATTTTATTATTTAAATTATGAGATTCCCACTCACATCCTATATTTAGCCTCATTCATTGTTTGTCATAAGCATCTTTTCTTCCAAAATAAATAAAAGAATCTCACTTATTTCGTCACATCCTAATTTTAGCCTCATGTCATAACCCACTTAATGTGCATCATAGACACTAAAATCAACTTTTAATCCTAGGCATACACATCACACATTTGAATTTTAATCTTGGTCATCGAATCATATCAACTCTTTCCTATAAATCAAGCCTTTCACAGGCCATTTGGGAAGGTCTTCTCCTAGTATCCTCACTCTGCCAAAATTTCTCTCAATCTTCTTATCTATCTATCTATTTTTCTTCTATTATCCTCATCTTATCGTTATGCTGCAAAAATGAGCGATCAACAATCAAACCTTCAAAATCTTGCATTCTCATGCAGGTGGAGAAGAGCAATGGAGATAAATCAAATCTAGCTTGGAGATCGGTTTGCTTTGCTTTCATATTTTGATTTTCATGCTAGTTTGTGCTCTATTGTGCTTGTTAGGGTTTCTTATTATAATTTGTTTATGCATTTTGCTCTAATATTTTTACCCTAACTACATTTGGTGAACCTGACGTGAATCCTTTGATCTAGCTTGTTTTTTTGCAGGTTTCATTAACTTTTTGTTGCAGATCTACCAGTTTTTGGACAAAAGCCCAAGTTTTACAAATTTCATCATATATTCCAAACGGATACACTTTTTTCAACAATATTTTCATAGAAGCTTAAAAATCATCTCAAGGGACTATAGTAAAAAATTTGAGGGTTTATCACCATTATTTTAGGATTTATCATCATTTTATAATTTTTCATAAAATTGTTGTTTTGGATGCAAATCAGAGAATTTTTCAAACATGTTTATATGTTTGGAATGCTCGTGAAATTTCAATATGGTTCTTTGTTTTACAAATTTAATTTAAAGGTCAAACACAATGCGAAATAATCCAATCTTTGTTTTGTATATGTTTTTCACAAATCCATATTTTCTAGCACAAAACAAGGATTTTTTTTGATTTCTTTACATTTCTGGAAAGCTCTTAGAAAATTATTAGGGGTCTCTTCTTTGATTTTTTATTTTTCAAATCCATAAAGTCTTGAAATAATCAAATCTAATTCGGCTATGTTAAAAACATGTATCTGAAATTGCAATTTTTTGATGAACTTTTTTTGTTTATGGTTGCATTATAATATTATTTTTTTTATTTTTTAGGTGATCATAAAGAGCTTTAGTAGCAGCAATATCAGTCATACACATCAGATTGGAAAGCGAAAACTTTCAGGTACACTCATTCTATTATCTTTATCTCTCATTTGATCAATCAATTTTGTTTGCAAAACACTTCAATTTGGGGCTTTAAAACAAACATCTTATTTGCAATCACACTTTAAAATTGGGATTAAAAAGAACCATTGTCTTCATTCACACATTTTGACTTTGGGTTAAAAATAACAAGCGTTTGAATTTTTTTACATATATTTCAATTTTCTAAAGGGAAATTAACAATTGCGAGTGTGAATCAAGTGCGTGTGTGATAAAAAACACTTCACTTGGTTTGCTTTTGTCATACCCTTCATAGGAGGCCTGCTAGGGGATTTCATCACCCCTAGGGATGACCTCAATCAAGGTGTGAATCGAAAGACACACTTCTTTGAGAGTTAAAATCTTGTCACTCTTAGCTAAGCCCCAAAGAACTTTATACCTTTGGGAAGTGAAGGTGAAGGGTGGGTTACCCCTTTCTCTCGGCTGTGTGGTAGGATTTTTATTTCAAATTATCCCTAGTCAACCTCATGCATCCTAGCTTAAGACCTAATTGGCCATACCCACTTGATTAGTTCTAGGACTTGTTGACATGTCTTCTTCAAATGTGTGTTTAATCATCACATTCATAATTTCAAATTCAAACTTGCTTATGTGTCTTGCATGTGTGATTCATGTGTGTACATGTGTAATCATTTGTTTGCAAATTGCCATATCAAGCTATAAACACCAACACATAAACATATCATTCTAATCATCCTAATCATTCTTTTTCTAATCACATTCAAGTCAATTTCATCCTAATCAATCCAAGTCGTCCAATCTAATCATTCCACATCATTATCATCGCCTTAATCCTAAGGAAGCACTTGCTAAAATGGTCCTAATCCTTAATGATCTTAGTCTCAATCCCAAGTTCATACTTTGAGAAGCCCCTTCACCTAGTCATGAAGAAAATCCAAAACCATATATCCTCCAAGGTGGGTCAAACTTTGCTCCTAGTGATGATGAGAACTTTGTAGATCATAGTGATGATGAAAAATTTGTAGAAATCTTAGGTCACCTTAATGATACTTTTGACAAGGGAAATACCACCATAAGTTTGGAATCATACACCATTCCATCTACTAGTCCTCCATCAACATCTCATAAAATACCTATCTCAAAGCACACTAGTCCTACACCAACACCACCATCCAACTTCTCAAGCTCTAATCCATCAACCAAAGAATCCTTTAATGGTTTTCTCCAAAGACTACTAGCACGAAATAGACCATCCCCATTTCAAGTACCCATTAATGAGCTTACCAATGAAACTTTGAATGCCATGCCTATTCTTCCAACTCCATCATGTGGTCCACAAACTATTGATCTTATATGTCTAAGTCAAATACCATCATGCCCTCATGTTGTTGATCATAAAGAGCATACCAAGCCTGTTCTAGAGTCTTCCACTTCCATTTCCACTCAAACCCAAGAGCGATGTCAAGAGCATTATCATAAGCATGATGAAACATTAACCTCTCATTCTAATCAAGATCTAGGCCCTTCTAATGATCCCACTCATAACATACTTGGTCCTATTCATGATGAAGCTTCCCTCTATGATCTAGATCCTACCTATGATCAAGAAGGCCATGATGATCCTCTTATCCAACTTTATGCATTCCATGGTCAAGAGCCTATCACTTCACCTATCCATGAGAAAGAATCCTCCATTGCTCCTATACACCCCCTACCTAGTCCTATCCATGAACCCGCATTATCCACTTGTCATGTTGAGACACATGCCTCCCAAGTAAATGTAGAAGATCAAACCAATAGTGTGGATCTAAATGAACATACTCAAGATCCTTTAAATCCTCCATCATCCACTATCAACTTCATTTCAAATCTATCAAATCCATTTTCTCTCTCCACCCTCATTCATGAATGTTCCTCCTTAGAACAACAACAACCTTTATCCACTTCACCTTCTTCATCTAATAATGAACTCAAGTCTAGTGTCCAAAACACACCTAGTCCCATTGTCCATCACATGCTTCAGAACATGAACTATCAAGGTAAAGGTTTAGGCCTTCATGGACAAGGTATTTTGGAGCCAATCCATGTCAAGGTCCCTCCACACTCTTATGGCCTTGGATATACACCCCAAGGACACCAATCTAAATATGTTGGTACTTCATCCATCATAAGTCCTCTTTCCACCATAAATCCTATCATATGCCTAAACTATATGTTGCCATCCCTCCTCCATCATCTTACAAATGTCAAAAGCATGTGACCGTACATCTTCCACCATCAACTTTGCCACCATTGCTTCCAACTCCTAATATCCCTCCATCTAATCTACCTCCACTACTCCCAACACCTAATATCCCCATTATCCAATCCCCTTATCCACCTATCCATAAATCCTCTAAAAATCCTAATCATGACCAATCAATGCACACATTGTCTAAACATGAAGCTTCCACTCATTCCACCATACCCATGGGATTCAAAAGCAAAAAAATTGATGCCTCTATCTATAAATCAAAAAATATGAAGGGTCCCATGCCCTAGGACACAAAATAAAAGAATCAAAGAAAAATCCATCCAAAAAGCAATATAAGCCCATACCTTTCAAAAGAAAAGTCTAAAACTAAAATGGTTTGGGTACCTAAGAAAAAGGAAAACAAGTCAAATGAGGCATCTACATCTCAAAAATCCCAACGATCCACTTCCACCTCACATTCCCACTCTATTCAAGAATCTCATATTCCATCCCACAAGAAAAATAAAAGTCATAAAAATACTAAGTCTATGTGGGTACCTAAAGCACTTCATCACCCATCTCCTAAGAAAACATCTTCATTGCTTCCTACACCTCCTCCACATCAAAATATTCAACGTTTATCACAATGTGTGCAACCATTGGTCATGGTTCCCTTCCATTTCACAACAATTCCACATACCTCCATCTCCTCACCCTTCACTCATTATCCTACATACCTCCCTCATCACCTTCCTATGGTCCATGCTTTTGGCTAAGCCTCCCATTCATCTCCCCTACATAATCCACATCATAATCTATCAATCCCTTCATAATCCACATCATAATCCATCATCTACCTACTCCATCTCCCTTTCATGTCATCCCTTACCAACATCTATGAGCATAATGACACTTGACATGGTCCATGCGATAACATCCATCTCTAGTGGGACTATCACCTTTCATGGAACTAGACACTTGAGTCCCTCCTATCCATATTCCCCTTCTATCCAAAAATAAAAAAAATAAAAATAAAATCAAAAAATAAAAAGAAAAGAGAAATCCCTTCATCCAACGGTGAAAACCTGGTAAACAGGCGCCCTGGATAAGTACCATGATGAAAACCTGGAAAAAAGGCATCATGTGTAGGTTGATCTTCTATGTCACTTACACTTGGGGGCACTTTGTCTCATCTGCACTATCTATCCTATCATGTCATTTCTTATCATATCATTTCCATCCTACCTACCATCTTTATCCATCATACCCATATACTTATCATATTGATTCCATTCATCCTCTCTTCCTCTTTTTGATCTTGATAAAAATATGGGGCAAAATGTTGAAACATGCTTTGGATATCTTTTGATATACCTCATCCTTCCAAACAAGCCTATCATTATCCTAGTGTCATAAGCTTTGTCATGAAGAATCCTAAGTATTGTACCTAGAATGGGGCATGTTATTCCTATGCAACATAGTCTTTGGAGACCACATCCCTGCCCTCTTATGATGCATACATCCATTTCATTCACTATGAACTATCATTTTTTATCCATCCATATATCATGAGCCTTTTGTCCCTTATCCTATCACCCACCCTTTCATCCATCAATCCCATCTATCTCCTTGCACCTAGACTTGGTTTTCCCTTGTCAATTGTATCTAGCAAAAAGGCTACCCAAATTGTCATCCATTGACATCTCAAAACATCTCAAAAAAGTCCTAAAAAATGCAAAAAATTTGAAAAAGGTCCGAAAAAAAATCGAAACATTTCAAAAATCCAAAAAAACATCACATATTCCAAAAATCCAAAAAACATCAAATATTGGACAAAAAAACTCAAAAAATCAAATCATTTCAAAAATCCAAAAAAAATTCAAAACATTTCAAAAATCCAAGCAATAAAATCAATCCAAATCACTTCTTCCAATCAATTCAACTTCTTCAAATCAATTTCTTCATCAAATTATTCAATCACATCACTTCTTCTAATCAAACCAGTTCTTCTAATCAATCTAATCATTATCATCAAATTAAATCATTTCTTCATCAATCCAATCAATCAAAATCATTCCAAGTAAATCATTCTTTAATTTAATTCATCAATCATCATCCAAATCTTCAAATTCAACATCTTCAATCATTCCAAGAAATAATCCAAATGCAAGTCAATTCTTAATCGATAACAACCAAGCTAATCCATCAAGTCAAATTATCCAATCACATTTTGGTCTTGATCCTAATCTTGTTGTAAACCCAATCAATCAATCAATCAATCATCCTTGTGTTGATCTAGGGATATATCATTCCCCGCAATGACAACACTATCATCATCAATCAATCATCCTTGTGTTGATCTAGGGATATATCGTTCCCCACAATGACAACACTATCATCATCATCAATCAATCAATTAATCATCGGTTTACAGCTTGACAGGGGCAATACCTTGTTTGTTTTTGTATCATTTGTGCATGCTTGCTTGTTTGCTTGTGTTTTATCATTTCAATTTTCATTTGCATCAAATCTGAATCACTCCCAACTAATATTCATATCTTGTATCTAGACAAGGTTGTATTACGCTGGGGCATGAGACACATCGTCACCTTGGTCCTTATACCTTGGTGCATAACATCTAGTGCTATATCAAACATATGATTGCTCACTTTATTGCAGCATAGCGTGTCATTTTTCTTTTTCATCTACTTCTTATCTTGTATCATTCATCTTATCCCTCCTTTATCATTTCATTCATTTCGAGAGAATATATGTGTTTATGTAACCCGCCTATCCTCTCGAGGGGGCATCATCATCATTATCATATCCTATATCATCATCCCATTTCTTCATATCTTTTGCATCATCATATTCTTCTATCATCCCTTTCCTTCATTCATCTTACTCCTCACTTCCTCAAGTGGTTGGGGCATCATCTTTTTTTCATCTATCCATACCTTAGCTTCTTTGAAATGATGTTACTTGACATAAATCTCACCATCTCGAACATCATCTCAAAGAGGGGCAAAATGTAGACACCCAAAATTGTCCATGTCATAACATTACCTAGTCGATACATGACCTTGTAAGACATTTTGTAATATTTTACCCTAGGTCATTACATTATCTCACTTATCCCATTTATTCCACTTAATCACCTTCCCAATTAATTAAATAAATCTCATTTATTTAATTAATTCCCCCTTCACATGTCTCAAAATAATTCAAATTAAATATTTGAATTAATCCCTCACTTATTGTCACATTGCAACATGTGTCACTTAACTACAACTCTTCACATGCACACATAATTTAAATAATTTTATTATTTAAATTATGAGATTCCCCTTCGCATCCTATATTTATCCCCATCCATCGTGTGTCATAAGCATCTTTTCTTCCAAAATAAATAAAAGAATCTCATTTATTTTGTCACATCCTAATTTTAGCCTCATGTCATAACCCACTTAATGTGCGTCATAGACACTAAAATCAGCTTTTAATCCTAGCCATACACATCACACATTTGAATTTTAATCTTGGTCATTGAATCATATCAACTCTTTCCTATAAATCAAGCCTTTCACATGCCATTTGGGAAGGTCTTCTCCTAGTATCCTCACTCTGCCAAAATTTATCTCAATCTTCTTATCTATCTATCTATTTTTCTTCTATTATCTTCATCTTATCGTTATGCTGCGAAAATGAGCAATCAACAATCAAACCTTCAAAATCTTGCATTCTCATGTAGGTGGAGAAGAGCAATGGAGATAAATCAAATCTAGCTTGAAGATCGGTTTGCTTTGCTTTCTTATTTTGATTTTCATGCTAGTTTGTGCTTTATTGTGCTTGTTAGGGTTTCTTATTATAATTTGTTTATGCATTTTGCTCTAATATTTTTACCCTAACAATAGGTCGAGCAGGTGGTGATATAGGCCAAATTGGAGATGATACTGGCCTAACCAGTGGGGGTGATGTAGGTGGATTTGATTGAAATCCAGGCGGAGTAAGCGGTGGTGGAAATGTAGGTATCAATATTCTACGAGCATGGGGTCTAGGTCTGACCGAGGTTTGAAGTTCTTCTAATGGTTCAAGATTAGTAGAGGATCTAAGAATCCTCCCATATTTCTCCAGTGAGAATGACACAATGTGAGCCATCTTGTTCCTTCAGCCCTCCTTCTAGCGCCAGATTTGTTGATGGTGAAAATGACAGAAACAACGTTTAAAAAGAATATTTCTACTCTATTTCTCCTGAAAAAGAAAGACAACATATAGTAGCCTAACACCCAAGGTCTTGGTAGTTGGTTTTCAACTGTCTGGTGTCACTCAATCGGTCCATGCAACTGTAATATTCAAGGGGCCTTTGTTGCTAATGAGGAATGCAAGCAATGACTTTTTCATCAACTGTATTTAATGAAAAAGGGGGTTTTTAAATAAAAGAAAAAGATAGATCAATGCGTACATCAGTAAACATGAATAAAACTTATCTAATATCCGGACATATATCTTCAACAACGAATGTTCTTCCAACAGATCAAAAAAACCATAGCATGATACAATTTATAGAATAATCCATACTATTGCATTCATCTAAGGTGCTTAATTTAACATCACAAACACACAGCATAAATATTTCAAAGATAAAAGAACACACTCTCATTCGTTGCCAAAATCATAGATCAACAGATTTCAATAAACTCAATTCACAGATAATCTAATGAAATAATCTTTAAATCTGGTTTCTTCTAAGGGTTTTCATCACAAAAGAAACTCTTATGCTTTAGCACAATCACTGGCATACAGATAGATTATAATTCATCAACCTTATCTAATAAAACTCACTTCCAACACCATATTGCGTAAAAAAAACCTGTAATTATATTCAACTGTAAATAAACTAACAAAGTATCTCTGTAAAAACTACGAAAATTCTATCTCCTACTATCAAGTGGCTAATCTTATTCTTATCAGCCAACCCTTACAATATGATACCTCATAGGTATTTATAGATATACAAAAATTTGAAGTCCTTTCTATTTTCGATCTGCCCTTTTAGGGATTAAAGTCATCTTGGAAACTCAGTTAAACTAGAAGAAAAGAATGGAGAGGAGAAAAGAAAACCATGCGCCCAAAAACTACCAGTTATGCATGCAAAGGAGAAAAAAGAAAACCATGCATGCATGAGGTTATCAATTATGCATGGGAAGCCTACTCTATAATGTACTCGTCATAACTCGAGAAGACTTGTTGAAGCACCTCCAAATCCGGCCCATCAACCCATCTATCTTCAAACTTGATCCTTTCTAGCTCCGCAACAGCAAATCCTCTCATGTCTTTTAGCTTTATTAACTCCCTCTTAGCTTCCCTTATCTCTTCTTTAATATCCATTAACCGATCTAACAACAAATCTTCACCATCATCTCCTTTTTGCATGACCTCTTTAAACCTATCATCCCATTTCTCCTTTATTTGGCTCAAAGGTAGGCCCTCCTTTACTAGTATATTAACATTTACTATGACAACAATAACTACTTCCAACTCTTCAAATTGTTCATTCAGATCCTTGACAGAATCTTGAACTTCACTTTTATGCTTGTATAGAAAGTCAGACCTAAACTGAAGTATACTAGAAGTCTTCTCCAAGAAATATTTACTATCCTCTTCAAGTATTGACTGTTCTAGAAGAGTTGACTTTGAAAATTTGCTAACCTCTAACTATATCCTCTGTATTCCTCCTCCTGTTCTCCCAATACTTTGACATACTGGTTCATTTCCTCTATTAGCTCCTCTGTCATTTTGTGAACCTCAAAACTGTTGTCTAGCACCACACTTATTTCCTGATTTATCTTATTAGTCCACCTATCCAACGTCTTTGCCTTACTCCTTACCTGTACCAAATCATCCACCTCTTTCTTACTAAGCAAAATTGGTGTTTCAATGGTGGCAATTTGTTGTGACCTCGGAGAAGAAACACTTTTCAAGAAAGTATGCAACTGGTCCAACTAAGCCTTAACCTCATCCTTTCTCTGCTTATCATTCATCATTCTAGATTTAGTGGATGAAGCTACCACATCTATCAAATTCATTTGTTGATCTCTGGTGGGTCTCCCCAAGTTAACAGTGCCCAACTGGTAATCAGTCAATTGCATGTCTCCTACATCCTTGTCCATCAGTGGTATGGCACATTCAGCAATAATTTCTCCTCTATTGGTGAGCCTAGTGGAATGTAGGATTTTGGCCTTTTTCTTGGGCCTTTCTTTCTCAATTTCCTTCATCATATTGTCCCAATTGAGATGCTGTGAAGGTGTCACTGATCTCTTCTGAAGATCCAATTTTAACCAAGTGGGAGCACCTGGAGTAGTGGTCATTATAGTTGAAGAAGAAGCAACAGTAGTAGTAGAGGGTGGTTGCACATTTACTTGAGGTTGAGAATCAACCCCTTGTTTCTCTTGTTGTTCTTGCTCCACATTTGTCTGAGCAAGCTATTCAGCTTCCTCCTTGTCCTTATATTCTTGAATCCTCTTCTCTTCTTCTTCCTTTTCAACTTTTCTTCTTCTAATCTCTTCTTATCCATTTCCTGATTTCTCTCTTCCTCTAATGCCCTCAGTCTATCGGCATCTTCCTTTTCCTTTTGTTGCTTAATCAACTCCTCGGCATCCTTTTCCTTTTGCACTCATTTTGCTTCCTCTTTCTCTTTATAGGCCTCTTCAGCAAGCTTCAATTTGGCCACAAGAACTTCCCTTTCCCTTCGCTTCTTTGCCTTTCCTTCCTCCAAATAATGAATTTTATGTATTAACTCCAGCTTATCATTTTCTTCTTTGATCCTGAGCTCCTGCTCATTTTGCCTTTGCTACTTTTCTATTTCATCAGCTCTTCGTTTGGCTTCTACCTGTTGTTGTTGGAGTAAGGCATCAGCTTGTGCCTTAGCATCAATTGCCTTTTGCTTCTCTATGACCTCTAATTGTGCTTGAGCATCCGATGCCTTCTTTTCCTCCTCAAATAGTGCCCATTGACCCTCCTCTGTCAGTACATGTTCAGTTTCCTCCTGTAGAGACATATTTTCTAGTGCATCCTTCTCTGACAAAGTCTCATCAGAGTCCATTCCAACATCATGAATATCCAACTCTACTTATTTTCCCTTTAATGACTCAACAATATCATCAAGAGTCCCCTTAGGCATCTCTTTACTTTGCTGCTCTATAGGAGGGACTTGAACAGATGACTCCCCTATCATTGGTGTTGAAGCAATAGGTCCTATTTGGGCCTGCTCCTCCTGCACCTCTGGTTCATCTTGAGCCGATGCTTCAAGCTCAATCTCTTCAATGTTAGGAGGGAAGAATTCCAAGGGCTCTTTGGAACGAAATTTCCTCTTGATTCTTTTGTATCCCTTCCCCTTCTTAGGAGCCGGTTCCTGAGGAGTTTTGGTTCTTAGGATAGCCCAGTGAATACTTCTATCCAAAATTGGCCTCCCTATTTGCTTTATTTCAATGGTCTCTTCACCATCCCAGTCCACCGAATCCAAAATTTTGGTGCCAATATTTAATGCTTCATATGATGGATCTAACACCACTCCATCATCTACTAATCTATCAGGGATGTCATCTTTGATCCCAAATTCTACCATGAGTGCAATAGGAAACCTCTCATAATTCCTTTTCCTGAGGTCATACTCATCCTGAAGATCACTCCAAAAGTCTTCTAGCAGGTTGAAATGTTTGTCAAAAACTGAAGGCAGCAAAGCATTCATTTTCTTCTTTGGGTCAAAGTATTTTCGAGTAGTGTACAAACTTAGCTTCAAATGTATCAATTCACTGCAAACTACCTTAGCTCCCACAATATGTTGGCAGTTGTATTCACCCAATTGCATGGGAAACTTATGACACCCTATTTTGTGCTTCAACCCAAATCTAGCATTGACCCCCAGAGCTTGATACACAAATTCCATTAGAACCATCTTGTTGCTACAACATCTTGGAAGTAAGTGGGGATGACCTTCAAATCCAGCCAGTCTAAAATAAGTGAACTTGGGGTATTGGATATATCAACATCCCCATTCTGTGATAAAGGCCATAGCTTCTTGGCTCAATCTATATCTTGCATCTCCATTAAGTTGGTTAATGATTACATATAAGAATCCATCATTAATCCTTCTAAATTACGTTTTAGACACTTGCAGACATAGCTGATCATAATGATCCCATACTTTCCTTTGTCCATCAGCTTCTCCCAATATACCCACTCTATTCAATCCTAGAAAGATGCCTCCTCTAGCTGCTGCATAGACAACATAGGAAGTCATAAAGAAGCACTTAGTTTCCCTTATTCTAGTTAACTGGTCATGAATAGCATCAGAGACAACCATTGGCCAATCAAACTATTGTTTGCTATTAAATATGGTTTGAATGAAGGGAAACATCCATTCCTTAAAATGAAATGCATCCCTCTTCACAAAGACTCTAGACAACATCATTATCAAGTCTGATACTTCTTTGTAGAAATTTTGTCCTCTTTGGTTGATCATGAAGCTTAGTCAGAGACTTCTTCTTTGTTCTCAACCATTGCTTGTTAAAGTGAGCTTTGTTGGCCTCCTTGTATTTTCTATATTTCTCTAAAGCTTCTGCCTCCTTCAACTATACCAGATTCTTTGGATCCGGGACACTAAACAAATGTTGAAACATTTGAGGAGTTAAACCAATAATAACATTGTCCTTTGAATCCATACACTGCCTAGTGGCTGGATTGTAAGCTCCTACTGTTGTCATAATAAACTCTGGGCATTGGATAGATAGAGGAAATAAGGTGATGTGAGCCAAGCCAGACTCAACTATTATTTGAGTTCTCCCTGTTATATCCTTAGCGAACGTTTCCAAATATAATTCCCAAAAATTGTATGATCCCAAATTGGTGCATTTATATTAGACCAATCTGATTCCACTTTGCTTGCAGTGACAACACGACCCCTATGGTTATACCTCAAGGTATAAGGTAACTGCTCTGGCTTAATCTTCGTAGGCTCAGTTGCTGCGTTTGATGTTTCTGCAGGCCAATTCCTTTGGGAAGCTTCTCCTGATACTCCCGACATTCTTTAGCTTTCCTGCAACAAAACCTCTTATTATATCCTTGAATAAACATCACCAAAATATGCTTTAAAACCTTACCCTTCATATATATATATATATCGGAGGCAGAACCAAACATAAAAACATTCAAAACAGTCTCCTTTAAAACACTGTCGAGCTCGAAGCCAAAACCATTATTGAGATTACAATAATAACAAGCGAGACCTGAGTCGGAACTGGCATAGTAATCAGAACCGGAACTAGAATGGAAACTGATTTGGTTTCTTTCAGATTTTCTAATTTCATATTCAGTTTCGGTTCTGCTTCCACTTCCACCTAGGTTATCGTTATTTTGAAAGAATGCTTCTTACTATAAGCGGAGTCGAAGACAAGATGGAAATGGAATCGATACTTATTGGAAAACATGGTTCAAAGTTTAGATTGATTCTGATCCCGCTTCCACCTAAAATAACCATGACGTCATAAGTGTTTTTTAAAAGTTTGATAGATAACTTCATGATTTAAGGGCTAGGTCATATCAAAATAAAAAGCGGTTTAAATATAACCTAATAAGACCATCCCCATATGACCAAGAGGGGACTGTACCTTTTAGGGCATCATATTTAAACTAAAAAAAAAAACACAGAAATGCGTAAAAACCCTAAACTAAGAACCCTCGATATATAACAACTTAGGGCATGAATTTAACCCTATTTAAATTAACCAGACTGAATGCACAATAGATTCCTAAGTAAAAAACAAGATTTACCAAACCCTACTCACTGCAAAAGAAACCATAATTTAACCTACGCATTTTAAAAACTAGGGCAGCACGATGTGATCACGACTAAAACGTGAAAATGACCATGTTGAAAAACAAACAAACGGGAAATAAAACCAGAAAAAGTCAAACAAAAACAAGAAAACCTAAACAAAAGAGAAACAAACCAAAATACACGAACTTATAGAGGAATTCACATGAAACCAAACAATCCAAGATGAACAGAAATGAAAACGCGAAAATAAAAAGAAGAACGAGAATAGAAAACCCTACCTCGAATGCAAATAAATAGGTTAACTTCCTGAAGCAATCTGCATGCAACTGCCTCTCTTTCAATCAATTCACTCACACAAAAGCTTCACTGCAACTCTGGTTCACTCTTCAATCTCTTAACAATAGTGGTAATACCTATGCGTTAATCCCTAATTAAGGTAAAACTCAAAGTTTCACGTATGCATGGCACTTGTCATTAATGCATTAAATGTAGTAGGGTGGAGTCAGAACTGCAGAAAGAACTAGCCCATTACTGTTGTGTGACTTCAGTAAAGTCAACGACCAAGAAACGGTAGGAGCGGAATCGGTATGAAAACTGTTTTGGAAACTTTTTTAACTTTCCAACTCGGTTCCCGTTCCAGGTCCGATTCCGCCGACAAAGAGTGAAACAAAACATCAAAATAAAACCAAAAGACCGAAACAACAAAACTTAACAACAAAAAAAACCTAGTTTAAAACGAAAGACCAAAAAGTGGAGGCGGAGGCGAAACAGGAGTTGATCTTGAAAATTTGAATAAATTACGACTTAACTTCCACCCCAGCTCCGGCTCTGACAAAGACAAAACAACAAAGTCAAAAAGGAAAATTGTCGGGATGGGAATCGGAAGGAGTTTTGAAATGAAGTTCTTAAAACCCGATTCGGATCCGCTTCCAGTTCCGACAGAAAAAACTAAAGAAAAACAAAGTGTTGGAAAAGAAAGACTCCAAACTTCTTTTGAAAAACAACCAAGGATAAAAACACAAAAAGGGGGACCCCCTTTGACCAAGGCAAAAGATGGGGTGGTTATGCAAGGCATAACAAAACCTTGAGGATGGGGGTATGTGAGGTTGTTATACAGCTAGGACCCACTACGCACCTATGTGTGATGACCATTTCTTGGAGGATAACCACCTTATATACAAGATATAGGTCATTGTGGTCTTGTTTGGATGGTCTCACCATTTGTGTGTGTGGCCTAACACCATCAAGCCACTATGTGTGAGGTATGGATTATGTGAGATGGATATTGGCTCTTAGCTCATGGATTTTGTATCATGGATTAGTATGCTACTCCCCAGTGTCTAGATGGACCCTTTTGTAGCCTTGTGGTGTGATTCCCAGTGATGTAAGTATGTATATATGCGTAATTTCATGTTTCATATTGGATATGGTTTCATATGAAATTTTCAAAAGTTGGCTTATTGTGCTTTAAAAAGTGTAAATTGTTATATTTTGTCGAAAGTGATGTCAAATATGTTCTAATGTGTGAGATTAGAAGTGTGTGGAAAATAAATATTGTTGCAAATAATGGTGTTTGGAAAGAATTGAGTGCTTATGCATCTTCTTTACCCTATTCTTAATGGAAATCAATGTGTATCTTAACCTATTCTTGAATGAATGTAGGTGTTAAAATAAATGCTTATTTTGAGAATTATGACACATGTGATGTTAGCAAGATTAAACATGTTATTTTGTTTCATGTTAAGACCTTATGAGTAAGGTATATAAATGTCAATGTATTGATAATAATTCTTATAAAGGTGAATGTTAAAATGATGTCCTTTCTATTCCATTCAGTGATGAATGATGCATATTATATTTCTCATCTTTGGAATGAAATATAACCTTTTAATGTTGATTTTTAGATTTTGAGTACTAATGTGTGACATGGCTGCATATTGAGCTTACATGACTTCCAGGAGTAAGTAAAATCTTAGGGAGGGAGGATGTAACACCTCTCTAACTCCAGCCTGGGTAAGATGGTATTTTAATTTTGATTTAGCATTCTAAATGTTATCATAATGAGATTAGACATTGATGATTATGCGATAGGTTACCATGATTAGTTATTATGGATTACACGCTTAGTTATCATTGCTTTTGTATGATTATGGATAGGAAGGGGTGATGTCGTAATACTCGTATTCGATAAACTTACGATATCATGACCCTCTTCCTGATGATTGATGTGTTTCAGCTATATGATATATGTTATATGTACATGTACTTTGACATGCAATTGGAGTGATGCAGGTACTGAGTATCGACTCCGCCTGGATTCACAGGCCTGAGCATACTCCTATTCCCTAATGGTGGTAATTGGAGGTAGTCATACAGGCCAAAAGTTCCCTACCCTAGCCCTCTATACCTCTTTAGTACAGTGCTCTCATGTTGTCTTACCATCTGGTTACCTAACGGTAATGTCCAAAGCACCTTTCAACCGTATGTCCAATGCACATTTTAGTTGTATGTGGTTTTCCGGTATGCCTTGTGTTGACGTATTTGGTCTTGGTATTTCTTTAATATTTTGTGATTGTATATATATATATATATTTATTTATTTATTTATTTATTTATTTAATTTGGATTGTCGGTGTTGTGATGTGGTTCCATTGGTATTTCACATTTTTTATGGTATTTTATGATGGTTAAATTGATGGGGATTTGAATTGTTATTCCCTTGAGGTTTTAAATATTTTATTTAAATGATTTATTAATCTTTTGGGGCAGCCTTGTGAAATTTTAATTTTGCTTAATTTGTGACCTTAATTAATTGTTTCTTTTGGGGGAGCTTTAATAGCTAGTTTATCTAATGCTTCATTTTTCATTTTTGTTGGGGTTTTGGAAAACATAAAAAGGGAAAAGAAAGTATTGTTTTGGGGATCATTACCTTTTGGGAGAGAAGCAAATTGGTTGTTTTGGATGGAGAAGAAAACCCCATGATTTGAGCAACTGAGGTTGGGAAGGTTGTGAAGGTTTTCTGAGAAGAAATTTGTGGGTGGTAGATTGTTGAAATCAGCGTGCCATTTCTTACTTGTTGTCCGGATTTGGAGCTTGATTGTGTCTTCTTCTTTTGGCATTCCACCATTTACATTTTGGAGCATATTGAGGTATTTATCTATTGTTCTTCAATCTTATGTGGCTGGTAATTTGGGTATTCTCTCATGCTTCTTGTATGGCTGGTATTTTTCTAATTTGAGTTGTTTTAATTTACGAAAATTGGAGGAACTCTTCCATTTCATTTTTGTATGGCTTGGGGTTTGAATGATGGTTGTTTTTTTAAAACATAATTTTCTGCTCATTAACCTCTTGATGAAAACAAATTTTAAGAGTGGATTTTATGTAGAAATGCCAAGATCTCAACTAGGTCTTTGGCAGATTTTTAATTTGAACACTTTTATTTTTTGATGATTTTCTTACCATCTGTTTAAATGTTTTTTCTTGATATTCATATACCACCTACTAAAAATGTGAAATGAAGGTTGATTTCGTGTCCACATGCCGATATCTCAATTGGGTTTTTGTAGATTTAATTTCTGGGCACTTTCATTTTTCCATGCATTTTCTTGCCCAATTGGCCAAAATGGCGTTTTCTGAAAAGCACCTCTTATTTTGGGCTAAACTCAAAATTCAAAGGTGGTTTTTAATTAGAAACACCAAAATCTGAACTGGGTCTAGCTTAGAAATTCAATCCAGGCACTTTGAATTTTTATGTAATTTTGATGCCTCTATTTCATGATATATTCAGCTATTAAATGAGTTTTTACAGCAATATTGTCTTGGCTGCTTTAAATGGTTTCTTTGACAGAAAATTATTTCTTTCCATTTTATCTCATGTTACTTGGATCCCTCATTTGGTTAAACGAGAAGAGCTTAGGTCTAGGTAAAAGAGTGGTCATATGGAGTGGCTCTCTATGAGCTCGAGGTCCGCAAGTGGCTGCCAGAGGAACTAGTAACAGAGTTAGAGCATACAAGTGATAACTAAATAAAAATAATGGGGTAAAACACTAATAATTTAATGATTCCTCATGCATGACCTTGAGCACTTGTAAAGGCTAAGGATGCACTCGAGAAGGCCTATCCGTCTGTAGGACGTTGAGTTATTCATCTGCGGGGCGTTGATTTGGGCATGGTTGAGTCACCTCATCCGATCTATAATATTGCATCTTGTATCTCAGTAGTCTTGAGTAGCACCTGACATGATAATGTATGAGTATCTCCATGTTGTGATATTTTCTTTATGCATTTTATGATGTGTTTGCTTTGTGTTTGATGTGAGTGTTGGTCATATGTTACCCTTGCCTTGTTACTTTTGCTTGGACCTTGTGACTACCTTCAAGCATGGTGGGGTGGTCTCTCTAGAGTCCACATGGTAGGGAGGCATTGCCACTACCATTGGGGACCGGTGTATAGGTCTGGAGTACCGATTGGAGCTGATCTCTCTCTCTTGTATTTGTTTATCATATTTACTCATGTGTATGCCTTTGTGTATATATCTTATCAGATGTTGTATCTTGTTCATGGAAATGCTATTGTATTCATACTTGTTCCTTTATGCACATTGTACTCTCTTGAGAGAGAAGGTAATCATAAATTACATGAGAATATATGTGATGTTTTATTTGGTTTACGGGTTCCGACGTTGGTATCGGACTCAATTGTTCTATGATAATCCTTAAGTCCTTTTCTTTCATTAATTTTCATGTGTAAATGAGATCCATGGTTGTGTATTTCTTCATTTCAGCAGGCTACAAAGGTTTCAGAGCACTGGTGCCTTCTTTTGTTGCCTTGTGTGTTGCAGCAACAAGTACCAGAGCAATGAGCTCTGGAACTGCAATTTTCGGAGCACCGACACCCTCTTTTTGCTGACCAGTGGGCAACAACAGGTTCCGGAGTAGTGAGCTCCGGAATTGCAAGTTCCAGAGCACCGACGCCCTCTATTTGCTGACCAGTGGGCAGCAACAAGTTTCAGAGCAGTGAGCTCTGGAACTGCAAGTTTCAGAGCACCGGTGCCTTCTGTTGCTGCCTTGTGTGTTGCAGCAATAGGTTCCAGAGCAGAAAGCTCCAACACAACTTTTGGAGCTATCTTGCTTGCTCCCGATTGGATTTCCTCTAGAGGGTGGATTAGTCCTCTCCTTGGGGTCATACTTAGGGTCTTAATTGGCGATGGTTGTTGTCATTTTATCAGTTTGGCAACTAATTTATGTGTATGTTAGTCCTATTTTTTTTTTTTTTATAAATTATCTTGTCCCTTTTGGCTCGTAACTCTCGAGGGTTTCGAAGTGGGATATTATAGATGGATATACCCCTTTCAACCTCAATAATTCATCACTTAAAAGCTAAACCCTACTATAAATAAGGATAATATTTAATCCATATTTTTTATAATAAAGGAATGCTTGAAAAATATTTGTTTCAAATATTCTCTTTTTGCATACTTTGGGATGTGTAAAAATCACTTAAATGTGTATTAACTAATGTAATAAATGGAAACTAATGAAAACCTTTAAAATGGAACATATAGGTCTAGTAGGACTTCAAAATGGTACATAATAGGAATAACCAAGATAGAATCCAAGAAATGGGTCAATCACCTGGAAATTTAGAGCCTAAGTTGAACCAAATCCTCACTTTGTTACACAAAACCAGGGAAAGGATCCACACCTTGAGGAAGAAGTTAGAGGAAGACCTAAAAAGGAAACCTCCATAGAGGGTGAGGATGAAAACCCCCATGACCATAACAATGAAAGAGAACATAGTGTAACCCACTCTGGGTCTAGGTCTGATGGGGCAAAGAGAGATCAATTGGCTAAATAATTTTCGAGAGACATGAAGAAGGTTACACCCCCAAAATTTTATGGTATGGTGAGTGGGGATTCCACTGAGGTGTGGCTTTCCAACATGGAAAAGTATTTTGAAATTTGTAGGTAACCAAAGTAGTTTAGGGAGCATACCAATCACATGGTGAAGCATCCACATGGTGGATGAATAAAAAGATAGAGTTGCCTAGCTAAGTTCCTTGAGGCTAACTTGGGATTATTTTGTCACTATCTTCAAATAGAGGTTATTTCCTCAACTTTACTTTGACCAAATTCTTATGGATTTCCAAAATCTTAGGCAAGGAGAGTCTTCTGTGAACAAGTACTGGGAAAATTTCACCTATCTTTTGAAGTATGTCCCACAATATCAAAAGGATGAGAGATTTAGGATCAAAAAATTTATAATGGGTATGAATGCCAAAATTGGCAGAGAAGTGGATGTGCATGGTTCCACCACTATGGACCAGGTTTATGAAAAATCCATCAAACAATAATAAAAATTAGGTCTATGATTGCTCACAGAGAGAAAAACAAGAAGAAGTTTAATTGGTCTTGGTCTTCGCAGCCTTTCAAAAGAAGAAATGATAGGTAGGACTACCACAAGACGGGTGACACAAGTTCTCATGAGAATCAAAATGAATCTAGAAGGGATAGAATGAACAACAATAGCAATAAAAATAAAAGAAACAAGGATAACTTTAGAAATCCTACATAAAGGTGAGGTCCTCAAGGAGGATGTTATTGATGTGGCAGAGACCTTTATGCAAGTAAGTTTTTGAACAAAGCTCAAGGTCCTTAGCCACGAGGGAACCCTTTGTTGTCCTAGAATTATTTTTTTTCAACAAAGGATTCATGCAACTTTGGATAACTATTGGGTGGAATACTAGATCATGCCTATTGAGACACCATGTATTTTGTTTAGAGTACCCATTTTAAATTTAATTGATATTGGTGCTACAAAATGCTTTGTTTCTCCTAATTTGTTAAGTAAAATATCTAGAAATACTGGGTATATGAAAAAATCCTGGTCAGTTTAATATGCCAACTAGTCAAGAGCTCAAGTAGAGTATAGGGTTGATTTTCCAAGCTTTTCAATAGAGGTCAACCTTTATGTAGCTCCCTTAGGGTACTATGACATCATCTTAGGAATCAATTGGTTATGGAAACATATGGCCAAGGTGGATTGCTTTGCAAATATAGTAGAATGTCTAGATGACCTAGGGAATAAATTTTTTCTATAAGGAACATCCAAAGAGGTCAAGATGAGGCAGATATCTGCCATGTAGTTGAAGAGAGATAAGTAGAGAGGTTGCCAACTTTTTATAGTTTGGATGTTTTGGTTATTTTTTTAGAACCAAACTTAATCTTACCACAAACCTATGAACTTTCTAGAGACAATCATCAATAAGGGAAAGGATTGGCCAACACATAAGTAGAGACCCTTGGATATCTACTTATTCACTTTAGGCACTGTCAGACCAGGGAGGGTAATTCCAAAATAGCTATGTTCCTAGATACCGGTGTGTTAAGTGTCAAAACACAGAACAGACATATAGTTCTCCCTATTTTCTTAAAAGCATCATACCCTGAGAATTTGGCAAACGTTCAAAATAATGATTAACCTAAACAAGAGAATATATAATCCCATTATCATTTGTACACACCTAGTGAAACATTTCGAAATCAATTTAATTATGTTGTGTGATTTTTAGTCAAGTCAATTACCAAAAGAGAGCATGAATACTAAACCAATCCAGTGCTATATTCTAGAGAATGGAGTCAAACCATAAAACCATATGATTGGATAATATTTTTGTATTTTAGAGAAAATACCGATGGCCTTAGAAATATTATATTACAATATTCCTACCAATTATGTTTGCTATTAACTTCTTACTAACATCCTTATACCAATATTATAGCAAATCTACTACTAAATTCAAGAAATTGTGTGGATTACTTGAATGAACAAGCAAGAATGAAAAAATACATCCATTGAGACTCAACAGAGATAAATAAGATAACCATTGATTATCATACATATAGCTTGTATAACTTGCATGAGGGAGAGAAAATATATAGAGATTTTATATCATTTTTATCTATACTGCTTATCCAAAACATATATTGGTTGGCTTGCTTCTAAAACATTTTACTATACAACTTACTACCCACATTCCTGTATCTATTTTCCTTGAAAAATAAGTACCCACTTCCCTATCGACTTCTTGACCTACTTCACCCTTTTTGTATCCAGCCTTAAGATCCCTTTTATAAGCCAAGGGAGCAACAAGCGTTGGCTTGGAATACACATGACATTACATTTCATTTTCATTTCAAAGTGAATTTTAACAAAAAAAAAGAAAATATCTCCCAACTGATTTTGGGGAATTCAACCCTCATAATGAAAAACCAAAACAAAGACCAAGGAACCGTTGATCAGAGCCACCCTGCTAGTCATCAAAAAGTGTCATCGTGGTAACGTCAAAAATAAGTAGGTCCATATCACCCCAGAAAGCATCCTTATCAACACCAAAAAACCAAAAAGGTAGGAAACCAGCTTCATGTCATACCATCCTAAGAGAGCAAACATCACATAGGACCAAAACCCAAGCACTTAACAAGGAAAGTAATAAGATATTAATTTTCCTTGTCACTAGGTGAATAGGTGTGCCCACTCAGTGTTCTTATCTTTAGGGGAGTAGCATCATTACCTCATCCTCATAATCTACCCAATCTTTCATGGCCATAAGATACTGGTGATAGCCAAAATCAATTTCATCCCCACTGTCAGAAGGATCATCAGAGACCTCAATGGGAGACTGATGGCGTCCCATATAGGTGTGATGATATCAGTTCCTACTAGTAGCTTCTCTTTCTATCCTTTCAACCTTTTTACCTTTTCCTTTGATCATTTCCTTTGAGATGGTCTAGCCCCTAAAGTGGTAGGCACACTCAAGAACCTCTCATGTTGAACCCCTGGTAGCTCTTGTCTTCTTCACCAGAGTTGTTGGTATCTCTGGTCCACATTCCTCATCTTGAGGATAATTCTAAAATTCCAAGGGATTGAGCCTCTTGGAATGGTGAACTGGGCTGACATTTACACTTACCTTCCCCATTTTCTACTCTGCTACAAAGCTTCCTCAAATAGAATGACCAATTCACTTTGAAATGACTATCTCAAAATCACTTGCTTACATAGACCTTAGACTCTTTCTCAATTAGATGGTGAGAAAATTAAGGAAGTGATCCTTATTAAATAGAGCAACTGGTGTGCGTCTGCATTAAATTTCCAGGAGAGCTTATGTGAGATCATTATCAATCAACTAACTTTGTTTTCAAATCTCAACTGTTGATCAAAAATTTGAACTAAATCAACAGCCAAAAATCCCAGGTTATTAATGATGACAAGATTAAGCACATGCATTTGATACTGGTCTCAAATCAAGAGACTTAAGTATTTCCTTAATTTTCATGTCAATCACATGCTTAATTTTCCAACCATACATGTTGTGTCACATTTACTCGCTTGCTCGTAGAAAATAACTCGCTTGTAATTAATCATAGCAGGACAACAGGGAAAGATCATGATTTTCCTTCAGCATATCTACCTGTACCATGCCTTACTTCAATTTTGCCTTCCCACCTATACCACCTCTGACACATTTGATGGCCCTAAAATTATTTACTAGTCTCACAAGCGTTTTGAAGAATTAACTCTAATTTTACTGTTGTTTCTACCTTGTAACAATCTCAGCTACTATCTCCAGCCATATCCACTTTCATTAGAACCGTAGAAGTAACCTACATGGCACTTGCCCATGTGCCTATCAAAAATGCAGGACATAGGTGGGACACACTCGAGATGGTGGGGACTGGTTATAATTAATACACATCACTCACCATCAACCATCAATTTCAATCCACACTAAGCAAAACACATTTTCCCAAGATCCAATAGACTAATCAAAATGCAAGATGTTGGTTCACCTGCTAGCCCATGTGATCATTATTCCTTAATGTTGAAAGTATATAGGCATGCGAGGAGCGGTCTTGATGAGAACACATTCCACAAAATTTGTCGTTGGTTATGCCTTGAAAAAATTTCACCTTCTTGTGAGGATTCAGGCCCCACTGTAAGACAATGCCATGTGGCCAATTGCTCGCTAGCCCATGTGAATAAAATACTATTTAACAAAACAAGATGGGCTAGCGAGGAATGGTGAAGATTTGACCATGTCATCCATAAATCAACCACCAATCATCTCTAAAATGAGCCAGTCACCCCTTCTGAGGATATTGGGTCCACCATTGTACCAGACACATGCCCAAGGCTTGCTAGCCCCTATGCATAAAATAAGAAATAATCATTCAACACGGGCATACAGGGAACAATCACGATTTATTCCTTCGATCAGACAACTCATATGAAGCATAATTCTACACCTGCCATAAAAGTTACTTATAGAAAGGGGCATTCCTAGGTGAACAAGGTGTCGACCCACAATGAAGGCTAAGGATTTAAAATTTCTTTAGATTAAGCCCTCAACTATTAAAACCTGAAAATACATGAAGCAACCATCAACCTATGACTAGGGGCCGGTAAATTAACAATTTTGATGGCACAAGTGACAACTTAGGTGACTGAGAATGGGAAGGACAGGTCACTGTAAGATTAAAATGAACAAGGTTTATGTCAGAATTTTGGGAAATTTGTGAAATTAAAACCCTGTCATAGTGATAAGGAACATGACCTATAATTATAAAACAAGGGATTAAACTGAATTTTTTCATAGTTTTCATGATAGAACCAAGAAATTTTTAGAGTTCCATCAAGATGGATGAACTAGAGGAACCCCAAAGCAATAATGAGTTCATCTTTCAAGATGACTTGATGTTTCTTGAGACTCATAAGCTTCTAGGAGAAGGCATAGAGTCCATGGATCGGGAGAGATCATATATGGAGAAGTATCCCTTTCTCTAAAATTTTGAGGATGTGTTTCTTAATGAATTGCTTGGAATACCTCCCAAAAGAGCCTTCAACTTTTTAATTGATATCATACCGAGATTGGAGTTGGTATCCAAGGACCCTTATCAAATGACTACAATAGAATTGGTAGAGTTAAAAGCTAAGTTACAATAATTATTAAAAAATGGTTTGATAAGAGCTAGTGTATCACCTTGGGGAGCGCTAGTGATATTTGTCAAGAAATATGGTACATTGTGTTTATGCATAGATTACTACATGCTCAACGAGGCAACAATAACAAAACAAGTATTCATTGCCACATATAGATGATCTTTTTGATCAAATGCGTGGAGAAAAAATCTTCTCAAAGATTGATTTATGGTTGAGATATCATCGATTAAGACTTGAGGATGAGGACATCCACAAAATAGCTTTCAAAACTAGATATGGGCACTACAAGTTCATAGTAATACTATTTGGACTGACGAATGCACTTGCAACATTCATGAAATTGATAAATAGCATATTGAGAGACTATTTGGATAAGTTTATTCTTGTCTTCCTTGATGACATATTGATATATTCCAAGAATGAGGAAGAGCACCATCAATATTTACAAATTGTTTTGTAGCATCTAAGAGAGCATAAGTTGTATGGGAAGCTATATAAGTGCATGTTCTTCTAGAAATAAATGCAATATCTTGGTCATATAATCTTAGCAAAAGGAATTGTAGTGGACCCCACAAAGACTAAAGATCTCTTAGAGTGGTTGGCATCGAAAAATGTGCATGAAGTCCATAGTTTCATGGGACTCGCTGGATACTACAAGAATTTTGTAGCCAATTGCTAAAGAATTGTCTATCCCATCACTTCTCTACAAAGAAAGGGTAAAAAGTTTGAATGGTCAAAAAAATGTCAAGAGAAATTTAACTTATTAAAAGAGAAGTTGACTACGGCACCAATTTTGAACGTGCCTAACCCAAATGGACAGTTTTTAATCATCACCGATGCCTCAAGAGAGAGGTTGGTTGGATTACTTATGCAAGATGGTTGGGTTATTACTTATGAGTCCAGAAAGCTAAAAAATTATGAGAAAAATTATGCACCCCATGATCTTGAGCTTGCAGCCATTGTACATGCGTTACAGATGTGGCGACATTATATTTTGGGAAAACCTTTTGAACTAAGGTTAGACCATCAAGGTCTCAAGTATTTGTTTACCCAACCTCACTTAAATGCTCATCAAAGGAGGTGGCTAGAGTTAATATCAAATTATGACTTTGAGATTAGTTACATCAAGAGTGAGGAAATTGAGTTATAGATGCCCTAAGTCGAAGAAGACATATCCCCTCGATGATCTCCATACAAACTGAATTTAAGAGTCAAGTGTTACAAAATTCCAAAGAAGATGAATATTATGATAAATTCAAACAAGATTTAATGGGCAATCCCCATGATCCAAGGTATGATAGGTTTCTATTTTATTCTGATGGACTACTAAGATTCAAGGGAAAAATGTACATTCTAAACTCAAGGGAGCTAAGGAACATGGTATGGAAAGAGGTTCATTCCATTCCCTATTTAGGACATCTAGGAGTGACAAAGTTTTTGGTTGATGTTAAGCCAACATATTTCTGGAAAGGAATGAAGAGGGATGTTGCAAGGTATGCAAAAAACTACCTATAATTCCAAAGGGTGAAAGAAGAACATCATCACTTGACAGGACTATTATACCCTCACAAGATTCCAAAATGGAAATGGCATACCATTAATATGAATTTTGTGCAAGGTCTCCCTATGTCTAGAAATAGTCATAATGTAATTTTGGTAGTGGTGGATAGACTCACCAAGGTAGCCCATTTTATACCAGGGAATCTGACTAATGGAGCAACTGTCATAGCTCAAATTTTTTTGCAAGAAGTTTTTAGATTGCACGGTGTTCCTAAGAAGATTATCTCAAATAGGGATGCATGTATGACTTCGAGGTTTTGGAAAACCTAATTTAATTCACTAGGAATTTAGTTGAACATAAGTTCAACGTATCATCTGGAGACAGATGGTCAAATGGAGAGAGTGAACCAAGTATTAGAGGACCTATTGAGAATGTATTGCATGGATCAAGAGTACAAGTGGGAGGATTATCTTTTGCTTGTAGAGTTTGCATATAATAATTCTTATCATTCCATAATTAAGTTAGCTCCATTTTAAGCACTGTACAATAGAGAGTGTTAAACTCTTATAATCTAGGATAAGATAGAAGATAGGATTAGCCTTGGATCGAAAATGCTTTCAAAAATGGAGGAACCTATCAATTTGATCAAGAAAAGGGTGCCAGAGGCCAATGATTGGTAGAAGAGTTATGTTGATGCCAAACACGTACCCATACATTTCTTAGTAGGAGAAAAAGTTTTATTCAAATTTAAACCTCAAAAGAGTGCAATCAAGTTTGGGAAGTCTTCCAAGTTAACTCCATGTTATGTAGGTCCCTTTGAAGTCCTTAAGAAAGTTAACCCAGTTGCCTATACAATTTCTCTACCACTTGCTCTTGCTACAATGCATAATGTATTTCATGTATCTTATCTTAAGAAATATATTATTGGAAATAATCATATAATCAAGATTGGAATGCACTTTAGGTTTAGGACCCATGGGTGGTCATGATTGATCCTCTCAAGATGCTTGAAATGTGTAGGCTCTATCTACATAATAGAGAGATGTTACAATGCTAGGTCTAGTAGGACCAATATGTTGAGGACAGTGCCACATGGGAAGACTATCAAGAGAATAAGCAAAAAATTCCTCAACTTTTGTTTGAATTTGAAAATAGAGTTTGAAAATTTTTAATTAATTTGATATATTATGATACTTTAGATCATCAAGGATGCTTATTCTTAAGGGGAGATATGTTACACTCCATCTTTGAATTATAATTTACTTTTCACCTAACGTTAAAAATCATGGATGATTTGTGTAATTATGTAGTTTTGAAAGATGGACGTTATGATGAATTATATGTAATGTAATGGTTTTATGTATGTTAATAGAAATATTGATGAACATGTAATGAAATGGATTCAATATAAATGATATGGTTAACTATGTGTTTATTTTCTAAGTGGATATATAGGAAGGATTTTATGCCCTCCAAAAGGAGAGGGGGAGTATCACCTAGGAGAAGGGTACGGACAAGGACTGAATAGTAAAGTCATTTGAGTTTGTTGTTTGTGCATAGGATAGGTTTTGGATATTTTAAAAAATAAGTTTGATCCTAAGTTGTGTCTCCTGGTTACATAACCTAGGTTGAGTCAAACTTGGTTTCCTTATAGAAAGCTATAAGATTATTGTAGACACTAAAAATTGGTCTAGGCCTGCGACACCATTTTCAACATAATTCTCATAGTCATGGTCATGATTAAATAATGTTAATTATTTAATTATTTTCTAAAGTCACCTATCCTCTATTAATTAAATAACTTTAATTATTTAATTAATTCATTATCACCTTTATTTCAATCCTGATTGATTAAATAAATGTTATTTATTTAATTGCGTCACTAATTAATTTATCCCTTTTCTAAATTAAATAGTTTATTATTTAATTTATCTTTTATCACATTTTCCGACTATAATTAAATATTCATTTCAAATTATTTAATTATTCAATAACCTTTTCAACAGTCAATTAAATAAATCTTTATTTAATTAATTAAATCTTCGAATTTCGAATGATGAATTAAATAATCATTTAATTATTAAATATTATTATTCCTTGAATATTCCTCTAATTAGATAATCGCTTAGTTATCTGATTATTCACTTACCGCTTAAGTCGAGATATAATTCATCAATTAGTTATCTCATGATTTATTCCTGATGAATAGACCTTCTGCTTTAATCAATCAATCTTATTCTTTTGTGTGCAAACTATTATTAATTAAATAACTTTATTTAATTAAATAATTCATTTGTGCATTCGAACACAATGTTTCTACTTTATCTTTCACATACAATCTCTATTCTTCCAAGTTTCGAATAGTCTCAACATCTGATTAAATTATTATTTAATTTAATCTTCATCATGCAGACCTTTTTCACTCACATTGTAACTGACACAAATCTCAATTGCATGGAATTCATCAATCTCAACCATCGATCTATCTTTTGAATCTGATCCGATCATTTGAAAACCAATTTTCTATAAATTGACCTGACCTTTGTCATTATTCCTCCTCCCGAAATCTTGATAATTTAGGAAGCTCATAATCTTCGATATTTTGCTAAGTCAATAGTCAATACGCCATAATTGCATACTTAATAAATCTGAGGGCAACTATCGTACAAATGACAAAATGGAGAAGTGCAATTGAGGTCATTCAAGGAAATATAAAGATATTCGGTGAGATCGTTCATGTATTTATGTTTTTTGTTTAATTGTTCTTTGTTGTCAAATGTAGCATTAGATTAATTATATTATTTCTTTTATTGCTTAACTATCTTGTTTGAGTTTTATTTCTAGCATTAAATTTGGTGAACCCGATGTGAAGACACCATCTTCAAAAGCTGTAGAGTCCTTTTTTTAAAAAAAAAAATTGCAGATATAGGTATGAAACGACACATGTGCAGTACGAATCACCGCAATTGATTTTATGAGATGCATATGACATTTTGTGATGCATCTTCTATTCTGCGATGCATCTGCTTTGTTCTGCAACGCATTTGATTGGTAAAACTGTGACACATCTAACTGGTAAACATTTATTTCTTTTTTTACAAACTTTCATATTTTTGCATTTTATTTTTAGCATTTTTGGTACTAATTTCATGTGTTAGTCTGTTTTAGGGGAGTTAACGTAGTGTTTGCAGGTTGATTCAGGGAAGACAAGCCTTCTCAAACTTTTCTGCAGGACGAGTGATGAAGACAAAGAAACGAAAAAACTACTAATCCGTATTTTTACAGAATTGTTGACGAAGACAAAAAATTAAACTACTGACAATTTGTTTGCAGGACCAGATTCAAAGAAAAATTTATTTAAAAAAGAAAAATAACAAATTGTTTGAGTAGATAGAAAATTATCATTTGGGCTTTAAAATGAACAAGTGTCTTTTGTGCGTGTTCATGTTTAGATTAGATCCTGATTTAGTAACAGAAGTATCCTCTCCCCTTGCGCATTCTTGTGATCCTGGGTGTAAGAGAAACTGTTACTGAATCTAGAATTTGGGCCTACTTTGGTGGTTAAGAGTAACCAAGAAACTCAAACCGGTGATAAGCTTTTTCTCCAAGCTACTCCCAACCGATATAGAAATTTTATTGTTGAGGAAACTCTACATTATAGGAACTCTTGCATACCAGCTATCGATTCCCTAGTGCCTTAGTGGTGCATTGAAACCTGCAGAGCATAACCTCTGCAAACTGGGATGATATTGCCTCTCGCGTGGATTTTTGAACGGGTGCCCATACTAATACGCCAACTTGTTTTAGTTTAAACCAAAAACCTTCTATTTGTTGGTGCAAGAAGTCAGACCTCTGAAGTTGTATCACAATCTTATGGTTCAATAGTAGAGATGAAAAGTTTTCCATGTGAGAGTCATGGGAATTGAAGCTTGTCTAACCTGAGAATTGTGTGTCGTGGAGGGGAGCCAGTGTGGTTAAGCTTCTAGTCATCCACTTTGAATAAGAGTAGCTAGGGAAACCCAAATGAGAATTCAACAAGTATTGTCATTGCCAGCCTTCAGATCATACATGTTTACTAAACTTTAACATATTCATGCTCATCAAAAACTTGAAATACATTGTTTTTTTATTGTTTTCAATTGCCAAAATTTGATCATAAAATAGAGTCAGTCGAAAAACCCAAACCATCAGAAAACCGCATCTGTCAAAATGAGTCACATCTACTAAATAGAAAAATGCAACTATCATTTTGAGTTGCATATGTTACCCAAAACTCATATTTTCCTATCAACAAACTAGTGTCCACTGACATTAATTCCCGAGTCGCATCTGCCATATAGAGTTGCATCTACCATATAAAGTCACATTTGTTATAAAATTAGCCGCATCTGTTATAGTGAGTCGCATTTTCCTGTCATCAAATCGAAACCATATTTTACCAGAAAAACCACATCTGACCTATCGAAATGCATCTGTAAAACTGAACCGCATTTTCCTATCAACATAAAAGCTAGAATTCACCATCACAGTCGGAAACCAAACAGTCATCTTAATCTCTATTTTTTACAGTCAACCTTGGACAAAAACCAAAAGATTGCTCAAACTTTTCATTTTCCATCTTTTAGGTGTCATTTAGTTTTAGTTATATACCTCTTAGTTAGGAAACTTAGTTGCATATTAGGATTTTTTCATATCTCAGAATAGGCCGACTTTCCGCACTTTGGACAAACCCATGCTTTGATAATCATTATAATTGAACCTAGTCAATTGTCAAACAATATCTTTTGTCTTACTTGTGAATCCTTCCAGCTCATCAGCCTAGTTTGGGACTTCACCTTATCATTTGGTCTTAGTCCTACATCAAGTTCCTAAACAAAGTTAAATCATAGCCTTGGTTAAGCTATAGGTGGTAGGTAACCTCCTGTTAGAATCATTTAGAGTAAATTGCTTTAGAATTTTTGTATATTGACATCCTAGATTATTATCATTTTAGACATCCTTTATTTGCCAAGAAAATACCAAAACAATAGCAGCATTCATTCATTATATCATAAAATCCCAAAAACATAGACTAGATCATATCATTTTAGATATAGTTTTGCATTCCCCCATATTGAGCAACCTTTTTCATGGTCGAAACAAGGTCTAAAAAGAAACGTAGAGAAATGGCTGACTCACAGGACTTCATCAATCCCTTCACAAACCAACCATCAAGGACAAAAAGACCTCACAAAACCTTGCTTGAAAAATTTGTCACTAGAGACACACATGGAAAAAATTATGTAGAAGATGTAGACACTGTTGTCCAAGATCTTGAATTTGCATCTTTTATGGATGAGTGTTTGGAAAACGATCCTCAAAGATACCTAGCAAAGCTGCTAGTAGAAGGTGCCACACTACCTCCAGGATTTTATATCCACAAACTAAAGGCTTCATCTACACAAGCAACACAAACCATGACATCGAGTGTCTATATTCCTTAGATTACTGCAGCAATACCAACTAGCATACCCACTCAAACTGCCTCAATTATAAACACAACACCATTTGGTATAACACATGGCCTAACATTTACTATGAGAGAATCCTCATAAAGCCCTTTTCGCACAAACACCAGAAGTAAAAGACCCAAAATTGGCACAAACACAACACAGGCTATACCACATATCAGCACCAATACTGGCAATCAACACATAGGGGTTACACAATCAAGACATACTCCTACACTGAATCAAAATATTCTATCAGGACATATTCCCACACCAAATCAAAATCCATCACAGACTATTGTATTTCAGAACACTTACATCAATCCAAAAAATGCAACCAACATGTCGTTAACACAAGTAAATGTTCTCCAAAAACAAATGGACAGTATGTCAATGTCAAGAAAATAAACCATTTCAGCACAAGATTTATGTCCATGTCCTTTTGACAAAGCGCTATACATGACACCCTTCCCACACGGATACATTATACCAAATTTTCCTAAGTATAATGGGAAGAGGAATCCTCTAGAACACATTAGAGAATTTTCCACAACATGCATGGAAATCTCGTATGACCCCACATACCTTATGAGACTTTTTCTGTGAACCCTTGTTGGGATAGAATTGGAATGGTTCTCTAAACTTTCATACAACATAAAATCATGGGGCGAATTAGTTGAAATTTTTTTGGGAACACTTTGCCTTCAACATAGACAATGAAATCATGATAGTTACCTTATGTCATACCACACAAGAAGACGGAGAAAACTTCACCACCTTCTTCCAGAGATGGAGGAGTTTAGCTAGTCATTGTCCTATTGAGATACCAGAGAAACAAAAATTTACAATATTCCTTTAAAATCTTCATCCAAAACTACAAAGTGACTTACGAGTACATTGTTGTACCTCTTTTCTAGACTTAGTGCAAAAAGGCATAATACTTGAGAACTCTCTCATTGACAAAGGGGAAATTAAGACACCAAGTAGGAATCCAGTTGTTCAACACCAAAATGCTCCCAATGATAGAAAATTTTTTTGGTCCAAAAACAAAAATGTAACTAATGACAATATTGTTGATGCCAAGACCCTACATGCAGGACCTATCATCACACTTAGAGGTTACAACCCCTCTCATGACATGCTTAACAATGCTAATGAAACCACCAACTTTGTCCAAAATTCACAACGACGACGACCACAAAGGATATTTCCTAAATGTGAGTTTACCCCCTTGGGGGAACCAATCGAGACAGTTTACAAAGAACTAATTAAACATAAACTCATAAAACCTCTAGAGCCAAAACAGTATGATCCTAGAAAGTTTAAACCCTCATGGTGGGATGATAATGCCTATTGTGATTACCATAAAACTAAGGGACATAACCTACAACAATTCCGACAACTAAAGAACATCATACAAGATTTTTTTGAAGACGGAACCATAGAAGTCAATGGGAAAAAACATAAAAAAAATAGTTATCACAAGGTCTTCATAGATCCATTACATGATCATGGGAAAGGAAAGGCTCCCATTTCAGGAACTAAGACTAATGTCTCAGCTAACTATACAAATACCAAGTATAACTATGGCAAAGGTATGATCATAAATCACATCTGAGTTGCTAATGAAAATATCCATACCATTACCATAAAGAAGCATCCTGAATGTGTTGTCAATACACGTAGAACTAAGATAACGCAAGAAGATGGAGAAAACTTCACCACCTTCTTCCAGAGATGGAGGATTTTAGCTAGTTGTTGTCCTATTGAGATACTAGAGAAACAAAAAGTCACAATATTCCTTGAAAATCTTCATCCAAAAATGTGAAGTGACTTACGAGTACATTGTTGTACCTCTTTTACGGACTTAGTGCAAAAAGGCATAATACTTGAGAAAGCTCTCATTAACAAAGGGGAAATTAAGACACCAAGTAGGAATCTAGTTGTTCAACACCAAAATTCTCCCAACGATAGAAAAAAATTTTGGTCCAGAAACAAAAATGTAACTAATGACGGTATTGTTGATGCCAAGACCCTACACGCAAGACCTATCATCACACTTAGAGGTTACAACCCTTCTCATGAAATGCTTAACGATGCTAATCAAACCACCAACTTTGTCCAAAATTCACAACAACAAAAACCACAGAGGAGATTTCCTAAATGTGAGTTTACCCCCTTGGGGGAACCAATCGAGATAGTTTACAAAGAACTGATTAAACATAAACTCATAAAACCTCTAGAGCCAAAATAGTATGATCCTAGACAATTTAAACCCTCATGGTGGGATGATAATGCCTATTGTGAGTACCATAAAACTAAGGGACATAACCTACAACAATGCAGACAACTAAAGAACATCATACAAGATTTTGTTGAAGACGGAACCATAGAAGTCAATGGGAAAAAACATACCAAAAATAGTGATCACAAGGTCTTCATAGATCCATTACATGATCATGGGAAAGGAAAGGCCCCCAGTTCAGGAACGAAGACCAATGTCTCAGCTAACTATGCAAATAGCAAGTATAACTATGGCAAAGGTACAATCATAAATCACATCTGAGTTGCTAATGAAAATATCCATACCATTACCATAAATAAGCATCCTGAATGTGTTGGAAATACACGTAGAACTAAGATAATGCAAGAAGATGGAGAAAAATTCACCATCTTCTTCCAGAGATGGAGGAGTTTAGCTATTTGTTGTCCTATTGAGATACCAGAGAAACAAAAAGTCACAATATTCCTTGAAAATCGTCATCCAAAACTGCGAAGTGACTTATGAGTACATTGTTGTACCTCTTTTCTGGACTTAGTGCAAAAAGGCATAATACTTGAGAAAGCTCTCATTGACAAAGAGGAAATTAAGACACCAAGTAGGAATCCAGTTGTTCAACACCAAAATTCTCCCAATGATAGAAACAAATTTTGGTCCAGAAACAAAAATGTAACTAATGATGGTATTGTTGATGCCAAGACCCTAGATGCAGAACCTATCATCGCACTTAGAGGCTACAACCCCTCTCATGACATGCTTAACAATGCTGATCAAACCACCAACTTTGTCCAAAATTCACAACAACAATGACCACAGAGGATATTTCCTAAACATGAGTTTACCCCCTTGGGGGAACCAATCAAGATAGTTTACAAAGAACTGATTAAACATAAACTCATAAAACCTCTAGAGCCAAAATAGTATGATCCTAGATAGTTTAAACCCTCATGGTGGGATGATAACACCTATTGTGAGTACCATCAAACTAAGTGACATAACCTACAATAATGTCAACAACTAAAGAACATCATACAATATTTTGTTGAAGATGAAACCATAGAAGTCAATGGGAAAAAACATACCAAAAACAGTGATCACAAGGTCTTTATAGATCCATTACATGATCATGGGAAAGGAAAGGCCCCCAGTTTAGGAACTAAGACTAATGTCTCGGCTAACTATGCAAATACCAAGTACAACAATGGAAAAGGTACAATCATAAATCACATCTGAGTTACTAATGAAAATATCCATACCATTACCATAAAGAAGCATCCTGAATGTGTTGTCAATACACGCAGAATTAAGATAACCCTTCTAGGTCCTTCATCAAAGCCACCACCACAATATTCCAAGCCTAAGTATAATTTACTTGACCAGTTGGGGAAGACCCCAACACAAATATCCATCTTGGAACCATTGACCTTATCACCTAATCATCGAGCCATTCTAGACAAAGCCTTACAAAGCACAACTATCCCAACCAACTTGGATGTCAATCATCTCAAAGAAATGGTGGAATATTTAACCAACTCTCATCATGCCACCTTCTCTCAATAGGATTATTCAACCAAGAAGACCAACCATAATGACCCACTACACCTTGAAGTTCTTGTCCATCAAACCAAAGTCAGATGAGTTTCGGTACACAGAGGAGCAGGGTTAAATATTTGTACCTTGAAATTGGTTAAGGCATTAGGTTTCTCATAAGCATGCATGGATACCACTCAGATTATAGTCATTAATGCATACAATGCTGAGGAAAGATCATCTAAAGGAGTTTTAAAACTCCCTATCAGAATTGGCCCTACGGTTATGGACACGAGTTTCCAAGTCTTGGATCTAACCCTTCCCTATTATCTTTTATTGGGTAGACCTTGGATACATGCTATGAAATTTGTACCTTCCACTTACCATCAATGTCTTAAATTCCCATACAATAGCATAGAGATCACAATTGATGGTGATCCAGATCCTTTCCAATATTACACAAGACTACACGAAATACCACAATGGCAGGTGCCAGTCAATCAAGAGGCTTCATCCTCCACCTTATCCATGTATGTTGATCCATCAACTCTTACCAAGTCCATTGCATCACAACCACCATCATCCACTCCTAAGGTCAAGATCCAAGATCAGGGTTGTGGGGAATATAACATGAAAGCATCCTATTGTGTTACTCATTTGGTTTCTCCTAAGTCATACGGCTTACCCACATTAGATAGGAAACAGTCAATTGTCACAATACATGTCCCTCCTACAATGACTTTTACAAAATGGGGAGAGTTAAGTAAAGAAGCTATGGACCAAGAATATGTCACCTCCTGGTTATATAATGAAGACAATGAAAACCCTCCATTGTCTATTCAAATATATAAAGATCAATATGGAAAAGGCTTCATTATAATGTAAAAGGAAGGATATGATGAACATAGTGGCTTAGGGCTACATCAAGATGGAAGGATTGAACTAATCATTATTTGAGAAAAGCCCAAAAGGCCTAGGGATAGGGTTTCAACCGATTAGAATTGGCATTCCTAATACTTTGTTACCATCATAAGAGGAAGTAAGCACTTTTGAAGACATCGAGCTATCCCATGAACCATTTGACCCATTCTACTGTGACTCCCTTGAATCAAACGAATATGAATGGGATTCCCTTTCTTCCACCAGCATAATGGACCTAGATAAGTTATATGGGGAACTTGACCAAATGCTAAATACCTTGCCAAAATCAACTTAGTCCTCTCCTAAAAATTCCTTGTCAAAAGAAGAATGGGTTAAGCTTTATTATTGGGAAACCCTTGATCCTACCTCTTGGGAACCTAACGAACCATCTTCTAATGACCTAGCCCTTACAGTAGTCTCACCCCATAGTTTACCTATTCCTAGCAAAAAGAACAAAAAGGTGTTAGTCCAAAACTTTTGTGACCATTTCAACCACTCTATCCTCACCTTGTCAGCTTCCACTTTTGATAACTCTGATGATGGCATGCCCCTTGTATATCCCCAACTAATCGATTGGGATCAACAAGGCACACCCATCTTAGACATATTCGAGAATGACAAAGCAATATCTAAGTTCATGGGACTGCAAGAAGGCATACCTAGAGGTGATCATCAAGATGGTTTTACCATAGACTTGGATAATATGGCATATTTTGGGGAGTCTGTTCACACCTCCAAATGCAAAAATGAAAAGAAAAAGAAAAATAATGAAAATGACAAGTCCCTAGGTGAAAACCGAAAGGTGCCTTTGGACAAAGAAATAGTAAAACTAAAGGATGCATCCAAGGGAAAAAACCTCTCTGAGGCGCTCAAGGATGGAGGTTTGAACATTCTCCCAATTGCTCAAGAAAATTCACCAATGTTAGTTGAAGAATCGGTTGAGATCAACATAAACACTGAAGATAATCCTCGGGTAATTTACTTTGCGGCATTTTTGACAAAGACGGAGCAACCAGAGTTTTGAGACTTCTTTACAAAAAGATAGATAAAATTTGCATGGTCATATGCCAAAATTCCTAGGTTGGATCCAGACCTCATATTGCATCATCTACCATTACAACCAAGTGTTAATCCCGTCAAGCAGAAGTTAAGGAAAATGCATCCACAAATCACCCTACTAGTCAAAGTTGAACTTAAGAAACTATTGGATGTCGGTTTCATCAGATCCATAGACTATGGAGAATGCATTTCTAATCTTGTGCTAGTGACTAAACCATCTAGGGGCATCCATATTTGTACAAACTTTAGAGATATCAACAAGGCATGTCCTAAGGATGACTTCCCTTTGCCAAACATTGACATGATAGTGGACCTTACATTAGGATATGAGATGCTATCCCTCATGGATGGCTTCTTCGGGTATAATAAAATCAAAATCATAGTTGAAGACCAACATAAGATAGCTTTTAAATGTCCATGGGGAACATATTGTTGGAACATAATGCCTTTTGGCCTAAAAAATGTTGGAGCTACATATCAATGTGCAATGATGACTATTTTCCATGACCTTGTACATACTCTCATGGAAGACTATGTGGACGATTTGATAGCCAAATCATTGACAAGAGAAGATCATTTAAAAGTCTTAGACAGGATATTCCAAAGACTAGAAAATTACAAAGTAAGGCTAAATCCAAAAAAGTGTGTCTTTGGCATTAAATCAAGAAAACTTCTAGGATACATAATTTCTAGACGAGGCATTGAAGTGGACCCTGCAAAAGTAAGAGCTATAATGGACATGCCTCCACCAGCCAACATCGGTCAGCTAAGAACACTATAAGGGAGACTAGAGTCTATCAGATGCTTCATAGTAGAATAAGCAAACAAGATACATCCGTTCCAACATTTTCTCAAAAAGGGGGTACCGTTTGTATGGACAACCAAATGCCAAGAAGCTTTTTAGAAGATCAAGGATTACCTACTTACACCACCTGTGTTAATGCCGCCTACAAATACCTGCCCTTTGATACTCTATATTTCAGCAACCCAATCAATACTAGGAGCTTTACTGGCACAAAATTATGATGAAGGTCATGAAAGAGTAGTGTACTATATCAGTTGTACTTTGGTGGGATATGAGCTAAACTATAGTCACATAGAACGTGCTTGTCTTGCAGTAGTTTTTCCTACTCAAAAACTTAGGTACTACATGCTAAACTACCAAACCATGTTGGTCGCCAAGATAGATCCATTGAAATATCTCATAAATAAAGCAACACTAACAGGCCGATTGGCTAAATGGGTAATGATACTTAGTGAATGTGACATCCAGTATGTGGAATGAAAAGCTATAATAGCGCAAGTAATTGTTGATCAATTGGCAGACACACCAATTAAGGCCGACCATCCTTTAGTTGCAGATTTTCCTAACGAGTTCATCTTCACCATTGACAAAATAACCACATGGAAATTATACTTTGACGGGTCTCACACTAATCACGGTTCAGGAGCAGGTATACTATTTATTACACCACAAGGGGATACTATTCCTAAGTCATTCATAATTGCTTTCCCTTGCACAAACAACATAGCAAAATATGAGGCCCTTGTGACAAGATTAAAAATGGAAGTCCAATGGAAGATTAACCATTTACATGTTTATGGAGATTCTCAGCTAGTAGTCTGACAAGTCAATAACGAGTATGAAACTAAAGAAGAGAAACATGTCCCCTACAATTGCATGGAAGACGGCTTTAATCAATATTTTGATAGCATCAACTTTCAACAAATACCCCGCATTCAGAACAAGGCAGCATATGTTATGGCAACTATTGGTTCATTATTGGATATACGTAGCAACGTGCCTAAATCTAAGGTTTTGGTCGAATAGCTTTTGGTCCCTACCTATCACATCCACGATTATGCGATGGTGTGTGAGATTGTTGGTCCTACTTCCCCATGGTACAAGGACATATATGACTACCTCCATGCCCAAATCCTACCCTTAGACCTATCGAATAACCAACGTAGGACATTTATCCGTAAGTCTTCCAAATATACCATCATCGGAGACCCTTTATAGACGTGCCTTAGATAATACCTTGTTGAGATGTCTCAATGCTAAAGAAGCACAAGCAACCTTACGTGAGGTACATGAGGTTATATGTGGATTGCATTCTAGCAAGCCAACCTTGGCCAAGAATATTATGAGATTAGGCCATTATTTTCCTACAGTGGAAAAGGATTCATATGTCTTCATCAATAAATGTTGACAGTGCCAGGTACACAAAGACTTGATACATCATCACAAATAATGGTCTTCCATTCAAAAACCTAGAATTTTTCCATCTCTCTGAAGAATTCCATATCCAACATCATTTTTCCACTCCATATTATCCACAAGGTAACGGCCAAGCAGAGGTGTCTAATAAAACAATCATCAGAATCCTCAAAAAGACTATCAATGACGTTGGTCATGACTGGAATTTATAGCTCAATCCTACCTTATGGGATTACCGCACAAGCATCAGTACTCCCACTAGTGCCACTCCATACTCCTTGGTATTCGATTTTGAAGCTATCACTGTGTGTCAAGACTACATGAGTTAGAATTCCTAGACGAACGAAGACAAAAGGCACTAGATCATATTCAAGCATATCAAAACTGTCTTCGTCGTAGCTATAACAGGAAAGTTCTGAATTGACATTTTGACATTGGTGACTTGGTCTTAATGGAGAACCCAAAGAATCAAGCTGAAAGAGAAAAACCAAGCAAGTTTGAACCAAACTAGTTAGGGCCTTACATTGTTATAGAAGCCTTTGGATCAGGAGTGTATCAACACTCTACCCCTGAAGGAGAACCACTATTATCGCCTATCAATATCCTTCATCTAAAGAGGTTCTGTGCATACCTTATGGGAATCTTTTCTTAATTACTAAATACAAAAAAAATGAAAAAAATGAAAAAATTGTTACCTTGATGAAAACCTGGCAAACAGACGTCTTTGTAACACCAAAAAAAATTGAAAAATCATAAAATAGTAAAGAGAAATAATTCATCCAATAGTGAAAACCACTTTGGTGGTGCTTTGGATAAGTACCATGGTGAAAACCTGGCAAACAGGCACCATGTGTAGTTGGCTTCACTCTTTCGTCTACCATCATTCCAATCAGACTTTTCCACCATCGCCCATAATAAATGGTTGTCCTTACCATAACTTGGAACGATTGACATTAAGTCCATTTTGTCTCCCCATCCCATCCTATTGGTCTTATACTAGATTGGGGGAAAATCATCAACCTAAGTCATTTGGACCTTGCACTCACTCATCCAACGTCTCAAAATATCCTAAAAAAACTAAAAAAATCTGAAAATGCCTTGAAAAAAAAACTCAAAAATGTCATAAAATGTCTTGAAAAAATCCAAAAACATTGTAAGACTCCAAAAAGACAAAAAAATCAAAACATATCAAAAATCCCAAAAAACAGAGTCAGAGTCAGTTGTGTCAAGTCAGTCATAGACATAGTCGAACTACGTTGCCTCTGCGACTGGACGTAGGCAAGGCCATCTAATGATGTGCCCCCGAGGCATTAGGTCTATCTTTCTAGGTTTGTCTCATATCACACACATCAAATCATGACTCGTTCTTTGTACATGTCAAAGTCATTGGTCATGTCGAACTATGAGTTCTTTGCGTGTAGAACGTAGGTAAGGCCATCAATTGATGAGCCCTCGAGGTTGCACTAGGTCGGTCCATTAGGGTTTATCACATTCACTATCACACATGTCACATACCATCAAGTTAAGTCCATATTTATCAATCATTTTTGTCAGTCAAAGTTAGTCGAACCACGAGGTCTGTGTGTGTATAATGTAGGCAAGGCCATCAATCGATGATCCCCTGAGGCCACACTAGGTTAGTCCTTTAGGGTACGTCGTATCAGTCAACATAATTCATACACTGTCAACACACACACAATAGTCAAAACATCAAGATAAGTCACACATGAACAAGCCAAACATGTTAGCAATATCATCAAGTCAAACTAAACAAATTGCCAAAACAATCAAACTTATGTCTTATACAAGATGTGTCCTTCTTGACAATAGACATTATAAATTATCATAGCCTTAATGCAGCTTTTCGCATCAACGTCTTATACAGTACGTGTGTTCTGAAACCAGGCTTCGTCATGCCTTACACAGATAGTCACAACATCGAAACCAAACTCAACGTCTTATATGGTATGTGTCATCCCTGACATCAGGCTTTATCAAATAATCATCTTATCAAACAAACAACAACAGATCAAATTTTGGCAAATATTCTTACTGGCTATTGATTTTATGGCTTGTTTTTCCTTATCTTTTTATTTGTCTTTGTCTTTGAGTCCGATTACTAGCTTTCTTGAGGATGCCCATGAAGGATTTAGAGAAGCAAGGATGTTTCAAGACTATTTTTCTTTGATTGTTGTATATTGACTATCTTTTAAACTTGCTTTTCAAGTCAGGTTACTAGCTTTCTCGAGGATGTTCCATGAGGGATTTAGAGGAGCAATAATGTATCATGACTATGTCTTTTTCTTTGATTGATGCCGGTGGTTTGTCAGGACAAAAAGACTAGGGCAATTTTTCCCTTAGTATGAGTCTAAACACTCCTTGTTTGCGATTGTCTGTTTTAGCAAGTGGATGAATTTGTACACCTTGGTCTATCTCATATCATGGTGTTTACTATCCATTTGTGTCATGTCCTACCCAATGATGATTTAATGCAAGGCTTAGTATGTATTTGGAAAAATATTGAAGATTCTACATTCTTCTACCAACCATTTCTAATACTAACATTTTGATTATTTTGCGCTAACATTTCTTCTTTTCTCCATCTTCACCACCCTTATCTATGTTTCTATATCCTTTTTTCCTTCATCTTCTAGTTCTCTCATCCATGTTGAGAGCACACTCATGTTCTTCAAACCCGCCTATCCTCTCGAGGGGGCATACCACTACTTCCTCGTCATTCTCCCTTTCACTGGGGCATATTTTTGATTAATTTTTCTTTGACACAATGCGATAAACTGCATTGTATCAAAGAGGGGCAAACTTTAGACACTGAAAAATTGGTCTAGGCCTACGAC
This sequence comes from Sequoiadendron giganteum, assembly GCA_007115665.2. NCBI lineage: Eukaryota > Viridiplantae > Streptophyta > Pinopsida > Cupressales > Cupressaceae > Sequoiadendron > Sequoiadendron giganteum. Next base: position 369,890,373 of record CM021103.1, on the reverse strand, counting down.
ACCATTTTCGACATAATTCTCATAGTCATGGTAATGATTAAATAATGTTAATTATTTAATTATTTTCTAAAGTCACCTATCCTCTATTAATTAAATAACTTTAATTATTTAATTAATTCATTATCACCTTTATTTCAATCCTAATTAATTAAATAAATGTTATTTATTTAATTACGTCACAAATTAATTTATCCCTTTTCTAAATTAAATAGATTATTATTTAATTTATCTTTTATCGCATTTTCTGACTATAATTAAATATTCATTTCAAATTATTTAATTATTCAGTAACCTTTTCGACAGTCAATTAAATAAATCTTTATTTATTTAATTAAATCTCTGAATTTCGAATGTTGAATTAAATAATCATTTAATTCATAAAGATTATTATTCCTTGAATATTCCTCTGATTAGATAATCGCTTAGTTATCTGATTATTCACTTACCACTTAAGTTGAGATATAATTCATCAGTTAGTTATCACATGATTTATTCCTAACGAACAAACCTTCTGCTTTAATCAGTCAGTCTCATTCTTTTGCGTGCAAACTATTATTAATTAAATAAATTTATTTAATTAAATAATTCATTTGTGTGTTCGAACACAATGTTTCTACTTTATCTTTCACATACAATCTCTATTCTTCCAAATTTTGAATAGTCTCAACATCTGATTACTTTATTATTTAATTTAATCTACATCATGCAGACCTTTTTCACTCACGTTGTAATTGACACAAATCTCAATCGTATGGCATTCATCAATCTCAACCATCGATTTATCTTTTGAATCATTTGAAAACCAATTTTCTATAAATTGACCTGACCTTTATCATTATTCCTCCTCCTGAAATCTTGATACTTTAGGAAGCTTATAATCTTCGATATTTTGCTAAGTCAATAGTCAATACGCCATAATTGCATACTTAAGAAATCTAAGGGCAACTATCGTACAAATGACAAAATGGAGAAGTGTAATCGAGGTCATTCAAGGAAATATAAAGATATTCGGTGAGATTGTTCATGTATTTATGCTTTTTGTTTCTTTATTCTTTGTTGTTAAACATAGGATTAGATTAATTATATTATTGCTATTATTGCTTAACTATATTTTTTGAGTCTTATTTCTAGTAGGCAAATGAATCAAGGTCTCAGAATGACACCTCTCACAAAGATCAGTCAGCATACCTCTGTTTGCTCGAATAGTGGGCATGTTGCAGACATGGTGCAACCCTAATCTCCAGATTAGACGTGTCTCGACACTCTGTAAGTCATCTCTAAGCTTGTATGTCATCGGTCGTGACTCCTGGGTGTATATCGGATCTAATACCACCTTCAAAGGCCCCAAAATACTACATGTCAGAAAATAGAACATTCATCTTTGCATCACAAAAAAATTCAAAAGTATGACAGTCAAATGTGTCGCTTCAATATCAAATGCGGTGCACAATCTCAAATGTGTCATTATAATTTTCATATGTGGTGCACAATCTCAAATGCGTCACATACACATGCCTATGCGTTGTAAAATTTCAAATGCGTCACAAAATCTAAACACACCTATTTATCAGACATATGTGTCATTTTATTTGCAATTGCGGTGCAATTATTACTGCCTATCCTATAATGCAAATGCGATGCAAAAATGAAAATGTGATGCATTAAACTACATGCGACACTGACAAAATCAAATGCGATGCAAATATTTACATGCGGTGCAAACTAAATCATATGTGTTGATTCCCTGAAATGACCTAAATGACCTAGACGTGTTTTCACATATGTGTCATTCCGTGAGCACATGTGTCACGTACGAATGCATATGCGTTGATTCTCAAATGACGCGTATGAACATTAAAGTTTAAATTCCTAGAAAAGTGTGAAAAACAAAATTTCAAAAGACGGTTCAGGGGTACATACTAGGAGTCCTGCATCGACGGGGCGTCTAAATGTCCGGATGCGGTATCTGCGATGCTCAGTGTATGGTACGGGTGACATCTTCACTGCGAGGTCAAAGAAAAAATCAAGGTTTTCCAATTGTTTTGATTAGAGGTAAAAAATAGGTTTTGAAGGGGCCCAAAACCCTTTACAAAATAAAGCAGCTGATAAGAAAATAAAACATCATTACGCAACAGTCAGCCCAATGATAGCAAACCAACAGCCAAAAACCATCCAAAAAGAAGGTATCCAGCCAACAACACTACATATTGTTCAAAATCTCAACAACTTCCATATCAGTAGCAACCATCTTCTATGCATTATCCACCGTATCAGACACCTCTATACCAGAGGCCCCGACCTAAGCTTTCATTTTTTTTCTAGTTCTGACCCCTGGCCCAACATCTTTTACCTCATCTCTCAAAACACTACCTTTAACAACATCCTTCTCACCAGCACACCCCACATCCAGCAGCTTACCCCCAGCAGCAGTATCATCGGCAGACACAGTCTCTTTTCTCTTCTTCGAAGTAATCACAAGGGAGATGACCTTGGCAGAATCCAAAATTCCCAGAACCTTAGAGGCATCTCCACTCTTCATCACAACTTTCCACATTTTATCAAAGGTTTTCCAATTGTTTAGGGTGCAAACAAATTGAATTTTCACCCCAAATCCTATATATACCTAGGGTTTTGGAGGGTTTTCCTCCAACCTTCTGTACTGGACACATAAACTACCAACTTCCAACATCCATTTCTTTGCCAAATCACTTTGAAATAAATTTCTTTCACCACCATCAAACTTCTGACTATCAAATTACCTAATCGGGACAATTTCCAAATTTTTCAAAAAAAAATCAAAAATTGTCATTTTTCCCTAGGGGGCATACCCTAACCTATTTCACAGTGGGGCATGACAAGGGTATGATTTAAATAATTTTCTTTGACACAAAGGTTGAAATGACATTGTATCAAAGAGGGGTAAATTGTAGAAACTAAAATTGGTCTAGGCCTACGACACCATTTTCGACATAATTCTCATAGTCATGATCATGATTAAATAATGTTAATTATTCAATTATTTTCTAAATTCACCTATCCTCTATTATTTAAATAACTTTAATTATTTAATTAATTTATTATCACCTTTATTTCAATCCTGATTAATTAAATAAATTTTATTTATTTAATTATGTCACTAATTAATTTATCCATTTTCTAAATTAAATATTTTATTATTTAATTTATCTTTTATCACATTTTCTGACTATAATTAAATATTCATTTCAAATTATTTAATTATTCAATAACCTTTTTGATAGTCAATTAAATAAATATTTATTTATTTAATTAAATCTTTGAATTTTGGGGTTGGGGCCCTAACTCAGTTGGCTAAATCTTTCATGTTGTAGGAGGTTGGTCATGAGTTCTAGTCTCCCCCACCCCTGTGGTATCAGAGGGCTTGTCGCGCTAGCACCACCGGTCACGTTAAAAATTTTACCAAGCACATTGCAGTTTATAGGGGGTCATGCTACCCAATTCCTATAGTCTAAAAAAAATCTTTGAATTTTGAATGTTGAATTAAATAATCATTTAATTCATAAATATTATTATTCCTTGAATATTCCTCTGATTAGATAATCACTTAGTTATCTGATTATTCACTTACCGCTTAAGTCGAGATATAATTCATCAGTTAGTTATCTCATGATTTATTCCTGATGAACAGACCTTCTACTTTAATCAATTAGTCTTATTCTTCTACGTGCAAACTATTACTAATTAAATAATTCATTCATGTGTTCGAACACAATGTTTCTACTTTATCTTTCACATACAATCTCTATTCTTCCAATTTTTGAATAGTCTCAACATCTAATTAAATTATTATTTAGTTTAATCTTCATCATGCAGACCTTTTTCGCTCATGTTGTAACTAACACAAATCTCAATCGCATGGCATTCATCAATCTCAACCATCGATTTGTCTTTTGAATCTGAGCCGATCATTCAAAAACCAATTTTCTATAAATTGACCTGACCTTTGTCACTATTCCTCCTCCCAAAATCTTGATACTTTAGGAATCTCGTAATCTTTGATATTCTACTAAGTCAATAGTCAATACGCCATAATTGCATACTTAAGAAATATGAGGGCAACTATCGTACAAACGAAAAAATGGAGAAGTGCAATCGAGGTCATTCAAGGAAATATAAAGATTTTTGGTGAGATTGTTCATGTATTTATGCTTTTTATTTATTTGTTCTTTGTTGTTAAATGTAGGATTAGATTAATTATATTATTGCTTTTATTGCTTAACTATCTTGTTTGAGTCTTATTTCTAGCGTTACAATCATAAGTATTTAATTATTAATGTTTTAATTGTTAGATATTATTTTTATCAAAATTGAATTAGTATCGATTTTTTCGTTATGATATGGTTATATGGAAATGATTGTGTATATATTAAGGTATGTGTGGATGCATTAAAATCAACTGGTTTAATCATTTTGATATGAATATATAAATAAATATATATAAGGTATGTAAAGATACATGCATATGTATATAATTATATGTAAAGGTATATGAGCATATGTATATATGATTCGATAAGAAATTGATAAATCAATATATATACACTCATACATATGAATATATATGTATATAAGTATTTGTATACATACATACATATACATATAAGTAAGTGAAATAATAATAAGAGTTTATCTTATCTATAAAATATTGCAAAGAAATGATATTATGGATTAAATATCTTCGAGAGGCAAAAGCCTTAATTGAAGGCTTATGATAAATGATATATTTATGAGGCTTGAAAATCCATAATTATAGACCTTTCTAGAAGGTCGAATGGTATAGCTAAATAATAGCTATTTGAATGCAAGTAAGTTACAAATAATAAAACCATGAAGTGGCTATAGCTAAAGCATAAAGCATGAAAAAATTCTATCATGCAGGAAATGATAGGGGCATAAGCCTTAATGAAACCAACTACAATTTATAAACCTTTAAATTTGTATATTAACATAAGCATGTGCATATTTGTTGGAGGCTCTTGCGCCAATTAAAAGGTAGTTTAAATTGCAAATAATAATGATTATGAATAGCCAGAAAGTGGTGAATGAGTTGCAGTTATAAAGTATTTAAAACAACAATGAAATATCTTGGGTCAATCCATTAAAATGGGCAACTAAGTCAACATGTTGAATGTTCTTACCAACAAATCTAAAGGTGGTTAAAAAGAATTTTAAAGTGTCTATTTTGGAGGCAACTTCATCGACCAATATGTGAGATTTTCTAGCCATTTAGTGGCAAGTATTTGCAAATATAAGTAGACTCTTTTGAGTTGATGGAAGGAATAATTTCAATGTGTTAAGAAGGTTTTAGAAGAGAGGTTTTTAATTGTTATGCAACCTTCTATAGGTGTGGAGAGCAACGTCTTTAAGACTCTCAAATATAATTTTTAATGACCCTCAATTGTGAATGCATCGTGGATTTTGAAAGGAGTCAGTTATCAACAAAAAGTGGTTTTAATCTTGCATAAAAGAGGCACCATATTTGGCAATAGTGGGAAGCATTAATGTGGAATCTTTTTGTCTATAAAAACTAGAAGCTTGCATATTGTTTTGGTTGGTTGCTAACCATAGTAGATGCGTAGTGACTATGTTTATTAATCTTAAGCTATTAGAGTTTGAATATCAATTTTAAAATAGTATTAGTAGCACAATAGAGATTTGATTATCATTTCTAAGCAAGTGGATAGTTGTATTGAAAGTGAAGGATAGAGCATTGGAAAGCTATAAGTCTCAAGAGGAAATTTGTTGCAGTCAATAGTTGCAACTACAGTCATGTTCTATTTGTTTTCTAAACTAGTTATTATCTTATCTATAAGTTTGAATAAGAATGTTGTATATGATAAAAGAAAGAGAATCATATGAATGTTTATGAGTATGAGCATATAGAGTCTATAAACATGAGGTTTAATGATGATATTTTAATAATGTAATTTTTGAAAGTACGAAAGGAAAGATACTTTTTACGTATTATATATGTAATCTATGGTATATGGGTTATAACTAGAAATATGGTCATTTGCTAGGTTAATAGCATATCTACTATGTATTTTGTGAAAAGAGTTAAATAAGAAATAAAAGTATATTTTGTTGCATGAGTGAGAATTTGGGGATTGAGCACATGAATTAGTTGTTTGTTATCTTGATATTATTATATATAACAAACCCCATCATCTTTTTGTGATGAATTGTGAACCCAACCTTATTGTTACACCATGTCCCTTAATTACCGTTACTTTTACCTCAAAATTAAATATGATTATAAACGTTGACCGTGAACTAATATGCTCAATAGGTGAATGAAATACTGAAATATGCATTAAGATATTATTTTTGAAGGAATGATTTTTATATTGATGGAAAATATGATGAATAAATATGAATGGCAGTATGATTACTTTAATTCTTAGATGATGCAAATTATTTATGATGCTATTGGATTTTATGTGAGAATATGTGATGTACTAAGCTGAATGCAGGAACAAATTTGAACCTCCTAAAGAGAGGGGGAGTATCACTTAGGAGAGGAGCTTGGTCTGGTAACCCTTTATGAGCCTAACCAAGCATTCACACACTCACGTTCTAGATTAGTTTAGAAGAGTAGTGTTAGTCAAGATTTAGTAAGTAAACCTTGGTTGATGTCTTGGATAAATTGGGAATATTGTTTGGTCATCTTTGATTGATTGTGGTTTTAGTTTTGGTCTTTGATTATGTGATTGTTTCTTTGGATGAATTGCATGTTTGAATCTTTGTTATGGGTTTGAGTCCTTTGTGTATTTACTAATTGATGATTATATATATATATATATGTAATGAATATATATACATATGTGTGTATGAAAATGATAGCTCACACACAAGTACATCACATGCATAAGGAAATCGAATGGACATATACCACACATATATATATGTGTATGTATACATTTGATATATATATATGAATGTGTGTGTCTATACATACGTAATCATATTAAATATATGGATATATATATTATCATATATAAATGTAGACATGTAAAATTGATCTAAAACCTATCACACACCCTAAACAACATCGATCAACATTGAACAACATTGAACATCATCCCGAAACATCTCAAAATCATCCCATAACATCTCAGAATCATCCGGTAATGTTTCAAAACATCTCAGAACATCTTCAAATCATTCCATAACATCTCGAAATCATCCCATAATATCTTGGAACATCTCAGAATCATCCTAAAACATCTCAGAATCATCTTGCAACATCTTAGAATCATCTTGTAATATCTCATAATCATCTCAGAACATCTCATAATCATCCTACAACATCCCCATAATATCTTGGAACATCTCAGAATCATCTTGCAACGTCTCATAATCATCCTGTAATATCTCAGAATCATCTCAGAACATCTCAAAATCATCTCAGAATCATCCTGCAACATCTTGAAATCATCTCATAATGTCTTGGAACATCTTAGCGTCATCCTGAAACATCTCAGAATCATCCCACAACATCTTAGAATCATCCCACAACATCTTAGAATCATCCCACAACATCTCAGAATCATCCCACAATGTCCAAGAACATCTCAGAAACATCAAACAACATCCAAAACCCTGATTCTGCTATTAATTGAATAATACAACATTATTTAATTAATTCACTTTTTCATCATTTTTGACGAATTAAATAAATTTCATTTATTTAATAAAGTCCTAAAAACCCTAATTCTACTAGTAATTGAATAATACAACATTATTTAATTAATTCATTTTTTCATCATTTTTGACAAATTAAATAGATTTCATTTATTTAATAAAGTCCTAAAAACCTTAATTCTGCTTTAATTAAATAAAACAAAATTATTTTGATTAAATCATGTTTCATCATTTAGACCAATTAAATAGATTACATTTATTTAATGAAGTCCTAATCTCACTTTATTTTGTCCTGATTGATTAAATAACGCTAATTATTTAATTACGTCGCTAAATCACCTTATTCCTCTAAGTTAATTAATTTGTTAAATCATAATAATTTAATTACGACACTTTCCCTCCAAAATTTGAATAACTAAATCAAAACTATTCAAATCATTTATCAAAAATCAAATCAAATTAATGCGACTTTGTTTGCAAAAGTCAAACTTGATTTGCACGTTCAACTCCAAAAAGGAATTAATTAATTAAATAAATTAATTCATATTCCTCACCCACTTTCTGATTGAACAAATTATGATTACTGATTGAGCAATCTAATCTGCTAACTAATCAATCTAATTTTCTAACTAAGCCATCAATTTCCTAACTAATCAATCTAATTTGCTAACTAAACCATCAATTTCCTAACTAATCAATCTAATTTCCTAACTAGGCCATCTAAATCCTAATTGATCAATCTTAAATCCTGACCGATCAATCTAATCCATGACTAGCCAATCTATTCCTCAATCACACAAATTATGCAATCAACTATACACAATCTTCTCATGTCTAAATCCTCTCAACACATTTCAACCGTTGATCTTGATCCAACATTGTTGAATCTTGATCATCCATTTTGAAACTCATTTTCTATATAACAAACCTATTTCCTCACAAATAAGGATCGTAGAATCAACATCATTTGCACAATGAATTATTGCTAACATTCACAACCACCATTGTTAGAGCTTCAACCATTTTTTCGATCAACCAACCAAGGCATCGTTCTTCAAGCTTTTTCACACGAACTATGGAGGCTTCATAGTGATACAAACAATCCAACATCATGCAAACACACTCCAACATGGGATGGTAATCTCTCCTTTTCTTTGAATTCATTGTTTTAATGTTAGGATTGCATTACGTAATTTTAATAGCTTAGATTGTTCATTTCATGAGTGATCGAATAAGATCTTAGATTAAGCGTTTTGAATTAGATAGATTCTTAGTTCATTGTGTTTTTCTTGTTTGCATTCTATGGTTTTCCCCCTCACAATTTCTAGCATGCCCAGTGGGACCACAATCCTCACTAATAATGTTTTTATGAGTTTAAACTAAAGTTGTAGGGTCCTAGAGCGCTTTTGAAAAATGTTTCATACACTGTCCAAAAAAAATTTCAACTTGCCTATCAAGAAAACTTTGCATCTACTCTGAAAATTGAGCATCTTAAATGAGAACTGCACTTTTGCAAAAATTCCAAAGCATCTTATTTGAAAACCTTGCATTTTATTATGACAGGGGGCACACTTGCTCTGAGAATTGAGCATTTGATTCTGACAGAGGCGCTTTTGCAAAAAATCCTAAGCAATTGCTCTGACAGACCAGTGCACAGAATCTGTACTTTTACATTTGATTTTTTGCTAACATGTGCCTATTTTTTAATGTGTAACAAGTGCTAACATATTTGTATGCAAGATTTGAAAGACATTAACTTGTTTTATGTAGGGAAGATAGACTGTCGAAGCATTCTAGATCTACAAAACATCTTTCTTAAATTAGGAGTATTTATTTTAGGTGCTTTAAAAAGAACAAATACACTTTGTTTAAAGGCTCTAAAATGAACAATTTCAAGGCTTTCTTAAAATAGGAATCTTTATTTGGTGATTAAAAAGAACAACACAAATGAACACTTCATTTTTGGTGCTCTAAAATAAACCATTTTAAAGCTTTCTAAGGAATTTCCATTTCAAAGCTTAAAAAGAACCCTACAAACTAAACATTTCAATTAAGGTGCTCTAAAAATGAACTTTTTTCAAGTTTTTCGTAGTTAGGAACTTTGATTTTGGTACATAAAAAGAGCAAAAACACAAAAATAATGATTTCCTTTTGTTGATGCACTCACTTTTCTTTTGTTGACCCAGTTAAGACCAAAAATTGTTTTCTTAGAAACACTCAAGTTTGGGGCTTAAAAATGAACAAGTTATTTCTTTTGACTTGCACCATTGCTATCTTAAATGACTAATATCCTGAATATTTCATATTGGTGCAAATAAAAATAACAAGTCATTTATGTTATTCACATATTTTTGGGGATAACACCGCTCAAGGTGTTTAAAAAGAATAAATTTGCTATGAAGTGTTTGTTGTGCATTCAGTGTTTGGAAAGCTAAAGTGTTTTATCTTCTCCCCTCACACCTTTTGGGGAGCTTGGGTGAGTGAAAGAAAACATTTTTGAGCTTCATATTTTATTTTCAAATTTTACCTTAAAGAGAGGGCTTGCTTTGAGACACATCCCATGCTGGAGAACTCATTGTAAGGTTTCGAAGCACGTTTACTAGTGGGCTATATCAAAGGTTGTGAAATCATAAGAAAGTAGCTTCAAGTCATGCTAACAACAGGCTCCACCTAATCCCATGCCATAAGGGGAATGGAAATGGTTAGAGCCTTAAGTGGCCAATGAGTGAGTGTCATATTTCCATGTTCATAGTTATGACTAAGAGCCAATTTTTTTTAGAAGCCACCCTATTAGCCAAAAACATTCTTTCAAAGTGGTGCATCATAATTTACTTCTGAGAAGTTACTTTCCAAGTCTGGCTATAGGCCTGCACCATAAGTTGCATGTAAAATCATCTCTTCAGAGCATGATGCAAGCCTACCTAAAATAATGTGTCTATCCACTAGGGTTGTAATTGCTTGTTTGTGTTAAACTCACCAAATACATTCAGAACAATTTGACATCAAATTCTGTGATTTATTTAAAGAAAAAGAACACATCCAAATAAACACTAAACATGATGGTTGTGTTGGAAAAAAAAGAATAGACAACTAAGAGGGGGGGTGAATCAATTGTCACAGAATTTAAAACTTATTAACCTTATTAACCTTTAATCTCAGATCTGATAAATAACAGTGAAAGCATGAATCAACAACACATCAGAAACACACATAACACCAAGATTTTTGCATGGAAACCTTGTTAGGGGAAAAACCATGGTGGAGGTTAATCCACAAGTTATACCCTGTTAAAAGTATAAATAAAATGAATAAGGAATGCACATGCATTTAGGCACACTGCCTAGAGCTCACTACTCAAAGAAGACACACTATCTTACATAAAAATTTTAGATTAAATCCGTCTGAAGTGATTGAACTAAGAAATTAGCTTCTGAAAAATCCTGACGACAGTTCTGGTTAGACACAAAAATACTTCTTTACACTTCACTCAAACTTCTTCACACTCTGCTCTAAAATTGAATGATATGATCTCTATTCACACATTTCACATTCACACTTCTCACACATACATCACGCACACTTAAAAATGAAGAAACAATCACTCTTATATATCCGCTTCATGGAATTACATCAACAACTTTGTTGGCCAAAAATAAAAGAATAAATGAATTATAAATTGTCGGCCCAATTCATGAACAAATCTCAATGCGCACCAACCGAAGTCGGTCACAACATAATGAAGACCTAAAAAAAAATCCTTGAACATGCCAAACATTAAAATATTAATCCACGAGGATCCACAACATGCTACAACCACCATGTCAGCCAAGAACATGAAAACTCGAACACAACTGAAAAATCTTTGATCACGATCACACCGATCAACGAAGACGTGCAACAAGGATAGAGCACAATATAGAAACATCAATGAACATTGCACGAGCATACGCAACAACTAAAATTACCAAAATTACATTCTCTTCTTCCAGAAACATCAGGTATAGTAAAAAAATAACTACAGGAACACAAAAACTCACAACTTGCCCCAATCTTCATGCACACCTCTGAAACTTCCAAAGTATAAACTAGATAGGCTCAACAACAAACAGTTTAAAGTGCAACTTTGGAATACCATCATACTAAACTTTCCACCACACTAGACTTCACAGCTTCACAGACAGTCTTCAACATATTTATTATAATTTTCTCAATATCCTCGACATATACAACCGTGAAAATATCAATGATAATAGTGTTGACATCAATGACAACCACATATCAAAAACACAACCACAACATCCAAAAATATCCCCCTTTGGCATTGATGGCAACACATGATGTGAAAAATACCATCAACACAACTAACTTTACACATTGTTCTTCTCCCCCTTAGTTTTTACAAGGTTTTTCACGTTACACTTCTCCCCCTTTGACATCAATGGCAAAGGTACACATGCTCTGAACCACATATCTGAATCATCTAACTACTCCCCCTAAGTAGCAGCCACCACAACATCAATCCAGATCAAGATATGACTATGAATGCACAGACTGATGGAAAGACTTTCATCTTAGTTCTGATTAGGAGGGGAAATGACACCTAACTTCCCTCTAAGATACTCAAAATTATCCTTAGGGAATGGCTTAGTGAAGATGTCTGCAATTTGTTCCTTAGTAGGCACATACTCAAATCTGACTTCTTTATCACTCACTTTGTCTCTCAAAAAGTGATATTTGATAGATATATGTTTTGTCTTTGAATTCATAACCAGATTCTTAGAAATGTTTATGACACTTGAATTATCACAAAATATAGCAACAAGGTCATCATACTCAATTTTGATATCTCTCAGCATCTGCTTCATCCATATTACTTGAGTACAATTATTTGTAGTAGCAATATATTCTGCCTCAGTAGTAGATAAGGAAATGGAATTATGCTTTTTACTTAACCAAGACACCAACTTCTTCCCCAAGAAGAATGCACCACCACTAGTACTTTTCCTATCATCCACATCTCCTACCCAATCTACATCAGTAAAGGCGCTCAAGGTAAGATCATCATCTTTAGGATACCAAATACCAAAGTCAACTGTCCCTTTCAAGTATCTAAAAATTATCTTCACAACAATCATATGGGATTCCTTTGGATCAGCTTGATATCTAGCAACCATACATACAACATTCACGATGTCTGGTCTAGTCTGAGTCAAATAAAGTAATCCACCGATCATTGACCTGTATCTTATTTTATTTTCCTTAGGAGAATCATCATTTTGTGTGAACTTGCATTTGGTTACCATGGGTGTACCAACTGGTTTTGAGTCTTCCATGCCAAACTTTTTCAGTAACTCTCTTACATATTTGGACTAAGATATAAAGATTCCATTATCTAACTGAGTGATTTGCAATCCCAAAAATAATTTCATCTCTCCAATCATTGACATCTCAAACTCACTTTTCATTTCATCAACAAACTTCATACATAAGTCATCATCACCCTCAAAAATGATGTCATCAACAAAGACTTCAATAATCAACTCTTTATCCTAATCCGTCTTAAAATATAGATTACTATCAGCAGTACCTTTATTGAGTCCAAGCTTCAACAAGTATTTATCCAATCTAGCATATCAAGCTCTAGGGGATTGCTTTAGTCAATTGGAAAACCATATCTCCTTTGTCACTCAGTTGAAATCCATCTGGTTGCTCAACATATACTTCTTCTTCTAGCTCACCATTTAGAAATGCTGACTTTACATCCATTTGATAGACTTTGTAGTTCTTAAAAGCAACATAAGCAAGAAACAATCTTACAACTTCAATTCTAGCAACAAGGGGAAAGATTTCTTTAAAATCAATACCTTTCATCTATGAGCACCCTTTACATACCAGTCTTGCTTTATTCCTGACCACTTCACCTTGTTCATTCAACTTATTCTGAAAGACCCATTTGGTTTCAATCACATTTTTATCCTGAGGTCTTGGAACAAGAATCCATGTATCATTTTCCACTATATGCATCATTTCTTCCTTCATTGCTTCCATCCAATATTCATCTTTACATGCTTCATTGATATTGTTGGGCTCAGTCTTGGAAATCAGACAATACTCTTCTGCAATTCTTCTTCTAGTCTACACACCTTTGTTCTTGTCTCCTATAATCTTATTTTCAGAATGATTTAGCTTTACATACTTCATAACTTTGGGATTCTCTTGAACTTTTGGTTCTTTTGTTCTTTCTTTTGCACTTCCACTAGCTTCTCCTTCTTGCTTCTCTTGATTTACCAGAATAATTTGAACTTGATTCTATGCTTGAGCATCATTTCCATTGTCAGTACTATCATGTTGGTCATCTAAATCATATCCATAGTATCTGGATGATCTATCAACATCTTCATCAACTCTAACATTTGCACTTTCAACCATTTTCCTCAATCTTCTATTATAGCACAGATAGGCCTTTCTCTTAGTAGAGTAACCCAGAAAGATTCCTTCATCACTCCTAGCATCAAACTTTCCTATATCTTCATCTCTCTTGATATAACATCTACTTCCAAATATTTTTAAATATTTAATAGTAGGCTTATAACCAAACCAAAGCTCAAAATGAGTCTTACCAAAATTACCATTGACATTTACCCGGTTGATAGTATATACAGCAGTGCTTACAACTTCTCTCTAATAGATATGAGGAACATTACCTTCCAAAATCATAGTTCTAGCAGAATCTAGAATTGTTATGTTCTTTCTCTTTAACAACTTCGTTCTGTTGAGGGGTCTGGGGAGTGGATAACTTTCTTTTGATTTCATGCTCTTCACAAAAAAAATTGAACTCCCAGGAAGTGAATTCACCACCTCTGTCTGACCTTAATCTTTAAACTTGCCTCATTCTCAACCATATCTTTGAAACTTTTGAACTTTTCTAATGCTTCATGTTTTTCTCTCAAGAAAGCAACCCATATCATCCTAGAGTAATCATCAATAAGCAACATAAAGTACCTTTCTCCTTGTAGACTTTTGATTCTAGAGGGACCACATAGATCAGTATGCACCAACTCCAGTACTCCATTAGAATTATGTTGTTTGCTCTGAAAATAAATTCTAGTCTGCTTTCCCATCTAACATTCCTTGCATATGGTGTTAGTATGCTTCACTAGCTTAGGAAGATCTCTAACTGCTTGAGTGGAGCTTACTTTGACAATGTTATCAAAATTCACATGACACAGCCTCCTATGCCATAACTAGCTTACATTAACTTGAGAAATTAAACAACTTTCACTAGCAGCACTCAGGTGAAAAATATTACCTCTTATCTTTGTACCTGAAGCAATTACATTTCCAGAACTTCCCAGTATCTTGCATTTTCCATCTTTGAACTGAAGATTGTATCCCTTGTCGACCATCTGTCCAACACTCAACAAATTATGCTTCAATCCTTCAACATAAAGGACATCGTCAGTATTATATTTACCACCAAGAGAAACAGTGCCTCTGCCACAAATCACACCAACATTGTTATCTCCAAATCTTACAACACCACCGGCATATTTATCCAAGCTTATAAACTTTCTTTTGTCACCATTCATATGATGTGAGCATCTACTATCAATCACCCACTCATCTTTTTCTTTAATTTTGGCTGGAAGAGCTTTCTCAATATTCTTATCACTAGCAGATTCAAAGGACACCAGACCATTTTCCTTGATAGCAATGAATACCAATCCATCTTCATTTCCATTTTATTTATCAGATTCATCATCAGCAACACCTTCTTCAGCATAATAACATTTCTTTTGAAATCTAGGCTTATAAGGTTTGAACCTAGGAACTCTTTCAAGACACCTTGATGCAAAATGACCTATCTTATTGCAAGAGAAACATTTAATAGGAAACTTTTCTTTATACTTACCTTGTCATGTGGCTTCTCTTTTCACAATCAGTGCTTCCATCTCTTCTAACTCGCTTTCTTCATCTTCAATTTTTTTCATCTCATCTTCATACTTGAATGTCTTTCTGGAACTTTCTCCCATATCATATCTTTTTTGGTTTCTTCTGGATACAGTAGATTTAAATGCAAATTTTGTCTTAGGAGTAGAATCACCAAATTCACTTAATTCAAAGGCAGCAAGCTTACCAATCAACATATCTCTTGTCACATTTGTTACTGTCTTGAGCTCTTCAATAGCATGAGCTTTCATTTTGTAAGTAGGCAATGATCTGAGCACTTTAGCTACAATCTCTTCTTCATCCAAGATTCCACCAACACATCTAATACCCATCACTATTTCATTTACTTTTTGCATGAAAGAAATAATGTTTTCATCTTTGCCCATTTTCAAGTTTTCCCACTTGCCTTTCAGACTTTGTAGCTTAGAAACTTTCACTTGTGCATCTCCTTCATATAAAGTATACAACTTCTTCCATATCTCATATGATGTTTTCAGACCCATTGCATTTGTCATCTCTGAATCAGTCAGAGCACTCAATAATGCCTCTATAGCCCTGATAGTTGTTTCAGCTTCTTTGATCTCATCAAGAGTAGAGGGACCATTCTGAGGAATAACATATTTGTTCTTTGTAATATTCCAAAAGGGATCACTAATGCACTTCAAATGATACTACATTCTAGCCTTCCATGAGTAGTTTGTTCCATTGAATCTAGGACTATCCTTCTTGTATGATGCCATCTCGGATCACCTCAAGATATTACACTTCTTCAGAGGAACCTTCTCTGATACCAATTATTGGCAAACCAAGAATAGACAACTGAGAGGGGGGTGAATCAGTTGTCACAGAATTTAAAACTTATTAACTTTAATCTCAAATCTGATAAATAACAGTGAAAGCATGAATCAACAACACATCAGAAACACACATAACACCAAGATTTTTGCGTAGAAACCCTATTAGGGGAAAAACCATGGTGGAAGTTAATCCACAAGTTATACCTCGTTAAAAGTATAAAGAAAATGAATAAGGAATGCACATGAATTTAGGCACACTACCTAGAGCTCACTGCTCAAAGAAGACACATTGTCTTACATAAAACTTTCAGATTAAATCCCTCTGAAGTGATTGAATTGAGAAATTAGCTTCTAAAAAAGCCTGATGACAGTTCCAGTTAGGCACATAAACACTTCTTTACACTTTGCTCAAACTTCTTCACACTCTACTCTGAAATTGAATGATCTAATCTCTATTCGCACATTTTGCATTCACACTTCTCAAACATACATCACGCACACTTCAAAACAAAGAAACAATCACTCTTATATATCTGCTTCATGGAATTACATCAACAACTTTGTCAACCAAAAATAAAAGAATAAATGAATTACAAACTGTCAGCCCAATTCATGAACAAATCTTAATGTGCACCAACCAAAGTCAATCACAACATAATGAAGACCTAAAACAACATCCTTGAACATGCCAAAAATTAAAAGATTAATCCACGAGGATCCACAACACGCTACAACCACCATGTCGGCCAAGAACATGAAAACCTGAACACACAACGGAAAAATATTTGATCATGATCACACCGATCAATGCGGACGTACAAAAAGGATTGAGCACAATCTAGAAACATCAATGAACATTGCATGAGCATATGCAACAACTAGAATTACTAAAATTACATTCTCTTCTTCCAGAAACATCAAATACATAACAGAATAATTGTAGGAACACATAAACTCACAACTTGCTCCAATCTTGATGTGTAACTCTGAAACTTTTGGAGTATAAACTTGATAGGCTCGGCAACAAACCCTTTAAAGCACAAATTTTTAATACCATCATATTGAACTTTCCACCACACTGAAATTCACAGCTTCACAGACAATCTTCAACATATTTATTATAATTTTATCAATATCCTCGACATATAGAGTCTTCAAAAATGTCAATGCTAATAGTGTTGAAATCAATGACAACCACATATCAGCAACACAACCACAACATCCAACAAGTTGAATGAAAAACCCTTTGAATTAGTGTATACTTGTGAAAGAAGCCCTATGTTTGCACTCCTTGAAAGGAATTTTCCTTAAAGGTTTCTGAATATTTTGGCTTTTATTTTAGGTTGCATTAATCAAATTAAACATTTGGGAACTATGGCTTGGGTGTTGTGATTTCACAACTTAATCTATAGACATGAAGGTCACATAATTCCATGCTTTTTGAGTTAGTCCAAGTGTTGTTTTATCACTTTTAATATTCCAAACACAGAGAAAGTTGAGAAAACTTGATAAATCTAGCCACTTTTGCTCACAGTCTTGTGCATTTTGCTCGAAAACCAGCACTATTGCTTCATACTACTAAAACTTGGGGAAAATAAACCAAAGTTGTTTATAGCATCATTGTTCAAACAAAACAATTGGAAAACCAGATAAGTCACATAGTCCCTCGTCCATTATTTCCATCCTACTTATTAGAAATCAAAATCAAACAAACCATTGGGATCATTCCTTCACTCAGATGTCTATGATATCAACAGTTACTTGGAACTCATGAATAGTTCAAGTAAGCCTTCTCTCAACATATCCTCTAGAAAAGGAAGTGAAATATCAACCCTAGTTCTTCTACATTTTGATTTATGAAAAGTAGTACCATTCCAAAACAACACTCAAACCTTAGGGTTTTGAGCTTCACAACAACCATCTCAAAACACCATTATACTTTAAGACCATTTGGTGACCGACTGCAATTCAACAACCAGACCTTATAGCACCAATCCTTCAACCTAGTCTCACACACATTGAAGGTGAACAAACTGACATCATAATCATTTTGAGAACCTTCATATTAGAGAAGAACGAAACACCCTGCCAGTTTCTCATTGCATCAATCATCTTAGATGAAGAGGAAGAGGAAGAGAAATTAAACATAATAGCTGAAAGACCTATGTTACCACCACCCACATGGTAATAGACATACATCCCTCATGATTTTTGGCAAGAAAGAGATCCTTAGGACTGGAAAGAGCAAGATCCTTAAGAGAAATTCTATACTCTGGTTTTCAAAGAGCCACCGTACAAAAAAAAATCCAAAGGTTTCATCTCTATAAGATACTGCACCTGTCAATATTGCCTAGAATTTTTCTATTATCAATTTTCACCAATAAGCCAAATCTTTTCCAAAGACTACGAGTTACGAAAATAGTCACAAAAACTTTGGTTGTTGTTTATGACAACTACAAGATCACAACACAGGAAGAAAATGGAAGCAAACAAGAACAACACCAGCATCCCACCAGAAAATACCATGAACGATGAAAGTAGCCCATGGGGCTATAGGCCAAGTGACCTTGAAACACCCCAAAAGAGACCTATGTATAGAGACACTCTTAGTGAGGATGAACTAAACCACAAACAAAAGGATGTGATAGAACAAAACAACCAGGACCCAAACAAAGTGGTTGTCAAGGAGGTGGATACAGAGGAAGAAATAAATGAAGAACTATTAAAACATTCCAACAACCCCAAGGTTCTCAAACTAATGGACAAGTTGTTGAGAAAAGACCCAAACTCATATTTCTTCAAGTTAGCACAAAGTGGTGCTAAATTACTAGTGAACTTCAGCATAGATGCTCTCAAAGATCCCAATCTTATTCCCTTAGGGGATAACTTAGTTGTGAGACAAATAATTGAACCCCTAGAGATTCCAAACATGCCACCTATGTTCTCACAAAATAGTGGTCAACCCAAAGATAACCCCTTATTTAGAAAACCAACTCAGATTGAACAAGCAACAGTGGCACAAATGTATCAAGGAGGACCATCACAATATGAACCACAAAACAACAATCCACCTCTCAAAAAATATGTACCTCAAAATATTTCAAGTGTCAACCTTTCACAAAATAATTAGTACCATTAACAAGGTGGACCACAAGGTCCCCTTCCAAATCAGTACCATCAACAAGGTGTGCCACAGATCACCCTTCTTCAGTCATCCCATCAACAAGGTGTATCGCAAATGCATCAACAGGGTAACCTTCAATTTAGTCCTTCCCAATAGCAAGGTGTGCTACAAAGCACCCTTCTTCAGTTGTTCCATCAACAAGGTGTCCCAAAAATGGATCAATAGGGTAACCTTCATTTTATTCCTTCCCAACAACAAGGAGTACCACATAGCATCCTTCTTCAATCATCCCATCAACAAGGTAACCCACCAACGCACCATCAGGGAAATCTTCAGTTTAGTCCTGCCCAATAAGGTGTGCCATAGAGCATCCTTCTTCAGTCATCCCATAAATAACGTAACCCACCAATGCACCATTAGGGAAACCTTTGGTTTAGTCTTGCCCAGCAAGTTGTGCCACTGAAAACCCTTCTTCAATCATCCCATCAACAAGGTAATCCGCTAACGTGCCATCAGGGCAACCTTTAGTTTAGTCCTACCCAACAAGGTGTTCCACAAAGAACCCTTCTCAATTCATCCCATCAACAAGGTAACCCACAAACACGTCATCAAGGGAACCTTCATTATAGTCTTTCCCAACAAGGTGTGCCAAAAGGCACCCTTCTTCAATCATCCCATCAACAAGGTAAACCATCAACACATCATCATAGAAGCCTTCAGTATATTTTGTCCCAACAACAAGGAGCTAAACCTCCTTACAAACAATAAGGAGTTAACCCTCCTTACATATCATATGGTTACCAAGGTTTTGTACCTCACAATACCTGATATATGACCAAAACCCGGTAGAGAAACAGGGTTATTACACACAAGGCTTGCAAAAAAATATACTGAAAATAGAGATGAAACTAAAACTAGATGTTATCACCCAATAGATAGAAGATATGCAGGTAGCAAAACAAAATGATACCTACAATCTTCAAGAAATTTTCCCATTCCCATTTGATCATTCCATCACGACACTACCCTTTCCAAAGAACTTTGAAATACCCAAGTTTGACAACAAGTATAGAGAGAAAGGAGATCCAATAAAGCATGTATGAGACTTCTCAATAACATGTATGGAGGTAAAAAATAATGATTCCTATCTCATGAGGGTCTTTCCACATATCCTTACAGGTAATGCTATGGAGTGGTTCACCCGTCTACAACCAGGAATTAGAACTTTTGATGAGCTATCTAGCAAGTTCATAAGCCACTTCTCATTTAACATAGAACAAGACATTACCATAAATTTTTTGTCCACAATCAAACATAATAAAGGAGATTCCTTTACCTCCTACCTACAAAGATAGAGAAACAAAGAGATTTGATGCAAATGGCTCATTCCAAACAAGGAGTTGGTGGATATTTTCATCATGAATGTCCTACCTGAAATAAACTACCAACTCACTATGTTATGTCCTGTAGACTGAAGAAACAATCAAAAAGGGATTACATATTGAGAGAGTCCACATTGTAAGAGGAGTCCTTAAAACAAACAACTCAAAAGACAATCCCTCTAACTCATATAAGAAACCTAAAGTTAGGGCCAAAAACAAGAACATCACAAACGATGGAGTGGTAGATTCTAGAGCATTATGGAATGCATGGAACACACCTCAAAACAAACAACAAGTGGCACAAACAAGCTATGGTCCCAACAACACATAAAGCAACCAAATTACCTATCCCAAGAATAATTAGGTTGCAATCCAACAAAAAAATTAGGGAGGGTAACAAAGGCAATACGATCAACTCAGGAAGCAATTCACAGTACTAGGTGAGTCACTTGAAACAATCATGTGCAAACTAGTGCAAGCAAACCTCATCAAAATGAATGATCACCCAAAGTATGAGGAACCTAGTTTCAAGACACCATGGTATAATGAGAAAGACTTATGTGAATTCCATAAGATCAAAGGACAAACGACCAAAAATTGCATGCACCTCAAACACATCATCTAGGACTTGATAGACAAAGGGGAAGTAGAAGTTGAGCATCGTTCCAAAAAAAGGGACCTTCAAATATAATCAAACTTGATCCCAAACCATGCTAAAAGGAATGATAAAGGAAAGGAACAAGATTACCACAATGCTAATTACACGTACGATGACACAGTTTTAGGAACCCTCTCACAAGTTGATGACAATACGAGGAGACAACAATTGTAACATAACCACCCATCAAGGAAGAGTTAAAATACAAGGAGACCCTCCCAAACCCACAATAAATTCACCAAGTGACTACAACATTGTGGAACAGTTGAAGAAAACGCCTTTGCTAATCTCAATCCTAGAGTTGTTAAAGTTGTCACCTGCACATAGGGAAATATTGGAAATGTCACTCTTTAATGACCTCGATCCTAGTCAGTTCCAAGCCATGGTTGGCAAGATCACAACAAGTAATCATTGAGTCTTTTCAGAGAAAGATCTACCATAAAGAAAATTCCATAATCAAGCTCTATACATATAGGTTGGTGTTCACAAAACCATGGTCAAATGAGTATTAATAGATAACGGTGCAGGTTTAAACATCTATACCTTAAAATTCATCAAATAGCTAGGGTATTCTAATGACGTGATTGTCAAAGGAAAAATTATCACCATAAGGGCCTACGATGACCTTAAAACAAATTATGAAGGAACAGTTAGGTTGCCAGTGTAGATAGGACCAACCATCACATAAACTAATTGTCAAGTATTGGACCTTGAGTTACCATACAACCTCCTCTTGGGATGCCCTTGGATCCATGTGTTACAAGCAGTCCCTTCCACTTTTCATCAATGCCTAAAGTTTCCCCATGAAGGAAAAGAAGTAACACTATATGTTGATCCTAAGCCTTCCATTTATGTGCAAAGTTGGAGGAGAACTATAATAAAACATAATGTGTGCCTACAAAAAACATAGCATTCCACTCATTTTCTTATGTTGACCCTTCCACACTTTCGTCAACCTCAACCAAGAACACATTAAGTGATAAAAAAAAACCAGAAGCCAAAGTTCAAGTACTTGACAAGGGTGATGGGACTCACCATTTTAATCAAGAATTTTGTATCGACATGCTTCCACCAACACCTAGAGTATATGGAGGTGCAAAAGAGATCAAGATAGTGCAAATGATAGCCATCATGAACAACCTGTATCTTTCTTCAGCAAGTCATTACAGGGATCTGAATTGAAGTATGATATAATGGAGAAGCAAGCATTTGTACTAGTGAAAGCTATGAAAGCTTTCAGACCATATCTTGTTGGAGCTAAGGTAGTGGCTTATGTTCCTCATGCAGCAGTCAAGGATATTCTGACACAGTCTGAAGTAGCAGGTAAAAGATGCAAATGGATCAACAAAATCCAAGAATTTGACATGGAGATACAAATTACTAAACTGGTTAGAGGTCAGGGTTTGGCAAAACTAATGGTAGAGGCAAATATTGAAGCAAATTGGATTTGCACCGTAGAAAAGGAAAATGTAATTGCAAGCATTGAACATACTCAGTGGTATACAGATATCATATATTATCTTAAATACATGAAGTGTCCAGAGGGAATGAATGACAACCAGAGAAGAACACTGAAGTTACAGGCGTCTAAATATGTTTTTATGGATGGAGATGTATTTTGGAAAAACAGAGATGGCATATTATTGTTATGTCTGGATGAATTTCAATCTAAACATGTCTTGAGTGAAATGCACGAAGGGGTTTGTGGAGGACATTACTCAACAAAAATGACTGCTCAAAAAATTCTCAGGGCAGGATATTATTGGCCAAAGGTCTTTAATGACTCTTTTGCACATGTGAGAAAATGTGAAGCTTGCCAGAAGTTCTCTGGAAAACTAAAGTATCAGGGAGCTTTGCCACTTCGACCCTTGCAGGTTGATGCCCCTTTTCATCAATGGGGAATTGATTTCATCGGGGAGATACAAGAAAAATCAAGTGGTGGACATAGGTGGATATTGGTAGCCACTGATTATTGTACCAAATGGGTAGAGGCCATTCCAACTAAACAAGCTACAAGTAGGGTGGTGACACAGTTTCTGATGGATAATGTCATTACTAGATTTGGTACACCAATGAGGTTGATCACTGACAATGGAATGTGTTTTAGATCAGATGAGTTCAGAGGCTTCTATAGCACATATGGTATTGTCATTTCTTATGCAACTCCTTACCATCCACAGGCTAATGGACAGGCAGAGTCTAGCAATAAGAGTCTTTTGAAGATTATAAGAAGGATGCTAGATCACAACAAGAAGGCTTGGGATGCGAAATTAAGACTAGTTGTATGGGCTGATAGAATTACGGTGAAAAGGGCAATTGGGAAGTCCCCATTTGAGTTAGTGTATGGAGCACAAGCCAGGATGCCTTTGCAAAAC
Source organism: Sequoiadendron giganteum (assembly GCA_007115665.2). Lineage (NCBI taxonomy): Eukaryota > Viridiplantae > Streptophyta > Pinopsida > Cupressales > Cupressaceae > Sequoiadendron > Sequoiadendron giganteum. Next base: position 369,866,404 of record CM021103.1, on the reverse strand, counting down.
TTGTTACTAGTCTACAAGTTTGTCCTTTAGGAAGATTTGGACATTCCTGAACCCATGGAGGAAAGAATGGAGCAGCTGGCTGAACTAGATGAAATAAGGAGAGTGGCTCAAAATCAGAATATAAAGTTGCAGGCACAGATGAAATATTTATTTGACAAAAAAGCAAAGGATAGGAAATTTGGAGAAAGTGATCTGGTACTGATGTGGAATGCAAGGTGCCAGGAGAAGGGAAAATATGGGAAATTTGAAGCTTTGTGGCTAGGGCCTTTTGTGGTGGTTGGAAAGAAAGGCGAAGACTCATACTACTTGCAAAATATGGCTGGTGAGGATCAGGAATTGCCTGTACATGGGCAATTTCTGAAACATTTTTCTCTTAAGGTAACATAGAGGATTGAGGGTTGCTAGTGCATGGACAACTCTTGATGATTCTCTTTAAAATTCTTTTCCATGCATAGTAGTCTACGATATAAAAGGAATAGGATTTGCAAGTACATGGACAATCCTGATTTTGCTTTTTTCAAACTATTTTCCATGTACAGTAGTATAGGGTCTCATTATTTTCCATTACTGTTTGTTCCATCATGCTCATGTGTTCCATCACTCTGAGTTTGGTCTACTCACCCAGAAATCTGAATCCTTGCAATGATCTTGCTATCATTCATCCCTAGATGGAGCCACTGTTAGAACTGTAAAATTTTGGATTTTTACAGTCTGTTGCATTCAAGGGTTTCCAGCATTAAGTCCTTATCATAACCATAAAATCCCTTCTTTCTATTGTCTTGCTTATTATTTGTCATGTGACTCATTAGAATCCATCTAGCACTTTGTATTTCATTGAAAGTCCCATATCGGCAAAACATAGTAAAAGTCTCCCCGACCTATATTTTTAACTAACATGTATTATTGCAGACAATCGACAAGACTTTTCTTTTGTTTCGGCGAATGAAGAGATTCACAGCGACAAAATAGGCATTTCGGGGTAACATTATAGCGAAGTATTTTTCTTGCTGACCGACATATAGAAAAGGTATATCAGCATATGCTAGGGCATCATTGTAGTGTCACGGCGAATTTAGTTGGTCTTGCCAACTAGCATGTGGAGGGGTCATTTCGGCTAAGCTGATGGGTATCGGTATGAAGTCATAATGAAATCATTTCGTCTTACCGATTGGCTTGCAAGCAAATGTTTCGGTAAGACTTATGTGCGTCGGGGAAGGTCTTGGCGAAGTGATTATTGTCTTGTCGAACTTAATGTGAGCAGATTCAAAAAGCTATTGGAGAAAGTATTAGGGTCTTGCCGATTTAAAAGATATGCCGATAGAGATATGCATCGCCAGGAGAGGATCTTTTCGATATAAGTCTTCCCGAAGGTTTACTGTCTTGCCGAAGGTATTTTTTTTTGTTTGGTGGGGATTATTTCTTCGGTGAGAAAACTTGGTGGATATGCCAAAATGAGAGTTCATCGGTGAAAGGGTGATTTTGTCTCAGCGACTATGACTTGAAGAAAGCATATCGATATGACACAATGAAGTCTATGTAGCATCTCCCCGACTCGGAATTGTTATAGCGACATAAAAAAGGGAGTGACAGCCAACATTTTTTTTGGATCCCAAGTGTTGGTAAGACCACATTATGTCTTGGCGAGAGTTGTAATAGACATTGCAAAAAGTTTTTCCCCAGATTTGAAAGTCTCTCATTGAGAGGACATTTGATGCGATAGTGCCAGTTTCAAATTGGTTTTCATTCGTGCTTCATTAATGGTGCGATGGGATATAGCAGTAAAGTTTGTATCAATTCTTCAGTTCTGAATTGATTGCAGGTGAATTGGCGTGCTGAACAGTGAACCAGGACATTTTTCAGTCTGAGGAGCTCGAGCAGAATACTGTAAGTGATTGTTTCTTGGTTTTTTAAATTTTCATTCTGTAAGCTTGAGAATGGAGTCTTCTAGTTTTGGAAATGGTAAGGGTAGAAAGCCTGGTGAGAGTGGTATGTTAAAAGGGAAGAAACAAAAGGTTGATACAGAGCATGAGGGCACTGTAAGGAGGTTGAACCAAGACCTTATTGATCAATTACCTAGCTCAGGGCCTAAGGCTAGAAGGTCTGCACAACTTAGGGCAGAAGTTGATAAATTAGATGACAAGTGCAAGTTCATAGGTGATGTCTGGACTGCCATAAGAGGGTATGAGCTGTTCAATTTCCATTACCACAGAAGAAGTCATTTTGAACCAATTTGTAGCCCATGGAAGTTGAATGTAGGGAAACTGGTGTGCCCTAATATTTTTGTGAATGTAGAATTAGTAAAATTGCTTGCAGATAATTATGATCCAAAGCATAAGGCTATATGTGACCCATCTGGAAAACCACAAATATATGTGTCTAAAGAAGCAATAGGCAAGGTTTTCAAATTGGAAGGGTTTTGCAATGAGGAGATCAATTGTGAAGAGTTGGAAAAGGAATTTTCAAGAATGGATACAATCTATAAGGGTTGGAGGTTGCCTATCCATAGAATTAAACAGGGTAACAAGTTAGAACCTCTACAAGATAGTGAGGGGCCTCCTTATCATGTAGATTTGTTTGAGCCTTATATGAAGTACACATATTTCTCAGTATGTCAAGTGTTGGGGATGGATGCCTCAGAACTCATGTCAATTGTGCCAATGATTATCACAGTAGATATTTAGTATCACAAGTCCAGGCCATTCGATTATGCTTCATACATTTCTAGGGAGCTTGATTCAGGATTGGTGGCTATAAAGGGTGGAGCTTCTATTGTTCATCTCAGGCAGTATTCATTGTTAATGCACTTGGTGCTGTATTTTGGACAGGAGTTGGGAGTATGGCCTCCAGAGATGAGAGTTTCTCAAATTGGTAAGGAGGAAGCATTACCTGTTCAGTTGTGGACTGCTGTTTGGGACAACAGATTTGCTAATTCTAGTTTCATCCATTTTGAAGAATATTTTGTGAAAACTTTGTACAAATTGTATAAATACCCTTGTAATTATTCATTGACTGATGAGATTAAAAGATTTCTTTGGCAAAAAGATTTAAGTGGGCCAGTTGATCATAATTGGGGTGATTGGTATTGTTTGGAAGGAGCTACAATGATCAGAGTATATGGATTTGAAGGTACCCCTTTTATTCTACCAAGGATAGTTCCAAACATAATTGCATATTTGGAAATTGTTAGACAAATGGATTACAGCAGTGTGATGATTTTTAGTTCTTATGGGAAGCAGGCTTTTATGCCTAGTACATTATCCTTTGGTGATTTCACTGTGTTGCCTAAGGAGGGATATAATTCGATCCATGATAGATTGTTGCATTATAATATGAAAATGGGACCACCCAAGAAAAACTTTGACCCTGAAGGATATATCAATTTAGCCAAAGTAAGGATTAACTTTGGAAGGTATCAGCATGTACCTTATCCTTTTGATGATATGATCAGGAATTTGGATGAAGAGGAAGCAGAGGTGGTGGTTGAAAACTATAACCAAGGGTTGCAGGATACGGGAATATTGTCTTTTGGGAGTGGGGAAACCCCAATGGATAAAGTGCCACAGAGTAGAACAAAGAGAGTATCTAGGTTAAGGACTCAGAGGTATGTTTTCCCTACTAGAGAAAAGAGTATTCAAAGTGGTGATGTTGATGCAAGGCATATGGAATATAGGTCTTTTGTTTTAGATGATGAGTTTATAAATTCTCCAGAATTCAAAGCATTCTTGTACAAACAAAAGGGGAAGGAAATAAGAGAAAATGTTGGTGTTTTCACTTCGGGGAATGAGGAGCAATTATTGGGTCAATTGAGAAAATGTGTGGATGATGAAATGACAAATATGACTCTTGAAAAGGGGAGGAAAATGTTGGAGAATGCTGGTGTTATGATTTTTCCTGGACTTGATTTGAACTCTGCTTTAGTTTTTGATAGTTTCTTAAGAGATAGTAATACTGCACACAAACTTGATAAGGAAAAGGTGACAGAGGTGTATGCAGGCTCTAAGTATAATACTGATGAGGGATCATTGATGATATGGGCTTTGTACCCACCCCACAAGAAATCAGTAGTAATTGATACAGAGAAGGCATTTGGCCATGTTATGACCCTAAAGGTTGGAGAGGCTGATCCTGTGGTTACTGCAGAGATTGGGATAGATATTGCAAAATTGAATAAAGCACAGATCCAAGCACTAATAAGAGAAAGAGAAATTTATAAGGCAAATAATGAGAGAATGTTAAGAGAAAATGATAGATTGAAATATTTGGTTGGTATTCCAATAGATATTAGGCAAAAGATCATTGGATAGGGTCAAGTGCTTATAATCAGGGAAAGTATGATGCAATTGTAGCAATTGTTAAGAGGAGGCAAGATAATTTGACATCTTGGTTAAATCAATTGTGGGGAAAGTATTCTTGTACTCTGGATGCATTGAAGGAGCATGAAAGGATGAATGAGTGGGTTATGGATAAGTTTCATGAATTGGTCCCACGTGATGAGGCTAACAGTACCACACTTGATGTTGCAAATCATATTATCAGTTGCCATAAAAAATTCTATGAGGAATTGCAGGGGGATAAACAAGGATTAATTGAAGCTGCCAAGAACACTATGATCGCATTCTCTGATAGTAAAGGGGAGTTGAAAGATGCCACTAGGTGGAAGAATGAGTGTGACACAGCGATAAAGGAAATCATGAAGACATCTTCTGCAGAGGATACAACATTAGAGGAGGTGAACGAGCAATATGAGGAAATGGTCAAAATGGAAATCACGATCCGAAATGCTGTCGAAGATGCGGATACGTATAAGCGCCAGGATTATTTGGACCACCTCGCTAAAACTCACTTATGGCTAACTAGAGCCTAATTATTCTCTATCTTTGTTTTGAGTTTTGTCTTTTCCTATTTTCGAAAGGACGCATCCTTTCATTTTCTCAATGTATAAATGTTCATTTTGAGAACAATATAAGAGGTAGATTTTAGATAGAGATAAAAAACAGATAAAAATATAGATTTTTGGGGCAAAGATGAGATTGGTTGCATATGTAAAATCATGGAGATGTCAATGAAAATCTGATATGGTGGTGCAATGTTTTCTGGTATCAGTTGTTTATGATATTTTCAAAGAGTATTATTGAAGTTGTCTCCATAATGGTGTTTTCTGGTTGTTCGAATTAGTGTAAATAAGTTTATACCTAGTTCGTCAATGCACATTTGTTGCATGTGTATGGTCAATTAATTGTTTCTTTCCAATAAAGATTAAAATCTCTCAATTGATCATGATAATTAGGGAATATCAATTGGATTATTAAGAACTCAATAATCACAATTTTGCATGTTTATATGAGCTGTAAACCAAATAAAATGCTAAACAACTTGAATGTTTGCCAGAACAAATAAACTCATTTCAGATTTTATTTGACTCCGCATACCCAATAAGGCACCGGTCTCTGCAATTTGATTATTTGAATTCATTCAGTTTCTTTATATCAGTTAATCAAGCATTTTAGGATTTAGATCAGAAGATTGCTATCAAGTTTGATTTCATTTTGTTCACTGTCATCTACCATTGTGGACAAAGCATTTCAGAAGGATATTCATAAGATAAGTTTGCTCAATTCAAAAGGTACACCCGCCAAGGTTTGGCAGCACCTAAAGAGTAGAAGGTTGAGTTCTCTTAACCTTGTCTGTTACCTTGAAGCGTATCAAGAGATTGGCATCCTCTTGAGGCATCTTGCCTACGTTTTTGAGAGCTAACAAATTCTTCTCATTTGTTTTTTCGCTATCCCTTTGCCTTGCAATTGTGGCATTCTTGGTGGGGTGTTTGGAATAACCCTTGTGCTCATACTTTTTATTTGGTGGATTTATGGAATAGTTTGGGCAGACCTCCTACTATGGCCCCTTTTTTGCAGGATGTGTGGTATGTTGGAACTACCTTCATACTATGGCAGATATGGTTAGAACTGAACTGCAAAATATTTCATGGGGAAAAGATGGTGTTTCAGTAGGTTTGGCAAAGAATTCGGGGCATGATTTAGGAGACTATGGAGGTTAAATGTGAAGTGTGGTTTCCTTTTGAGAAAGGGGATGTTGATAAGGCGGATAGATTGGGGTTTCAGTGACTGTCTTTTGCTTCTTCTTATGTTAGGAAGGGTCAGCGCAGGAAGCAGAAAGTTCACAGAGTGGGTAGATGGATGCCCCCTTCAGCTGGTGTTTTGAAGATTAACACCGATGGATCTTCTAGGGACAATCATGGCCTTGCTGGTATTAGTGGGATTGGTAGAGATTCTTCGAGATCAACAATCTTCTTCTCTGTCCATGAAGGGATGCAACCCATTAATCTTATGGAGGGTTTGTCGATCCTTTACGCTTTTGAGCGTGCTTTTACTTTGGGGTGGCACAAGGTTATCTGTGAGTCTGATTCACAAGTTTTGATAAACCTGTTAAATGAAAGGAAAGGGTCTGATGTTAATTGGTAGTTGGCGATGTTGGTTTAAAAATTTATGCAAATTAGTTCTTAGATGGAGACGGTGTCCTTTGTCCATATTTCGAGGGAGTGGAATAGGGCAGCTAATTGTTTAGCTTGTTGGGCTTCTGAGCATTTAGATGGTTGGCAGATTGAGGAGTGGGGGCAAGTTCCTCATGAGCTCCGTTAGGACCTAGAGAGGATTCTTGTTGAGGATGGTGATGGTAATGGTGGAGGTTGATTTTGCCTCCTTTGTTTGGCTTTGTTTTATGGTTTCTGGGGCTTCGGCCAACTGACTTTTTGTAATGCTCTGTTCTGATTTTTAATAAAGTTTTTACCCCTTTTATTAAAAAAAAATAGTAAAGAGAAATAAAACTTTCTTTGAGTGAAAACCACTTTGTGGTACTCCTAGAATAGGTACCATAGTGAAAATGTGGCAAATAGGCGCTATGTTTGAATAAAACTTGCATCATTATCTATCAATACTTTTCACAACATCCACCCATCCATTTCATAACACATGTATCCAACCATGGCTTGTCACTGATTAAACAAGTCATTTTATTGGGAGAAACTTCCCAAAGCTGGTCATGGATTAGATCTTGCAATATCCAATCATGGTCATAAACTAACCCAAAATCAAAAATATTAGAAAACAACAAAAGTCAAAAACATAAAAAAACAACAAAAATAAAAAACATGCAAAAACGTCAAAAACAAAACAACATCATTGGGTTATTCCTTCACTCAAATAGTCTAAGATATCAACATTTTCTTCAACCTCACAACTAGTTCAAGTAAATTTCCCACAACATATCCTCTAGACATAGAAGTGGAATATCAATCCAAATTATCAATGTTGTTTATCCAAAAACAATTTATGCTTTTTGAGTCAAATAATTGAATTACGTGGTCAAAAAATGCAAAATTCAAAAACATTCACAAAACAAAAAAGGTCAAGAACACTCAAACCAAGCAAACTACGAGCCTCTGCATGTAAAAAATAGGCAAGGCTTATCTTTGATGAGCCTCTGAGGCCCTAGGTTAGTCCCCTAAAAACAACAACATAAAACTTAGAGAATCAAAAAGACCCATCCTGTCATAAAAATTTGCAATAAACTATTCACCCATAAACTGATCGTCACACTCACCCTTTGACAAAACAAACAAAAAAAGAAAAGAAAAAATCAAAAGTTAGAACCTTAAAGGAAACGATCACAAAATATTTTATCACAAAACAGACAGAAACAAAGCCAAGCATCAACTACCTATATTTTTGACAATTCACCAACAACATCTTGAGATATGCCTTAATGGATCCATTCCTATGATAGACATGATCAACAATCGATAATAGTCCTAAAACCTCAAATAGATATGGCAAGTGATATTGCAACTTGGTTTTTATCCTTGTGTAGTCTTATTTTTATGATTTCTTATTGAATCATTCCCAGGATCTCTCCAGGATGTCCATAAGGATTTAGAGAAGAAGGAATGGGGCTAATTGAGCGTCATTTCAATTTGTTGTTTGTAAGATATTTTTGTAATACTATCATGGTGAATACTTTCTTTATTGAGTATATGAAAGTTGTGTTGAAATAATTCGTGAAGCAGTTGCATGTTAGGTGTTTTATACCTCTCTATGTGACTGGTCCGATTTTTTTTTAACACAACCCAACTATATACTTTAAACAAAGTTTTTGTATGCTTGGTATGAGAAAAAATATTGCTTTGTTTACCAATTCAAAGTCCATGCAATAGATACAAAAGTCACCATGGTTATTAATACCTCAGTGCATCATATTTGTTTGCTACATCAAACAAGATTGTTCAAACTGTGAAGCCTCTAAAGAAAAGAAAAAGTAACTCATCAACTACTAACGCCATATTTCTATCCATTATCAATATTTATTCTAATTAACATCATATTTCTATCCATCATCAATACTTCTTCTAATTAACATCATATTTATATCCATCGATATTTCTTCTAACTAAGATCCATCCTGCATAGAAACATCATTAGTACCAAATCCATACTGCATCCACAAATGCCATCAATACACATCATGATGATAATAAACTAATAAAAACATCATGAATCATGTATGGGGTATTCATTCATCATATATCAACACCATGTAAACAACACCATATGAAATCAAGTATGATTCATCCATCCACATCATACACATACATCAAAAAAGTAAAAAACATATATAAACATACATCATCCTATATCGTCATCACATAAGCATAAAATGAGGCTGAATCGAAGAAGGTATATCTCATATATATATATATATCATCAAAGAGAGTGAATGCCATAAGTACATCATCCACAGTGAAACAAGTGTGATAGGATAATATAAAATCATAACATATATATGAGGTCTCGATTGGACCAATGAATATTTATATATATAAAACATGTCTACAACATGCCTCTGAACAATGAACAACATAAAGATGAAGTAAAAAAAGTAAGACCCTGACAGGAAAGACAAAATACTATGGACCACAAAAAGGATTTGGTTGTCTCACAGATTGATCACCTACACCTGCACCTGCACCATCACCACTGCCATCACTCATGAAACTAGGCTCTCCAAACCGTGGACGTTGAGTAGTCCTAGGAACAATAATATCATATAAGGTGCGATAATAAGTGGACATCTGTAGAAATCAATATCGCTTGGCTCACATACTATCATGCTATGCACTAAGAGTATCTCTCTCTGCCATAAGCAACTATACCTGAGCCTCTGCAGCATGTCGTCAACTGCTCTCAGTATCTCGCTTAGCCCTCAAAATGTCTACCTAAGCCTCTGCAGCCTGTTGTCACACTATCTTTGCATCTGTAGTAGCAGTCATCTGAGCTAATAGTATATCTCCATCCCTAGTTGATGGAGGATGACCTAGAACCTATCTATGACCCTACACTTGAGGCATACGCTCATCCTAACAACCTTATGCCCCATCAAATTGAGCCCTATCCAACTACTCTGTAAGAACCTCAACATGTTGTCGCTCTCTGCGATGACTTGTAATACCTACTCTATCCAAAGCGGAATCACTCCCAAGATCGATGAACCTCAATGGTCTACACCGTGCCCGCCACTCATCATAGTCAAGAGTAGTACCTAGATCTACCAAACTAACCAGCCAACCCCAAGCAACTATGGAAAGTGCTCCAAACTTAGCCACAACAGTATCTATATTTTCCTGGAGACCCCATACACAGACCTCCCGAGTGGTCTGATTCAATCAAGCCTCATAAGCATCAGGAAACTACCCTTGTCTCTCTCTGAACTAATGACATACTCAGTCCAATAAGTAATGCTCTATCACAGGATAAGAATGGCTAATCAACCAATGGGTCTGTCGGCAGTAAACAAGATGATTTGAATCCTCCAGCCAAGCCTCACAACCCATATAAGGTCTCCACACAAAACCTGACATCTCATAAATAACACGACGCCAATAAGGAAGGTGCCTCAGAAAAGTATAGAACATGAAATCCCCATAATGATAAGAGTGTAGATCATCGAGAGGATAATCTTGTATCTCGTCCAGTTGAGCAACTGCAATATGCTCCCACGCCCAAACATGCAAAAGCGAAACACCTACGGAAATAGATTTCTCACCCTGATACACAACCTCATGCATATCTCTATAAAGATGAGTAAGGAGACAAGCACGCCGAGCATACCTCATCCAATTCTCAAGAATACTCTCAATACATGCACCCCAACCCACATGAAAATTTTGACCTCTCCTATCAGGAACAACTAGTCCTGATATCAAAACACATAGGACAAGCCAAATAGGATTTGCACTACCAAAAAACCTAAATAGATCAATCTCTGACTGACACACCTCCAAGTGTCTAACACCTAGCACATGCTACATGACATGAGTATCGTGTCAAACATGATAAGTAACAAGCTCACCATGAATGGGAAGGTGGAGTATCCTCCACACATCCTCAAGAGTAACAATTACCTCTCCTGTAGGAAAATGAAATGAGGAAGTCTCATAATGCCATCGCTCCATGAGTGTGATCATCATAGTTGTGTGAATCTTGATAGGAGGCATGTAACAAATATAATGTAGTCCAACGACATCAAGAAAATATCACTCCAACACACCAAAATGGGCAATCAAATCAAATAGGTATCGAGGATGTCTCTCCCTCGACTGCAATGGTTTGAGGCCCACCTATAATCATTTTAACCCACAATATTAGGGTTTCATTATAAACATGTAAAGCAACACAAAATGACACAAAACACGATGACAAACAAATTTTAGGTTGATAACAAGAAAATGCTAACAGAGTTTAAGGAAAATACAAGGATTCAAGCAAATGCTAAAATGAAATGCAAGAGTTTAAAGCAAAAGCGAGCTTTCTAAAGCAAGAGTGAGGTTTTAGGTCAAGGGCGAGGTTCTTGGTCAAGGGCGAGGTTTTAGGAAAAAAGGAAATCAAAAGTGATCTTTTCAGGCAAGGGAAAAGTTTTAGGTCAAAGGTAAGGGTTTAAAGGTCAAAGACAAGGTTCTCACCTAGAAAATGAAAGGAAAACAATGCAGATGCTCAGATATCACCAAAACTTCGCTATTGACTCAAGAAACTATGTACACGCATAATGAGAATGTAACGAAATAAAAAAATGAAGCAGCAAGGTACATACCAGGCCATCAACACTTGAGGGCCATTTAAAGTCTCAAACAAGGTCTGAACAATGTGGGGCTCTCTCAAATATTGACAATGCTCCTTGAAAATTGGCAAAATGGGAAATCCAGAGACAATAATTAACAAAAGGATCAAAGCACAAATGAGCTCGTTAGAAGACTAATTGCCTATATTACACCTCAAGAAAACCCTAATTGACCCAAGAAATCCTAATTTTACTTAGGGAACCTTCCTACTTTCAAATTAGAAGCTCTCAAAAACATCATAATGCGAAACAAAGAACCTATTGATCTAATATTTCATCCCAAGTACATCAAAATTGAAATAAAATAGTGTCAAGAGTCTTACCTCAAAACTTGAAGTTTTTGGTCAACCTCTCAAGGGGGCAACATAGAGTCCTACTATCATTTCGTTAAACATCGAGGCATAGTGGGTCATATATATATATATTTAAAACTTGATCTTAAAAACACAATCTTTGCAACAAAGCAACCAGTACTTTGTACCAAAGAGGGGCAAAATATAGACATGCAAAATTAACCTAAAACCTATCACACACCCTAAACAACATCAAACAATATTGAACACCATCCAGAAACATCTCAGAATCATCCCGTAATGTCCTAAAACATCTCAGAATCATCCCGAAACATCTCAGAATCAACCCATAACATCTCACAATCATCCTGTAATGTCCCAAAACATCTCGAAATCATCCTGGAACATCTCAAAATCATCTTGTAACATCTCAAAATCATCTCGTAATGTTTCAAAACATCTCAAAATCATCCTGAAACATCTAAGAATCATCTCACAACATCTTCAAATCATCTTGTAATGTCTTAGAACATCTATGAATCATCCTGAAACATCTCAAAATCATCTTGCAATGTCTCAGAATCATCCCGCAATGTCTTGGAACATCTCGAAAACATCACACAACATCAAACAACATCCAAAACCCTAATTATGCTATTAATTGAATAATACACCATTATTTAATTAATTCACTTATTCATCATTTTTGACTAATTAAATAAATTTTATTTATTTAATAAAGTCCTAAAAACCCTAATTCTGCTATTAATTGAATAATACAAAATTATTTAATTAATTCACTTTTTCATCATTTTTGATGAATTAAATAAATTTCATTTAGTTAATAAAGTCCTAAAAACCTTAATTCTGCTATTAATTAAATAAAAAAACATTATTTGATTGATTCATGTTTCATCATTTCGACCAATTAAATAAATTACATTTATTTAATGAAGTGCTAATCTCACTTTATTTCGTCCTGATTAATTAAATAACACCAATTACTTAATTATGTCGCTAAATCACCTTATTCCTCTAAGTTAATTAAATTATTAAATCATAATAATTTAATTACAACACTTTCCCTCCAAAATTTGAATAATTAAATCAAAACTATTCAAATCATTTATCAAAAATCAAATCAAACTAATGCAACTTTGTTTGCAAAAGTCAAACTTGATTTGCACGTTCAACTCCAAAAAGGAATTAATTAATTAAATCAATTAATTCATATTCCTCACCCACTTTTTGATTGAGAAAATTATGATTGTTGACTGAGCAATCTAATCTGCTAACTAATCAATCTAATTTGCTAACTAAGCCATCAATTTCCTAACTAAGCAATCTAGTTTCCTAACTAATCAATCTAATTTTCTAACTAAACCATCAATTTCCTAACTAATCAATCTAATTTCCTAACTAGGCCATCTAAATCTTGATTGATCAATCTAATATCCTGACTGATCAATCTAATCCCTGACTAGCCAATCTATTCCTCAATCATACAAATTGTGCAATCAACTTTATACAATCTTCTCATGTCTAAATCATCTCAACACATTTCAACCGTTGATCTTGATCCAACATTGTTGAATCTTGATCGTCCATTTAGAATCTCATTTTTTATATAACAAACCTCTTTCCTCACAAATAAGGATTAGAGAATCAACATCATTTGCACAACAAAGTACTGCTGACATTCACAACCACCATTGTTAGAGCTTCAACCATTTTTTTGATCAACCAACCAAGACATCGTTCTTCAAGATTTTGAACACGAACTATGGAGGCTTCATACTGATACAAACAATCCAACATCATGCAAACACACTCCGACATGGGATGGTAATCTCTCATTTGCTTTGAATTCATTGTGTTAATCTTAGGATTGCATTATGTAATTTCAATAGCTTAGATTGTTCATTTCATGAGTGATGGAATAAGATCTTAGATTAAGTGTTTTGAATTAGATAGATTCCTAGTTCATTGCATTTTTCTTGTTTGTATTCTATGGTTTTCCCCCTCACACAATAAATAAGTATGTATACATATTTCAATGTCAAAGAATGTTTTTGTGTGAATATATATATATATATATATATATATATATATATATATATATATATATATATATATATATATAAACCATTGTTATAAGAAACACATAGCGCTAATGAGAGGCGTAGGCTTATAAGCCATTTATTACACATTTAAAAGTGACATGAAATAACCACATAGTATTATAGTCATGACAACTACATTGCAAGGCACATAAATAATACAATTCCTATAATGTGAAAGGCTCATATAAGATCCAACGTTATGTCATTACAATGCTACACATTCAATGCACCAAGGAAACAACAAAACCACTAATGCAAATTAATAGTAACAAGTATAAAGTGGGTGCTACTAGGAATAGTGGAAAGGATAAGTAATGTGTAGCACACTCACATATGGAACTAAGTCTTAATGACTTAAAAACTAGTGCATAAAGTTAAGTGAGACCAAGTCAACCATTGAAAGAAGCAAGTAGAAGTTTATTTGTTGTTGTGTAAATATTTGAGAAGGAATTTAATACTATTTAGAATCCTTTTGAATCTTTCAAACTTGCGTTGTATTTATGGGTGCCAAAATATAAAGGTGGTGTCATATTTGCAAGTGTTTGGAATGCATAAGAGGTCTTCAAAATATGCATAAGTCTGCAAATAACATTAAGACTCAGTCAAGAGAAAACTTGACAACATCTTATGAAGGAATTCAAATTAGGAAACTTGTTTTGAGCTTGTTGTCCCATATAACAAGTTGACTCAACCATTTAAATGGTGAGGATTGTTATGTGTTGAAAACTTGTGAGTTAGCTTGGTGAGTCGTTGCATGAGGTTAGAAAGGTGGCATAAATATTAACTTGTTTATAGCCTTTGGTTGCTCACAATTTAGTATAAATAGAGGTGCTCATTCTACCAATTGCTACACTTATCAATCTGAATTCCTTTTGTTATTTTGTTGCATTTTCTGTGCAAAAGAGTTTAGAGAGCTTTCCTAGTGAGTGAGAATTATTTTGGTGAAGTTGTAATTACTGAGAGTTCTTGGATAGAGGCTAGTTTTGTGATAGGATTGATCTTAGAAGGAGCAAGCATACTTTTCTGGAAGTGAAACTTGGAGAATCAACATGTGTTCATTGGAGCTAAAGTCCAGGCATGTTGATTTATATACCTCTACTCTTTCATATTTTAGGTTATTCAATTATGTTTGTCATGATTGTGAAAAGAGTGTTACCAATGCTTGTTTGAGATTGTATGATACTTGTTTGAAGTTTTGACAGATGAAACCGTCTTTGTTTAACACATACTTAGGTATTATATGGAATAGTGTGGTTATATTATATTTAAAATTATGATAGGTGGTCAAGGCTATATATATGCTACATAGGTCATGTAGAATGGGGAACAACAATGTGACAAAGTACTACTTTGAAATCGTTCGATTTTTGAGCAAACCTTAATGGTAATTCATAGCTCCTTGGAGGAAGATGAGTAATCTATTCCTAGGGTTAGGAATTATATTTGAGTAATGATTATTTTGATAGTCATCATAGGGTTGAATAACATAATTTTTGATTATGCTAATATATAATTTAACGTGTGGGTAAATATGTTTCCTTATTGGAAGAAAGATTGATTATGAACTAGAAGCATATTAGGATAACTCAAATATATCTATAAGAAGTAAAGAATGATTATAATGGAAAGTTTATGTGTTTTGCATCTTTGTGAGGGTTGATAGTTGTAACCGACTAGAGTCAACTAGAGAGGATTATTATATCAAGGTCAAATATATGATAATGATACTATACTATTAATGCCATTTGTGTTGTATGCCAACCTATGTATGGTTTAGAATTTTATCTTGGGATTTGGGTAAACCAAGGTTGAGAATAACCTATGTGATTAAGTTGATCACTTGAGTTAGTGAATTACAATTTAGTTGGAGCCATAGGTGGGATTACCCTATCGATTTGGAATTGTTACTTGATTGATTTTTTTATACTCTTGGCATGAAGTCATTTAATTGATGAGAATCTACTTTTTGAATAGCATTTTATTGATGAGATTATACTCTTAAATAAAGTCTTTTATTGTTGGGATTGTACTTTTGGAATAGAGTAATTTAATGTTATAATGTAAGTCAAAACTATATGTACATAGCATAAGATAGAGTGGCTTTAAGATACTTAGAAGCAATATCGTATAGATGTGAGTTAATGGGAAGGTTATTTTTGGGGTTAGGATAATCCATGAGAAAGGGGATAACCTTAGAATAGAATAGTAATGGTCAATACAAATCAAGCATAAATGTGGTGAAATAGATTATCTCACTCGAAGTTACTAGGTGATGAATCTTTGGCCAAAGTAATGTAGGTAGCCATTGTCTACACTGTTAGTTCACTATGTGATCCAATTTACATTTTAGGTTGGGGTAATCATAAATGAGGTAGTAGACATCATGGTAGCTCTAGATTTTTAGGACACATCACTATGCTCAGAAAAGGCTATTTGAAGGATGAGGTTACCAAACCAATATCTTCATAAAAGGGAGGGCCATATTACCAAGTTTGGTGGACGTGTGAGGGACCGCAGAAAGTCCATGGTTGGCAAAAAAGTGCTTGAATGATGCTTCTCCTCATGCAGTTGACAGTCAAGATTTGGAAGGAGGACATAGTGGACCATTGGTATTTTTGATTCAATAATTGAAGATGTACACAACAGTATTGGGGACAACTAGAAAGCATGCATGTGGAAAAGGAGACATCTAGAATGTATGCACCAATGTTGGGACATTTGTAATAGTTTGTATTTCTAGTTCATGTCAACTTGTTGAAGCTATGTAATCATGTGTCCATTTATATGAAAATTGTAATGTGAAATATTATCTTGAATGTATTTATGTAAATTTAAATCATACTTATATTATTGGAATGATTCTTTGATTATGCAATGGAAAATTTTGGATAAAGTTATGTTTCAAATGGTGCATATACTATGGAAAAGAAAAGAATTTTTTTATTGCTCTTTAGGTTTGATGCATAAACTATTCACTTTTGGGTAAAACTTAGAAAAATCACTGGGTAGAACAATGGGCATGCTATGCTTATGACTCATAAATGAGTATATATAACATGATTAAGAGGAAGTATTCCTATTTTTAGCTCAAATAATGATATTTCCATGATTGTATGACATGATGTCAATATTATTTGAATGACCATGTGTATGTGAAGATGATGACATATTGTCATAATTATCTATCTAAATAGCCTAAGAATAGGTGAATGTTAAACCTTATGGGTTTGATATGGTTTGAATAAGTGGCAATAGCCTAGACCTAAATGTTACAAGAATGTAATAGTGGAATTCATTGTCCACGGTATTATATCAATCCAATTATTTTGACCACCTTAGTGGGTATGATTTTATGAATATAAATCATATGATAGTAGAACCAGTTGGTCTACATTATGGTAAAACCATAGGTCAGATAAAGTTCTCCAAGTCGAGTAGGGTGGGTGAACCAACAAATTCACTCCAAGAAAGTAGTGATTGTATATATTACAAAAAATTTGGCCAAAGTGAGTGCAATAGTCTCTGCTTGCACTTGTCAGTTTACCATGTTTTGAATACTTAACACAATCAGAGTTGTCATTCATAGTTGGAATGTCTACATAGTTGATTGTATATATTACAAAAACTTTGGCCAAAGTGAGTGCAATAGTCTCTACTTGCACTTGTCAGTTTACCATGCTTTGAATACTTAACACAATAAGAGTTGTCATTCATAGTTCGAATGTCTACATAGTTGTTTGACAATATTGGTTAAGTAGGGCACAATACTAGATCATAGATGACTATTACTAGGGGCTTCTTAACCATTTCCTTTCTTGAAGGGTACGCCCACTTCCAGTTGGTCCATGGTTGGAGGTAAAGAACTTGGGTGATGTTCTCCCTCTTGTAGATGACATACCGAGTCTTGAGAGATAGAAAGAAAGAAAGTATCCATATATGGATCTCTAACCAAGTTGTTCCTTAACATTAAATGATTATGTTATTTATTTGAAATTGTTAATGTGGAAAAAGTTAAAAGAAAAAAGTAGTTTATTCTTTCCAGTTGGAAAGTGAAATAAATTTTATTCCACTATGCTTTAAAAATTAGTTAAGCAATTGTAACTTTCAATTATCGAAGGAAAATTTTTATGTCCTATTTTTATGGAATAAGTACTTTTTACTTTTTGGTTAAAATTTCAAGTAAATTCCTTGTTATAAGGTTGTGGTTGTTACAATTGTAGACTTGTATCATGTGGAACCTTATCATATTTTTGCATCCCATCAATTTTTCCATACCACTTTCTAAATAGGTGAAATTTCTTATCCTTTCTCTTCTCTTCTCATTTTTTATAGGTGATTAAAGAAACTTGTAGTTTCTGCTTATTTTGATCATGTGATAGCCATTGCTCATTGCACACTTTTTAATTGTTCTGCAAGTTTCAATAGAGCACTCATATTAAGAAAAACATAAGAAGATTCATTTGATCTTATTACAAAGATAATATCCTTTTAGAAGTGTCAATATTTATTTTCATGTTAGTTAAGAATGCTTGTATACTTTGAAATGCATGCTCATGTTAGATTCACACACATCAAAGTGGGGGGAAAAAGTAATGGTAACATTAGCATACCCATGCTAATTCTCATTTATTTTTTGGGAACATCTTGATGTGAATTTATTAATGCAATAACATATCAACAAGAGGCATACTCTTGTGTTAGTCTAGGCTCGTAGCCCCATCCATATTCATCCAAATTTTATCTCTATTTCGTATTTATCCCTATATATTTTCTCCCTAACTTGAAATAAATCATTTGTCCTTATAGATAATTATCATGGGATGTGAGATCGACCCATGCCAACCCCATGGAATGCAAGAATGATCCTTGAATTCCAAGATTCAAAATTATAAAACTTTCCCACCCTCTTTCACTAGCCATTGTAATTTGACCTAGCACATGTTTCATGCAACATATTGTTATGTTTGCTATGCCTTTAACCCATTTATTACATTTAGATATGTGTGGTTGACTTGTGGCTAACATAAACCTTAATTAAGTTGTATGGTCATTTATATAATCTTATATAGATAGTTATTTTGGTTTGAGTGGTAATTTTCATTACAATGTAATGACATTTAAAGACATTCATTGTGTACTTAAACAATACCATGCAAAAAGGAGAATGATTAGAGCACACTTTAATTCTAAAATGATTATAAAAGAATCAAATTTGAATTATAATATAGGCTATTTACATGTCTTCAAGTTCTATCTTCAATATTTCTCAATGCTTTACTTTTAGGTCACTAAGGGTTTTAACATGGATGAACTTGTTCACCTGTTTAGTTGACAAACTCCTCAACAATGTCTCTAAACATCATATTAACTTCTTAGATATTCAATAGGTGAAGACAACCAAATTCTAGGAGAAAATTTTCTCCACACATCTTTGATTAGTTTAAAAAATGAGGATTGAGCTCAAAATGGCTAGGATCAATCATGTAGAGTGCAAAATTGGTTCACAAAGTATTCTACGTTGATTCAAACTCTAAGATATTCATGAGATTGAGATAAACAATTTTATAATAATGACAAATCATTCTAAAATAATATCAAATATCATTTATCGATTATTGATTCTAAAACTAAGTCTAACTATTCTCTTATTTAATTATCACATTCATTTTAATTCTATTATTAATTTCAACTATATTGAATACTATTTATATACTAATTAATTATATTTATTTAATTAACCTAGATATTTATCTAAGTATAATTAAATTCTTTATACAAATACATCTAATTAACTTTAAATCCAATCCAAATATCTAATTTTTCAAAATTTAAAATTATTAATTGAATTTTTTTTTTAAACTTTTAAGAAATTAAAAAAATAATATTCAATTATGAAAACAATCTCTTAATAAAAAACCATTCTTCTAATTTATATATATACTCTCTCTAACACACATTCATATTCCCTCTTAACAAATCCACCGTATTCTATTTATAGGATGTTTGTTTTGTTATTCCGATGTCATATAAATATGTAAAATTATTCATATGAACATGTAAAATCTCTTAAGAAAAGAGAGTTTGTATTTATAGGATGTTTGTTTTGTTATTCCGATGTCATATAAATATGTAAAATTATTCATATGAACATGTAAAATCTCTTAAGAAAAGAGAGTTTGTATCTTTTGGTTTTTAAATTGTTTTTTAAAATAGTAAAATCAAATGTGTTAATGCAGCTCTACTGCAAGGGACAGTTTGAAAAAAAGAAAGGAAAGAAGATGGTTGTCCAATAGACTATTATTTTGACCTTGCGAAGGTAAAAAATTATTGTGTTCTATTCTTTGCCAAAATCTCTGGGGCGACGTTCTAAATGAGATGCCTGTGACCACGTATGCAGAACGCTCGTTTGGAAAGCAACATATGTTTCCTGTCCGAAGAAAATAAAATAGCAGTTGCGGCGAAATCTTTCC
Organism: Sequoiadendron giganteum; assembly: GCA_007115665.2. Taxonomy (NCBI): domain Eukaryota; kingdom Viridiplantae; phylum Streptophyta; class Pinopsida; order Cupressales; family Cupressaceae; genus Sequoiadendron; species Sequoiadendron giganteum. The sequence goes on along the minus strand of CM021103.1, from coordinate 369,846,337 downwards.
AGGAGGTTACTCCTCCGGTTAGGGAATTTGCGGAGAAGATTCGGTTAAAATGGCCGAGCAGGATACCGGCTAAAGGAGTGACAAGATGAGGGGTCCCACTCAAGAGCAGTTGCGGAGTTCTAAACGCGTTTCGTTCTTCTCCCTCGTTCCTTGCACACGGCGCAAGGAAGACTGAGCTTCAATTGTAATTGTCTGCGACCGTCGGGACGAAGACTGTTAACCATTGAAATGAAATAAAAGATTTTAATAACGTCCACGACACCACAACAGTCTATAGGACCCAGAAACCGTACAAAACAGCCACCAAAAAGGGGAGACCTAGAAACGGGGAGACCCAGAAACCGCACAAGACAGCCACCAAAAAGGGGAGACCTCAGCCAGGCCACTAGTTTTAGTCCTCTAAATTTTCTTTCGTGGTGCCCCTGACGTAATTTGTTAACTGGGCTTTGGCACTTTTGTTACCAGCAGCGTGTAGTGTCCATCGGTATCGTTTGAGGTTTGTGGGTAGAGTAGGGAGAAGGGAGGAGAGAGGAGGGTAGAGGGTGGTCGCCTGGCAGTGATGTCAGGAGGTCAAATCTCGGTGGTGTTGGGGCTCCTCAGTGAGGTAGGGAGAGGATCAAATGGAATAACCGGGGAGAGCAGCAGGCGTTTCCAAGATTACGTGCAGAGAGTGGAAGTGATATTGAAGGCGGTGGACAAGGTTTTCATGTCGCAGCAGCCTCCGCCAGTGCAGACCGCCTTAAGAGGCATCGCGGCTGACTTGTCTCGAGTTCAAACCACCATTGATCTTTATAAGAACAAGAGTAAGATTTATTTACTCATCAATTGCAGAAGTCTCTCGAAAACATTTCAGGAGATCACAAACAGTATTGGTAATTGGTTAGCACTACTGGATTTTGGCTTGCAAGCTACAAATGATTTGCAAAAGAAATCTGACGCCCTGTCGCGTGAAATGCAGCAAGCTCAATTTGCGGTAAGATAGTGCTCAACTAAGTTTTTATGTTCCTTTGACTCGACTCTTCTAGTAATACAAGAGGAGGAATGTGGACTCTTCACCCCATTCAAGCTCTAAGAGATGGCGTCTCCCTACTCATGAAAGGGAATAATCAAAATTCACTTCATATTATTAACAGCTCATTCTCAAGAAACGATGTCAAATACTTACTATTTATTGTAGTCGAGTATTTGTCGCTGAAATTGTTTTCATTTTACTGTTGGCAAACTCATTTCAAGAAATAATGTGACTTCTAATCAGCGATTGCTGGTATTCGCTCATTTCTTAGCGATTTCAGTCAAAATCCTACTGTCTCCAAATATGCCTATTTTCCTTTTGTTAAAGCAAAGGTCGAGAGTGAATATCTAAAGATTGAGGAAGTATTTACAGCAAATGTACAGGTCAGTCTGACAGCGTTCATCTCAGCCACCACTAACTAATATCGGTATAAACCTTATCAACGATTTTTTCTGGACTTAAAACGTCAGAGACTATCTTATAGCTCTATTTCAGTTGCTTCTCACATTTTGGAGTTACATAGGCACGCCCATTGTATATTTTTTGACGATATGCTTTTCTTCATTGGCAACAACCATTTTTGTCCACTAAAAGATTTAATATCTAAACTAAAATGGTCTAAACTTAATCTGAGAAGATAATGGACTCTTGAAATGTCATAATTGGGTTGTGCATTTATTATGAGCAGGTCACAGAAAATGAAGAGCGCGTTTGTTGCACACTGGAGAAGGAGGCCCAAGGCAGGCAAACTGCCAAAGCTGTGCAAAACGCCATCATGATGGACATAGCACGGGCATTAGGGATGGATCCAGAAAGGAACCGAACTGAGCTTTGTGAACAGATTCAACATTTGAAGAATGACCTTGGGGATTCTAATGGTGAGAATGATATTCATATTTTAGAGTCACTAGAAAGGATCTTTGATAATTGGGCCATCGAACCAGAGGTCATATCCAGGCCTATTGATTCAGATGCGGAAGAGGATGCCCCGATACCACCATTCAAGACCTTTCTCTGTCCTCTGACAAGGGAAGTAATGAAAGATCCTGTAGTTCTTGAATCCTCTCAGACATATGAGCGTAGTGCTATACAACATTGGTTTGCTCACTGTAGAGAGCAAGGTCGTCAACCAACATGCCCGGTAACAGGACAGGTCCTTAAATCTATTGAGCTACGCCTGAATATAGGTCTATCTGGGACTATTCAAGAATGGATAGAAAGGAATGTTGATATTCGCATCAAAACTGCAATTCAGCACCTGGGAAACAGTTCTTCTATAGAGGACAGTGAACGGGCTCTGGATGATATCTATAAAATATCTGAAGAATATCCGTTGAGCAGATATAAATTGCGAATGTCTGGGTTGATTCCTCTCATTGCCGGGACAATACAGCGCCCAATGAAGGGTGCTGGGTCTCAATTACGAAGCAAAGTATTGATGACCTTACTGAGCATGGCCGGAGATGATGACAGCAAGGTAGGCGTTGCTTTAAATCCAAGGAATATCATACTTATAAATTCTATCTTCTAGAGGAGGTAATAAATGTATATTATGTTGCAAGATTAACTGCATGTAAGATCCTCAATAGGTAATATATTCTTTTAAGACAATCATTTAATAGCCTTCCGTTCATTCCTTCTTATAGTGCAATTTTGCTGCTTCTGTCCTATTCATTTAACTAATAAGCATCAGGTAAGTATTCTGTTGGTCTTTGTACTTGGTTTTTCACAAGAACCAGATTCAATTGATCGGATTAAACCAATTAAGACTTCATTAACCAAGACTAAGGCAGCAACATGATACCCATGTTTAGCAAACGCGTAGTTCTGATTTATCCTACCAGCTTATTGTTGTAATCATCCAAATATAAGTTGACCTTAAGCCAGCTTTGTCACCTTTGAAATCATTGCATTGTAGATTCTCTCCAAAGAGAATTCAGGGAAAATGGGTTTAGGTGTCATTATCAAGGATGAACAAGGGTCAATTTTTCCTTGGTACTTAAAAAAATTAGGCCTTGCCTCTAGAACATAGCAGAAGCTATCCCTACAAAAGACCATCAGTGTGCTTTGAATGTGTTCATTAAACATATTACTGTGGAATTAGGCTTAAGAATCATTATAGAGGGGCAGGGTAATAATACATTGATGGCAAAGGACATTGGCAGATCAGTCAAATTGGAGAGGATATTAAATTTCTAGCCTCTAAATTTTATTGCATTGTGCATCCCCATGGTTGTCAATTGGCTAACATACTGGTTGAATGGCTACCTAATTTCCCATTCCATCATGCTCACAAATGTCTTATTTTAGGCGGCACGATTGATCTTCAAAAGCAGGTGAATGCTGGGGATTCCATCTTCTACCTTAGCAAGAAGGTGTTGTGGAAACAAGGTTCACTATGATTAAGGATAGCCACATCATTATGATGGTCTTAGTGGTAGTAGGTAAGGGTGATCCTCAGACAGGGTGGTCATACCACAAGCTGCTATTAGGAAACACAGATACTATGTGAAGAGCTCTTACAAAACCCTTAATATGCACTAATACCACTTAACCGTTGATGCCAAACCAACACATGGCATATGCAAATTAACTAAACAGAGATCTTTATACTCACTAAACACATTAAACATACGCAAACTGAAACAAACTCAAATTATTCTGAAGAAAACCCAACTTAAGTGAAAATCTCCAGTCAAGAGAGCAATATCTCTCCGTTCCACTATGAAATGTGTTATAACAGATGTTAAGAATGTCAACATGGCATCGATAAGTTCAAAGTTTCAAACACAGACAATAGACCTCCAACTACACCTGCAATACACTCCCAAATACACTCCCAAATACACTCAGACTTGCATACACACTTGCAAAGTTCTCTATAGTGGATTTACACCACAAAACATGAGAGCTAACCCCCTCCCAAATGTTGAAGAAGCAACTTAACACCTTCCCATAGTCCCCCAAACACAAGAAGATGAAAGATCAAGCACCCATTACTGAAGATCAAATGCCAAATGTTCAAATTCCTGCTCAATGTTGGCATAGAGACACATGTTCACTGCTTTAGCAGGGAAATAATTTGCTGCTTTTGACAAATTCGCTGGGGCAAACAGCTGTTCACCATGGTGTTTGGTGAGTTTGCTGCCTTTTGCAACTGGAAAATTTGTCAAACTTAGTTTGCCAGGTCATTTCAGGGTCTGCAACTTTGAACAAAGGCTTCTCAGAGGTGTCTATAATGTCCACTTTTCCTAGGCAGTTGACAGATGCAGTGGTCAGCCTATCACTTGGTTCCTGTAGGCTAACATGGTGTTTAGGGGGCCCTTTGAGGGTGATCTATGGCTCTTCAACAAGCCTTTTGGTGCTTATTTCAGTACTCTTCAGCTTAGTGTCCTAGTTTATTTGTGGTGTGCCTTCTAGAGGCCATTCGGGACACTTTGACCCACACTTACTATTTTTTAGTAAGTCACTTGGATGTATTGCTCATACTTACTATTTATAGTAAGCCATGGAATGGTTATCTGCTATCATGCCTATATCTGAAAAGTTGATGGATTACTCCCTTGAGTTGATATTGGTATTTATTGGGGAGATAATGATTTAATTTAGATTATTAAAGTTAATCCAGTTTAACTTTAATAATATTAATTATTATTGATGATTTTTTTAAATGATGTAATAAGGGGTTAAAAGGTGTTATGTGATGTTTGCATAAAATATTATTATTTAAATGTTTTGACCCCTCAACTTTATGATGAAATATTTAAATGACCATCAAAAGCAAATTAAATGAAATGAAGTTCAAATGCAAATTGGGTGTGGAAATATAAAAGAGCATTGAGAGCTCATTTTGCACATTTATGGTGGAAGAAGAAATTTTGACAAGGGTTTGCAGGAAGACTAGAGAGTCTGAAAATCTCAAGCTTCACCGAGGACAAAAGCCCTTGTGAGGAACAACACGGTACAGGAGTGAAGATCTCCCAAGCCTGCTTGCGGATAACTCCATTTTAGGGTTGTGCATTGCGCTTCAAGATTGCTTAGAAATCTACAAGAAAGATTCAAGCTCATCAAAACTTAACTTTGATACATCATCTTTGTTGATGAGATTGACAACCTCCATACATTCCCCTCAAACTCCTCACAAGAAAATCAATTTAAGCCTATCAGGCTCAATTCTATGTTGTTGAAAGCATTGAAGATTGAATAGGAACTACTTTAGATAATCTTCAAGTACCTCATCCCTTTGAAACAAATAAAAAATTTCATCGTGGATATCTTTTGCCTTAACGAAGAAAATTTGAGCACATATCTTGCCATGAGTCAATTGTGTTATGTCCTAATCTGTGGACCATCTTAAAGTAGCATCCTTCGAAGTGGTTGGAAACAATTTCAACTTTTAAACATCAGTATGATAATCATAGCTATGACAAAGTACATCAAACTCAAAAATAAACATATCAGGATCTTTAGTACTTAAACAATGAAAAATTAGTAAAGTAGAATATGGAATATTTTTCATGGGGGCTTCATCTTCATGAAAAGTAATGGGAAACTCAAAAGTTTTTTCCAAAGCTTTTTCAGCATTATGCTTAGCTCCTTTGTTTCCTTCTAGATTTTATTCTACCATTGTTGATTTTCCTCACAGTTCCCAATGAATTTTGGATAAAGAAGGTCGAGGTCTATATTGCCTTGTTGGGGTCTTCTTGGTACTTCCCTTTTGGGTTGTGTAGAATGCACAAAAGACAACTCTAAAATCAAATACTACAAGACTTAGTGGCTTTCTCAATGGATCAAATGATTGCTTAGCTTCACTAAGTTCAACTTTTGCAAATGGAGGAGTGGTGTGTGTTGGTTGAATATTTTGTAAACTTAGGAGGTTTAGCAAAATGGTGATTTCAACACAGTGTGTGAGTTAAACTCTCCTATTTAAGGGAAGGCTCCCCCTATCTAAATAACTAAAACAAATATGGATGGAACGATAATCTTTCCTCTTGTTTCAGGAGAGATCAAACTCTTCTCTCTTCGCAGAAAAGTAACATGAATTTTATAACAGCTGCTTGTAAATAAAATCAGTAGAAAGGAAATGAAGTTTCCTGAAAGCTCAAAGACTTCCGTCACTTCCTTCGGGACGGGAAAACAACCTCAAGCACAAAGTCTTGAAAATCTGCAATCCTATCTACCCTTTTTAAAAGATAACTTTAATAATAATATATAACGTATGACAGCACAAAGTCTGAAAATATGATGTATCTATTTAACTACTATGAACGAGAATCGTCACGAGCACAAAGACTTGTAATTCTTCTTAAATTCTAATCTATGAATTCAATCTTCAATATTGACAGCACAAAGTCTGAAAATATATTAATTGAAGCTCTCTCTAGCAATCTTCCTCAATTCTCTAATGATCACAAAGCAATGCCCCAAAATGACATAAGAACACAATGGACACAAAGTGAGAATTCAACACAAAGTCTGAAATCTGCAACTCTTTGATATTATTTGAAAATGAACAACTTGTAATTATAAAGCTCAAAGTCTTTATGAGTACAAAATTCTGCAGAGTTTTCTTGCTTGCCCAAAAAAGATAACTTTACAAAGGACCCTCTCAAGTATAGGAGAGAGGTCATGAGAAAATGGTGGGAGGATCCCAACTAATTTGAGAAATTCTCTCAACAACCAACTACTTGCAACTGACTTATTCAAAATTACAGTCTTAAACTATTTTGACTTGTAATTAGATTACATGTAATTACAATTTACAAAATTGCAAGTGAAAGAAACACTTGAGATTATAAAATTTGTTTTTACATGTAGTTTGTCGAAAACAAAATACATAAAGATAAAACATTTTATTCTACATCAATCCTAGCTTTGAAAGATTGAAATCTGCTGATAATTTCTTGCAACTCAGCTGGATTGGGGCCTAGTGTGTTCTTGGCAACTGCCACAGTCTTCAAGATTACATCAAAATATCCTATTGTCGCTAGTCTATGTTCTTCACAAACAGATTGCATTTTATCAAGGATCATTCTATGGTTGACCAACTTGTGAATTGAATCCATGGTAAATTGTTCTGATTCGAGCTCTTGACGAAGATTTGTTGCCATTTCTGTAGTGACTATATCAGCTGCAAGTAATTCTCCTTCATGATTCAGAATTCTACAAGGGATTTTCTCAAAGCTTGAAAGGATGTCTTGTTGAACTTCATCACTCATTTCTAGAGTAGCTTGGACATCTTTGATGAGATCTTGAATAACCAATGTTTTATTTGTCATGAGTTCTTCAAATTCGATGTATTTTTCTCTGCTTGGTAGAATTGAATTGCTGCATAGAATCTGTAACTTGATCTGATCTATCTCATGCCAAATTTTCAAATCTTTTTCAAGTGGATCCAAACTTTGCTTAAAAACTTCCAAAGTCTGATTCAGCTTTATCTTTGCTATTCTGACATTATTCAAAAACTGTAATGTCTTTTCAATCACTGGTATGCTTTGATTAATCAATTGCGTTACCCAAGAATCAACTGCTTTGGCTTTTTGCACAATTTTCTCCAATTGCTTGACTGATTCTTCAGAAGTGAAGGAAGTTAAAGGATTAACTTGCTCTGAAGAATTGGCAATCTTCTGAATAACTGAGATAAGCTGTGAATTCTCCTCTTTCAGCTTTTCTTTCTTTTTCAGAAGCTCATTGTAACTATGTGTTAGAACAGATACTGAATTTTGAGCGTCTTGCATCATACCAGCATGTGTCTGCTTGCCTAAATCCACCCTTGTGAATTTATAATCAGAAACTTGCATTTCTTCTGGTGACTTGTCTGCAAGGGGTTCAGCTATCTCTGCATATTTCATTTTGTTGCTGTCCACAACTACCTATGAGACGGTCTTAGCTTTCTTTGCAGCTTTTGGCTTTGAACTCTTCAATTGCTGGAAATCAAATACATCTGGAGAGATTGCCTGTTTCTTTCTCTTTAGAGTGACTGAACTCAACCATGGAGGAAGATCAAATGTGTCAGTATTTGAAACAACAATCGTATTTGAAACAGCAACAAATTCATTTTGAGTCACGGTTGTCACTCTTGGAGATGTCTCAGTTTGAATCGCAACAAAAGCTTGACTGGATGGCGCATTGTGATCAACATTAGCCGTGAAACAATCAAAGCTTGCAGCAGATGTATCAATTTCTGGAAGCGTCATCTATGATATGTTTGGATACATTGGATCAGCATCAAAAACATTCTCTAGATTATCATGCATGTTTTCTATAGAGGCAATCACCGTTGATGAAGTTGATGTATGAGGAGCAGCTTCAATAGGAGGAACATAAACTGTTGAAAAGGAATCAATATCATTATCAAATTGAGACAACGGAGACATCACTGATACAAGTGCAACATAAATCTGAGGGGACATTATACTTAGAGTAATAGGAGACTGAAGAACTTCTTTTTCCTGCTGATCGATGACTTGGATCTGCGTCTCTCTAACCTCCTTCCCTTTTAATGTTGGTTCCTCCAGAGGTTGTTCTATGGCACGGTTGACTTTCAGCTTGATCCTCGTTCCTGAAGAAGAAGCACCTTCCTTGGATTTATCTCTGACTTCTGATTTCAATCCAACAGGTCCAGCTGAATCAACTTCATTATTAACCCTGATTTTTATAGTCTTGACGCCTATACTCTTGAGCCAAGAGTTAGTATTTGCCAAGATTGACTGAAATCTATTGAAGATAGAAACTGATTCTTTATTAGACCATTGTATTGCTGGAATAGAAGCATCAACAACTCTTTGTTCTTCATAGTTTGGATCTAAAATCAGCCCATCATCAATTACTCCTTCTGGAATCAAGGTTAGATTAAAATCAATAACCTGCTCAACTGTAAGCCTGCAATAGTCCATTTTATAGATATCCTTCTCTGTTTGGAGATTTGCCCAAATATCTTCAAGGTGATGCACATGAGTGAAGGCCCTCTTTATCTTGTCCTTCATGCCTTTGTAATCAAAATCTGCTCTAGCTTTGAATCTTTTCATCTTAACCTTCTGAATCTCGGTTTGCATAGCTTTTGCCTTTGGAGTACTTGTCAAGGAGTATCTCCCAATCTGTAATGGTTTATGAGATGAGATACTCACTCCAGTTTTATGTTGCAAAGCTTGCCGTGCATGCACCATCATCAACTGTCTTGCTAGCTCCATTAAAATGATCTTATCAGTTGGATACCTCGGCAACATGTATGGCTGATCTTCAAAACAGCCAACCCTCATGTAGGTAAAAGTAGGAAACTGAAGAAATGAAATAAACCAAGCCAATTTTTTTTTTGAATTTTGATTGCAATAAGTAGAGCAACTCACAGTCGTTAGGGTTAGCTCTAAACCAAAACGATGCTGAAGCAACTCTAACCAGAATGTACACCAGGATCCCGATGTGGGCAAGGTGTGGGCATTGGTCAGAGGATCTGAATGCTGAAACAGAGCTGGAAGGAACTCTAACCAAGAATGGCGCCAAGAGATGGCGAGCATATGGTCAGAGGATCTTAAATGAAATGCCGATACAAGAACTCTAACCAAGAAATGCGTCGGTGAACGACGAGCATGTGGTTAGAGGGTCCCTATCATCTAATAATTGAAAGCAAGCTCAACACCAAGCATGTGCTACTCAATCCATTACGAAAATGAGGCGACCATAGGGTGGAGATAAAGGAAATACAAATGCGATTACAGAATGTAAAGATGAGCATTACACATTCATGATAAAGCAAGATTAAGAACTGCTGTCAGTACTACTGCCAACTTACAATATGTTAGAAATCTTGCCAAAGCCTAGTAATCCAAGTTCTTCAATGCTGCAATAATTTGTAAGACTTCCCCAATGCTTGACAAACCTCTCTGGACTCAAACCCCTCACAAATCTGCATTTATCTATGACTGATATAACAAACCAGCAACTGAAATGAAGCAATCAGCAACCCTAGAACTCACCAAAATACTCACAACTCACTCAATACTTGCCAGAATGACATGAGACCTGATGCAATAGAAAACTATAATGATGGCAATGAGGACTAGACCAAGAAACAGCTAACAAATCGAAGTATTCTTTTTTCTAAACACTTGCCAGGCAGACTAGAATGGTACGGCCAATAGAGAGAGGCGATTTTGCTTTTAAAAAATAAACACACAATATTAAAATCTGAATCTTTGCAAGAAGGGTCGCCCCTATCAAGGAAACTCAATGAATCAATACCCAGAACGACTATATTTTTATTATTTCGGATTTATGAGTGAAACTACAGATTCAGCCCTGTTATCAGCAACTCCAGAAAATGACATAAAATGCAGTAATCTGAACAACAAACAAACCCCAACTACAAAGCAAACCTCACTATAAAAAACTCTCAACAATAAGCAAACTTCTCTACTAGGCGCTATCTCTCAAGCACGAAGTCGAGCCAAGGCTAGGAGGCATTCATTCCTCGAAGCAGTCCCAAAGCCATTCCAGCAGCATAACAATATCATAAACATAAGATAAACCAAAAGAAGAGAAGGAACCTCCTTTATAGAATGAAGAGAAGACTCCAGAGGCTTCTAAAAAGTGCTCCCTAATCCCAAGTTGCTTTTAGGTTTAATCTTTGACCAAAACTCTTTCTTCAAAATGGCGTACCTTCCTTGAGAGATATAAATCACTTCTCTTTTTTTTTTATAAAATATAAACTCCTTCAAATAGGCGTCCATTTTCTCTTGAGCAATTATAAACTTTAGAAATATAAAAATATTTCCTTCATGAGAAGATACCTCTCAAAGTCCCCTTCTTTAAAACAACTGTTAAGTTATATCACTAGGCCAAGGGGTATTTTTAAAATAAAACATTTTGACTTAAAATAACTTATTTCTCCAAAATGAACCCTTTAAGCCAAAAATGAGAATTACCCAATGAACTGCCAGAAGATGAAAGTTGACTGGGCTGACGCTGACTGGACCACTGCTAAAAATAGAATTTACTAAAAATAGTAAATTCCTGTAGGTGCTCAGAATGCCAAGAAAAACATACCACTGCGAAGCTCTCTGTAAACCCAGAAGGAAACCAGAATCCAAACACCCAAACTCCAACAAGCAGAACCTTGAATCCTCTAGAGAACCCACCAAACAGTCGGAAACCCTAATTCTGCCTCTAACTAGCCAACAACACCCCGGGAATAGGCCATCGATCACTGAGAAGTGCAGTGCTAAAAATGGGGACATTACAGTCCGCTCTTCCCAAAATTGCTTGTCCTCAAGCAATACCACCACAACTCCAGAAAAATTAAGACTGATCCATACCCAAACAAGTATGATCCCAGGTTCCCAAATCCGTCTTAGGAAGGACCCACCACGCCGATGCTGCACTACTCTGATCGCATCAGTGAAAACATCATACCAATGTTGCACTACCCTTCCTTGTAACTCCAAAGTGTTACCATCCATGTTACCCAAACTGAAGGATCTTAAAGGACTGAGATCAATATCATGGAACATCTCAAGTCCACGATGCCCCGAATCAACACTATCAACCACACGACTGTCCATCATAATTCTAGGCATGAAGAAAGATAGGATATTCAACTCAAAATCAATCTCCTCAGCATACCTCCACATGGTAATAAACGAAGTAATGACTGCAAATATGACATCTTCCAATCTTCTTGCAAAGAGGAAAGCAATCCTTTGCAAGAGCTCAACAAATTCATACTCTAGTCTCCTCATGGAGCTACTATGCACCAACTGAATTATACTGACACCACCAAGAAGACTTCTAATCACTCTTACAGTTCCAACTCTAAAAGTCTCCGAATGAAAAGCCAGAGCATGTGGAAGTTCGCTGTCCCGAACCAGCAATGAGAGTAAACTAACAAAGTTAACATCACAAACCTCCAAAGTGGCCGGAAAATAAACTAGCGCAACCTCCAACTGAAAACTACCACTTCTTAGACCAAAAGTGAAGAAACCACTCTCATGAATGCAAGAAACTCCACATGTAAGGTGGCTGGTCTGCCTCCAACCAGCAAGTTCGTGTCTCAAAATCGGCCCTTGTCTCAGCCGAAAGTCACTCCCAAGAGCAACCGATCGTTCATCCCTCCAACACATACTCAAAATTTCTCTCCAATCCATTTGTTGATGAACAAACGGAACCATCAAGTGGCTGCGAAAGAAGGGGACAACACCAACAAATCTGGAAATTTGCTCCTTATCCCTCCAAAAGTTCTTCTTTCCACAAGCAATAGGCTCCATCAACCCATGTTGAGGATCCCAAGCATGGATACCCAACTGAAAAGTATTTTCAACACATTGCCAAGAAATCTCAACGCATCTCCAAGTGCTAGTGAAAACCGAGTGCATTCTCATGAAACTGGTGTCCCCTTGAAGCTCAACCATGAAAGCTTCAACCACATTGGAGTATGTAACATAGAATGACTTCAGATTCAATTCCCAAAACTGACTAGTATGAGCCCAAACATCATTCCACCCAAAGGATGGATTGTCAAGAGTGCAAACACCAAGTTCTGGTTCATCATTCTCCCGTTCCTCCTGAGTAGTAGGTCTGAAATCATCACTCCTTGCTGCTGTAATGAAGATACCAGCAGCTACCACGACTTGTCTCATCAACATCTTGATGTCATAGATGTTGAAATTACCTCGCTTCGACACCTCCCATATGGAATCTTCACCCTTGAGCCCACTTATGCATTCATTACTAATCAACAGACGTGGCACTTTCTCATCACCTTCTTCAAAGAGAGGATTGTCATAAATTTGAAAGTCATTCCTTTCATCTTGCTGCTCCAAACCAGCACATGCAACTTCCGATTTTCTTGAGATGCTTTCAAAATCAAACTCCTCTTGAAGACCATCAAGCTCTCCAATCACTTGCTTGATTTCTTCAGCTCTTTGTGCACCCTCTTGCTCCTTGAAGAGTTTGAAGTCGGCAAACTGGTCTTCAACCTCCGTTAGAGCCAACTGAGTTTTTCCCAACATGTCCTTTGTTGTTTCGAGCTTCAGAATGAGCTCATCAATCATACTCTCCTTTTCATGAAAAGCACAAATGGTCTTCTTTGCAACTCCAATGGTGTGATCATGATCTTCAATCAAGTGTAAGTACTCCGATTTCAATATCTCCAAGGAGTCTTTGACGTGTTGCAAATTAGGGAGAGTAGCTTCACCCTTAATCCCTTTCAGTCTCTCATCCGATTGAACCTTCCAGTAGAGATCTTCAACCAAGCTATGTGTGTGATCAAACATGGATAGAGCTTGCACTTCCTTGTCAATGGACACCTTGAATTGTCTCTCCCACTCATAAGAATGCAAAGATGGTGAACTGCTGATAGGCTGCAACTGAAAATCAGAACCTTATCCCTTCTCTTTGCTGCCCTCAATGCTGCTCCAGCATCCTTGTACTTTACCACCAACATACGAATAATGGTCAATGCCATGGAGATGACCATTCTCCATGATTTCTACGATTCTATTTTTGCAATTAGCTTCTTGAATGGAAAAATCAGACTTGTGTTTGTAAGCCTTTTTAACTCTTTTCTCTTCAAGAGCCATATGGTCTTCAAGCTCTCCTTCTTCATCACCGTCTTCTTGGTCAAACATTATAGCAGCATCCAACTTGCTCAATGGATCATGATCGTCCGCTGTTCGGAAAGTTTCTGTAGAGACATGCTCTTCTTTAGTGGCTGCAACCACTTCAAAGAGATCATTATGTGGCTTCGTTGAACACTCTTCTTCTTCAAGGACAACTTCCTCTTCAATGGCCACCTCAGAGTTTGCAATGCAGCCTAATTTTTTATCTTCATTTGGATCAAAGGGGAATTCATCCCACAAAGGTTTTTTATCATATCTTGGTGCCAACCAACCGGGATCCCAAGCGGTAAAAGGCTGGTTGTTTTGATCAAAAGGAAAGTACTCTTCATGCTCCTTTTGGAGTGTTGAGTCTTTGAATAGGTCACCATGCAACTCACTTGAACTGATTTCTTCATAAGTCCTTTTTTCTTCAATGTAACCACCCTCTATAGGTATATTTTTGATCTCATTTTTAGTAATCATATGCATATCAAAAAGGTTTCCTTGATCACTTGTCATAATTTCTTCTTGTGAAAACTCTTGAGGAGTTTGGACAGCAACAAGAGGAAAACTATCCATCACCAAATCTTCAACACGAGGTGGTACAATCCTGTTGGAATCATTACCAACATTATCACTTTGGCAATGGTCATGGGCTGATTCAAAGGCACCAACAGTATTTCCTTCTACTTGCTCTTCTTCAGCAAACTCATCCCATACAACAGTACTACTAAAATCTTCTGTGAAGCCCTTAGCTTCAAGACCTTCATAGGTTGAATCCTTATTAGGACTCAAGACTGTTATGTTCTTTTCACCGAGCTGATCTTCATCACTTCCTACTACATGCAAGTCAAGGGAAGTATTATGGGGCTCTACCCTTAACTCCTCATTTGCCAAGGTATCTTTACCAAGCTCACGATCATTTTGATGTGACATGTGCACCTTTCTATCCCGACTTTCAGACTTAGCATAAATCTTTCTGATTCCCCACCCTATGTCAGGATCCTTCATTAGCATAAACAGTTCCTGCATTAACTCAAGTAAAGACTTATTTGTAGTCATCTCTCTCTGTACGTAGTGTCTGGTATCTCTGTCACTCATCTAACAATTAAATCATTGACTACTTTCACAGGATGGCAGGATCTTGGCTCTGATACCACTGAAATAAACCAAGCCAATTTTTTTTTTGATTTTTGATTACAATAAGCAGGGCAACTCACAGTCGTTAGGGTTAGCTCTAAACCAAAACGATGCTGAAGCAACTCTAACCAGAATGTACACCAGGATCCCGATGTGGGCAAGGTGTGAGCATTGGTCAGAGGATTTGAATGCTGAAACAGAGCTGGAAGGAACTCTAACCAAGAATGGTGCCAAGAGATGGCGAGCATATGGTCAGAGGATCTTAAATGAAATGCCGATACAAGAACTCTAACCAAGGAATGCGTCGGTGAACGACGAGCATGTGGTCAGAGGGTCCCTATCATCTAATAACTGAAAGCAAGCTCAACACCAAGCATGTGCTACTCAATCCATTACGGAAATGAGGCGACCATAGGGCGGAGATAAAGGAAATACAAATGCGATTACGGAATGTAAAGATGAGCATTACACATTCATGATAAAGCAAGATTAAGAACTGCTGTCAGTACTACTGGCAGCTTACAATATGTTAGAAATCTTGCCAAAGCCTAGTAATCCAAGTTCTTCAATGCTGCAATAATTTGTAAGACTTCCCCAATCCTTGACAAACCTCTCTGGACTCAAACCCCTCACAAATCTGCATTTATCTATGACTGATATAACAAACCAACAACTGAAATGAAGCAATCAGCAACCCTAGAACTCACCAAAATACTCACAACTCACTCAATACTTGTCAGAATGACATGAGATCTGATGCAATAGAAAGCTATAATGATGGCAATGAGGACTAGACCAAGAAACAGCTAACAAATCGAAGTATTCTTTTTTCTAAACACTTGCCAGGCAGACCAGAATGGTACGGCCAATAGAAAGAGGCGATGTTGCTTTTAAAAAATAAACACACAATATTAAAATCTGAATCTTTGCAAGAAGGGTCGCCCCTATCAAGGAAACTCAATGAATCAATACCCAGAACGATTGTATTTTTATTTTCAGATTTATGAGTGAAACTACAGATTCAGACCTATTATCAGCAACTCCAAAAAATGACATAAAATGCAGTAATCTGAACAACAAACAAACCCCAGCTACAAAGCAAACCTCACTATAAAAAACTCTCAACAATAAGCAAACTTCTCTACTAGGCGCTATCTCTCAAGCACGAAGTCGAGCCAAGGCTAGGAGGCATTCATTCCTCGAAGCAGTCCCAAAGCCATTCCGGCAGCATAACAATATCATAAACATAAGATAAACCAAAAGAAGAGAAGGAACCTCCTTTATAGAATGAAGAGAAGACTCCGAAGGCTTCTAGAAAGTGCGCCCTAATCTCAAGTTGCTTTTAGGTTTAATCTTTGACCAAAACTCTTTCTTCAAAATGGCATACCTTCTTTGAGAGATATAAATCACTTCTCTTTTTTTTTTTATAAAATATAAACTCCTTCAAATAGGCATCCATTTTCCCTTGAGCAATTATAAACTTTAGAAATATAAAAATATTTCCTTCATGAGAAGATACCCCTCAAAGTCCCCTTCTTTAAAACAACTGTTAAGTTATATCACTAGGCCAAGGGGTATTTTTAAAATAAAACATTTTGACTTAAAATAACTTATTTCTCCAAAATGAACCCCTTAAGCCAAAAATGAGAATTACCCAATGAACTGCTAGAAGATGAAAGTTGACTGAGCTGACGCTGACTGGACCACTGGTAAAAATAGAATTTACTAAAAATAGTAAATTTCTGTAGGTGCTCAGAATGCCAAGAAAAACATACCACTGCGAAGCTCTCTGAAAACCCTGAAGGAAACCAGAATCCAAACACCCAAACTCCAACAAGCAGAACCTTGAATCCTGTAGAGAACCCACCAAACAGTCGGAAACTTTAATTCTGCCTCTAACTAGCCGACAACACCCTGGGAATAGGCCATCGATCACTGAGAAGTGCAATGCTAAAAATGGGGACATTACAACAAAAAGGCAACCAAATTCATTGACTTTTTTCCAAGCAACATCTGATACTCTGTTGTTCTGCAAGTTCTTGTCAAAAAGGCACATGAAATAGCCAAGGAACGCATCTTGAACTCTTTTGTAATGAATCCTGCTAGGAATCAAAGGCAGCTGATCATAGTATTCCCAAACTGGGACTAGGGATCTATCTCCGATGGTAGAAAGGCCTGGAAACTGTCTCAATGAAGCTGCTATATAAACTAGATAGGAATTCATATAGAAAGTGAGCGTGGTAGGAACTTGTGCAAGCTGCTCACATAAGCTATCACTGATTATTTCACCCCAGAAGATTGGGTGTTGTGCCTTTCTAATCACCACTATGAATTTGTACATCCACTTCTCAAAGACATTAGAGAATTTCAACCCCATGATTCTGCTCAATAGAGTGATAGTATCATTAATTTCTTCTTTGAAGTCAGATCGATACAGCTTAGCCCAACAAGACACACCAGCTCGACGCTTGAGAAGCCATTTGGTATTGATGTGCTGTTTACAATCATCTTTCTTTTGCTCATAATGATCTAGAGCACTCTTCACTAAGATATCTGAATATATGGATGAATCCGGAACTCTGAAAACCCTATGAATGGTTTCTGGATCAAGCCGTATGACTACATTCCCATCATCATCTTTAATGGTTTTGGATTCTCTGTCAAAATGAGCCGCGCACGCAAGGACGAACTTTGGTTCTAGGACAGCAACAGGAAAGGAAGCAACTAGATGAATATGACTTTTAAACAGCAACTGCATATGATGAGAAGTTGATTTCTTAGCTCTCCCCAAAAACTCAGACATATCAACATGCCCAATCTCTGTGTCCCTGATTTCTTCAATGTTTGAGACAACATGAGAAGGTGAAATCTCATTCTGGTATTTGTCATATTTGTACTTCATCTTTTTGTTCGGTGGAGAAGAAGGTTCCTCTGTCATTGAACAAGAATCTGCAAGACTGCGATGAAAGCTCCATAAAGTCAAGACATCATCAATGTTTACAGGCGTAGACATGGCGAAGGCTCAAACTCAGAATGGTATGTTGGTTGTTTGAGGTAAAAAAAAATGAGCATTATAACTCATTTCGGGTTTTTGGAGGCTGATTGCGAGTGAAAAGGACATACGCTTTTTATGACAAATGAAAAAGCTAGATTGCAACTTTACAAAGTGCAAGTCACAACTTTTTAAATTGTATTTGTAGTCAAGGATAAAAAGTCCGTTTTTAAGGCACGTTTAAGAGTATTTCGGGATTTTGAAGGCCGACTGCAAGTGGAAAGTGAATGTCGGGATTTTAGGAAGACATTGCAAGTAAAAGAACATTACTTTTTTAACTTGCGTTCTTCAATAAAATCTCCGACTTGTAATGGATGAATAAAAACCCAAATTACTTCTCTTCACAAACATGATCATTTTTTGTTTCTTTTCAATTTTCGGAAAATGGTAAATGGGATGAAGTGAAGGAAACGGATGCCATGAGGAAAACACATTTTGGTACAAGGCATTTTTAAAAAATGAGGGCATGTGAAATGCAAAGAAAAACGTTTTCTAAATAAATAGAAAAAAATGCTTTTTCAGCTGATAGAAGATGATAACGTATGAAGTGGAATGAATGTAGTTATATGGAATAAAAAATGTGTTATTATGCATTAGATATGTTCATGATGGAATGGCGAAAATGAGAAAGAAACGCTTTTTGTGAAGAGACGCGTAAATGCGTATGGAAAGACAATGATGTTGGTGAATAGCATGAAGGCGTGGAAAAGAGAAACGCGTTTTGGTGAAAACGTTTTCAGCAAAGTCATTTGGTGAACAAAACGCACACAAAGAAACGACTTACAAGGATATAAAATAAAGAAAGACAAAGAAAAGAAGAAGAAACATACCTGAAACAAAAATTGCAGAGAAATAAGAAGAAGAAACCCTAGGCGTGATTGCAAACTCAGAAAATGACGAAGACTAGGATATTTACAATTGAAAACCCGAATTTCAAGCAAACGAATTTATGAGATCTTCAAAGGAAAAGAGGCGAAATAGGAATCAAACTGCTTCAATGATGAATGGCGTCGGACTTTTACATGCCTTTAGCAAGTTACTCAACATGAAATCGGGGTTTTGAAATGCTTTGCAAGTAAATCGGGTCTTTCAAAGACAAATGCAAGTCACTTAAAATAAAATCAGACATTTAAAAACACTTTATAAGCAAATCGCGGTTTTGAAATGCTATTGCAAGTGACTTTTAAAGGAAATCGGACCTTTTTCAAACAATTACAAGTATTTTATGAAAAATGACTTGTAATGAACTTAAAAAGTTCCTATAATTGCAAGTATCTCAAAAAGTTCCTATTAAAGACATTTTTAAAGTAACTTGCAATTAAGTTCAAAAACTCCTACTTGCAGTGATGTCAGAAAAACCCGAATTGGATAAAAAACACACTAAAAATGACTCAGAATTTCACGAAAACAGGCAAGAATGTGTAAAAAGTGATAACCCAAAGGACTATAAACTTAAAAATTGAGATTTGCTAATCTTTGCACCTTGAAGTACGTGCCATAGAGAAGAAAACCTTCAGTTTTAATCAAAATTTTCATTGGTTATCCCAATTTTTAACAAGTCAAAAATTAGGGACAACAGTGTGAACTAGAGAAGTAGGAACATTAGATTTGGGTTCGTATCTTGATGGTTTCTCAATTTCAATCTTAAGAGAAATTTGACTCACTTTGTGTTGTTGGTATGGCTTAGACAAATTTGACTCAGTTTGTGTTGTTGGTATACAAGTTGCTGGTCTTGGCCTTAGTACTCTTGTAGGAGTGTCTCTCTTTATTGTTCTCCACAACCATGTCTAATGTTCCCTCCTAGCCTCTGAGTGGTGTTTATCTTTTAGCCTATTCTAGAGTTCTCGTAAGCTAAACGAAATTGGTAAGGGAACTCAGTTCTAGTCCTTTCTGTTGGGTTTTTGGAGTTTTAGGTGGACTTTCTATTTTTAGCAGGGGACCAATCTAGTACTTATTGTTTACAGTAAGTCATTTGGCATATCAGTTTTTGTACCAGCTTGAGTCTTTGGTGTTTTTACTATTTTTAATACTTACTAAAAATAGTAAGTCTATTTTGGGAAGCTGGACCTGGTTAGACTACTTTCAACAATGTTATCTCAGCTGAGGTGTTGGGTTGCTAAGGTTTGATTATTTTAATATTGTATTTTCTCTTGTGAAAATGAATTAAATAAAGTTATTTTATAACTTTAAGTTAAGGGTCAGTGGGGACATGAAGTTGTACCTTGGCGCCTAGTGGAATAACTTCAAGTTGTTTTAAAAGCAACAAAAGCACATTTGATGGCTGAATAAGGGGGACGCCCAAGGGCTTAAGTTAAAGTTTAAAATGTAATTTTAAATGAAAGTCAAAGCAAAAGGGGCGTAGTATTTTTGGAGGGAGTTTGATTCAAACCTAATTCCGCTGATTTCTTATTGAGGCTTTATAAGCTCATTTTGAAGCTTCATTTGGGTATGTTGAAAATGGTTGCATAAGGAGATGCTGCTGGAATCATGCCAAAGGTCTATAAACAGGTGTTGAGGATGAAAACCCTTGGCATTGAGAAGCTCGTTTCAGTAGTGCAATGCCTAACCTAGCTGGTTGAGGTATGGTTCCATCCAGGGATCACTTTCAGAGCTTCATTGTTGTAATTTCAGTCAAATAGGATGAAGATATTTGAGTATTTTTGATGTGTGGTCAATTGGGTTTTGGTTTGTGGTAGCATAGCTTCGTTTTGGTGTGAATTTTTAGAGTGTTTGAAGTGGTTTTCAGTGATTTCTGGGCATTCTGGCAATTGGGTTTGAATATGGTTATTTGCACATATCTCTCCAATGACTTGGTTTCTCATTGTGGGTATTGGTTTTAAAGAAGGCTCTCATCTAGGCGCCTCCAATCATGTGTTGGTATGAATTTTCTGAGCAAAATCTGATTTATTCAAGCAAGTCGACTTCTTGAGCTAGGTGCCCAGTTTGTGGGTAATTTCCAGATTGAGTCTGCTGTGGTATAGGCCGATCTGAGCATTTATGGAGGTCTGAAATCATTGGTTCTTGGCATTGGAAAGTAGGGGGTTTGCTGCTAATATCAGTGGCATTATTCATTGCACATTTGGAGTTTCCTTTGTTGCTGTTTGCGCGCATTTCCAGGTCTGAAACGTTTATTTCTGAGTCTGATATATGCTTGTAAAAGTCAGAATTTTTCTGTTATGATATGAGAGAAATATATGCTGGGTTTTCATCATAGTGCAAGCAAGTTTACGTTTTTGCCTGTATTTTATGTTATCTATGTTTATGCAATCATGAAACAATGAATGGCAAATGAAACTCAATTGAAAAACACTTTCAAACAAAACACAATCAGCAATCAGAAAACTCAGAAAAAAAAATCAGGGGTCTTATATTACACCATGATTATATTAGGTTTGTTTGTTTGACGAAATCTACATATACTAGCACACTTACAATTCATGCACCTAATGGTTTAATTTAAACAATATGTCCAAGGATAAAATCAGGCATTGCCAGCTATTGACCAAACTTTATGCTAGGATACCTGGTTCTACTGTAAATTTTGTAGTCTGTAGTTCCTTAACATTATCCTTAGTAACAACACCAAAAATAACAAGTTTGAAAAGGGTAAAGTTCCCAAGGTTGAATTTAACTTTCAAACCAATTGAAATCCAACTCAAAGAATTGATATTTTCTTGTACTTCTATGAAATCAATGTCAAGCCATGAGGACGTAGATTGATGAAAGTGTCATGGAAAATATATGTTGCGAGCAATAGGTATATAGTTTAGGAATCTAGATGAGTGCAATTTAATAACCTAAAGTTATCTTCTTTGTAACTCTCAAACTGCTAATAATCTGAACAAACCATTCAAAATAGTGTACCTTGAGGACATGTCCTTTGTATATTTCATCCCCCATAGGGAATGTTTCACAAACATGGTGATGGGTAGGAAACATCCCCAACCTATACCCGATATAAGAAAATGTTTCGGGTATGACTAATTTTATGCAAGAAACGCTACAGGATGGGTCCTAGAGGACCCTACAACTCAATTTTTTAATGCACTTTAAAAAAAAAACAAGATTGGGAAAAAAGGGATGGGGTGGCCCACAAGGAACCCCACACCCTTTTAAATTAACCCTAAACCTAAAGAAACCCATTTAACAACTAAAGATAAAAAACAAACTCATTTTGCCATTTTCCAATTTTTGAAGAGAGAGTATAGCAGTGAGAAGAGAATAATGGGAAGAAGGCATGAGAGCATCAAATTTACAGTATTTGAGGTAAGTTTACAATTCATTGTCCATTTGCTGAAATTCCTTTTACACTTTTTTTTGAGAGTTCCAAAGAATTAGGGAGGGATTTTTTGTTCTATGCTTGCAGTTGAAGCTGTGGTTTGAATTTTAAACAAGAAAACAATGAGTAGTAGTGAGGGTAGTGAGGTTCAAATTCAACAAAGAAGTCGTAGAAAGTTCTTCTAGAAGTGGGAATGTTGTAGGAACTATGAGTTCAAGTAACCCATTTGAATGCCTTTCTAAACTCCTCAAAACCTATGCAAAAGACCCATTAATACAAAAAAACTCTTTTACAATTTTCAAGAGCCATAAACAGAGACACAATTTTTTTTAGTGGGGAGTAGAGTATGGTTATGTCATTTGTGCAGAAAAGACTATAGGGGCAGCTATAAAAGGTCTTATTCTCGTCTTTTGTGCATTAGTGGATTAGGGGTAAAAAGTAGTGAAAAAATAACCCTTCTTAAGAAGCCCGAGGTGGCTAGGTTGCACATGGAGGGGGAAGCAAGAAATAAGGTAGTGCTAAATTGCTAATAGAGACAACACAACCCAGTATGTTATTGTCTACCCAAACCATAGATGTTGGGAGTCAAAGGGGGGAGGGTTCCACCAAGGGAAAGGAAATGGCTATTAGTGTTGTAGGGATGTTTAATATGCGATCAAGTCTTTTATTGCTAAATTATTCTTTGCTCATGCCATAACATTTTATGTGGTACATTCTCCTTCAAACCCAAAGATGCAATAGTTGTTTGTTCCACATTTGTCCCCTTTGGAGAACATAACCTACACACTACCCTTGTCGATAGATAATATTCTAAGATGAGTGCGGTGATGGAGGAAATGTAGCAAACTTGAATAAGGGATGCTTCTCTATAATCATGGATGGGTGGATTGATATTAGACATTGGCACTTCGTCATTATTGTCACATGTTTAGCCAAATCTTATTTTCTTAGAGCTATTGATTGTTTAGGGAAGATGAAGGATGCATACTTTCAATTTTAGATTTTGAAGGATGTCATAGAAGAGGTTATGCCCTCTAATGTTGTACAAATGGTGATTGATTTAACCCATGTATGTAAGTTAGCCGGCTTGACAGTGGAGGGTGCTTATAAGAACATTTTTTTGACCCCATGTTAGATTTATGTATTGAATAATACATTAAAATACATTGGGAGATAGATTGGGTGAAAGTAGTGGTGGAAAAAGCTAGAGACATACAATATTCATTTGCAACCATCACACCTCATTTTCTTTGTTCAAGAATTTTTTGAGGAAAGAGTTCCTCAAGCTCATGGATACTAGATATGGTAGATATTTCATTTTGTTAGAGAGGATGCTTGAGGTGCAGAAGCCTCTACAATTGATGATTGTTAATTTAGAGTGGTGTAAATGGCTAGAGGTAAGCATGGCTGGAGGAAAAGGTGTAAAGCAAATGATCCTTGATGATGATTGGTGATCCATGACTCCATAGTGAGGTAAAAAATTGCTGATTTTACTATTAAATTTTAAAATATTAATTTATTAATGTTTCTAACTTGTAAATTATTTTCATTCTTTGTAGCATTCACTTTTTGTTATTTGAGTTTTAATCTTTTTTGCAATTCTATTTTTTTATAAGTTGTTTGTAGATATGTTTTCTCTTTCACCTCACCTATTGTGTAAGTCATAACATATGTCGATATAGACTCACCTAGTGTTGGAGATATTTATGAGACATTTGCTAGCATGCTTGGGTAGATGAAGCAAACCATTTATAGCAGCGATCTTATCTTGAGATTTTATGAGGAGCATATTAGGTTCATTGTGACATGGTGGTGGAACACTATAAACACCTTGCTTCATATGGAAGCCTATGCTCTAAATTGCAAATGATATATAGTTAGGCCTAGGAGAGTGCCTTCATCTCATGATGAAGAGGTGAAAGAAGGGCTCATGGAGGCCCTTTGAAAAATGTATATTAATGAGGAGTCTACTTTACTTTGCACACAATGGCTAGCCTTTGTCAATCTTTGTGGCTCAATATTCAACAAATTAGAGGCGAGTACAAATAGAGCTACCTTAGCTCAAACTAACTCTATTGGATGGTGGATGTGGCATGGAAATATTGTATTAGAGTTGAGGATATTTGCCACTCGCCTCTTTTCATAGGTTTCCAATTCCTTTGCTGTAGAGAGTATTTGGTCCACATATAGCTTCATTTAGTCAATAGGATTACCTCTTGACAAATAGAGAAGTCAATAGTTGTGTATAGTATCTTGTGGTCTTAAGATTGACATACTCTTGAGTATTGTTAGACTCTATCTGCATGTCGGGATGTTGATCCCAAAGATGTTGAATAGGTTGATGAGGAGGAGACGTAGGAGCGATTGATTGGGGTTCCATCAGATGAGGCATCCCCTCATAGTGGTAGTGACTAGACTTGACTCTGATTTTGATGCAGTGTTAGCAGATTCTGATTAGGGACAACATATTTTTAATATTTTTGTCATTTAATAGTTGAAATTTGTAGCCTTTGGGCATTTTGTTGTATTTTTATACAACATATATGCACATTGACAATGAAAATAATTAAGTTTTCTTAATTTATTTGTCACCTCTCATGTGATATCTCAATTCAAATTCAATGTTATCTATTAAGGTTCTATAATGTATACGATGAATATCTTATCAATGTTATCATATGATTAATTGAATTTCATTATATTTTAAAAAAATTCCTATTTTTTAGTAGCCGTCCCCTAAAAAATAGCCTCCCAAAAAATCTATCTTGGAAATGCTTTCCCCCCATTCCTTGTCATCCCCAACTCAGAAATGTGGTTTAACGTAGATTCGAAGCAATCCAACAATTCCACATAAATATGACTAATATTCAAAAGTGTAAGCAAACTACATTGCATAATAAAAATAAACATGAAATAAAAACAAATAAAGTAAGAGGAACTTGAGGAGTTGGCTTGGCCATTGAGTGGGCCCTTTTTCTTCAAGAGAATTGTCGCATTCCTTAGCTGCTACACTAAACCACCTAGACACAATTCACCAACGATATTCAATGATAATGGATAAGAACAAGAAATACACAAAAATGAATATTTCGAATGATATTATTATCATTTATCACCATTTTAGCATGTCTTACATAGTTATGAGGTTATGTTTATAATAAAAGTACTAGGCAATAATAGTGTAAAACAATCTTATCAACCCCATTAGATTGGGAATAAAACTTAATATAACAACAAGATGTCTTTGCTAGTAATGAAAAGATATGCCCCATTTTGGTTTATCTTCCCCCTCAAAATATTTGATCTATTTTGATAACTTGAAGCTGGATCAATCAAAATCTATTGCTAAATGTCCATAAAGGTCCATGTCATCACCAGTGTCTGCCGCTAACTATCACTCCATGTTGCCATTGAAGTGGCTACAAGTGATGTTGAAGTCACTTAGGTGGCTGCCAAAGTGTTTTGGAACAACCTATGATCTCTATGACCTGTTTCCTCATACTATTTCTTCAAAACCTGCTTCAAGAGCTTCATAATCACTTTAGCTTTGTTTTCAACAACCTTCTTGGGGAATTATTGCATAAGTAGACAAACAAGGAGTAGTTAGTGAATTGACTAGATTGAATTCAACAAAAACCAATTTCTGATTATTTTACTTGAAAACCTAAGTAATTTCAATTATTCCAAACAATACTTGGCAAAAGAGAGGATTTTGGCATAAATATGAGCAAGAAGGAACAAGAATGGCCTAGAAAACGTATGCTAAATTGTACCAATTTGGGGCTCATCACATCACATTTTTAATAATGATAATACTTAGAGCCATTATACAACAAAATCGTATTAGTTTACTAGAGACTATATCATATTATCCACTAGGATGATTCAAAATACGATCTAGACATGTAATGTAGACTTAGACCCTATTCCATTGAGGACATTAGTGCCACTTGTGAGAGCATTGTAGATGGCATGCAATTTACAAAAAGTATATCTGGAAACATTGAAATGACATCTAGTTGTTGCTGACCTTGTTCCATGCATAGTTACAAAACTTTTTAGAACTTGTCTAGAATGTCATGACACCCTTATAATTTTTCACATTTTTTTCACAATCAACACTTCAACAATAGCACCCATTAGCATTAGCAAATTAAATCAACTGTTTAAAGTAACCCTACACCAAGAGTGTTCACTCAAGACCCAAGATGGGTGAGGTGATACCACATGGTGTCGGGGATCATTAATATCCAAAACTAAATGAAGTACACTGCTGGAAAGTAAAGTTATGCAACTCAACCACTTATTCAGCAGGAGTAGATCGACGACTCAACCGATAAGCATTATGATGATTACAAAGTGCAAGTAAAGATTGGGCGGCTTGCCGACCCCTTCTGCTTATTTAGCAGGCAGTACAGTAAGAAAAGTTGAAAGTAAAGACGGCAAGGCCTGTCTTTTCCACAATCGTGGGAATTACAATAAATAATGTAGAAATTTAAAGAGCTGATCAGTACTATTGATTCAACGTTACAATATGAGTGCACTCTGTGAGAAACCAATAGTTGATACTATCCAAGAAGCTGCAAATGATATCAAACGTTTTTCCAAACTCCAAGAGACTCCCAACCATGAAAAAAAAATCCAAAACTCCAACTCTAGACAATCTGATATAACAGACCAGCAAGCTGAAATTACAGACCAACAACTAGAAAACTCACCAAAATACTCCTAACGCACTCAATACTCAACCAAAACACTTGAAACAAATGCAAAGGACTCTGGGAGAGATGTCAACTCAAACTAGACTCAGAAACTGCAACAAACACTTCCCAATATTTAATGCACAAATTCCAAGACATTGATAGGCAAGATAGAGCCTTCAAGAGGGCGACCTAGAAGATAAAATCATAGGCTCCAAAATAAAATCCGAAACTTTGCAAGAAGGGGCACCCTAGATAGACTTAGACAATGGGCCAATACCCAAAACCATCAAAAAATCGTGCACGGAGCTATGATCGAAAATCACTTTCAGCAGTTCAAACCAACAACCTATAAAACTGAGAAAAACATAAAACTTCAACAATAATGCTCAATCTGCTATCTCTGAATGAGAAGTAGTCTTATACCAAGCTAGGTACCATCTCTCAAGCAAGAAGACTGGAAGGAAGGAACTAGGAGGTATGCATTCCTCGAAGCCAAAGTCTGAAACAATTTCAGTAGCATTCTAGTATGAAAGATAATGGATCCCACTTATTTATAGCCTTTCCTCCTCAAATTTAGTTTCATTTCCCCTCACATTTGGGCGCCCAAATTGCATTTGCATTTCATCTTGAATAATATGCATTTGAATTTCCTTTAATCTCCATCCTTGACTTGGCGTCCAACATAAGGAAAAGACAACTTTATTTAAATTGCAAATAAAACATTATCTTGGGCGTCCCATATTATCAAATGCAAAATACATTATAAAATGTATTTATCCCCTCAATATGGCGTCCAGAATAATAAAGTGAAATATTTATAAAATCAACTTATGTCTCCACTAGGCGTCTAATATAAGTGAAAATAAACATTATAATCACTTAAATATTTTCCCCTTAAGAAGTCGTCCAACTTAAAATATTATTTTCATCAAATATCAAATCTGCCAAAATAATCACCTCAAAAGCTGGAGACCAACTGAATATACTGCCCTGCTAGAAATAGCCATATTACCAAGTTGTTGAAACACTACCAAAAATAGCATCAAGGGTGTTGGAGACCAAACTGCTCAAACTAACTTGCCAAATATAGCCACTGAATTGAACTACAGAAACCCTACTAAAAATAGCACTGCTAAAAATAAAACTTACTAAAAATAGCATATTGCTAAAAATAGTAAGTTGCTCCAAACTCATTTTAACCACAATCCGAGCAGTCGTCATGACTTACTAAAAATAATAAGTTTGGAAAAGTCCTCTGTTTCTGTTGCATGTCACAACACCGTGAAGCTCTCTAAAAACCCAGAAGGAATCCAGAATCCAAACTGCAAAACACCAACATGCAAGCTCCAAAACTGCCAATGAATCAACCAAAAATGCAAGTCAATATCTTGTCATGCATGTTACCACATCCCGAAGCTCTTCAAAAACCCAGAAAGCTCCACCAAACATGCATCAGAAAATCTCGCATGCAAGCCTTCAAAACCTCCTCGAAAAGTGGAAACCTTAATTTTAGTGTTTGACTAGCCTACGGGCTTCTGGAAATAGGCTATCAGACACAAAAGAGTGTATGGCTAAAATGGGGACATTACAGTCCGCCCTTTCCAAAATTGCTTGTCCTCAAGCAATTGCACAATACTCCAACTGATCCCAGGGTCCCATGTCCATCTTTGAGAAGACCCATCATGTTGATTCTGCTCCACTCTGATCATACAAATGAAGCCATTGTACTAGAACCGCACTGACCTTCCTTGTGACCTCAAGGAGTTAACATGCCTGAAGTTCAAACTGAGAAACATGGAAGGATTGAAATCAAAATCTAGCATCTTATGCCCAATAAACTCTGAGGAGTTAATATTTGCAATGTCAATAACTGTCACCAATTTGAACACAAAGAAGAGTAATCTAATCAATTCAAAGACATCGGCATAACTTCTCAAAGCATCAAACAGGATCTCAGTAGTAAGAATCTCGAAATGCCAAACCCAATTGAGCAATGGTTCGCTGTCCCAAACATTTGTACAAGAGAATCTACAAAGATAGCCACTAGAATGAGCACAATTTCTATCCAAAAGCTGATTATGTACTGTCCGAACCACCATTTCTCTCATTTGAAGCCATAAACCATCTTTGGAAAAAGATTGGAAAGTTTGAAATTGAATGCACTTGCTACCAAACAAGACTGAAATGATCAACTTGAGATCTGATTTAAGGAAAATCAGCATCCAAGGAGATGGATAGCTGCTGCAAAGCTGAAAATCAGCATCCAAAATATCATTTCTGCTCATATCCACAACTGAAAACAAGTTCACTGAAGATTTCATCACAACCAAGAACCATTCGTTGCTCAACTTTTCTCTCCAAAACTCCAATTGAACATTAGAAATAATCTTCAAATGGCTGATAAAGAAGGTAACAGCACCCAGAGAATTGAAAATTTGAGGCTTATTGTTCCAACATACCTTCTTTTCACATCTCAAATGCAAGTTGATACTGGGATCCCCCCAGATCTGTAATGTCCCCACTCTAGTCAGTTTTCGGGAGCAGTTGAGTTAGCTTATTTCTTGGACCCTTGTAGGCTGACAAGATCTGGTTAGGGGGTTAGTGGCCGTTTTTGGTGGGTATTGTCATTCCCTCTCCTTCATTCCAGTTGTGGATTCAGTGCATGCATCTGTAGCACAGTGTTCGCTAGCTTCTGACGGCACGGAAAAATACTGAGTTTGGAGGGAGTTATGAATATTTTGGTTGTTAAGTTAATAATTTAACTTAATGGTAAATTATAAAGTCAAATTGACTTTATAAAAGTTAAAAAGCCATTTAAATATATTTAAATGGTGACTTAAGGATTATAAAGTGATAAAATAAATCACTTAAGTCAAATTAAAGGTGCGCTCACTTCATAAAGTGGGATAAAAACTATTTAAAGGAAATTAAATACATTTTAATGTATTTTAAAAGCAAAAATGCGTGGCTTTTTGAAGTGCGTGCCTTTTTGAAGTGCGTGCCTTTTTGGGAGATATAAGGAAGGAAAGGCAATTCAAACTCACTTTTGATCATTTGACATTGCTTGATATTTTCTTCTTTGTGGTTTTTGTTTGAGGACAAGGGTTTCAGGAAACTTCTTCATTGGAGAGCAAAAATTCTTCTTTGATGTGTGATTGTGAGACTGTGGAATACCAATTGAATGATTGCAACTGTGTGAGCTTCAATTCAGGAGTTCATCTGTGATTACAGAGCTATTCTATTCAGAAGTTTATAGGTTAATAAGAAGAGGGCTTATAGATCTAGGATGCCATCTTCACCTTTTGCTGTTTTCAATAAAGAATCTACATTCACCTTGCTGGCCGTACATTCCTCTTGCTGGCCGTACCTCTCTTTGGGTGGCGTGTTTCTTCAAGAGGCTGAAACGCCTCTCTTTTTGGCCATCTCTTTGTTCCTTCTTGGGCGCCTACACCTCTCAGCACATTTTCTACAGATGCTGCGTTGGAGAAAGTAGATCCAAGCTCCAGGCGTGCTATTTCACCAGTTTCAGCTATTCTTGCCTGGCAAGTGCAAATTTTTTTCATTTAAATAATCTGGAGGGTTTCGGGTATGTCTATTGTTCATGATCTATCTGTAGTAGTTGTTTAACATTTAATACATATGCAATTTCTCAAATCTAGCTTAAATTTCAGTTTTATGTACATTTATATGTTGGACGCCCCTTCTACTTCTGTCTAGAATTCTTCTTAAAATCAATCAAAACATAAAACCCATAAGCAGAAAACTACAGGGTTTGAGTTGGAGCTAGTTGGGCTCTTCACAGTGGTATTGGAGCTTTGACCCTGCCAGCCTATGGTGTTAGCGGGTGCTTATCAGAACAGCAGTTGGTCTTCTACATTTAGAACTATGGGTGCATCTACGTTTAATGACTATATCTGTACTAGGTTTAATGAATATCAATCTCTTCCTAAGAAAATCCGAGATGTTCTCACTTTCAATCAATTCTTGGGTGGATCAGAAGAAGAAGACGAAGAAGTTGTGAGAAGGAAAGAAGGAAAGAAAGAAGAGAATGTTGATACTTACAATGCTAAAGAAGTTATTATCAGCTGTGATAACAATTCTGATTTTTATTACAACAATCATTCTTTTGAGCATCAACATGATTCAAAAGTTATGGCACATGAGGAAAATGTTGTAGAAGAGATTTCTATTGTTGGTGCGAAAGATATGAGTGTCAAACATGGAGGATGCATGGAGAAAACAAGCTATAATAGTTCAGATTTTTTTGACGGTAGTGAAGTTCCTTTGCATCAGCATGAGACAACAACTACTTCACATGAGGGCGATGGTTCCATGGAGTTGTCAAAGGCAGATACTCAAGGTTTGGGTATTACTGATGCATTTTGTGTTGTTGATTCATGCCACAACAAGTCCGATTTTTTGAATCAGACCATGGAGAACAAATCGAAAAATCCATCTATTGGCAATGAATCCTAGGATCATAGTATCTGGGGTTCTTTCAGTGCATCGAGATTTCAGATAGAGCTCGTTGAGGAGTTTCATAGTGTGTACATGGTAAGGAGTGTTCACAGTTTCACTTTTGATTTTCATGTACATGATTTGTTTCGGATGCACAGTTCAGATGCGCACATACCAGACAACTTATTCTGCGTATGGTTTGGAAGCAAGCATTGTCAATTTTCAGAGTTGCTTCCAAGTAATGCTCATGTTCTTGCGGCACCTGCGGTTGAGTATGATTCAATTGGCAGGTCTTAGTGATGGTGTTGCAGGAATTGATTGGGAACATTTCAGTGTTTTACCTTATGGGATCCTAGTGGGTCTGGTGGTTTTGTGGTTTCGAGCTTTTTGATGAGAGATTTCTTGCGAACAAGCAATTTCGAGGAGGGCGGATTGTAATGTCCCCACTCTAGTCAGTTTTCAGGAGCAGTTGAGTTAGCTTATTTCTTGGACCCTCGTAGGCTGACAGGATGTGGTTAGGGGGTTAGTGGCTGTTTTTGGTGGGTATTGTCATTCCCACTCCTTCATTCTAGTTGTGGATTTAGTGCAGGCATTTGTAGCACAGTGTTCGCTAGCTTCTGACAGCACGGAAAAATACTGAGTTTGGAGGGAGTTATGAATATTTTGGTCATTAAGTTAATTATTTAACTTAATGGTAAATTATAAAGTCAAATTGACTTTATAAAATTTAAAAAGCCACTTAAATATATTTAAATGGTGACTTAAGGATTATAAAGTGATAAAATAAATCACTTAAGTCAAATTAAAGGTGCCCTCACTTCATAAAGTGGGATAAAAACTATTAAAAGAAAATTAAATACATTTTAATGTATTTTAAAAGCAAAAATGTGTGGCCTTTTGAAGTGCGTGCCTTTTTGGGAGATATAAGGAAGCAAAGGCAATTCAAACTCACTTTTGATCATTTGACATTGCTTGATATTTTCTTCTCTGTGGTTTTTGTCTGAGGACAAGGGTTTCAGGAAACTTCTTCATTGGAGAGCGAAAATTCTTCTTTGATGTGTGATTGTGAGACTGTGGAATACCAGTTGAATGATTGCAACTATGGGAGCTTCAATTCAGGAGTTCATCTGTGATTACAGAGCTATTCTATTTAGAAGTTTATAGGTTAATAAGAAGAGGGCTTACAGATCTGGGATGCCATCTTCACCTTTTGCTGTTTTCAATAAAGAATCTACATTCACCTTGCTTGCCGTACATTCCTCTCCTTTTGCTGTTTTCAATAAAGAATCTACATTCACCTTGTTGGTCGTACATTCCTCTCCTTTTGCTATTTTCAATAAAGAATCTACATTCACCTTGCTAGCCGTACATTCCTCTTTGTTACATCCCTAACTTTAACTATGTTTCACTTTTACTTTTGAAGTAATTAGTAGATGATTACGTATGATTTAATGATTTGATGTTTAGTAAAAAATGTCTGGAAAAATGTATTTTTTCATGAGTTATGTTAATTTGACTAAAATTGACATGTGTTTAAAAGTTGTCAAGATGTGATGATTTCATAAGGATTGTGAAATGATTAATGATACATTAATCTCGAATTGGTGTTTGCAAGTTGCATTCAAGAAACGGGTTTTCGCCCTTTGAGAAAGGGAGAGAGAGCATCATCAAAGAGAAGGGTATAGATACAAGGAAAAGAAAAGGTTATCGCCATCTTAGGTCTAGTGTTGGTGTATATATGTTCATTTACGTATATAAATGTGTGTATAATAATACAAAGAGAGTATTACATTTACCTTTTCTTATATATATCTGATATATATTAACGAGTGATAATGAATAGTGTTATCTTAATGTCGCATGTGACAAAAGTATGCTAAGAGGTTGATGGAGTTCAAATATATG
This sequence comes from Sequoiadendron giganteum, assembly GCA_007115665.2. NCBI lineage: Eukaryota > Viridiplantae > Streptophyta > Pinopsida > Cupressales > Cupressaceae > Sequoiadendron > Sequoiadendron giganteum. The sequence goes on along the minus strand of CM021103.1, from coordinate 369,813,198 downwards.
CCTCTTACATAGGCCACTAACTCCTCACACTTTCCTCAATGTGTGGCACATGATCTTTAAACGCTTTTACTTGTTGGTTCTCTTAATGATATTGCAAGTAGACGTCAAGATCATTTTGGATCGTAGTTGAGTTCATTCGTCTGATCAACGAATACAGTTGTTCGACGACGTAACGACCTATGTCGTCAACCTTACCTATGATACTAATACTTCGTAAATGATTTTTATGTTAAACTATATGTTGACAATTTACAATGGCTACATATGCCGAGAGTTAACAACGGATCAACTCTTAGTAAAGAGGGACAAATTATATTTGAATTGCTCAACTCGTTAATGAGGAGCTTAATAGAATGTTATGGTAGTAAGTATATATCTATAAATATACACATTTACTAATGTCTAAAATTCCAGCGTAAAGCCCTTTTAGCGACTTCATAATATTTGAAGGTGAAGGAAGTTTCAATTCAATGGAAATGCTTTTGAAAAGCTATTACAAGGCCACGATATAATGCTTGAGGGTGGTGCATGCTTAAGCCATGTGCAAGTCAAGTGTTACCATGATTGGCATCGTGGCTATCTCCACAATTTGTGGAAGTGATAAATGATTGCTTTTAACCGTTCTAAAACTAATTTTGAATTGTTTCTTGCTTGGGTATTATGGAGGATGTATTTGAATTCAAAGATTATATGTTATCTGGGGAAGAACAGTTGGAGGACGACCTTAACCACTTTTTTAAAGGAGTTATCTCTATTGGTGTGAAAACCCGAGGAAGGTGGCAAAATCTTGTCATTTTTTGTAATACATTTCTTACCTCTTTATGGTCGTGGTTTTCTCACACACGCGGAGGCAGCATAACCAACCTACTTTAACTGTTTCTTGCAAATAGATATGGAAAAAAAGAGAGGACGTTTTGGAGGGGGTGATGGGAGGCTACGCAGGAGGTAGAAAGGAGATTCAGCTTCTGTCTCCTCACTCTAATTCGGCTGGAGGTTTCGACAACCCTCCTAGAAAAGAACATCCATCAAAGCCTCCTGAAGAAGGGGTTTGTGACCCAAGGAAAAGAAGGAGAGGACTCAACAAGTCAGGAGACTATCAAATTCAAGTCGAGGATCTACCACCTACAACGTTAAGGCCAAAATGAATTCTGATAATTGACAAAGGATTGAAGGATATGCAAAAAAAAAGGAATTGGCCAAAGAGCTTTTGAGACTTCCAGAAATGTAAATATGTATGCAGGAGTATTACCAAACTCATGGCATTGAGATCATTTCCTCATCCGTGGGGTAACAACATCTCTATAGACTAATGGGAAGCGACATGCTAGTTCTATGATTTTGTGAAGAAATTCCAAGAATGGCTAACGTAAGGTGCTAAGAGATTCCTACAAAATTTTGACCCTTGATTGCTCCGAAGAAGGATTAGAAGAGGTCATAAATCTATTTATTTCTACAAGCTTGGAGAAGCATCGTCGGTAAGGAGTGCAGAATAGCACCGTTTATATAGGCATGATTTTCTCTGTCCTTAACTTATTACACTCTTGCAAATAAAGAGTTTATTATGGGGGTATATCTTAACAAATTTTTATTACAAGAAAGGAAGGATGAATCTATATATTCCTTTATTTAGTTTGTTGAACATGCATCCTTAAAGGGAAAGCGGTACAAGTTCTAGAGAATGGAAAGACCAAATCAGTATACCCTTAAAAGAGAAATATAAGGTTAAATGGAATATCTAGGATGAAGACTAGGATAGCTCAATAGAGGTATTCTTGCTTTTAGAAGCATATCTTTGCTATTTATTTGATTGGAAGGTTCAGTGAAGATAATAACCTTTTGATATTGAAGCGACAATGTTGCATTATGGATATAGAATTCCTTATACGAAATTAAGTTTTGCATGTCATTTTTGTAAAACAAATCCAGGAGAATAGGTGATCCAGGGATGTGGAAATTTAGATAGCCTTTCGATTAACCATTATTACTTATGTTATGTTGTCTCAGGAGAGAGAGTAAACTAGGCAATGCAAAGATATAGATCTCATAGTTCTTGTTTAATAGAACTTATTTTAGTGCCAAGTGCACAAAAGACATAGATAGCCCAAGATTGGGTATCACTAGAATGATTTACCTCAGGGTGGGGCATAAGGAGAGATTCGTAACTCAATTCCATATGATGGTGGTAAACTATTATGATCAATAAAGGTTTATGGGACAAGGAAGTTATTTATGAGTTCATAACTTATCCTATGTTGAAAGTCAGTAGACTCAAGTAGACCAAGGGGTCAAAAGTAGATTATTATCTTCTATAAACCAACCTTTTAGGGTTGAAAGACTGTCTTAGGTCAAACAAATAATATAAAATGATAGTATTCTTTTAGATATCATATTGGTGAGGAATTACCTCGAACACTATGCTTATTCATGTTACATGAAATCTGAACTTGGGTCATGCCAAGTGGTCTAGGAAAGACTAGAAGCATTTTGTTCGTACGTTTTGATACGCTTATGTTATTATCTTTGGGTAAACAAGGAAGTTTGTTATTTCCATGTATTGGGATAAGGGAAGCTATACCCGGGTTTTGAACAAGAAGGTATTGGAAATCTATAACCCTTATGTCGGATATGACGGTGTATATATATATATATATATATATATATATATATTGATTGACAGCGAAAGGTCGAGAAAACCATAGAGCAAGACAAGAAATCTTTATAATAACTTAAGAGATTCCATGGTAATGTCGAAACTTGGTTTAATGCACCAAAGATATTGGTATGTGAATCTAGAGAGTAAAATGACAGGAAGTCATAAATCCTAGATATTGCAAGAATGTAATAAGGGATTTTTAATATAGGTTGAAATACTTAAATCTTTACATTGCATGTATATCCTAGATGAAGGATTAGTTCTAAGTCAGATGGGCTAGAATGGATTTTCTGTACAGACTAGTTTGTGTCTAAAGTACCAAGTAAAGTAAGTAAAACTATAGGAAGAGATAAAATCTAAGATGAGTCAGAGGTGTTTGTCTAGATGGCATGACCAATCAAAATGAACATACTTAGCTAGAAGGGATCTAGAGTTGTATGGTCGATTGAGTTTTGTAGGACACATCACTAGGACTTAGATGGAGAAACTTGATAGATCCTTATATCTATACCCTTCGTTGAGGGACGGGTTTCTTCAGTAGAAGAAACATGGGAGACCAGTAGGTCTTTGGTTGGGAGGAAAAACACTCGGATGATGCTCTCCCTCTATAGTAGAAGACTCACCGAGGCTCGTGAAGATAGATAACCACATTCCTTATGCAATGAACTCCATGTTATGGCTTATGACACTCAAACTTATGAGGTAAAACTATTATTTTGCCAATTGTATTTTATGTAATATAATAGAAAAGTGTAAGGACTTCTCTTTGATTCCAGCTGTGATTATATATGACTTCAAGTTTGAAATTAACTAGAAATGTTGTACTCAATTCCTTGTGCTTATGCAAATGTTATGTTAAAAAAAAATAAAAAATTATCTCCCATGTTTACTAAGTTTATTTACCTTCTAGTAAATTCTTGAGTTTTCACTAAGTTTATTTACCTTCTAGTAAATTCTTGAGTTTACTCGAGTATTATGAGGAGGGATGTTACACTCTTGCTGGCCGTACCTCTCTTTGGGTGGCGTGTTTCTTCAAGAGGCTGAAACACCTCTCTTTTTGGCCATCTCTTTGTTCCTTCTTGGGCGCCTAAACCTCTCAGCACATTTTCTTCAGATACTGCATTGGAGAAAGCAGATCCAAGCTCGAGGCATGCTATTTCACCAGTTTTAGCCATTCTTGCCTAGCAAGTGCAAAATTTCTTTATTTAAATAATCTGGAGAGTTTCGGGTATGTCTATTGTTCATGATCTATTTGTAGTAGTTGTTTAACACTTAATACATATGCAGTTTCTCAGATCTAGCTTAAATTTCAGTTTTATATACATTTATATGTTGGACGCCCCTTCTACTTTTTTCTAGAATTCTTTTTAAAATAAATCAAAACATAAAAAGATAAGCAGAAAACTACAGGGTTTGAGTTGGAGCCAGTTGGGCTCTTCACAAAATCATAAGTAAAGAAAAAACATTCCACAGATGGAGGATTACTCTGACTAGAACGCTTTGATCAATACGTTCTATTTGAATCATCACTTCTTGAAACTCCAAAAAGTATTCAACAAATCTGATAACACTGAGACAGTTGCATTCGAATTCATGAGACAAGATTTGCTGGAAATATTCAATGTACCCTTTATCAAACTCCATTCTAAAATTAGTTACCCTTACAGAAAGTGGTGCAAGCATGAAGTCCGATAGGAATCTGACAAGCATCCGCATCAAATAATGAATAAACTCTTTACCAGAGTGCCAATCAACTCTTTGTTGCCAGTCAAGATTAGTGACTCAATTCCTCGATTCTTGATTCTCCATCTCCTGAAGGGAGGATAAACTAGGAACAACAGTAAAGTCTTCATTATGCAACTCATGTATCGTCGTTCCATTGTTGGAAGAAGTGCTAGAACTTTCCCCTTCGACATTAGTGTCAAAAGAGCTTTCCTCATGGTTTGAAATCACATCATCCATCACAAAGAGAGGATTATCATAACTTTCCTCAACACCCACTTCAAAGAGAGGATTGTCAAAAACTTGAAAGTCATTCCTTTCATCTTGCTGCTCCGAATCTGCACATGCAACTTTTGATTTTCTTGAGACGCTTTCAAGATCAAACTCCTCTTGAAGACTATCAAACTCTTCAATCACTTGCTTGATATCTTCAACTCTTTGTGCACCCTCTTGCTCCTTGAAAAGTTTGAAGTCAACAAACTGGTCTTCAACCTCTGTTAGAGCCAATTGAGTTTCTTTCAACATGTCCTTTGTTGATTCGAGCTCCAGAGTGAGCTCATCAACCTTCCTCTCCTTTTCTTGGAAAGCACAAATGGTCTTCTTTGCAACTTCAATGGCATGATCTCGATCTTCAATCAAGTGCACGTACTCTGACTTCAATGTCTCCAAAGAGTCTTTGATAAGTTGCAAGTTGGGAAGAACAACTTCATCCTTAACTCCTTTTCGTCTTTCTTCAAGTTGAGCCTTCCTGTAAAACTCTTCAACCGAGCTATGTGTGCGATCAAATTGGGATAGAACTCACACTTTCCTTTCAAAGGACTCCATGAATTGATCTTCCCTCTCAAAAATATGCAAAGTTGGTGGACTGCTGGTAGGATGCTTTTCAAAATCAGAACTTTGTTTCTTGCCTTTGTTGCCCTCATTGCTGCTCCAACATTCTTGTATTTCGCCACCAACTAGCGAAGAATGCTCAATGTCATGAAGAGGATCATACTCCAGAATTTTTTCGACTCTATGTTTGCAATCAACTTCTTGAATAGGTAAATCAGACTTGTATTCGAAAACCTCTTTAAATCTTTCTTCTTCAAGAGCCATAAGGTCTTCTAGCTCTTCTTTCTCCTCACTGTCCCCTTGATCAAAAGTTATGGCAGCCCCCAACTCGAACGAAGAATCATTGAACGTTGTTTTGAAGGTTTCGGAAGCAACATATTTCTCCTTAGTGGCTGCAACCAACTCAAGGGAATCATTATGGAGCTTTTCAGGGCAAGCTTCTTCATCAAAAGCAACGTCTCCTTCAATGGCCACCTCATAGCTTGCAATGCAATCAAAATTTTGGTCTTCATCAGGATCAAAAGGAAACTTATCCTACACTGGTCCGTTGTCATATCTTGATGCCAACACTCCCGAATCCCAAAGGCTAATGGGTTGATTGTGATGGTCAACAGGAAAATGCTTATAGTGCTCCTCTTGAAGTGTTGACTCTTTGAATAAGTCAACTCCCACATCACTTAAATTGATATCTTCAAAAACATTTCTTTCCAATGGTTCGGTTTGCTGATCAAACCCAAGACCAACAATGTCACCATCAAAATGAAGTGAAAAATCTTCAATGCTTTCTGTTTTGAAAACTTCACCATCATTATCTTCTATGGAACCATAATGAGAAAGTATGTTGCTGATTTTGTTATGTGGAACTTCTTGGGAAGTTGGGACAGCAACAAGAGGCAAACCCTTCATCACCAAATCTTCAACATGACCTTGCATGAACTCATTGGGTTCGTCTCCAACACCACTAATATTTCTTTCATCTTGCTCTATCGTCTTCAAAAGAGGCTTCAATTTCTCCTCACATTGATTAAACAATACCTTGATCAGCATAGCAGCCATAAGAGAATCCTTTTCTTCATGTTCATAAGCATCCATGAGAAAAGATTGGACGCTTTCTGGGAGATTATCAACTTCTTTGATGGTAAGAATTAGAACATCCATGACAGTTGCAAGCACCCCCTCTTCTTGCTCACTCCAAGTAGAGGTGAAGAGATAATAAAACAATTGGTAAATCTGATTTTGCATCTCCAAATCTATCAAAAGGATGCAAGCTCTAATTTCTATAAATGACTTTAATACAACAGCCCTTCTTGGAAACAAATTACTTCCAGTTTCATCCAAATCTTGAAAACTCTCCACTATCATATTTAAAATGATCTTCATGGTTTCATCATCATAGGGCAACTGGGGTACCACAATTCTTATCACTTCCATGAAGAAAGAAGCAACCGACAGCTTGGTTTCTTCATCAAGATGCCTCAACCAATAGGGCTAATTCAAAGAGTTCATTGTAGGCGCTAAATTAGCCAACTGCATTATCTCAGAAGGAGATTGCTTCACCTGACTCAAACATTGTTCTAGCAAATGAAATGTGTTCACTTCATTCATCTTCCCTTGACTGAAATTCTTTTTCAAGTCTTTTTCCAGCCTTATAAAGTGTCTCTGCCAAACTTTTATCATCATCAAAAGCCTTAATCAAATCTGTTTCCTCATGGTTCCTAAACAGAAAACACAACATCCTCGGAACTTCTGAAAGCTGAAACTGAACTCAGTTCTGACCTCTGGTGTAGAATCTACTTTCTCTGTCACACATCTGTCAACTCAACTCTGTCTTTTTTCATAGGATTGCAGGATCTTGGCTCTGATACCACTATCATGACCCCCTTATAATTTTTCTCAATTTTTTCACAATCGATAATTCAACAATGGCACCCATCAACGTTAGCGAATAAAATCAGCTGTTTAAAGTAACCCTACACCAAGAGTGTTCACTCAAGACCCAAGATGGGTGAGGTGATATCACATGGCGCCGGGGATCATTAGTATCCAAAATTGAATGAAGTACACTGCTGGAAAGTGAAGCTATGCAACTCAACCAATTATTCAGCGGGAGTATATTGATGGCTCAGTCGATCAACATTATGATGATTACAAAGTACAAGGAAAGTAAAGATTGGGCGGCTTGCCGACCCCTTTTGCTTATTTAGCGGGCAGTACAATAAGAAAAGTTGAAAGTAAAGACGACGAGGCCTGTCTCTTCCACAATCGTGGGAATTACAATAAATAATGTAATAATATAAAGAGCTGATCAGTACTGCTGATTCAACGTTACAATATGAGTGCACTCTACGAGAAACCAATAGTTAATACTATCCAAGAAGCTGCAAATGATATCAAACATTTTCCAAACTCCAAGAGATTCCCAACCATGAAAAACAAACCCAAAACTCCAACTCTAGACAATCTGATATAACAGACCAGCAAGCTGAAATTACAGACCAGCAACTAGAAAACTCACCAAAATACTCCTAACGCACTCAATACTCAACCAAAACACCTGAAACAAAATGCAAAGGACTCCAGGAGAGATGGCGACTCAAACTAGACTCATAAACTGCAACAAACACCTCCCAATATTTAATACACAAATTCCAAGACATTGACAAGCAAGATACAACCTTCAAGAGGGCGACCTAGAAGATAAAATCATAGGCTCCAAAATAAAATCTGAAAGTTTGCAAGAAGCCCTAGATAGACTCAATGGGCCAATACCTAGAACAATCAAAAATTCGTGCATGGAGCTATGATCGAAAATCATTTTCAGCACTTCAAACCAGCAACCTGTAAAACTGAGAAAAACATAAAACTTCAACAATAATGCTCAATTTGCTATCTCTGAATGAGAAGCAGTTTCATACCCAGCTAGGTACTATCTCTCAAGCACGAAGACTGGAAGGAAGGAACTAGGAGGTATGCATTCCTCGAAGCCAAAGTTTGAAACAATTTCAGCAGCATTCCAGTATGAAAAATAATGGATCCCAAACAAAGAGCCCAACACTCTTATTTATAGCCTTTCCTCCTCAAATTCAGTTTCATTTCCCCTCACATTTGGCTGCCCAAATTGCATTTGCATTTCATCTTCAATAATATGCATTTGAATTTCCTTTAATCTCCATCCTTGACTTGGCGTCCAACATAAGGAAAAGACAACTTTATTTAAATTGCAAATAAAACATTATCTTGGGCGTCTCATATTATCAAATGTAAAATACATTACAAAATGTATTTATCTCCTCAATATGGCATTTAGAATAATAAAGTGAAATATTTATAAAATCAACTTATGTCTCCACTAGGCGTCAAATATAAGTTAAAATAAACATTATAATCACTTAAATATTTTCCCCTTAAGAAGTCGTCCACTTTTGCTTAGGAAATATTTTCACTTAAAATATTATTTTCATCAAATATCAAACTTGCCAAAATAATCACCTCAAAAGCTAGAGACCAGTTGAATATACTGCCCTGCCAGAAATAGCCATATTACCAAGTTGTTGAAACATTGCCAAAAACAGCACCAAGGGTGTTGGAGACCAAACTGTTCAAACTGACTTGCCAAATATAGCAACTGGACTGAATTGCAGAAACCTTGCTAAAAATAGCACTACTAAAAATAGAACTTACTAAAAATAGCATTCTGCTAAAAATAGTGTTGGCGTAAGAACTAACACCTCTGGAGTGTGAGTTTGTACGGACAGCTATGCACACTACGTAATGAGTGCTCTTCAAATTAGGAGGGGAAGCTCCCTCGTTGTGCTGGAATGCATGAAATAGAAAACTAAACTAATGTCCTATCTTTTTGTTCTCAGCTGGTAGAGGCACAAGGTTAAGAAAACCTAGAACGTTGCAGCTAAGTATTTTCTGGTTTCGCAGATCATCTAACTACAACTAAGCTAACTTCTTTAAATCTATCCAGTTTCCTCAAGAAACAGAGCATGAGGAAATGGAGCAGGAATGTATTGTACGATAAACTCCAGGTGCGGGCTCACAACATGAAGGCAAGGTAGGCGCAACTATTTGCTAATCCGGGAAGAAGTTTATTAAAACAAACAAATGAACGGTAAACCTGGTACAACTTCACAACATGAAGGCAAGGTAGGCGCAACTATTTGCTTGGCTGAATGAGTCTACTATAACACACATCATACGATAAGCTTTGAGTACAGTTTCGCAACATGAAGGCAAGGTAGGCGCAACTATTTGCTCTTCTGAATAGGCTTATAATCAACAAAACAAAAGGTAAGCAACTGGGACAGTAGATTGTATAGACGCAACACGCATGCAATAACGATCAAACCAACAACCCCATTTAACTAAGGTCGAATAAACACCATAACAATAACATGAAGGCAAGGTAGGCACAACAATTTATTATGACCAATTACTCTTTGAACAGATACAATAATAGCAATACTACAGGCAAGGTAGGCGCAGCATGTATGCTATCAAGCAAAAGTTAAATACAAATGAGCTTAAAGCTCTTATTTATAGACTTCAAGGTGTAGGCAACCCTAAAATCACCTTGAGTCAACTAAAGTCTTGCAATGCATGCAAGATCTTATTCCTAAACCCTAATTGAATGAAACTATACAGTTAACTGGGAAACTATCATCAGTTAACTGAAACATCTAATCTAAATGGACAAGGTGCAACATGCACGTCCTTATTGAAAGCAAGTCAACTGGAATGCTATCATCAGTCAACTGAAAAATCTAATCTAATCTCCAAGTATATGTAGATGTTTCCAAGAAAGACATGCATGCAATGTATAACAGCAAGTTAACTCGGAAAGAAGCCTTGAGTTAACTACTTCTGATGACTCATCATTGTAAACAACTGCATGATCTAACTGAAAATCTACTCCAAGTTTATCATCTCCTCCAGGAATTTATCAATAGTATCATCATTTGGCACTTTGACGCTGTCCACGATGATTAACTGCTTGTCCAACTCTTTGTCTCCATCTCGGATCTCCCTCTGACTATCTCTAACCTCTGTGGTCACCTTTTTGAAACTGATAGTCAGCATTGTAAACTCCTCCATCTTGGACGCCTCTAGTTCTCCACATAGGTTATCACGAACTAATTCTTCGAACTCAGCTTGAACTGCCTCTAACTCGGCGTAGGTACCATCCTCATGCCGATAATGACATGGGATCTGAGTGATGTACTCGCTGATGAAACGAAGAGCTGCAACAACCTTTTCCTAAATCATGCTCATCTTAGCAGAAATCCTGTCATATGTCTCCACCCTGCAAAGATATAATTCTCTCCAAGTGAAGACCTTCTTCTGATCTCCATCTGCTTCAATGGCGTCATAGATTCCTGCAAGTTGTGATATCAAAATCAGGTCCTTCGGCTTACGCTCGGCTATGCAAATCTTGAGCTCCTAAATTCTCTGGCGAAGACTATGTGCGTCAACCCTCAACTGATATAGCTCTATGAGGAGGTGTCGACCAGCAATGATAAAGTCTTCAATCCAGGTATCCAGTAGCTTTCCTTGATTAACCAAGTGTTGAATCTTTTGCTGTTCTGCGGCGGTTTCTCGAAGTTGTGGAAGTAAAGGTGCTTGCCCCTCATTGCCATGAAGCAAACCCGAGATGTACCTGCGAAGTTGTCTGATTTCAGCCTTGAGAACTGCCTTATCCTCACCATCTTTCATGACGCACTCCTCTAGATTACTCGCGACGACTCTGAATAGATTCACGTCGGTGTGTCGAGTATTCCTACCCAGATTAGTTTTGACGAAGGTAAAATCACCAACATCAACTTCATCCAAGTATTTGTCTTTTGGAGGAGTAGCAACCTCTATGACGATCTCTGCCTCAAGATTCTTCTCAATATTTATCTGCTTTCTGGCCCTCTTATTCAACCTGTTCTGATAGGGCTCACCAAACTCAGATAAATCAAGATTATATGAAGGCATACGCCTCTCCCTCTCCAATGACTTCTCGAGCCAAGATGAATAAGGAATACTGTCCTCTCGAGGTGGAGTCGTTTCTACTGTATTAGCTGCTGGCAAATCCACTGGTATGCAGGTCTCATGTATCGAAATCTCAGGCTCCGAATCAATATCTATGGGAGATGAGTGTGCTGAAAAAGGTGAACCTGGAGATGACAACCCAGCCTTAGTCTAAATAACTGGTTCCGATGAAATAACTGGCTCTAGAAGTACTGTCTCTGCAACTGGAAGTGTTGGCTCTTTCTCAACTGGAAATGTTGGCTCCTTCTCAACCTGTTTCCTTTTGGTGATGCTTTTTCCTTTTGAATTAATTCCCATCTTAACCCCTTCAGGCGGCCTCATAGTAACCTTGACTCGAGGTTTAGCTCTAGAAGTAGAAGGTAAAGAAGAAACTACCACTGCTGGCGGCTCTGTAACTGGGATCACCCTTCGCTTCCACTTGCTCTCAAGGAAGTACATGGTGGTTTTGATAACAGACCTGGATAAGTCTTTCACTGAAGTGTTCAATGGAACATACCAATCAGGTTGGCGAAGTGGCTGGCGAGCAACTTGGTCTCTAATGAATGAATGAAGTAGTATCTTGCCATCATCATCAGACAAACCTTCCACATCCTCTGACAAGAAATCAGCGATCTGTGGAACAGTAAGCCTACAATAATGACGACGGCGCACCTCAAATTCATCCTCACAATTGACCCAAAAGTCCTCAAGCGCTGCCGAATGTGAAACATTTCGCTCCAACCTTGTTGAATAATGACCCAACGGATCATAGGCACGCTTCTGAGGAAAACACCCAAGCTGAAGTTTCTCTAACTCGTGTGCCATTAACTTGCAATCAACAGCTGTTTTGCTTTTGTAAATACCTAACTCAAACGGAAAGGTGAAAGCTGGCTTATGTCGATTGCGAAGAAAAGTGTGAACCTCATGTGCCTGTCTCATGAACTTCATGAAAAGAACCTTATCCGATGGGTACCTCGGTAGCATCAGAGGCTCTCCTGTATATCCATATACACGAATATATGTGAAAGTAGGAAATTGAATAAACCAATCTGCCCAACTTTCCATTGCTGATTGTGCCTCTGTAGAAATCCTCACATGCATCTCGTTATCTAAATTTTTGACTGTTCTCATAAGAAAGTGATCATTCACTGCTGTAAAGTCCTGTTCAAGCTTTCGAAAACTCCAACTGAGGGTAGTATTCGTACACTCGCTGAACACCCAGAACTCCATCGGTCTTTAATAATTTAAAGCTGCCTTGAAATGCAACTAAGTAAACCAGAAAAGTTACCATATGGAATTCGTGAATCTTTAGGAACTCTGTAATCTGCTGGTGAAGACACTCGCTGATAAACATGGCCCAGTCAAATGTTTCTTTTTTATCAATAACTCGTGAGATGAGGTAGAACATCCATGTTCGGAAAACGCTTGCGTCTTCAGAACCTGCTAACCGGTTAAGGAAAGTTATCAAAATAGCAATCTCGTCCTTGAAATCCCCACGTGCAATCTTCCTTGGCATGTTGGTTTTCTGAATTTTCAACCACCGTTGAGCTACTTTCTTTTGTGATCTATCCTTGTCCTCCTCCCATATTCTGTCACAATCTGAAATGGATACAGCGAAATGATCTGAACGTGGAGGAATAGAAAAACATTTTTCTACATCCCTCGGCTTAAGGCTACAAATAATCCTTCTATCTGTCGATCTGATTTGTCTGGTAGACGAGTCATAATGCTTGACACAAGCAAGTACGAACTCAAGATCAAAGACTGAGATAGGAATGGACGCCGCTGCAAATATCCCTGAACGTTCAAGATTTTTGATTGTAGTACTGCTGATACCCTCCAATGAGTTCAGATTGACGATGGGAAAAACATGACTTAAGTCGGTATCGGTAGTTTTCAGAAAGTTATGAAGAAAGACCTGTTTGGCCTTATAATCTATGGGATTATACTGCATTCTGAAAAACTAGACTTTTGACTGTAAAGTCGGGTATGTTTGGACAACTTTGGAAAAACTGAAAAAGCTCGAGGATAGGCTAAAAATAGCAAGGGGAAGTGAATTTTTTCGAACAAATTCTAAGATATGGGTTTTGTGCAGAATCAAATTCTAATGCAACCCAGAATGTCAGAATTTCGAAAAAATGGGATTTAGGCTTGCATGCAAAAGGTTTTCGGTTGAGATTTGAACTGGCAGTTAGGGGCACTGGGGGCAATTTTTCCCGCGAAAATCTGGAACATGGGTTTTGTGTAGAAATGGATCCTAAAACAACCCAGATCAACAGATTTGCGAAAAAACGTGATTTAGGCCCACATGCAAAGAGAATTCTGGAAAAAAGCACAGTGCTTCTAGAAAAGAGGCAGCGGGGCAATTTTCACAAAATAATCTAAGACATGGGTATTGTTGTTGATGCTGAAATACTCGAACCCAGATGATGCTTTTCTGAAAAATCTGCCGTTTTCTTTGACATGCGAAGAAAACCTAAGACGAGAATAGAAGAAAGTAAGACAGAAGAATAGAAGTTTTATTTTTTGTTTTCTCTCTTCTTCTGTAAAAATTCGCCTATGCTTGAAGTAGAACTGATAACACCTGCATGCAAAATAGAAACCAAGTCTGAAATAATCTTCCCTTGAACAATCTGAATCTGTAGCTACGAAGAATACTGAAATCTGACACCTGTAGCACCTGCAGATCAATTTTATGCTCAAGAAAGATGTTTCTTGTCAACTCTGATGAAGAATAATGGACGCCATTAGCAAAATATATAGCAAAATATCTTCTAAGGCGTGTGAAATGCATGTCAAGCATTGGAAATGGCGCTTGAATAACAACTGGTGCTTCAAAACTCACGCATGGCCTATATTTGGCTTCAAACTCAGTTAACTGGATGTAGAACAACCCCAAATTAGGGCGCCACCTTGAAAGACTCAGTTAACTAATGCATGAAAACTAGTTTTTGCTAGTTATGACTAAAAATAGGTAAAATAGAAGTTGACATGCAAAGAGTTTAACTGAAGATCTAAATTTGGTACATTGAAAACTCTCTTCATGCGCACTTCTACTTTTGAATTTCAAAAAAGTCAACCTTTGACTTTAGGCGTCCTTCCTTACTTAGACATTTTCTGAAAATTTAAAATCTAAAACCTCAAACGAAGCTCATGTTCGATCATTGATTCTGGTTGACTGTCACGTCGGATCAACTGGCTGACAATCTTGATAAAGAGCAGGACCAAATCTGACAAGAAGATTCTTTGAGTTGGCAATTCAAAATTCAACCATCTGAGGCTTCAAAAAGATGGGCACCCCTGGCCTCCAGGGGCGCTTTTGACCTCAGTGTTAGAATATTTTCAGGCATTTTCATCATTTTCACTGATAACTTGACCATATTTCACTTGACGTTTCCCGGTATTTGACAAAACTTCAGAACGTGCTGACTGGCTCACTGCGGAGCAGACTGAATTTTGAGCAAAGGCTCCTGATGAACACTTTGTACAAAAACATCTTTAAACCTTCCTAAATCATGGGCGCCCCTGGCCTCCAGGGGCGCTTTTCCCAACCAATGTCATCCATTACTTCAACTGGCAAAAATTACTCAACTTCCGACTGCGGATTGCCAAGACATCTTCTGAACCGGCTGAGACAGGGAACGGAAAGCTGAAGCTGACACGAACGAGATGAGTATCTGAAATCATCAAACAGATTTCATTAAAGGTCTTAAAACCTTGGGCGCCCCTGGCCTCCAGGGGCGCTTTTGTCCTTTCTGAATAGTTTCTGATCAAGTCTGGAACCTCAAGTTTGACCACTGATGGCGGCAACTCGGCAACTCAGATTCACCTGCTGACAGATGCGTCGCAGAGCTGGACCAAAAATAGAAACAAACTTCCTGGGTGTCACTTGATCAAAAGACTTCATTTGAATCTTCAAAAAGATGGGCCAGGGGCGCTTTTTCTCTTCAAAGTTATCTACTTTGCATTTCCCTCGTTCTGTATTGAATTTTCGTTTTCAGGCGTTTTACTCCTCCGTCGGACTGGCTGGCTAGCTCATTGCGAAGCTATCAAGAAACTGAAGAAATCATCTTGGTAGAAAACCTCACAAAAAGTTGAATACAGCTTCCATAATGATGGGCGCCCCCAGCTGAAAGTGGCACTTTTGACCTCCAGACTTAGAATATTTTCAATCCAGACTTAGCCAATTTCACAGTACTTTTACCTCGTTGAAAATCTCCTCCGTCAAAAAGCATAATTTTCAACATCTTTCATCGTAGAGTGTTCTTCTTTGAGTTTCAGGCTTAGATATTAACACTTGGTACTGGCCAACTGCCATTAATGACCTCAGAGGTCCTAACTTTTCTCCTAAAAAAGTTATAACTACCCACCAGCCTTAAACTGACTTTTAAATGAAACTGACTTCACCACTGTGATCGTGATGTGAAATAAGCCAATCAAAATTAATTTCAGCCAATTTTGACAAGTTTTTATTTTTTAGGGTTTCGGGCTAAAAATAGACTTCAGAAACCCTAATTTTCAAAATTTTCAAATTTTGCCAGTATCTTCCTGGCATCACACTGACTAAAAGCCCATACTTTATTTGCCCAAAAACTGAGTTTTGACCCCACTTTTACAAGGTTTAGACCATTTTAAGCAAAATGCCTTAATGAAGCAAAAATTTTGGTTTGGGTACAACAAATAGTAAGTTTTTCCAAACTGATTTTAACCACAATCTGAGCAGCCATCATGACTGACTAAAAATAGTAAGTCTAGAAAAGTCTTCTGTTTCCATTGCATGTCACATCACCGCAAAACTCTCTGAAAACCCAGAAGGAATCCGGAATCCAAACTGCAAAACACCAACATGCAAGCTCCAAAACTGCCAATGAATCAGCCAAATATGCAAGTCAATATCTCGTCATGCATGTTACCACATCCCAGAAAGCTCCACCAGACATGCATCAGAAAATCTCGCATGCAAGCCTTCAAAACCTCCTCGAAAAGTGAAAACCCTAATTTCAGCGTTTGACTGGCCTACGGGCTTGCGGAAATAGGCTATTAGACACAAAAGAGCGTATGGCTAAAATTGGGACATTACATAGAATTGATGACTCTAGAGGTGAGTAGGTCAAAACAAGGCTCGGGGACTCGTGACTTGGGTATCCGGCAAGCTTTAACTAGTAGACTTATTCAAGTCAATGAAAATCAAGGAAAAAAGTATAAAAATTTGAAAACATTTAAACGTAATAGCACGAAAGTGAATGAATTTTTGAAGGGTTTGGAGGACTTTTAGAGGATGGTTAAAAGTGTTAAAATTGTGAAAAACAACTGCCCCTTGATTCCGTTGGGGGTGTTAACCCCCAGACCCCCCATAAGGGGTGTTGCACCTTGACCACGCTAGGGGCGTTGCCCCCACACCCCCACAAAGGGCTCTCCCCTTTGACCCCATTTGGGGCGCTACTCCCAAATCCATACTTTGGTTTTAAATAACAAAAAAAAAGAAAATCTTTTTTAACCATGTTGGATGGAAAAGCAACATTTTTTAATTGTTTGACTTTTTAAAAAGTAAGATTTTAGTAATTAAATTACATTTATACTTCTAGTTTGCTAAGTCACTGTCAAACCCTGTCGTAATTAATGCTCATAAGGTTGTAGCAGCATTTACAAACTTTCTTGAGATACTAGTGAATGACTCTGCATAAAACTAGTGATGTTTGGCTGAGGGATATAAGCTCCTTTTTACCATAGTTCATGATTCCATATTGCGATTTTTGTTTTTGATGCCATGGATATCATAATGCACAAGTTCTGTACACCTTAAACACTTGACAATATTTATATATCTAACAAGTTTTAAATCTTTAAAAATCTCTATATTTCATGGTTTTTTTAATTTGCTGAGTCTTTACTTAGTTTGTGCCGAGTCTAGGTACTAAGTCCATGACTGGGTAAAAAATCAGCTTGCCAAGTCTGAGGCAAATTTGAGTCTTGCAACACTGGTTTAATGTGGCATTCCATGCTCAAATTGTGATTGTGAAATTCTTGTACCAGGGACTCAAGAATTTTCTCTAGAATGGGAATTGAGTAGAGATCACTTTGGAATCTACTTCTGTGTTATTGGTTTGTTATTGCAAGAATTGATGAACCTCTCTATAGATGACTACTGATTGGAGAATGTTCAAATGCATGATTTTGATTGTTAGTTGTGATTCTAAACTTTATCTCTATGAGTTTACATTAATTGCTTAGTTAAGATTAATGAAAACCTGAAATTCATGTCTACTGTCTGTTTTGCTGTAATGAATAATACATCTAAATGTTAGCTTTTTCAAAGTCTACAAGCTTTTGTTTGTGCTTTTTATCAGAGTTTGTCGATGAAGAAAAATGACCAATGCTTTAAGGGGCTTAGGCATACTGACATAGCATATATACTTATCATTGCAATCCAGCCTCTGTTTACTATGTTTGTGGCTTTGGTGATTTAAGGGATTCTAAATATACTTATCATATATGAATTATGGATTAGCAGAGAATAATGGTTGAAGCTGGTGTTAGCAAACTTGCCATAAAGAGTCTAAATGGAAACTTGGAAAAGGAAAAAGAATATGCAGTGAAGTTACTGCTTGAATTTTGTCATGAGAGGGAGTTCTGCTCAAGAATAGCTTCAGAGAAGGGTTCGGTGCTGCTTCTCAGTGGAATGGCTGGCAATGCAGAGAATCCAACTTTATCAAATCTGGCTGAAGAAACGCTAAGAAGAATGGAAGAGATGGAGGAGAATGTTCAGCAGTTGGCTGCTGCAGGAAGGTTTCAACCATTTCTGACTCATCTTTGTGAAGGTACACTGTCAAATTCAGTTCGTAGTTGGCTTCTTGTTTCCCCATTCTGAACAAATCTGTCAAGTTTTGTTTTTGCATAGTTTGATTTGTAACTGCAAACAGTGAAAAACATGAGGACATGCTTCTATCATATTAAAAATTTATAACTTACTGCAATAAAGCAATAATGGATTTCATAGTACCCACTAAGATATATTTATAATTACTAATTTTTTTTAGATTTTATTGAATCATTCCATCAGTTTATGAGGCCTTCATATAATATTTTTCAGAGTGTAGCAAATATAGTCTGCTTCTGTTTAAATTTAATTTTGTCTGTCATCCCTTTACTGATGGAAAATGAAAAAGTTGTGAACCATAAACTTCTTTTCAATCAATTTGATTGTCCCACTATGCTATTGTGATTGACCCATCAAGCTACATATTTTGATTCGTTTATCAGTAGAATATGTTTCTGTGCTTTATGTATGCCATCGAAGCTACAGCAGGGATTTTAAAATTTTCTGGATTTGAAGCTTGAATTTAGTTTGATTTTTGTCATGTCTCTGAATTTGTTGCACTTGTATGAAGCAGCATTAGACATGTCTCTTAAGATTTATGCCCTTACTCCTCAATTTCCTCCACATCATAGTTGCATGGAGACATATATGAATACAGTATCAGATATGGATATGGGAAATTAAAGACACCCTAATACAGGTAGGGCGATTTTAAAAATATAGATATATTCAATTATTTATTCATCTAAGATTCTAGAGGCACAGAGCATAGCACTAAAAGTATTTATTTCTATATATTTTGGTTTTATATTTTTAGATTATAATAGTTCTTTTGTTATATTAGATTTGTGTGTGTGCATGCACATCATGTGTGTATGTGCATGTGGGGTGTGTGTGTGTGTGTGTACGTGGATGCATGTGTTTGCAATTTGATTTTAATATTTTATTTGTTTTGCAATTACTTTATGCTTTTTTATAACTCTAAATTGAATACAACATTCTATGGTGTGGTACTATAACCAAACATAACAAATACGGCCCAGATATGGGCTTGTTTATGGATATGTTTGGATACAGTATCCGTATTCTATCCAGAAATACTGATTTGTATCTGTGATATGTGGATACTCATATCTGGGGCAGGGAGTGAAAGTATATGACAGCTCTGATCTACATCCTCCTCTTGTACTTGTGCTGTCTTTCCCTCTCCTGTTTGATCAACTAGGATTTTCTAAAGGTTGACAGGGCTGGGAATGAATGTCTTATCAAGCATGAACACTGTGTTTGTGCAGTCATGGGTAGGCTGGGTTCATTGCTTGGTACAAGCATACTATCCATACTATAAAACCAAGCTAATTTTTTATTGTCAAGTTAACTTGATCAACTTCCCTCCACTAGAACTACTGATGTCATTATGGACTAAAAAACATTATGCACAAATGATCTAGGTGTGGACTCAAGCATGGAATGAGGATGGGGACAGATATGCAAATCACACAAAATTATTGTGTGGAATAGAGTATGATCCTTGAGGAGGCTGACTTTGCAAGGTATACTTGGTCATAGTCAATGGAGATATTGATCGCTTGTTGGCATCCTTCGCATCGTCAATGTTGAAAGTGCCATTTACTCCTTGTGCTTTAGTAGTGTATTCTCAAGGTCTTGTTCCTCCTTCCTCATCTTCTTGACTTCTCTCCTGAAGATTTATGCTTAGTATCATATTCCTAAGTTTTCACCATTGATTTTCATTTATCCCATGAATCTGTGTATCATAAGAGAGATCTAGAGTGAGCTAACCCTCCTAGCTTCTTTGCATTCCACCACTATGTCTAGCATGGTCAATGGCATGAAGGGCCTTATAGAATCTTTTCCTTTCTAGTTGGAAGAGTTCCTTTATGTGCAAGGCAACTATAACTCTTTCCCTTTGATAATCCTTACATTGACTTGGATGACCATATGTGCATATTTGTTGAATTTTCCTTCTTGATTGGCTTGGAAGTGATCATGTCCATAAAACACTTATCATTTGTTGGTTGCTAGGAGTGTTTTTTTTCCATTATTTTCCTATCTAGACAAGCTAGGTCTACAATACTAGTGTCTTGTTTATGTCTTCACAGCTGGACCACCATCCATAGAACATCAAAAACTCTATGAAAGTAGACTCGTTTGAAGTACATAATTACATTAACACCTCTTGAGGAGAGCATTGACATTCTAGTGCCTTTATCATAACTCTTAACCAGTTTTGCTAAGGATATGAACTGCAACTTAGAATAATCAAGCATTGCTAGAATTCATTCTATCTTGGCCTCTTTTAGTCCAATCTTCAACTTGTTGTCCTTAGGAGCCTTAGCCCACCACTTTCTACATTTGTCTCTGGCAAGGAGTTGCAAAGTCAAGAGTCTCTAGAGTTAGATTTTGTTCCTTCCCCTTCTCTCCTGAAGCCTTTTGTAGTGTTGAGAGTTTCTATTTCGTCACAACCATAGTCAATAACATCATTTTCTCTAGTCTTTCTTTCTAACTTGAGAATTTCAAATGTACAATTTGTGCAAAGAGTACCTAGGAGTAAATTCTTATTAGTTCGAGGTGGCAACAAGGTTGAAAATGGAGTAATCCTCCTATGCTGTTGAAAATCCGAAGTTGCATGTGATTGATAGATCAAAGAAGATCCCTTCCTTTGTAGAGGCAAGGATAGTGTGGAGAACAATGAAGTAATAAGGATCATCAAAATAAATTTGAGGCTGAAAGGAATCCATTGGTGTTAGGTCCTTGAGCGCCTATTTCCCTTATCACACCTAGTAAACAAGGCCTTGTGCGTGGGATTCATGGCATGGCTAGGAAAACAATGCGTGCAAGATTTGGATCTCAATATAATTGGAAAAATGGAGATTATACATGTAATGTCCCTTTCCTAGTGATCACTCTAGGAGGATTGACTATAGTCGGATAAAGAGAATTGGTTAATTTAATTATTTAATGTTGCCTGGCAGAAAAAATACATTTATAAGGTAATATTAAATAATTAGATTAAGTGGTGTTATAAAGTGACTTTGGGGAAATAGTAAAAAGGTACTTTATAAAGTCAACTTATTTTATTTTATGAGCGGGAAAAGTGCAATTCATATTTAAAGTGAAGTTTGAAGCTCATTTGCATTATGCTTGCTTATTTTATTTAATTGACAATTTGAGGAGCTTTTCGAAGTTTTTGGCTCTGGGAGGAAAACCTTGGGGCGATTGGGTTCGGTGGTGGGACTTATCCACCCTAGCTGGTCAAGTTGGAGAGATCACACAGGTCTTTCACAGGTATTCGATATTGCCAAATTTGTGAGCTTCCTTTGGAGACAAATTTGAGGGTTAACAATAATATTACTTGCATTTGGAGGTTGAGATATATTCAGGTTGGGCAATTTGCATGGTTGAACATATTGCTGGTTGATTTATATTGAGTTGTCCATATTGCTAGGTGAATATAGTGGACTCCATATTTCAGACTGAGCGATACATATTGAAGGATGCACATTATGTATGAGGGCGATTTTGGACTAATTGAAGGCATTGGATGTTATCTTGGTCTGGGTGTGTGATTCCTGTAGCTGGTTATACACCTGCACAGTTACCTTATCATTCTTCGAGAGGCGTTTCAATATTCCAAGGGGTCGTGAGCATTTGCCAAGGGCGTGGGATTTGGAGAAGGGCATGGGCCTCCCTAAACTTATTGTTGCTACCTCTGCTGGCCGTGATTAATATGTTGGGCATGTGTGTGAGGATTGGGTGCGACTTCCTATAGGTGGACGCTTGCCACACAAGCTGCCAATCCCTTCTTGCAGTAGTGGCGACTTCATATCAGGTGTAGCACTTCATAAGGGGACTGTTTATACCTAGTCGTCTAGAAAAATGGTATTTCATTACTCAGAACTGTATGCTAAATATCTGATATAAAGTGTTGTTATTATTGTTGAACAAAAATTCTATTGTTGTTGGGGGCATGTCCATATTGGGTGCTTTGGGTGAATGTATAAACTGAAGTAATGCAACGTTTGGGGTGTTTAACTTTTGTGTATTAATCTTTGAATATTTATGGTGAATTTACTTGCATGGTATCTTTGCAATTCCAAAAAAAATTGGTATTATTTCCATTTGCTGTGCATGTTAAATGTTTGACAAAATGTTCACATGTGTCAAATTGGAAAATAAATCGTAAAAATATCATGCAATACAAGAGGGGATTTTATGAAAGATCCCTTACCAATTCTACCCTGAATTTTTCAGTTTTGCCCTCTTGCCATAATGTCAAATAGTTGTCTTGCATGGTCTGCTTTGGTTTTGCTGATTGTTTGTTTGAGTTTCATTGCAAATCATAGAGGAAAGCATAGAAATGAAATAGAACTATTGCATAAGTGAAAGACAACAATTGCAACTCAATAGAATCCCTTTTATTCAACTATATCAGATCTGATTACAAGTTTCAAGGGTTTGATATACATTATATCAGTCTGTAACAACAGTCTAAAACCCATATATAATGCAATATTTGACTACCCAAAATGATACACATACCCGGACGTATAGCTCTAATTGTAGCTTGATTATTGAAGTCAAATCATGAATCACTTCGTTGTTACAACTTCAAACGGTATAGTTGAGTATGATGACAAAATAAGTGTTGTAGAGGATCACCAATATGTTGGAAATAATGATTAAAATCAGGAACATCAACCTTTTACCAAACCCTATGTGCCTCTCAAAATACCCAACAAGCAGCCTTGATCAAAACTCCACGAATAAGGTACCAAATCGAAGATAAATTGTTGCCCTGGAAGAATATGCAATAAAATCAAATACCATGTGCCTTAGCTGCCATAAACTATCAAAATCTGCAAAATATATATCTGAAACTCATCCAAATAAGCCCAAATGAAGACCCAAGGTAGGCCCTCCCCAAAGGTGAACTGGGTTCTCGTCCAATCCACGATAGCCTTTGAGAGTTTTCATTCCCAGAAGGCTGAAGCAATGCTGAAACCCTTCTCCAGAGCTCAAACCTGCAAAGTGTTTTGTAAAAATGAAAGTAGAATGCTCAAAAAGAAGCCCAACACATTACTTTATAACCTCTCATGGACTTTTTTAATAAAAGTCAATAAAATAATTTTCTTGAGGGTCTTTCCTCATCCAAATAAAAGGGCCACTTTTTAAAAACAATTTGAGTTGTTAGGATGGGGGCACTTTTCACTATTCACCTTATAATTTTCAGTTACTATTCACCTTTTACTATTCCATTAAAGCAAACCTTAAAAGTTTCATTTTAACCCTGGATTCATCAACTAAACTCCAAACTGAAAGGCTCATAAGGTTCCCAGCTAAACTCCACAGCCTTCAGTTGGGTCCCCTAACCATTTTGCTAACCTACGGGAACCTTAATAGTAGGCCAACCTCCGCTATAGGCTGAGCTGTCTAAGGAAGGGACATTACAGTCC
Source organism: Sequoiadendron giganteum (assembly GCA_007115665.2). Lineage (NCBI taxonomy): Eukaryota > Viridiplantae > Streptophyta > Pinopsida > Cupressales > Cupressaceae > Sequoiadendron > Sequoiadendron giganteum. The sequence continues at coordinate 369,789,686 of CM021103.1, read as the reverse complement.
TCCCTTCCCGGGATTGTTCGCCCTCAAACAATCTGCACCTGCATGCTGAAACCAAATACCGGGATCCCATATCCAGCTCAAGAATGCTACTCCGCCAATCTGCTGTGCTACTCTGATATCAACATCACTATGCCTAGAATTGTGAAACAACTCATTATGATCCATAAGAAACAATGCACCAATCATGTGATTGCCAGAATCCCAAATCATCCTTCGTGCATAATCAATCAAATCAATCTGCCATGTGCTGCTATTATAAATGAGAACATCATCTATCCAACTGAGAACCTCACTCCAGCAGAAACCACAGGTACCTCTAATGTCAAAGGATGATGGGAGCTCATCATTATGCCAACTTCTAACAAAGAAAGAATGATCCCAATCTTTCCAAATTCCCCAACCAACTGCTATCCTAAAGGACCAAACTATAGTCTTGGTGATCAATAGAATGAAACAACCATCTATCACCATTGTGAGAACTCTAACCCAACGAACTATGGCTGAAAATTCCATGCTCAAAAATGTAGAGCAGCCTTCGATCCTTGTGTTGTAACTCAAAACCCAAAGGTTCGAATATGAAGTACTATTGTCCTCTACATGCTTCATGGTGTCTTCTTCATTTACCAAATATACTCTCCAAGTGTGGTCAAGGAATGATATTGTTATGAAACAAAGGCACAATGTCAAACCTTGCATGCAATGTGGTTCTTCAATTCTTATCACATATTCTTGCATAACAACAAGATGAATGAAACCATGTAAAGGTTGGAGATGACTGATCACCAACATGAGACCCACCTTAAATTTGTACCTTCCATGTTTGCCTTCATAGATGCTATCATAGCCTGCTATCCCAAGGTGTGTGACATACTGAAAACTCCTCTCATGATCTGTCAAACTTCCTACCTCAAGGCTGCTATTATAAATCAGACCAGCAACTAGAGTGAAGTCAATGATGTTTGTATACCCATGCTTAAAAAAGAGACCCATCTCATACACCTTACCTATCCAGTGATCGTGTCTCCACACACTCCAATCCAACCCAAAAACTGATGTAGACCCAGATAAATCTGAATATACAATATATAACCATGTAGGACAGCCATGTGTCAACCATGAATCCATGAAAATTATGTCACAACCCAACCAATAAACAGCTGCATAAGCATATGAAATAGGGGGCAAATCCATTGTTGTATTGTAGTTGTCTCCATTAATACCCAAAGTCAAACCAAGAGTGGCTGATCCAATGAACATATCACCCATAAAATCACGATACACCTTAATGAAATTGTCAACATCAATTGAAAAATCAGAATTTTGGATGTTAGATAGCTCTTGCTTCTCATCATCCGTGGAGTCGTGTGAATCAAAATCCTGTTGAAGATGAAGTTTGGCTTGATGAGCCATCAACTTGGCTTGCCTTGCCCCCTCTAGCCAATCATCATTCAAAATTTGGGACTGAGTCATATACGCTGCTACAAAGTGTCTAAACCCAGTCCTAACATGAGATATATCATGTGACTTATCATGACCAAAGCATGCATCATGTGTACCCACCATAATAGAATTATCATGACTCATTTCCCTATGATTAGAAGCACCAAAATCATGAAAAAGGGAGGATGAATCACTGCTGTTATAAATTAGAGAATTAGGACTGAATTGTTTCCGTGTATCCATACCGTTGGAGTCATCAAAGTTAGAGCAAACTAACATTCTCTTCGCTGCCTCATTTTTAGTCTCATATTCAAGTGCCTTAAACACATCGTGTTTACCCATATGAGTAAACTCTAACACCATCTTGTTGAAGTCTTGGACAAACCTTCCAAGAGACTTCAACCATTGCACACCAAGTACCACACCCGACTCTCCACCAATACCTACAACAAGGTAGTCATCTGTGAAAGAATAATTATCCAATGCAATGGATAATCGTGGTATCCTCCTTGTGCAACTCGTTTTGGAACCATCCGCTAGCATGACTTGGAATCCTTCAAACTCTTCAGCTTCTAGTCCCATATTGGCTACAAAGCCCTCATTGATGAGACTATGAGTAGCACCACTATCTACCATGCATAACACCTGTTGTTCCTTGACAATTCCTTCCCACACGAAAGAGTGATATCTAGGAACACTGAAAAGAGTAGCAATAGTGCCATGTGCAACATCAGGTGTATCAAATTGCATAAGCTCAGTCTTCAAACAAGGGACATCATCAAAACTGTCATGTATCAAACTTGCCTCTTGTAGTCCATCAATAGTAGGAATGGTATCATTACTTTCTTCATAACTATTAGTGGCAATGTTATCAGAAAAGTGGAGTATATCACTGCTGTTCCCAAATTGAAGATTAAGACTGATTTTAGTCTTTGTTTCATTTGCTTGTTCAACCTGTATGCATTCCTTCCTTGGAAGAAACATGGATCTAAAGTAATTTTCCCTCTGCTGTCCTGTTTGTTCCCTGTATTTGCAGCGATCTCTGATTTCTTGCAATTGTTGTTGTGCTTGGGCAGCAAGTGCCTTAGCCTTTGATGCTCTTTGACTCCACTTTTTGCACATGTCTAGTGTCTTTCCCACATCACCCATGCTATGGTACAAAGAATCAGATCTTAGGTGGCTTATTTCCTCATCAATAGGAGTCATTAGGCTGCTTTTACCATTATGATTGAAGGAAGACTCCAACCTATGTGCCGAAATTTCTATAGGCCCACCATTTGAAAGAGCTTTAAGCACAATTTTCTTACCATCAGCCATAAACTCCAACTCCATTTTGCTAAAGTCTTGGACGAACCAAACATTATCAAAATGCAAGATCTTTTTAGTAAGCAACCTCTTAGTCTCTTTATTCAACTTCTTAAAACAAAATGCTTCATAAGATCTTAACAATTGTCCTTTCACTGTAGAAGATGCATGAATATCCCAAATGAATTCAAATATATTCCATTGCACATACATGGACATATCACTTGTGGCTGGCCCAACAAGTGTGTATGTATTATCATCATTGTTTTGAGCCTTCAATGGGCTCTCTAAAAGAGGGAAGTCATAAACTTCGTAATGCAAACTGGACCAAACTGAAACTCCTGCATCATACCTCCTTTCTTCATCACACAACTCAGCATGCTCTTCTTGTGGGCTTACCTCAAGAAGCTCTTCGCTTGTATGCCCATCATCCACACATTCTTCCCTTGGAAGAAATAAGAACCTAATGTATGATTCTCTTTGTCTTCTTGCATTATCAAGCTGATTGCATCTTTCCTTGACCTCATGCAAGTGCTGTCTTGCTTGGGCAGCAAGCATTTTGGCCTTCTTAGCTCTTAGTGACCACCTATCACACAACCCTTCTATCCTTATAACATCTTCCATAGTGTGGTGAATAAAATCAGGACTTTTGTGGTATGAATCCACAATATATACCTCATGTGTACCATTGTCAACTTGAGTATCATCATAGGACTCAACAACATCATTACCGCCATGTGAAATGCATGCTACTACATGACTATAACTGTTGTTGCAAAAATCAAAATAGGTGTCAAACCTTGGTGTCATGTTTTCAACACCTCTAATGGGATGACCCGTGATTGTAAGATCTTCCACTTTGTGATCAACATGATGACTCAATGGGGTGCTATGTATCTCCCTTTGATCCAAAGTTATTTCTTCTTTAGGACTCCCACATGATGACTGATTTTCGCATTTATTGTGATCACTTGTAGGCTGCAAACTACAAACAAGTGTTTCTTCCTTTCCTTGGTCTTGCACATTAAACTCTTCACCTTTTCCAGTGGCTTCTTTAACATCTTTTGATATTTCTTTCTTCTTTTGCTGTTGATATGGACTTGAAAACTTCGAATCATCCTCATCCTCATCTGGTATACCCAAGAATTGTGTGAAAGAAAGCATGTCTTGTATCTTTTGAGGAAGAGAGCGATACTTGTCATAGCCGGCCATAATTGTTTTATTTGTTGGTGAAGCATGAGAACTCTTAGCTGCTCTTGTAGATGGATATGAACCAATAGTGTGTCTAATTTTCCTCGAAAGGGAATCCTCAACATGCTGCAATTTACGAATGATCTTGTATTGTGTTTCTTCAAATTCTTTCCATGCTTGTTTATTGCTAAACAACCCTGCCATGATGACCTATCTCGCTGTCCAAATTGGAAACCAATCCACTGTAGTATACACAACTTGAATTCACCCAACAGGCTGGCAGAATCCAGGCTCTGATACCACTAAAAGATCCCTTACCAATTCTACCCTGAATTTTTCAGTTTTGCCCTCTTGCCATAATGTCAAATAGTTGTCTTGCATGGTCTGCTTTGGTTTTGCTGATTGTTTGTTTGAGTTTCATTGCTTGTTTTTCATTGCAAATCATAGAGGAAAGCATAGAAATGAAATAGAACTATTGCATAAGTGAAAGACAACAATTGCAACTCAATAGAATCCCTTTTATTCAACTATATTAGATCTGATTACAAGTTTCAAGGGTTTGATATACATTATATCAGTCTGTAACAACAGTCTAAAACCCATATATAATGCAATATTTGACTACCCAAAATGATAAACACATACCCGGACGTATAGCTCTAATTGTAGCTTGATTATTGAAGTCAAATCATGAAACACTTCGTTGTTACAACTTCAAACGGTATAGTTGAGTATGATGACAAAATAAGTGTTGTAGAGGATCACCAATATGTTGGAAATAATGATTAAAATCAGGAACATCAACCTTTTACCAAACCCTATGTGCCTCTCAAAATACCCAACAAGCAGCCTTGATCAAAACTCCACGAATAAGGTACCAAATCGAAGATAAATTGTTGCCCTGGAAGAATATGCAATAAAATCAAATACCCATATGCCTTAGCTGCCATAAACTATCAAAATCTGCAAAATATATATCTGAAACTCATCCAAATAAGCCCAAATGAAGACCCAAGGTAGGCCCTCCCCAAAGGTGAACTGGGTTCTCGTCCAATCCACGATAGCCTTTGAGAGTTTTCATTCCCAGAAGGCTGAAGCAATGCTGAAACCCTTCTCCAGAGCTCAAACCTGCAAAGTGTTTTGTAAAAATGAAAGTAGAATGCTCAAAAAGAAGCCCAACACATTACTTTATAACCTCTCATGGACTTTTTTAATAAAAGTCAATAAAATAATTTTCTTGAGGGTCTTTCCTCATCCAAATAAAAGGGCCACTTTTTAAAAACAACTTGAGTTGTTAGGATGGGGGCACTTTTCACTATTCACCTTATAATTTTCAGTTACTATTCACCTTTTACTATTCCATTAAAGCAAACCTTAAAATTTTTATTTTAACCTTGGATTCATCAACTAAACTCCAAACTGAAAGGCTCATAAGGTTCCCAGCTAAACTCCACAGCCTTCAGTTGGGTCCTCTAACCATTTTGCTAACCTACGGGAACCCTAATAGTAGGCCAACCTCCGCTATAGGCTGAGCTGTCTAAGGAAGGGACATTACATTTTACAATACATAAAAGGGCTTTGCAGAAGCCAAGTCTTTGGAAAGCCAAATGCACAAGTCAAATATTGTCGTTTTCTGGGGAGCATCCTATATTGTCTCTTGGACATGAGGTCCTATGTGAGGAAGAAAAAAATTGAAAAGAGGGTTAATTTGTAGATTTCATGCTTTTTGGCCAAGATTAGATCTTCATGCTTTGAATCATGAAAACTTGGACCATTTTTTTTTAAAGGTAATATGGATATCTTTATGAGTGGTCAAAGTTTTCTTTATTGTCATGTGAGAAATTAGAGGATTGGTCATATAATTTAGAGAATGGATCATGGTTTTAGGATAAGAGTGTTTTACTTGTTAAGCCATGGCTTCCTGCTTTTAATTTGATGGTAGACATTTCCAGTAATATTTGTTTGGATAAGAGTGTTGGGTAGATGCTTATTTTCAGCAGATTAGAATCATGCTAAGGGAGGTCTTGTCTATTGATATTGTTAGAAATAATCTTATCCACTCGACATTAGCAAGGCTACATGTAGAATTAGATATCTCAAAGGGGCTGCTAGACGGGATATGGTTAAAAGTGGAACATTGGATTTGGAAGTAGGTTAAATTATGAAAATATCACGTTCCATTGTAGAAGATGCTTTCAGTTGAGTCCTATTGTCGTTGAATACAAAATGCAAAAACCTAAATTGAAAGCAGGTTACATGGTGGCAAGGATTTTTTAGAATTAAGAAAAAAACCAAATTCTTACAGTATGTAGGTTATTGCTTGTTTAGTCCCTATGCAAACAATATCATATGTTACCAGCAATAGGCCGCCATGTGGCAGTAGTGCAACCCTGCACTACGACACTCACAACTGTGGTTTTGCCACTCCAATCATCGGCAATTGAAAACCGACAAAAGAATCTCAACAAAATATTGTCATTAATTGTCTTTCAATAGTGGAAAACCACCAAATTTGTTACAAAACAACTCTCGCACCCTATCAATGGTTTTTAGACTTGGAACAATGGTTTTGTGTGTATGAAAGTAGTTTTCAAATAGCTCAACGACAGTTTTGCAGATGAAGGGAATTTTCTATCCAAACAGAGCATTCTGCCAATCCAGTGTTTTGACGTCAATGTGATGTCAATATGTAATGTCCCCTTTTTAGCCCTAAGCTTTTCAGTTTGGAGGCGTTTTAGGGGATTCCAAGATTCTTTCCAGCATTTTTAGGGTGTTTTTGTAGAGGGTTTCCAGAGTGTTTTTTGGGTTTTTTGAGATTTGTGGTGGGAAGTCACAACTGCATCTCAGTTTGGGATATTTTGGCGATTGGACACACTTACTATTTTTAGCAATATGTTATTTTTAGTAAGTGATATTTTTGGTAGTGGTCTTGGCAGCAATTTATTGTTGGGTTTCTAGTTCTAGCCAGTGGTGGTTGTTTCAATTGTTGAGTTATGTCATTTTTAGTAGTTCAGTGCATCCACCATCCTTGGAGTTTGAAATGTTAGTGTTGTGTAGCTTTGGGAGATATTTTCCCTTACATATAATGTATCTTAGGCAGGTCGGCCTATCTTGTGTTAAACAAAAATATTATATGATTCAAGGTTGGCTCTAGATGAGGGGTTGCCTAGCTTGTATATAGGAAAAGGTATCTCCTCATTTGAGTATCAATTCATCCATTCCAATTTGTATATCTTCAGCAGAAAGTTCGCCCTTCAGGAGCAGCAAATTCGACTTTAGGAGAAGAGTTAGATATTTTGTGTATTCAAGAAATTGCACCATATGCAAGTGCAGATCCATTGTATTATATTTGACCTTTCTAGGCCCTGATATTTTTCTGATTTATATGAGAAGATCTTGCTGGGTTTTTCTCCCTTGAGTAGGAGGGTTTTCCCAGGATAAAAAATATTGTGTTCATTGTTCTCTGTGTTGTGTTCTCTGCTTATTGCATTTCTGATCCTAAAACTAACATGAAAAAGGCAAATATTACAACTTAAGTTATTGTTGGCATTTCAATTCACACCTTTGGAATGCGGATTAATAAACGGACAACTATGCACAATTAGATTGCTCTTCAAATTAGGAGGGGAAGCTCCCTCTTTGCTGATTATGCTTAAAAAGAAATACTAAACTAATTGCCAATCTTTTTATCTCAGTTGAGACAACAAGGTTATAAAACTCTTTGCGTCGTAGCTGAGGTTTTCTTTGGTTTTGTAACTTCAACTATAACTAAGCCTATTCTAATAACGCTTCTAATATCTCAAGTGAATTTAGAGCAAGAGAGTTAGAAGTCAACAAGGAATGATTGATCTAACACAAAAGCTTAAATAAGATCGCATCCAAAATACACCCAAAGACTCATTGTACTTATGAGATGTAAGCTGAAATAAAGATTACTAAAGCAAACATAAAACAAAGAGCTGAAATAGATTGAGACAATATATCAGAGCAAAATAGGCGTGAGACTTCCTTCCTCAATTTATAACAGTTAACAAACTTTTGGGACAGCAAATTGTAGCAAATGTAGGCATACAATATGCGATCAACCAAATTTAAATTGACACAATTGAACAGATACTGAATAGCAAATTTGTAGGCAAAAGTAGACACAACAATTTTATTATCACAATAATGGTTAAAAATAAATGGGCAAGGCTGCCCTTATTTATACACAAACAAGGAGTAGGGAACCTGTTGTGACCTTTTTCACACATCACCCCATTCAAATGGAGACCCCCTAATTTTTGCTCCATTCTGGTCTTTTGGCTTTGCGTCTCTCTCTCTCTCTGGTCTTTCCGTCCTTTCGAGGATGTCCCATCGTTTGACCTAGGTTGAAATATTGGTTAAGTCTATGAAATTAGGGTTTCCTATCATCCAGGCTTTTTAAAGGTCAAGCTGAGTTATCAAATTGGAATCTGAGCTTAGTATAGCAATCATGAGGCTTCCAGCAAAGTCCCACTGAATTTTTATTGAATTCTGACCACTTACTATTTTTAGTAAGTGCACAATTTGGGATCGTTTCATCAGGATTTTGGAATTCTGACTATTCCATCACATTCAGCTAACTCTCAGCTACTTACACGTCAATTTTGGGTAGAATCAGACAACTAGCTATTTTTAGCAGTTCAGGCTTCAAGAGCCATTTTCAGGGTTCACACATATGATTTTCAAATGCATGTCTGGGGAATGTTTATGGGTTTTTCAAAACCTTTGCAACGGTGTGACATGCAAACCAAGACGATCACTTTCAGAGTTCAGCCTTCGGAGGCTATTTTTAGGGTTTGCATGCAAAGTTTTACAACGCATGTCCGAATATTCCTTCTGGGTTTTTCGAGAGCTTCGTAGCAGTGTGACATGCAAGCAAGGAGGATCAAGTTTCGAGGACTTACTATTTTTAGCCAGTGCCCGCATGCAGACCAGTTTTCTGGGTTTTTCTAGGTTTCTTGAGATCCCACGGGCAATATGACATGCAGAATCATCTGGCAGTGAATTGATCACTTTCCAGACAGTTTCTAGTTTTGGCAGGTACACTCAAACAGCAGCCCGACACTCCAGTTCAGCAAGCAGAATGACATGCAGAAGAAACAAAGTCAAACAGAGACCGTTCAAGATACATGCAAGTCAAATTAGGGTTTCCACTTTTATAGGGGGTAAAATTCAGAAATTGTCAGAATGAAGTACCCCTCCGATATCAGCATACTTCAAGCAACCTACTGGCAAAATTTGAGCGAAATCAGACGACTTACTATTTTTAGTAAGTCAGGACACGGCTATAAATTGCAGGTTTGCGCCAGAGGTAGGTGTGAACAGGGCACTCAAGTTATCAAGATCAGGCATAGCAAGTTTCAAGTTAGACGGAGCTACAAAAGTCAGGCAACTTTGGAACTTACTATAAATATTAGGTGGCTATAAATAGCAGGCTAGGGTAGGAGACTGGCAAAATAGGTTCACAAGACGAAGAGTACCATATGGTGAAATTTGCAAGCAAAACGGAGCTGTGGAAGTCGAAAATCAGAGGGCTTACTAAAAATAGAAAGGGTTTGCTAAAAATAGAATGAAAAGATGAAAGGCGGACAAGGGCATGACAATTTTGCTAAGTCATTGAAATGGAACCTTCAAGGGTAAAATGCGCCCAAGGTTGTTGGAGGCTGGAAATTTTCTAAGGCAAAATTAAAAGCTCACATATGTAAATGCGCCCTCAAATGAAAGTTGAAGATGTTAAATGCGCCCGAGGGTAAGGAGATCATTGGAAAATCTTCTAAGGCAAGAAATGGAAGCAGGCATATGTAAATGCGCCCAACCTTGTGAAGTAAACATTAAAATGTTTCTAAGGCATGAAACAAAAGTGGAATACCCTATTTGCGCCCTCAACTTGAAGCCCACCATGCTATTTGCGCCCAAGGTAAGTAAGGGGGTTGAAAACGCCTAAGTTCAAAATGAAAGTTCACCCTAGCAAATGCGCCCACCTTGATGAGTCTCTCAAAACATCCAAGGCATGAAGATGAAAGTAGACCCTATGAAATGCACCCAGAGGTGAGTGGAAGGCCGAAATATTTCTAAGACAAGTAAGTGAAAGTGCAACCTCTCATTTGCGCCCATCTCCAGCTAGTCAAAATGCGCCCAACCTTAAAATGTTTCTAAGGCAAAAAAAAAGCCACCCAGCTAAAATGCGCCCAAGGGGGATGAGGACTTGTAAAAGCTTCTAAGGCATTGAAAGTAGAAGCTAGAAGGCTGAAATGCGCCCAGCTAAGGTCAATGAGGTAAAGACATTTCTAAGTAAAGAGAAATGGAAGTCCCCCCTTCAAAATGCGCCCAAGTTAATGATACCCCTTCAAAATGCGCCCAAGTTAATGATACCAAGCAAAAGATGTTAAGGCGTGAGAAACTAAAGCTTGCCTGGCTAAATGTGCCCAAGCAAGGAACATGACTTGAAAGCATTTCTAATGAAAGAAGCCTACCTCAAATGTGCCAAAGGAGGTGAAGGGATAGTGAAGGCCTTGAGGAAATTGTCTAAGGCGTGGAAAATAGAAGTTGAGAGGGCTAAGTGCGCCCACCTTGAGTGAATGTTTGAAAAATTTCTAAGGCATAAACATGAAAGTGCAAGATGCTAAATGCGCCCAAGGTTGCTGAAAAGACAAAAACGTCTAAGGCATTACATTGAAAATATAAGTTGATACATGAAAATGAGCCCTTCATGGGTAAGTTGGCCAAATTTTAAAAAAAATTCTCTAAGGCATTTCTAAAGCAAAGTGAGAAATACGCCTAAGGAGGGAGGTATTGTTAAAATCTCCAGAGACAAGATCAAATGCACCTGGGAACAAGGAAAATTCTTCAGGAAAACTAGGGAAAATGCTAAGGCATGAAAATGAAGACTGTAGGTGTGAGGTGCGCCCAAGATTGAAAATGAATAAACCTTAGTAATTTTTATTATTTTTCAAAAATAATAAAAATTAAACTTACCCCTTCGTTTGGACACACATGAAAACGATGATTTCTGAGGGGAAATTTCTTCTGGGCATTGGACATTTCCCACCAGGAGATGAATTAAAGTTCTTCCACACCTTGCTCATGCTCTTTCGGCAGAGATTTCGGCTTGGCACCCGTTTAACAAATTTCCTAAGGCTCCAAGGGATAAATTTTCTAAGGCATGGTAAAATAAAGCTCAAGAGGTCAAATACACTCACAGGGTAGAGATAAAATTTGTCTAAGGCATAGAAGAATTTGAAGATGGAATGAAGCTGGAACATCAAGCATTCAGATGTTGAAAAGTTATAAAAGTTTGCTGGAAATGATGAACTCTATCAAGATCCGAAGATCAATCAGTCAGAACATGAGAACCAGGTAAGTGAAGTGAGTTTATATTATAATGTTCTGATGCTCTTCTTTTGTTCGTTTTGCAGGAAGAAGATGATGAAAGAAATGGCTAAGTGTTGGGACAAAGTTGAAAAGGTTTCCAAGGAAAGGGAAATGGCAGTGAAGATTTGGCTGAGGCATTAAGAACGTGATGTATAAGAGGCTAAGTGCGCCCAAGGCAGTGAGCTGAAGAAATATGAAAGTTACAAATGCATCCAGGAGTTGAAACGATAGGAGGGATGAATGCGAACGACTGAGCGGACGAACTCTGGAGACAATTTTAGAGACTCTTTTACCCTCCTAGCGCGACAGAATTAGGAGGCAGAGCAGTGGGAACACGTTTCTGGACGAGAATCTTCTAGAAGAGGATAGTGGGCATTAATTGCTCGTAGTGGGGAGTGGAGAATCTTTTGTGCATTTATTGCCCCACTCCTCTCAATGGCGGTTTTTAGGGCAAAAACCTTAATTAGGGCATATGTGGCTCGATTTGAGCCCTTTATTGTAATTCAATCTAAGCCGTCCGCTGGACTGGGCCAACTATAAAAGGGGCATCCCCCCTCATTTGTAAGATGTTAGATTAGATCAAGAAGTCAGAAAAGATAAGAGTTAGCTTAGAGGATAGCTTAGTTTGAAAAGGAAGAAAAACTTTCCCTTTGAAAGTTTTGTAAATGGTTGTTGTGAACACTTTTCATTATACAAAGAGTTTCATTGCTTGGTGATTTCTTCTTTTGTTATGAGTAGCTAGCAAGGCCCTTTCATCTTTCCGATTCAAGTAGATTGAGTAGAGTAGACTTTATTTTATGCAAGTAGTTATTAATTGTGGAGTGTGGCGTTTTGGTTTGAGCATATCTTCTTTCATCCATACCACTAGCGGGCTTGCTGATGGTAAGTTCGCCTTGCGTGGTCAACTGGAGTATTGGCATTTAACTTCGATTGTGGCTCATATGTCCATATGCATCGTTGTGATGGTATGTACATGTTGTGTCATAATTTGAACACCTTTCTCATCCTTTGAAGATTGCACCAACTTTGTCAGAGTTGTCCGAAGGGAGACGAAGCAAAGTCTGGTTTGAAGATTGTTTAAATCGATCTTCGTCCTCCACCCTTTAGGAGTAGATGGTAGCATCTCTAATCCTTATATCCTTTTACATTCAGCATTATCCAGTTAGTTTAAGAACTCGAGCTTCATTGACAAATCTCCCAAAATTTGAAAATCCTTTCTTCTAAATGAACAACTACGTAAGTCCCCTTGAATAGCCAACATATTCACATCAACCAACTGAGTCTATTCGCGATAAAAGGAACCTTGGAGTTGAACGCATGAACTTTCACGCAATCTTAGCATGCAGAATACTTTGATCAAGAGAGAATAGAGTGACCGTTGGACATTTTATTCTGTGTTGGTGTTGTTATAAAACACATGTCAACAGAACCCTAAAATCTCTTTGTTTTTAACAATTAGTCTTGCTAACATGCAAGTTTTATTTCTAAAAATAAACAAAAGATAACTAACAGTTAACTAGAATGCTAGCATCAATTAACTAATCTAACTATACGAAAAGCTCCAACTGGTGTAATATCTCCAAAGAAAAGATATGCATAAAAAGAGAATAGTTAGTTTAACTTGGAAAAGGCATCAAGTTAACTGCTGTGTTCACTTGAGTTCTATTCTTGGAAATCTTTGCATGCTTCAACTAGTAGTTTATTGATTGGTAACTTTGGTGGCTCTACAACTGGAGTGATGACATCTGTTTCTTCTATAGCTTTATGCTTCTGATGCTTATCTTGATTTTTCAATGGAAGAGTATTGTATGATGAAGATCGTGAAGTTTGATTGTGAACATGCCTATATTTGGACAAGTTCTGCACAAATGCTAAAAATAGCTTCGCTGATTTTTCTTCAAAAAAAGGCAGATTTTTCGAAAAAAGTTGAGGTCTGGGTTTTGTAGAGAATGTCGTTGTGAAGACACCTAGATCATCAGATTTTGAAAAAGCTGATTTTTTCAAGAATATGCAAGATCCCCTAAAAAGTAAAAGCTGTGAAGCAAATTTTCTGAAAAAAATCTGAGATATGGGTTTTGTAGGTAATCTCGTCGCAAAGGGACCTAGATTGTCAGATTTTCGAAAAACTGAATTTTTCCCAAAAAAGTTAGATTTTCTAAAAAGTAGAAGCTGCAGAGCGGCAAAAGCAAATTTTTCAAGAAAAAACTGAGGTCTGGGTTTTGTAGACAATATTATTTTGAAGAGACCCAGATCACTAGATTTTGAAAAATTTGAGGATTTCTTGAACATGTGTGATTTCCTAACAAATAGGAGCCGAAGGAGTAGATGAAATTTTTTCCAATCTTGAAGAGGAACGAAGAACAAGTAGACCTAGATTGATGAAAGTTGAAAATCTTGACCACCTGTTTCTGAAAATTGATGCCCTAGAAAAAGACTTTGAAAAAGTGAGCTTTTGTGCTTCCTAATCTTGAATCCACGAAGAACGCTGAAAAATCACTTCATTTGAGCCTTGAAATCCTGCTGAGAAGAAAATTTTATGTTTCTTCCTCTTGAAGCTAACTTGCAAATTGTGAATAATGAATGCTCAAGGCTTGCTTAAATAGAATTTTGGAGAAAAACGCCTTCATGCATGAAACCCTAAATTTTTCAAGTCCATGCATGCCCTTATCTGATTTCATTTGCATCAAATTGGAAAAAACTCCTTAATATAGCGTTGAAAATTGTGCATGCAAAAACATGCTTTTTTGAAAAAAGCAACTGAGGTCGAAAATAGGCGCCCCTCTTGGCCAGGGTCACTTTTCTTCACCAAAGTTAGAATATTTAATTTGATTTTCAACTTTTCCTCGTTTTTGACCTCCGTTTGATCTTCGTCTCCGAACATTTGATAGGTCTTGTGAATTGGCCGACGGATTCATTGAAGAGCGTGATCAAATTTGAGAAGAATCTCTTCGAGGCTGCAAATCCTAAAAATTGCTTTTCAATGCTTGAAATCCTAGGCGCCCCAGGCTGATTGGGGTGCTTTTCTTTGCCAGACTTAACCATCTTTCCAATTTGTCTTTCTTCATTTCCCGTGCTTCGTTCTCCATTCGATCTGCAATTGCTAGCGTCTGATAGATCCTGTGGTTTGGGTAAAGGATTCATCAGAAAGCCTGAAGAATTCTAAAAAGAATGACTTGTATTGCAAACCCTAGACACTGCTTTAGACTGCTTAAAACCCTTGGCACCCCTGGCTAATTGGGGCACCCATGTTTGCCAGAGTTAGAAAAAAATGATAATTTTCATGATTTTCAATTTTTCCTTTTGATGTGGCATCTCCGTTTAATCTACAATTCTGGCCATTTGACAGATCTCATGAATTGGATGTTGGATTCATTGGAAAGCTTGAAGGATTTTGAAAAGAACCCCCAAAATTGCAAACCTTAACAACTGATGTTGATGACCTGAAATCTTGGGCGCCCCTGGCTAACAAGGCGCTTTTTTGCTCCAAACAACCATTGAAGAATTTCAATCTTCTCATGCTTTGCGATCACCACTTTTGTCGACTGCGTCGACCGTTGTCGTTGATGCGTTGATTGTGTTCACCATCGCGTGTGCATGATTTGTGAAAACTGCAAAATTGGATAAGGCATTGACTGCCAGGCGCCTCCCCTGAAACAAGGTGCCCAAATTCTACAATGTTTAAACATTTTTATCAGTTTTTGCTATTTTTAGATCCCCCTCCTTTGTTCACCGTTTTTCAAGCATCTTTCATTGTAGATTGATCTGTGTAGCGTTTGAGACTTTGATTTTGACACCTGGCAGCTAGCCATCCTCCATTGATGACCTTACATGTCCTCATTTATCTTTTGAAAAAGCAAAATAGTCCCACCAGAGAAAAATTGACTTTTTGACAATTCTAACTGGACCAGCGTGATCAAGACGTAAAATCAACCAATCAAAATCAGTTTGAGCCATTTCAGCAAATATTCTATTTTTAGCCATTTTCCTTAAAAATAGGGGCCGACGTGCAAATTTCAAAATTTTCCAAGATTCTGCAAGCATCCTTTTGAAAATAAACCCCAAAAAACCCTATGATCCATTTATTTTTCAGAAATTTATAAAAATAGAAAATTGCTATTTCTAGAATTTTTGACCCGTTTTTACTTTTGACGACCATTTTACAAGATTTTGACCATTTTTACCAAAATGCCTTAATGAAGCAAAATTCTTAATTTTGGGTACAACATTTGGCTCTGTCTGGGGACCATGTCGGATACTTACAACATAGGAGAACCAAAAATCTTTGGATATTCAAACGTAGACCAGTGTCTTATTAGTTGGGCATTAGAGTCAGAATCATTTCTAAACCACCTATCAGTTGGAACTTGCCTAAAATCACCTAAAACATGACAAAAAACTTTACAGAATGGGGAAACACATTACGCCATAACGTTCACATTACGAAAAGGGGAAACACATTATGAAAAACAAAAGAAAATTATTTATAGAAATTTACTCCACCCTCGAAGGGATGAAGTGTTTTTAGATATTGCCCGCTGTATAGTAGCGAGAAGAGCCTTCCATCGATGCCACTTCTGCCTGAAAGGCTTCACTTCTCTTGTGATGGGTATTGCAGGAGACAATCCCTTTGGGATGAAGATTCTCAGGTTTTCATATACCGAGGCAAAGCTACTCTAACAAAAGTCAGAATATGATGCAAAGGGGGAAGCTGATACCATTGAGGCATCGTTTTACTGTCGTCCATCCTTGGGATGTTGAATGCTTCAAACCAATTGATCGAGTTCCAAACTTGGTTTCTATAATGCCATAGGTGATCCTTTCTGACATGGAAATATCCTTTGATTGGCTCATCGATCAGCTCTACATCCCCTTTAATACATAGGAGCTTGATTCCCATTTCTTTGGCATTTGTGAGACCTTACAAAAGTGTCTCTTTTTCAATTTCAGTGAATTCCGATCGTTGGCAATATGTAGGTGGGCACAACTGTCCTTTAGGGGAGATGATCATTTCCCCAGCTCCTGAACCTGTAGCTGAATAACCCCTATTGAACTGCATTGTCCATAATTTTAGAAGTTTACAAATCATTCAAGATTTAGTCCACCATTTTACTTTTTTTACTATAATAATATATTGCACATTTATTCAAACGAATGTCTCATGATATGATTATGGTTTACACAACCCTATCATTATTTGCTAAACTGAAATAACCTTTCAGGTTTACTAAGGAACTACTTACCCACAATATATTATTTAGGACCAAAATCCTATAAGTCGAGTTTCCAAAAAGTGTTGGTTTCTTTGATGAGTTTATCCGCTAGAACATTATGCTAGTTCTACTATTTTCCTTCTGGAATTTTCAAGAGAGTTCACATGTCCTAGCTTTGATGACATCCGGTCTTCATTTCCTAGCATACTAGACATTACTTAGCTACATTCCGTGCAGCTCCTTACCCTATCTTCTTCCAGATGATAGTGGTTCCTCATCCGACAATTCCCTTTGTCATTCCGATGTCCTAACTCTGACATTATTTTCCTCGTTTCATTCTCGAATTTTCCAAATTTTGGACACATAGGTTCTTTTATATCCAACAATAGTCTATCCTTTGACTAAGTGATAACCTATTTTGATCTCATGCTACCTTTAATTCCTATGTAAATGGTTATAGGTTTTGCGGAGATAATTTCCATTTATCTCAGGACATCCATATCGTGGATTTCTTTGTTCTTGGATTATTTTCAAAGATGCAATTATTCTTTTAACTCAATCTAATTTTCCAAATGAAATTGGTACAAATTTTGAGTATTAATCCCTGTTCAATCAAGTTGATTTGAACATTCTCATTAAGAGATTTTGGTGTGGTTCACATAACGTCACATCTTACTTTATTTTTCACTCCATCTCTATGGCTTTAATAGCTAACCTTTTTCGTCCATAGGTTTCTTAGCATAGTAAGCTTCAGTGTCAAGTTGTTTCATGACATGGATATATTTCATATAGAAATAACATCGTTATCTAAATTCTCTATATAAAGTATATAGGAGTATAGAGACACTTTCTTCCAATCACGAGTCTCTTAGATCTTTCCTTGTCAATCCCATAGACAATGATCTTCCTTATCATGATCAAGTTATCTGCCTATCCTTTTCTAAGGCATTGATAATAATATCCTTTGATCTTCAGATCGGATAATCATAAGGTATAAAGGTCATAGTTCTTAACCTTTCCATTTATCCTTTTCCCTTGTGGTCATAAAATGTATGACTTAATTGTCCTCATGACTTGCAAAGAAGTCATAACCAAGTTTTTGTTGGGTGGGGTACTTAACTTGAGTCAATCCACTCTCTTCCTTCCCCCCCTTAGTGTTTCTGCAACTTTCGTTCTACTTTCATTGAACTTCTAGCAATTACTTGCTTCTTTGGAAAGGGTTTGTCATTCCTTGTTGTCGACTTTTCATTGCCTTATTTTACCTCATGGCATACCTTAAATACACTTTTCTCAAAGTTAGATTTTTCATTGCTTTTTATCTCACAGATTCAACATATTGGATCATCCAGTAGGAGATCCAATGAATAATCAGCAACTTTTAGGATTTTAAGAAGAACAATAATATTCCATCTTCTTTCTAATATCCTTTTTAATGGAGGAATATCCACGCTCACAAACCTCTTTTGTTGATGTACTTCTCAACTCAGAGTGTTGCTTTCCTTGCAACTTCTAGTGTCTTGACACATAGAGCCATGTTGCATTCCTTTTCCCTTTCAGAACCATTATTCATAAGTTGTTTGATTCCAAAAACTTTCAATAACCTCATTGATTTTGGCTGGAGGAACCTTGCTCATGTCATTGATTGTTTCCTCTGACCGTCTTGGTCTTTTCTTATTTCCTAGGTACTAACTCTTTTCTAACAAGACCTTTATCTTAACCCAAGAGTTTAAGTCATGAGTTCTCCAACCCTTGAGAATATCTTCCTTCGTTCATATCCTACTTTGAACAATCTAATTTATGCTGACTTTGCATGCATAGATTCGTAGTGTTTTCACTAATCCTAGAGTTCCTGACTCTTTAACAATTGTAGGTTGCTACAATTTAGTTTATCTCATTCCTACTCATTCTCTTTTTCTTAGAGTCATGTATGTACAGGTTATTCTTCCTAACCTTCCTACATAACCTGATTGCATAATCTTCCGCAATCCTAGGTTTTGTCATAAGTCGTTGGTTTAGGAATTCCAATTCCAGGGACAAATCTTTAACTAGCCCCAATTTACAAAAGTTACTAAGGCTTATATCTTCCTTTTCACTTCATTAAGTTCTTTTCTCTTGTTGTTGTGGCATAAGAACTTTTCAACCTTTATCTTCTGATAAGGTTTACGCATTGTTGCGTAATGAGCGAAGGTTTCAATGCAGAACCTAGTAGCTCTGATACCACATGTAACGACCCCATCCTTGGGTAATTAAAATTTTTCCACATTTCACTTCAAACATATAAAAGTAACAAGTAACAAGTAACAAAGACATTACAATAAAATTCTTCCTTTCCTCATTGATAAATACATGCAAGTTACAATATATATTTCCATATGAATTCCATTTTCATTGCAAATATAAATCAGAGTACAAAAGTAAAACAATTACATATATAGCTTGTAAGCTTTTGCACAAATAGTAGTAAGATGGTCCAGGTTCCCTTCCTTTCAAATCTTGGTGTATCCGTCGCTTGCTATGGAGGAGAAACATCACTCAGGCACTTTTCGGCCAACCACAGACTATTAATGCGGTCCCCCGCACATCTATCATTCGATAGATGGCCCTCCCTTCGAACAAAGAGATTGGTAGAGTATCCGGTTGTGACAACCCAACTCAGCATAGTGCTATGTCCTATACATCTAGAACTTGCTATTTCACAATCCCGAACTAGCATGAAGGATTACAATGAACTGACAGTGTAGTCTCAACTATCTCACATCTAAGTGGATGTCATACATTCCACTACTTTGGCCAAAGTATTCTCATTCAGTACTTCGAATGAAGGTCATCTATCATATTCACTACTCAGGGCCGATTTGACTTAAGGCTATCTTACACTACGCATAGGTATCCTCCTTTACTTTTGGATAATCTTTTACCCCTGAGTAACCTACAGCATATTAATCTACTAAGTAATTACACAAGATAGGTATATCCTGTTTCAGATAACCTACCTTTAAACAATCTACTTCAAATAGTTACATAAGAGAGGTATATCCTGTTTCAGACAACCTACCTTCAAACAATCTACTTAGAAACAAAACAGTCTATAAGTGTTTTATACCATTCCTCTTAATCAGGAAACCTTTATCCTAGGAGTACTTTAGCTTACCTCAGTTATCCCTATAACTTAAGCTGAAAAGACCTTACTAGACCACTATCTTCATTTCATTCCTAGTATCTAATAACCTACCTCACACATATTCTCCTGATATGGAGATCATACAGTATAGGCTACGCACATACAAAATGCAATCCATTTTAATCACATTCATTCTTTAATCCCTTATACTCAAAAATCCCTTTCTTAAGTAAAGTAAGAACAACAGTTTCCCTTTCCCATATAATTATTTTGCAATCAAGACATCTCCTTTAGTCAATGCAATTATAAACAAAAAACATAGTTCTCTTTCACTAGATTGTTCCACCTATGCTTTAATTTAGTCAATGCATAAAACAAACTCCATGATTTCTGCTTTTAAATAAAACAAAGATATTTAGGAAGGTATTCCTCATGCCTGTTTCCTCAAGCTGGGCCTTCTTGTTGCCTTTGAATGCTCTTGATCCAATTGGTATCAGCTCCTCTATTCTTTTCCCTTAAAGAATCTCTCTCTCCTAATTGTCCTATTCAGATGCTAAACTCTTAGTTGAAGCTCAGAATGACTGGAAATCAATCACTGGTAATTGCTGGTTACTGTTATTTCAAAATGGATTCTACAGCAGGTGCATACATAAGAATATGCAGCAAAATGATAATCTCAAGACTTTTCTCAGAATTACAATGGATGATTGTGAATTGCAGAAAGCAAATTTCGAAATTGGTGAAAGCAAATTGTGAATTGGTGAAATTGATAAGTAAGTGAGCTCTATTTATAGAGTTCGGATTCTCATGCCATCCTACAAATTTGGCATGAGAATCAACACCTCTATCTATTTGAAAGTGTCAAACTCATGGTGGCAGCAATTTAGAACCTTACTCAGTATTTAAAAGGTGAGTCGACCCTTCTTAGTGAAGAACAATTCAAATAACACATGATGAAAATGGTTCGATTGACACCTACAGGCATCCTCCACCAATGGCGTCTAAACTGGCGGGTTTATTCACAGTGGGAAAATCTCCCAGCTCAAAGGCGTTCCACCTGGCCCTTGTTTCAGGCTCTTCCAAACATTTTCAGAATCGCGTCCCTTGCATTTTCGTGACCAGGTCTCACGCGCGCGTATGCAGTAGCACATTTTTTCCTCATTCAAAAGTTTAACTATTGCCATATGAAATATTTGAAGTTTGGCGTATTATTCCCAGCTCTTCACGGTGAATAAAATACTTAATTATTTCAAACGAATTTCATAGTTTATTTCCCATGGTGAATATAATCAGTATTTACCAAATGACTTAATAATGTTAAGTCCTTTATTTTCCAATAAATTTCTTTTATTTAATATATATATTATATTATAATATTTCTCCAAAGTTTGCTTTATAATATTTACTCTAATTAAAAGATTTAAATCTTTTAATTTTACACTTAAGAGTTCTAAAATATTTAGCTAAATACATTTATATATTTTATTATATAAATATTATTATAGTTCTTTTAAATATTAAACATATAAATATTTAAATACCCGAGTATTTAATATACATATATATTTTAATATAACTATAATAATATTATATATAATTACATATATAAATATATTTATATTTAACAAATATAAATATATATACATATACATATTTAATTGTCGATTATATATATATATATATATATACTGCGAGCCAGTTAGCATACTTTCAATATATATATCTATGTATATGTATATATATAAATTCCAGGGCAAATATTTAATATTTCCACATTATCAGACGTATGCTTATAAACATATATATACTGCAGTATAATCCTCTATGTACACGTATAGGTTCGTACACCATATCGACATATCCGTATGACAAGTCCATTAGCCACTTATGCCTGTATCGATATGTCTATACTTACGGATACGTATATATACTATACATGTGTTTATATGCATACTTCTGACGTTCACATCCAAACATGATACCACCATGATGATCATAATCTCACAATCAAGCACAAGGATAAACTTCACACACAGAAGCAGTCAAGACCTCTACTTGCAAGACATACAAGCTATGGATGACTTACCTTATACTCATACAAAACTGACTCGGTTTACTCAGTCTAAGGTGAGTGTGTGTATGCTCAAATAGTTCACTTTACCGGTTACCCGACCAAGCCCCTCTTCCGAGTAATGTTTCCCCTCCGCCTAGAGGAATGGTTCCTGTCCCTGCATCCATTGCCACAAAACCACGACAGTTACTTGTTCATAACATTTGCAGTACTTATACAAATATATCAAGTTTAAAAAGCAAGATTCATTATCCTCCTATTCACATATATGCGGTATTTCACCATGAATTACATCAATTGAAATAACATCGAATGAAACAATGTCAAATGAGCTAACATACACATTGATAACAAGGTACAAGCATCTCCAGATTTCACATTACATTCATTTCTACTTTTTATATCACTAGTAAATAGTAACCTCACAATTTGGGATGTAACAAGAATGTCAATCACTAGGATATTCATCATTAACTTTTTCTCGGACAAGCCGCCAACCTTACTTGAGCTTATTAAAATAATATTTAATTATTATTTAATGGTCAATATCTTGTAACATGGCCATTATTTAGTTGTTTTTTGATTTCTTTCTATTTTCAGTGATTTGGTGATGTTTTTATTCCTGTTTGGAGAACATCTCATTTGTAATCTATTTAAGAAGCTAATTTGCTTCTTTTCTATATACCGAATACCAATTTATTCGAATTGTCTCGTTTCATGGTATCAAAGCAAAACTCCTGGGCGGGCAACTGAATTTTCATGCAAAAATCACATTTTTGTTTTGGTTCTTCTTCACGAGTTTGCGGAAGTAAAAAAATGCATCGGGTTTTTTGATTTGCATCTTTCTAAAGGTTCTTTTTCTCACGTTTTGCAAATTGTCGTCTTTTCTTTGTTCGTGGTCTCTCACATGAAATTTTTTTTTCCTATGAAAATCGCGTGAAAATTTCTTTGCCTAAATTGCAACCAACTTCTGTTTAAAATCGCGAACTTTTGCAGAGTTTTTTTGGTGGATGTTTTTGACAAACCTTGACGGAATTTTTTTTCAAAACTTTTAAGGCTACTACCTGTTGAAAAATTGCATCGGATTGTTTCTTGTATCCCACGCACGGTCTGGGCATTTTGGTACATGCGTTTTCTGAAACACGTGTTTGTTTTCTAGTTCGTGAGGGTTTTCTAGGATTATTTATGCAGGCTGCGATTTATGAAATTTCTTGTTGTACCCATAATAATTTTTTTTGCTTCATTAAGGCATTTTGTTTAAAATAGTCAAAATCTCAAAATTGTCGTTGGAAATTTGGAAAAGTGGAAATTTGCATGTCATGCATGAGGGTCAAGAACTCAATTTTCAAAATCTGATGATCTGGGTTTGTTAAGAATTAAGTTATCTACAAAACCCAGATTTCAGTTTTTCAATTTTAGGTTTTCCTAAATTTTAGGAAAAATTTGGGTTTCCTAAATTTTAGGGTTTCTTTTTCTTAAATTTAAGGTTTTCTAGGTTTGTTGTGAAATAGATGCCAGTAAAGTTACATTTTCAAAAAACCCTAAAAAATAGGGAAGAAACCTAAAAATAGCCCAAAACCCTAAAAATAGGATCTTGTCAAAATTGACTGAAAATAATTTTGATTGGCTTATTTCACTTCACGATTACAATGGTGAAGTCGGAATCGAGAAAAAGTCAATTTAGGTCTATTTCAGTTTTTCAGGAGAAAAGTTAGGACCTCCAAGATCAACAATGGCGGATGGCCAGATACCAGGTGTCGAAATCTAAGCTTGAAATGCTCCAGTGAAGATTCTATGGCGAGATATGTTCAAAATGATGCTTCGTCACGAAGGGGTTTTTCGAAGTGGTGAAAATCATCAAAAATTTTCAAAGTCTAAAATAAAAAGAGCACCTGCTAGCCAGGGGCTCTCAAGGTTTTAGAGGCTCAAATCATCTTTTTGAGATTTGTCACTTCCAAGAAGACTTATGTGGAATCCTGTCAGCTTCGCGACGAGCCTACCAACCAATCCAGAAGATCTGTCTAGCGCTTGAATTTGAAGATTGAACGAAGAATGAAGCAAGTTGAAAACTGGTTGTCTAGAAATAAAAACGAGCTCTGTAGGCTAGGGGCTCCCAAGAATTCAAGGCATCAAATGTCAGTTTTTGCATTGACTATCTCCAGAATGATCTTCTCAGCTTCAGCCCAGCTTTGCAATGGAGTTGTTAACTAGTTCGCAAGACTTATCAAACAGTAGCAACAGTTGAGCGAATGGACACATAAAATGGAGGTTGAATTGAAGATCACGAAGGCAAAAGCGCCCCTGCTGGCCAGGGGCACGCATCATTTTGGGCAAGTAGATGTGGTTTTCGAAGGCTGTCTTCTTCAAGGCATCTGCTCAACATCCTGTCAACTTCGCGATGAGTCTAGTTACAAGTCTACAAGACCTGTTTAGTGCCCGAATTTGAAGATCAAGTGAAGAACGGAGGAAATGAAGTTGGTCAAAATTTGACTAACTCTGGAGTAGAAAAGCACCCCTAGAGGCTAGGGGCGCCCAAACTTTTGAGGTACCAAACGCAAATTTTTCAACAAATGACCTCCAAGATGTTTGTCTCTGATTTGATCAAGCTTTGCAACGAATCTATCAGTGGATGAATCTAAGTTGCCAAACTGCCAAAATCAAGAGTCAAACAAAACGATAAAAGTCATTGTCAAATATTAGTTCAGAGCACAAAAGCGCCCCTGGAGGCCTGGGGCACGTAAGGTTTTAAGCCCTCAAATGCAGTTGTTTGGGTTAGCTCAAATGCTCATCCTGTCCGTGATGCTTCAAGCTTTCAATTGCATATCTCATCCGGATCAGAAGACTTGTTAGTACTCAGTAGCCGGAGATTGAATGGAGAATCAACATGTTGCAAAAATGGCTAACTCTGGAAATAAAAGCAGGGGCGCCCAAGTTTTTGACCTATCAGATGAAGGTTTTAGGAATTATGCTCCCTTGGAGATCATGTTCAGAATACTGCCAGCTCCGCAGTAAGCCTGTTAGCCAGCTCAAAAGCTTTGTGAAGTGCCGAGAAATGCAAGATGAAGGGAGGCCAAAATCAAGTTCAAAATGATGAAAATGCATGAAAATTGGACTGTCTGAGAGAAAAAGCGTCCCTGGAAGCTAGGGCCAACTAGAATTTTGAAGGCTTAGAAGTCAAAATTAGGGTTGCAACCTCGAGGAGCTCCTTTTTAGTTTTGATCCTTCTCTTCAATGAAACTGTCAGCCAGTCTATTGGACACATCTGTCAATCAGAATCAGTGATCAAACATAGCCTCTGGTGACGTTTTGCAAATGAAATTTCAAAAAAGTTTTTGTCTAGAGTTGGTGCATAAAGTCAAACTTTGGCTTTTTGAACTAAAGTGAACTTGGCCGCCCTATAATTGAGGAGTTTATGAACTCAACTTAAAATAATATTAAATCTCCAGTTTAACTTCTGAGTCGACTTCAACATGACTTAGTTTTATTTGCATGTGGCGAATAATTGAAGTGCATGCAAAGTGGCGCCCATTTTAGGGTTTATTTTTCAACAGTTAACTGAAATGGGGTCCAATGATATTTTGGCATCCCATTTTAGGGTTATTTACATGCAAAGTGATGCCTTAATTCACAAAATTTATTCATTAAGGCATTTGGGTGTCCATTATTCTCATCACAGGTTGAAGGCAAACACATTTTCTCGTGCAAGCAAGATCTAAAGGCGCTACAGGTGATATTTTTCAGTGTTATTCATAGTGCTAGGTCCAAATTGCTCAGAGGATTTATTTTCTAGATTTCATCTTTTGAGCGCATGCATTCCAGACTTCATCAAACTCGATTCAAGACATAGGCATCATTTTTAGAGGCAAAATATAACTTATATTTTCTCTGTCAAAATTTTTCTATCTTTGTCTTAGGTTTTCTCTCATATGTCAAAGTGAATGACATCTTTTTCAGAATTTGGTCATCTGGGTTCACTTAGCAGAGCATCAGTAACAAAATCCATGTTCCATAATTTTTTGAGAAAATTGCCCCATTACTTAACATTTTGAAGTACTGTGTTTTTTTCCGAAGATTCTTTTGCATGCCGACTAAGAAGTCAAAATTTTGAAAAACGAAGATTTTGGGTCTTTTCAGCTCATTGGCGCCTATAAAACCCATGTGCCAGTTTTCCTTGATTTTTTTTTTCTCGAGAACCCATATAACCCCTGCAATTTTAATTTGAAAAGTCTTTGCATGCTTATGTAAAAGTCAGTTTTTCGAATTTCTAATGATCTGGGTCGACTTAGAAATACATTCTCTACAAAACCCATGTCTCAGAATCTTTCTTGAAAATTGCCCCTTGATAGGCTATTTTTAGCCTCGTCAGAAGCCATGTTCACAGTCAATAGGCGAGTTTTTCAGAATGCAGTTCACTCAGACTGAATTCAAGACCAAATCAGTTTTAATTCACGATTTAATAAGAAAAACTGACACCGATTTTCATCAAGCGCATCCGGAGGGTTGATTCAGACAATTTCGCAGGCGTAGTCGCTCAAAGTCCACATGGTTTCATACCTTGTATAGCTGATTGCCTTCCAAGGCTAGTTTAGAGAGTTCGCAGTCAAACTTCGCAGTTTCATCATGCAACACTCTTTCATTGAGAAGAAATCAAGAAAAGCATCAGAGGCATCAAGCTGTAGAAGAAACAAAGGCCATCACTCCAAGTTACGGAGCCGCTAGAGTTACCAATTAGTGAACTGCCAATTGAAGTGGCATTTTTCCAAGATTGCTCAAGTTGCTCACAGGTAGTCAATTGACAATTAAGACATGTGATCAGTGCTCCAGATGAAAATGCAATTAACAACTTCTTGGAGGAGTTGATTGCTCAGAGACACAGCCAGTGAACTACTTGTCATGGACGTCCCACCTTTTCAAGATAGGCATTAGACACAGTAGTTAACTTGATGCTTTTTTCCAAGTTAACTCGCTGTCCCACATATCATTACATGTCTATTTTGGAGTCACCTATGTGCATTTAGAGTTAGATTTTAGTTAATTGATGTTAGTTATCAGTTGACTCTCATATCAATAAGGACTTGCATGTTGCAACGTCCATTTAGTTTAGTTTTAGTTCAGTTAATTGAGGTAGTTTTTCCAGTTAACTGCTAAGTTGCATACATTTAGGTTTAAGAATAAATCTTGTATGCTTGCAAGACTCATGTTAACTGGAGGAGATTTTAGGGTTCCCTACACCCTTGCTCATTTGTACTTTACCTTTCGCTGCAATAACAAATTGTTGTGCCCACGTTGACATGCAATATTGCTATTTTGTACTTGTTCACTTTGTTAATATAAAGCTGGTTTGATCATTCATTTGTGTGATAGGTCCTTCATGCAATTTGCTGTCCCAGGTTTATTTGTTTCTAATAATCTTGTTTCATATCTACACCTCAGATAGGGTTTCTTACTCAGGAATATAGAAATAGAGATTATCGTTTGATGTTGTTTCTAATAAGCTTTATTTCATATCTACACCTTGGATAGGGGTTCCTTCTCCTTGAGAGTTTAGAAATAAAGTTTGTTGTCTATGTGTTTGTTTCTAGTAAGTTACTTTCAGCCTACACCTTGGATAGGAGTTCCTCCTCCTTGGGAATCCTGAGAACTAGATTACTGTTTGATGTCGTTTCCAATAAACTTTACTTCAGCCTACACCTCGAATAGGCGTTCTTCCTCCTTGGGAATCCTATTTAAAGTTTATCGTATACCGATTCCCTGCTCCTAATTCCTCTTGCTCTGTTTATCTAGAGGAGATAGGATAGTTTTAGTGTTAGCTTAGTTGTAAAGATTTGCAAAAACCAGAGAAAAACCTTAGCTGCAATGTGTTATAACCAAAATAAATTTTTGCTTCAATAAGAGATTTTTCTTAAAATGATCTAAATCATGTAAAATTGTTGTCAAAAGTATGTTTTAGGTGAAATAAAACGTAGGCTTTTTGTGGGTTTGTGTCAAAGAAGATATAGTTGCAAATTTCTGAAAATTTGAAAATTAGGGTTTCAAAACCCTGTTTTAGGAAAACCCTAAAAAATAGGACCTTTCCAAAATTGGTTGAAAATGATTTTGATAAGATAATTTGACTTCACAATCACACTGGTCAAGTCAAAATCACCAACAAATTTGTTTTACTCTGGTGGGTCTATTTTCATTTTTCAGGAAGAAAGTTAGGACCTCCGTAGCCATTAATGGCAGAATGGCCAGTACCAAGTGGTGAAACTTAAGCCTCAAAAGCTTCAACGAAGAATCCATGGCGAAAATGCTCGAAAAGATGCTCTACGACGGAGGGGATTTTCAAAAGTGGAAAATGCTGAAAATTGACCAAGTCTGGAAAACACACGCCTTGTATTAGAAGGAGGCTATGCAGTCAAATGACTTAGTCATTTTTTCAACACCCGTACACGCAACATGGTGAAGGTGATTGCCAAGATGCACGCGTTCATGTCATCAATGTCAATGCTCAAATCAATCACGCTACACGGTGAACACGAAACGCGAAGGGATGAAGATTTTCAAAGGAAAATGATGAAACTGCAGCTAAAGGCACCCCTACTGGCTAGGGGCGCCCATGAAGTTAAAAGGTCAAAGGCAGCCATCAAGTTTTACCAAGGCAGTCATCTCCTTTGTGTTTCTATTGGCTTTCTAGCGCATCGTCAAGCAAGGTCACCTGATTCATTGATCACCAGCGAACATAAGTGAAGACAGAAGATGTTGAGAGCAAATATCATCAAAGAACTACAATCAAGTAAGGCAAAAGCGCCCTTGCTTGATAGGAGTGCCCTTCATTTTGGGTCACTTGATGAACTTTTCAACGACTACTTTCTACAAAGCATTTGCTCCGCATCATCTCAGCTTTGCGATCAATCCAACTACATGTTCACATGATTGTTCAAGCATTCACAAATGAACATCAAGTAGAAAACACAAAAGGTGAAGGCAAGATGAAAGACATAAAATATTGACTCAGTGTTAAGGAAAATGTATCTTCCTAGAAATAGGCACCCAACTTTTTTGGCAGTCAGATGTAGTCTGCAAGCTCAACAACCTCTAGGATAACCTTCTTTGTTTTGATCAATCTCCACAATGACACCGTCAGCAAAGACAATAGACAAATCAAACATCTAACGACAAAGATCAAATTGGTGTAGTTCGTGGAAGATTGCAAAATAAAAAGTATGTCACAAAAAGTCAAAGGCGCCCCTGCAGGCCAGGGGCGCCCATGCTTTTGAGGCACTTAAATCAACTTTCACAACTTGCAAAGCCAATCATCCTTTTCGATACTGAACTGGTTATCCATCCCATGTTTCAGCAAGATCACCGAAATCATCAGTCATCGGTGATCTCAGATCAAAGCACAGAGGGTCAAACTAGAGGAATTGAAGAACACTCAAGAAATTGACTAAGTCTGGTGAAAAATGCTCCTTCTTGGAAAAAGGTGCCCAAGAATTAGAGGCATTAGACTCAAGTTTTGAGCTTTGCAGCTCCCAAGCACACTTCATCAAAGTTGTTTCATCTCAGCAATGGATCTGTTAGCAACACTTCAAGATCAACTGAACAACCAAAATCAGGGATTGAATGGAGGCATTTCATCACAGAAAAATAATGAAAAAGCGTTCAATTGTTCAAAGGGACATCTAAAGTCAAAATAAGACTCAGTTGACTGAGGTTGTCTTTTTAGAAAGCCTTTTCATGTCTAAAACATCCCCAAATTGGTGGAAATCAGTGCTTTGAACTCTAGATCAAGCAAATGAACTCCTCAATCATATGTTGGTGCCCAAACTTGATTGCTTCAACATCAAATGATATTTATCAAGCTTAGGCGTCATTATTCATCATTTGTCTTTGCAGGTTGAAGCTCAAGAACAAGCATTTTTCTTCTCCAACGTTTTTTGAAGATCTAACAAAGGGTTTTTCATTGTTCATATTTTCAAAGATTAGTTGCACCGAGGGACAATTCATCAAGGTCTACATTTCCAGGCGTAATTTTCCTAAAGATCTAGAGAGGCAGTTGGTAACTTCCAATTTTTTAATTTTTTTTCTCTATTCTTGTCTTAGATTTTCTTGTATTTCCAAGAAAACAACAAATTTTCATAGATATGACCTTCTAGGTATGATTAACACAACTTTTTCAACAAAACACATTTGCGCATGTGTTAGATTTTTTTGGAAAAGGTAGCCTTGCTGCCCCTATTTTTTAGGGTTTTCAGAAAAAAGTCACAATTTTGAAAAACAGACAAACTGGGCCTGTTTAGCTTTGAAGTACAAACAAAACCCATGTGTTAGATTTTTCCAAGAAAAATAAGTTTCTGGTGCCTCGTTGCCTCTGCCACCAAAGAGTTCTTGCATGCCATAGAAAAAATCATTTTTCGAATTTTTGACGGTCTAGGTTTGTTTAGAAAATTATTCTCAACAAAACCCACATCTCATAATTTTTCGTAAAAATTACCTCCGGAAAGGCTATTTTTAGCAGTTTCAGAAAAAAGGTTCCCAAACAACATCATGTGCATAGTCAATCTTCAAGGTTTTTAGAATGCAGTTCTCCCAAGTCCAATACAAGGCCAAGCTGGTCTTATTCCATGACTTCCTAAAAACTACTGACATCGATCTGCATCAGGAACACCCAAAGGTCAACTCAATAAAGCTTGAAGGCATAGATCAATGCACACTTCAAAATATTGAGCAATCCGGATTGCTTGAGGCAGTGTCACTCCCCATCTCAGTACAGAGCATGGAATTTGTAATAGCTTGTGTGAAGCATTACAATCCTACCACACGAGAAATTAGATCAGTGGATGGACGAGTGATATGTAGCCTCAAACCTAAGGATATCCAAAGGTGCTTCGCCATTCCACTATGTGTTAAAAACTTGGTCGTGTCTATGAAAGAGTGCGAAAAGGCATTCAATGCGTCCAAAGACAATTGTTAGAAGAGGTGTCATGTCCTCAGAAATGTAAATATTTAAATACAAATAAAATAAATATCGGAAACATAAATATAAATAATTGCAATTTAGTATTATTATCAAAGATAATATTATAATACTATTGTGGATACCAAATTATAAATATTAAATATTATAGAAAGATAATATTGTAAAAATAAATATAAATATATATTAAATAGAAAGTAAATATTGAACAACATATAAAATAAATATAACATATAAATATTGAACAGCATATAAAATAAATATAAATATAAACATTGAATGACATATAACATGTAAATATTGAATAACACTTAAATATAAATACATTAAAATAAAACAATATAAATAATAGTCATTAGAATATAAAAAAAAAGACAACAACAATGCTAAGCGATTAATAGGCAGCAACCCAAACTAAAGTCATGTCCTTCCAAAACTGAAAGAGCACAACCTTCCTCAAATCGCATCCCTTCTCAAAGTGAAGAAGATATAAGATACGGTGGAGTAAGAAGGAGAGGGATAAGGAGGGAAGTCTGACATACACCCACGAATCTGCATTCAAAGGCAGATATTAATCTATATTAATATATACAGCCAGTAATTAGGAGGATGTAGTTAGTAATTGATTAAAGAAACAGCGGTTAGAGTAATTAAGGGTAGCACTTAGAGATATAATCAGGAGTCAATATAGGCAGCAAGGAAACATGTAGACAAATATATATATATATATAAATACAGATCTTAAGAAGTAAACAACAGGTTAAAAGAGATCATACAATTATCAGTATGTAGATATATATATATACATGGATTTATAATGAGTAAGTATATATATATATAATGTGTAGTTAGACTGATTAATATATAAATAAAATGTGTTGTTAGATTGATTAATAAGGTTATAGATATATATGTTTAGATATGTGAATTATACTGATTATGTAATAATGATGCTTGCAGCAATTATTAAGCCTTATAAGTAATGATGACTCTTTAATATTAACATAAGTAGATTATGTATATTTATGAATTGCCCTCATCCTATGATCAATCCCGTATAAGGTGGAAGGGGACGATTAAGGAATCAAAAAACATGGAGAGATATAACAACTCAGGTGATGTACTCACTTAGCAATAATGTTTAGCATATTTTGAATATAAAAAATAGATATTACTAATCTGATTATTGATAGAATGCTTTCTTTGATCTTATCATAATGAAAATTATTCTAGGAAATGATGAACTTAAAGAACCCTTGATAAATGAAAATATATTTGATGATAGGCATGAAATAAATCTTGAATAAATGCAAATGTATTTGATTGCTAAAAGATTGTCTTCTTTGTACTTGTACTCTATTAGGGAGGGCGAACCATGGGTGAGTGGTGCCTAAAAACCCCACTTAAGGATTCCGCTATGGCCATGGAGGGGTGGGGGTCCCACTTATGATTCCGCTACGGCCATGGAGGGGTGGTAGGCCTCGAGGCCACTATGGACCTTATGGTTCCTTTCTCCTAATAGGGCGAGTGTCTTCCGAGGTGTTGCCATGAGTGGAGAATGCAGGTACTAAGCCGCTGGGAAAGGAGGATTGTGGTAGACAACCTCCCGTGCCTAACATGAGGGCTTCGGGGCGGATCCACTCATGACACTCCTCTTGCTTGTTAAATTGCATTTAAGATTATGCTTATATTTTGGATATCTAGATATTAATGCTAACAGATAAATGTGTATGTGGAAATGTTGTTAACATGGTGAATGCAGATTTCAAACCAAGATTACTTCATTAAAAAGAACATTCATTTGGAAAGTAGAAACCCTAAACCTAATCAACAAGTGAATTCTAGGGCAAACTGGGTAAGGGACATTACAAGAGGATAGCAAAAAAATGGCTTAAAGAGAAAAGAGCCAACTTGCCGAAGAATGTAGGATGTGGAGAGTTTAGAGATGAATATGTAGTAATGATTACTCTGCTCAATCGTATTACTAGTCAAGAAGAGACAAACAAATTCCAATCATGGATGTACTATGTCATTGCTAAAATTGTGAGTGGCAGAGAACATTATGATTGGCCCACCTTGATCAGTGATATGCTCCACAAACAGATGACCACTTTCCTAGAGGTTCACAAATTCCACATGTGCTCATATCTCGTATATATGATTGCCTTCCAAGGCCAGTTTAGAGCATTGAACAATGTGGGAACTTTGCGTGTGCAAAAAGTTCACGAGTATTTCTCGTAGCTTGAGTTGACACTAGTAGAAAAACAATTCAAGCGAGTAAATGATCTCTTCCTGATGCACACTATGAGAGACCTCGATCATGAGTTGCATATACGCATATCACTAGCAGCCAAGGAGGCAATGATGGATTGGGCGGATTGGTTCATTCAGTTCCCCACCTTCACCTACATATGCGTATATGGGTACAAGAGTCATCCTGCTATGTTACCCCACTATCCTTTAGATAGGGTGGTCTTCATGGAGTTCTTATGGCAGTTACACAGGGTTCATTCTCATCTGCGTCTCAAGCGCAAGACGGCTGCAAACTTTCTTTTCCAAATGGGATTTTATAGATGCAGGACATTGGTTGATGCCAAGGCCATGGGCCAGGAGATGGTGAGACTTAATCTTAACTATCTCATCGAAAGATAGTCGTATGATCCTAGAGGCCACTATGCGGAACTCCTTGGTCAATACTCTTCACACAACACGTCCATGGAGGACTATTGGGTCAACTGTGAAGACAAGTTTGAAGTGAGAAGATGCAACTCCAGCCAATTCAGACTTCCACAAATTACTGACTTCATGTCAGAGGATGTGGAAGGCTTATTCGATGATGATGGGGAAGTCATTCTTCCCTCATTCTTCGTAGAGCAAGTTGACACACAACCACTTCGAGCTGTGGACTAGTATGCCAAGGAAAGTTCATCTATTGAGGAAAGGACAAGCAAGTTGTCAGAAACAACCAGCTTTACTTGGACAGTAAGAAGACAAGGAAGGTAGTAATTCTCGGCACAAAGCCGCCACCGGTTCATTCTTCACTACCTTCTACATCCAGAGCCAAGCCCAGACAAAAGAAATGGAGAAACCCTCCTAAAGGGGCCAGAATATCAGGAAACACAAGGGGAAGAACACGATTGTTGATACAAATCAGCAAGAGGAATATGTGGAGACAACCACAAACACAACAGAGCCAGTCATGGAAACAGTTGTAGTTGAGCCAGTGAAGGAGACAGTCGTAGCTGATACCATACCGGAGATGGAAGCAGAGCCTCCCATTTCGCCACCATCGCATTAGTCACCAGTCCATATTGACTTGCATTCGCAACCACACGACATTGCATCACAGTCCCACTCATCAGGGGTTCATGGGTCCAACGTCCATCCTTCCAGCGAGGTTAGTCAAGATTCATCTTGGCTTGAGAATCTCCTAGGAAGGATGAGAGAGAGAGGCCATCCTACAAATTGGGCTTCACAGAATTTGACCATGTCCCTGAAGATGTGCCAGAGAAGAAGGTGAAGAAGCAGGTCCATGTGGGAAAGAATGCTGACAATGAGATTGTCGTAGAGACAACTGTGCCACCTGCAGATGGGAATGCAAATGAGGTAGGGGTTGATGACTTCACCTTATTGAAGGTTAACCTTGGTAAGACCACTTGTCAGGTGTAGGCGGATCTCCTTGAAGTTGCATCAGTAAGTGTCAAGGAAAGAATGGCAAAGGACGGGAAAGATAAAGCAGCCCTAAAGTCTGAAAACCAACAGTTGCAACTGTATATATCCAAATTGGTGCATGGTATGTCAGACTTCTTAGCCTTGCCTCGAGAGATGCTAGACCTCCCTGTGTAGCAAAATCAGCTGATCTTATATGGAAAACACTTGAGAGATCAAGTGGAAAATTTGTCATCAAGGGCCAAAGTATACTTGCAGAGATGTACCAGCTAAGGTACAGAGCCCATGACCTTCGCGTGCAGATTCTGTAATCAGAGGAAGATATTGCAAAGAAGAGGCTTGGGGATGAAATCACTTTCTCTGACTGGGAGATGACATACAATTCAGTTACCATAGAGTAGAACAAGCAACATCTTTTCACTTGGAAAGAACACCTGGCATACAAGGTGAAAGCCTATGATACCAATTTTGTGGAATTGATTGAGTACCAATAGATTGTGGTAGGTGTTATCAAGTTTGTAAGAACGTTGGTAACATCCATCCCTTGCCTTTACTAGGATGAAGGTGGATCATACATCGAGCTAGCAGAGGTTCAAACACAGTTTCAAAACCTCATCTGTAGCAGTTTCTGCGATGACCTTACTGGTTGTGAGTTGGGTAAGATCGCAGCCATGTCAGCAAAGCTAGATGATGCAGCTGCCAAGACTATTGAATATCAACAGCAGATTGTGAGTGGTGAAGAGATGCTGAGGCGACATGTCATCATCCTACGAAGCATTAATTCTCCATTGGTAGAGGAAGTCAACGATTGGTTAGAGGAATTGTTGACTCAAGGTGATGTGGTGTGAGCACTCAGTTAAGGACGTGCTACCCCTCCAAGATAGCATTTATGACAAATAGTTAACTTGATGCCTCTTTCCAAGTTAACTCACTGTCCCACTGATCATGCATGTCTGATCCCACTAATTGTGGATCTCTATTTTGGAGGCACTTTGTATATTGGATTTCACTTTTAGTTTAGAATCAGTTAACTGAAGTAGACTTTCTAGTTAACTACTAGGTCACCTACTTTTAGACATAGGAATAAATCTTGCAGATTGGCAAGAACTCATTGTTAACTCAAGGAGATTTTAGGGTTGCCTACTCCTTTGAGCTTCTATAAATAAGAGCCTTTGCTCATTATTTTCTAACTTTACTTCACTGCAGCAAAACGCTAAGCTCACAAGCCTTCGACTTTGTTCGCTTAGTATATGTTCTTGAATCGTATTTGTGATAGTCAAATGCTAAGTACAACTTGCGTCCTTTCTATTAAGATAGGTGTGTTCAATATGTTCATGTTTTTTGGTTTGATTGCTTCATGTGTGATTGTCTCTTTGACACAAGTTGCTGTCCCAAAGTGTAACCTTTGATTGAAGATTGAGATAATAAATTAGGAGAGGTACCTTGCCTTTGATCCAAAAGTCTCAAGATTTATCATTGTATGTTGTTCTTAATAATCCATCTTTCAATCTACACCTCGGAAAGAGCATTGCGCCTCCTTGGGAATTTAGGGAGTAAGATTATCATTCTATGTTGTTTCTAGTAGTCTACCTTTCATGCTACACCTCAGAGAGAGCACTGCGCCTCCTTGGGAATCCTGAGATCTAGTCTACCGTTTGATGATTACTTGTAAGAATTCTATTTGAACGTAAATCTGGAAGTTCAGAGCCTTCAGATACATTTTGAGAGATTTGGTTTAAGTGATCGAACCTCCATTCCCACTCCTATACCCTCTTGCTTTGTTTATCTAGAGGTATATAGGATAGATTAAAAGTTAGCCTAGATGTAGTTAAGATCTGCAGAAACCAGAGAAAACCTGAGTTGCAACACATTGTGTTTATGCACCCTTGTGCCCTACCACAGAGTAAAGAGATAGGAACATTAGTTTACTTTACTTTCAATGCAAACGTTCGCAAAAAGAGGGAGTTTCCCCTCGTAATTTGAAGAGCAGTCATTACACACTGTGCATAGCTATCTGTTTCCAATAAGCACTCCAAAGGTGCTAATTGAAATGTCAACAGTTTTCTGGCACCCACTGTGGGGCAACGAGTAATAAAACTTCAAGAAAAAGCTAACACTTTTATGTCACGTTAATGACCATCTGGCATCCTATTGCTCCAATCGAATACCAGGTCTCACACCACTGATTCTCCAACCAAATATTACATTCATTCAAGGAGAGCAATTGGACATCATTCTTAGCTTGCGCTCTTTCATCTTCGAGAAAAATACATCACTTGGTTAGTGGACGGTCGCAGCTATCACTCTAGACGAGGAAGAAGAGAAGGCTGATCTTGCACCTGGAAGGCCAGTATTACCACCTTCTACGTGGCAGTAGACATCCTAGCTCATCAAGTATACATAAGGAGAACAAATCCTCTATTTCAAGAAGAAGACGTTGAAGAGACATCCAACATAGAGCAAATCTTCCAAGAGGTTCCAGAGCATTTTCAAGAAGAACAACAACAAGAACCTCCAGCTCAAGCAATGGGCGACAATGGCAACGACAATGGCCGTAATGTGAGAAATCAAAGACATCCAACCCCACTGCCTTGGGGCAATGACATAGGTCCATTGGCCCTGTAGGGACACCATGAACTGCCCAAAGGATCGCGAAATCATTTCCCGAGATTTTACGGTGATGGGGCTCCACACCCCGATGAGCATATCTCTGCATTCACAACGACTTGCTTCGTTTTGTCTATACCTCACAAAGATATCGCCGTTTCTACTCTTCGTCGAAACTCTCGAGGCGAATGTTGTAGACTGGTTCAATCATCTTGAACCAGGTATTATCACAAGTTGGATGGTCATCAGTGAGAAGTTCTTGGCAAGGTTCAAGCCCGCCGAAGACAACCATCAACTCTTTGCCCATTTATCAAACTCAAAGATGGAGCCCACTGAACCAATGAGAGAGTTTGTAGCGAGGTTTAACTGCCTCATTACATGTCTTTCTCACACTCAATCCATCAAACGAGATTCAGATGAGCAGCTTCATCAATGCCCTCCCCTCGGAGATAAAATTTTTCTTGAAAGGAAGCCACGAAGTGGACTTGCTAATTGCACAAGAAAAGGCTATCGAGCTTGAGGATAATATGATCACATCTGGGAAGATGAAGGATGATGCTATCTGACCGCTGGTGCAAATGTTGGCGGATCCATTGCTATAGAAGGTAGCAAATGAGGTGACTATTCTCAAGAGACAATCACCCAATCAAGGGCAACAAGCGCTGCCCACAACACCACTATATCAAAAACAACAACAGTACCAACCTCAGCAGCCATATTAGCCAAAGAGGAACAATTTCCAGCCTTTCAATAACTACAAGCCCAGGTATCCAGGACCTCCGCCAAGACAAGTAGAGGCCGAGAAATCTAATGTGTTATGTTGTTTCCATGAGATAGACGAGCACACCGGATCCACATGCCCTGAGAATCAGAGGATGAATCAGATCATGGGATATCCTGAAGCTGCACCAAGCTCGAGTTTCATATTTCACCAAATGCAAATGTTGTCTCACCACAAACGAACAACTTTGATGGCGATTCCGCAATGGGATACTTCCATAGCGAACCCGTAAATCAAGAAGAAGAATATTACCGTCAATATTCTCTTGTTGTAAACCATGAGAATATCTCTATGCTTGTGTTCACACATGCCTAGCACTTCAAAGCACAGAAGGAAGAGGAAGAAAGACAAAAATCAAATGAAAAGGGAAAAGAGGTGCCTCCCACTTCTAATTCCAAGTCTTCAGAGGAGAATGCCATGCCAAATGCTCAAGATCCGTCTTTAGCGAATTTTGACATTGTGACACCTATGATGAAGATGAAGGTACAAATATCACAGCTGGAGTATCTTCACGATCATCTAGACCAACTGGATAGTATTCTCAAGGTAGTAAAGAAGTAGGCTGTAATCCAGCCCACGTTGCTCGAGTCTTCCATACCAATGGAAGAAAATCCAAAGCCATTCTATACATCTCTGTATATAGGAGGATTCAAGCTCAACAACTGTATAATAGCCTCAAGAGCATTGAACAACGTCATGCCTTTGAAGATCATGAACTTGTTAGGACTCTCATGCACCGAAACCCATGACAAGTGTTACTCACTTGAATCCAAGCTGGTGTCGTTGGTCAGTCAACTAAAGGATGCTCAAGTAAGATTAGCATCTTGTCCGGAGAAAAAGATCATGATGACCATCTTGATAGTTGACATTCCAACTAGCTACGGGATGCTACTGAGCAGGAGCTTCTGTAAGGATCTCAGTGGGGAGATTCAATTGAATTGGTCATACACGACAATCCTGTTAAAGAAAGGCATCTTCAAGTTGGAACCTGAGGCTAAGTCTATATTCACGGTGGTGAAGTCCCAAGACTCCCAAGCTCAAGTGTTATATCAAAACATGGGTCCTGGCACATATGCCATGTTGTTTGAAGTGACAGAAGAAGAGCAAAAGGTTGCGTTTTCCACAAGAACATCAAATGAAAACTGAAAGATGTGGACAATGCAATTTGATGGAAGTTGCTCAACAGTAGGCTCGGGAGCAGGTGCTCATCGCTTCTCCCGAAGGAATTTTATACCCATTTTCTTATCACTTGTAGTTTGATAATACACACAACACTACATAATATGACACGCTTCTATTAGGCCTTGAAAATGCAAGGGATATTGGCATAAAATTCCTCCAAGTTGAAGGCGACGCAGAACTGATCATATAGCAAGTTAGGGATCATTATCAAGTAAAGAAAAGTCGCCTTCGGTGTTATTGACTAAGGGTGTGGAATGCAATCGATTAGTTTGAGGCGTTCAACATCAAGTTCGTTCTGCGGGAGCACAACAGCAGAGCAGATGCCCTTGCGGTATCAGCCGCTCTTTTCATTCCCCACTCTGACTTCCATCAGAATGTATTCTCTGTTGAGCTTGTATATAGGCCAACTGTCCCTGACAATTGCGACAACTGGCAGGTCTTCGATGATGATGATCACATCGAAGAGTTCCTCTGTGTGGCGGATGATTACGAAGATTTGTTCTTTGAAGGTAGTGCTTCTCCCTTCAGAGAATCTGTAACAGATTCCAAAGCAACGAAATCGGGCATCATACAACTAAAGGGAAACAATATCCGCAAGGGTTTAGTATCCTTGGAGGATATATTTGATAGACATGACAGACATGTCCAAGATCAAAGGAATTCAACCAACAAGATATCAACTGACTACTGTCAAATCAACATTGGTACCGAAGACAAGCCTCAATTGGTCAACTTGGGCAGATGTTGCACTGTAGAGGAAAGCAACAACTTCATCTCCCTATTCAAGCAGTATCAAGATGTCTTCGCATGGTCCTATGAAGATCTGAAAGCATTCATGCCTAAGGAATTGTCTCACACAATTCCACTCAAGTCTGATGTCAATCCCTTCAAGCAAAAGTAGAGACACTACAACCCATGTATCCAATATATGATCCACACAGAGGTACAAAAGATGGTGGACGCAAAGATCATATTCCCAATCCATCATTCTACCTAGGTGTCTAACATCGTTCCTGTGCGCAAGAAGAACGGGGAGATCCGGGTCTACTTAGATTTCAGGAATCTCCACCAATCGTTGCTAAATGATAATTATCCTTTACTAATCATGGAGCACACATTGCAGACGATAACCGGATCAGAAATGTTGTCATTACTTGATGGCTTTTCTGGATACAACTAGATTGCAGTGGGCAAATAAGATCTACTCAAAACGACGTTCACCACCCTGTGGGGAACGTTCGCCTATGAGAGGATGCCCTTTGTCCTCATCAATGCCGGTGCCACCTTTAAGTGAGCCATGGATTTGGCGTTTGGGGACCTAAAGGATAAAATGATCGTCGTCTATCTTGACGACCTTACCGTCTTCTCAAAGAAGCGACAAGACCATTTTCAACACTTAGCGAAAGTGTTCGAGAGGTGCATGTACCACCACATATCATTGAATCTGAAGAAATCCATCTTTGTAGTTACGAAAGGCAAGTTGCTTGGCCACATCGTCTCCAAAGGGGGAACTCAGATTGATCTTAATTAGGTCGACTCAATCAAGAACCTGACTCTCCCTACAAACAAAACCGGGGTGCACTCCTTCAGCAAAGTTAACTTCATACAAAGATTTGTACCCGACTTCTCAAAGTTGACTAAAGACATCTCAACAATGATGAAGAAAACGTCTTCCTTCAAATGGACCAAAGAAGGAAGGAAGGCGTTCGAACAAATAAAGGAAGCCATCAGTAAAGCACCGGTGTTGGTTCGGCCCGACTTCGATAAAGAATTCATTCTTTATTGTTATGTGTCAGAACACACTCTCTCCGCCATATTGACGTAGAAACTGAATGAGGAGACTGAATCGCCAATCGCTTTCATGAGCAGTAGCTTCAAAGATAGTGAGTCTCAGTACTCCTAGATCAAAAAGAATGCATATGCGGTTGAGAAGGAAGTTAAGAATTTTAGATTCTACATCCTGAACTCCCACACCACTGTGTACGTTACAGACCTCGCAGTAAAGAGTGTCCTAACTCAGCAGTAGATGGGCACCAAAAGAGGCAACTAGATCGCAAGGGTCCAGGAATACGACTTAGATATCAAGCCAACCAAGTTGGTCTACGGGAGAGGTCTATGTCAGCTCATTGTTGAAGATGGTGATCAAAAGCACCAAGTTGCTGATGGCGAGCTGGAAACAAAGATTGAAGAGGACCTTCCCATGGTCCTACTAGTTGATTTCGTGGAAGAATGGTACTCAGAACTTTGGTACTATCTAACCTATGGAGATGTCCAACCCACTTGGACAAGTAGTAGAAGAGAACTCTAAAGTTAAGAGCACAAAGTTATGTGCTGCGAGGCAACGTTCTATACAAGCATGGGCTTGATGGAATATTCTTGCTATGCGTCAATAAGGACCAACAACGGCGGTTGTTGGAGGCATTTCATAGCGAGGCATGTGGTGGCCACTTTTCATCAAAGGTCATGGCGTTTAAAATCCTGCGGGCACAGTTCTTTTGGCCGACTCTATTCTGCGATGCATATGATTGGGTGCGTAGATGTCAAAAGTGCCAACAATTTGTTGGCAAACTTAAGTTGGCAGCCATTCCACTAAGGCCAGTGGTAATAGATGCTCCATTTCAACAATTGGGCAATGACTTCGTAGGTCAAATCAACCCACATTGCAGTAAGGGGCATGTGTATGTCCTTACAACAATGGACTACTTCATCAAATGGGTTGAGACGATTCCTACGAAGCATGCTACTTTTGAAGTTGTGTGCAATTTTCTCAAAGAAAACATCATTACATGCTTCGGGGTACCAAGGAAGATCATGACTAACAACGCTACGAGCTTCTTGTAAGAGGAGTTAGTAGAATTCTGTTTTGACTACAACATCACCTTGTCCCACTCTTCAGATTACTATCCACAAGGTAATGGACAAGCCAAATCGTCTAACAAGAACATCGTTACGATCGTGTGCAAGATGGTTGATTCCAATCAATGAGATTGGCACACAAAGTTGTATGATGCTCTTTGGGCAGACAAAATCATGCCCAAGAGAGCTATTGGCACTTCCCCCTTCATTATCTTATATGGCATAGAGGCTATGTTACCCATCACCCTGGAGTTGTCTACTTTGCAGCTGGCGTCCACAGTAGAAGATGAATTCAAAGATCCAATTGAAAAACGCATCTTGTGCCTAATGAAACTTCAAGCAGAAAGGGTGGAGGTAGTCGACAAAATCACTC
This sequence comes from Sequoiadendron giganteum, assembly GCA_007115665.2. NCBI lineage: Eukaryota > Viridiplantae > Streptophyta > Pinopsida > Cupressales > Cupressaceae > Sequoiadendron > Sequoiadendron giganteum. The sequence continues at coordinate 369,747,526 of CM021103.1, read as the reverse complement.
AACAACAAGAGCGAGGGAGGATCTTCGACAAGAAGGCTTGACAATGAGACTTTTGAGATTAGAGACAAGGTCCAGTTGTGGGACAAGAGACATGAGCTGAAGGGAATGCATGACAAACTTGACTCCCTTTGGCTAGGGCCGTTCCAGATCCATGATGTTGCAAGAGAGAATTCCTATGTTAACTCACATTCAGACGGAAGGCTCTTCTCGCTACCATACAATGAGCAATATTTGAAACATTTCATCCCTTCGGGGATGGGGTAAGTTCTTTGTAAATAAATTTATTTTTCTTTAAACGTTATGTATTTTCCCGTTCCGTAAAGTATTGTCGTGTTATAGGTGAATTCTTAGGTAGTCTTGTTATTAGGTTTTTTAGGAGAACTCCAATTGTTAGGTGAATTAGGAAATAAGTCCTGACTCTAACACCCAACTAATAAGAGTATTGGTCTACGAAAACTTGAGATTCTCAGTTCTCCTATGCTATAAGTATCTGACATGGTCACCAAATGGAGCCTAATGTTATACCCAAATAAATTTTTGCTTCAATAAGACATTTTTCTTAAAATGATCTAAATCATGTAAAATTGTTGTCAAAAGTATGTTTTAGGTGAAACAAAACGTAGGATTTTTGTGTGTTTGTGTCAAGCAAGATACTTGCAAATTTCTAAAAATTTGAAAATTAGGGTTTCAAACCCTTGTTTTTAGGAAAACGCTAAAAAATAGGACCTTTCCAGAATTGGTTGAAAATGATTTTGATAGGATAATTTGACTTCATGATCACATTGGTCAAGTTAAAATCACCAAAAAGTTTGTTTTACTTTGGTGGGTCTATTTTTTATTTTTCAGGAAGAAATCTAGGACCTCTGCAGCCATTAATGGCAGGATGGCCAATACCAGGTGGTGAAACCTAAGCCTCAAAAACTTCAACGAAGAATCCATGGCGAAAATGCTTGAAAAGATGCTTTGCGACGAAGTGGATTTTCAAAAGTGGAAAATGCTGAAAATTGATTAGGTTTGGAAAACACATGCCTTGAGACTAGAAGGAGGCTATGCAATCAAATGCCTTTCATTTTTCCAACACCCGTACACCTAGCATGGTGAAGGTGATTGCTAAGATGCATGTGTTCACGTCATCAATGTCAATGCTCAAATCAGTCACGCTACACGGTGAACGCAAAACACGAAGGGATGAAGATTTTCAAAGGAAAATGATGAAACTGCAGCCAAAAGCACCCATGAAGTTAAAAGGTCAAAGGCAGTCATCAAGTTTTACCAAGGCAATCATCCCCTTCGTGTTTCTGTTGGCTTTTCGGCGCATCGTCAAGCGAGGTCACTTGATTCATTGATCACCAACAAACGAAAGCGAAGACGAAAGATGTTGAGAGAAAATATCATCAAAGAACTACAGTCAAGTAAGGCAAAAGCGACCCTGCTTGACAGGGGTGCCCTACATTTTGGGTCACTTGATGAACTTTTGAATGCTTGCTTTCTACAAGGAATTTGCTCAACATCATCTCAGCTTCGTGATCAATTTAGTTGCACGTTCACAAGACCGGTCAAGCATTCGCAAACGAACATCAAGCAGAAAACACCAAAGGTGAAGGCGAGATGAAAGACAAAAAATGTTACATCCCAATTGTGAATTACTATTTGTATCAACATGAATTTGCACCCCTAACGCAAATTCCCTTTTGACCCTTAACACTTTAGAAAATCAAAAGCGGAGGTTTAATTCCACTTAAGCCCACTGCTTGCATTCCACTTGGCTCTTGATTTGTGTGTCAGTGGGGGCGTTTTTGTCGGGGACGCCCGCACGGCGCATAGACGTCCGTGTGACGCGCTTACATCCTTGGCAGATTCCCGCAGCTGGAGAGTGCAAAGGCATTACTCTTTCGATTGGAAGTCGAAGAGTAACGTCCCTCTTCAGCTGACTGACCTGAATATGGCCGTTTGCCACCTTCTCCTTCATATTCTCACTTCATTCTTCCATTCTCAAGTTTTGAACAAGTTGGCACACTCTCCCCATGCTTTGAGCATTCACATTCCAAACTTTGCAGTAGCACCATTCACTCCATTGTAGCAATCCACTACTCCGTCACTCCAACAGGGCGAGCACGGGACAAACACCGTGGCAACAGAGGCTTGAGTCCCTCTCGTTCACTCCTCCACGAGCCTTGAGTGCTTTGGACGGAGGCGATAAGCTCCTACAATCTCTCCTTTTGCTTTCGATTGAGTAAGCACGTACTGTTTGTTGTGTTTTGTGTTACGTAGCTTGTAGTTTCTTTCCTTTATCATCTATTTCTAGTATTCCAAACTTGGTTGTTTGTGGAGGTGGAAACACCAAGATGGGGGTCTGACTGAGGTAGGCCCCTATACAGCCCCAACAATTTCTCCCTTTATTGTGTGCAAGTGGAGAGAACTTGGAGCGAGCTCGCGAAGAGAGCATTGTACGAGATCGTCTTCGTCACCTTGGTGGTAATACATTTCCTTTATCGTATTCGTATCTACATTTCTCTTTACTTAATCTCGTTTTATCACTTTAAACATCTCTAGACTAGGCTGGTAGTCTCACCTTCTGAGTTTGATTTCTGTCTTTTTGGTTCTCTGGCCATACGGACGCCAACGCACTTGTGAGACGCCAGTGCGCCGCACTGTCATCCTGGAACTGTGCTTCCGTCCTCAGACAGAGAGTTGTCTGAGACACGAATCTGACTCTAAAGGCCGACTCACCTAGTCTCTTTCCAACATCTAGGATTGCAGAGTGATTGAAGGACGCATAATCTTCATCATTCTCATCGTCGTCATCCTAACTATCCTTTAAACTGAGGTGGGTTAGGGCAGCCTTTCTACTCTTGGCCTATCGTGACCTGGGGCCTTGCAGTAGGTGGTCCCCCTCTCTCACACTATTGACCATTACTACATAGGGTAAATATGAATGCAATGTGAAATCTGAAGATACTTGTACCTTGTTATCAATATGAATGTTATCTCATTTGATGTTGTTTCATTTGATGCTATCTCAGTTGATTTTATCCATGGTGAAATACTGCATATATTTGAATCGATGGTTATTGAATTATTGTTATTCTAACTTTGAATATGTTTATATATGTTGCATATTGTTGTGAACAATTGATTGCCAAGTGCATGTGTTAGTGGTTGCAGGTAAATGTTCATTCTCCACGGGGAGGGGAAGTATCACTCGGGAGAAGATCTTGGTCAGGTAACCGGTAAAGTAAACTATCTGAGCATATGCACACACTACATTAGAGTGATTGAACTGAGTCAGTTTGTGGGTTATAGGTAAGTCATCCTTAGCCGATAGGTTTGCATTGGGAGTCTCGTTTACTTCTATATGCTTTTGCGGGTGATGTTTATCTATTTGATTTTTGAGATCTTTCTTGTATTAATACGATCATAAGGATAAGTGGGATGTAGGTGGAAGTATGTTTATATGTAGGCACATGTGTGTCAATGGATCTAATGACAAGTATAAACATATGTATAGATATACCACACGTACACACACTTATCAATAAGATGGCAACGTAATTGGCTGTAAGTGAATTGGATGTGAACATATATATATATACGTATAGTATATACACCTATCTATATGTATATGCATATCGATACAAGCATACATTGGCAAATGGAAATGCTCATATGGATGCATCGATATTGTATACTGTTGGCGTTTCAAATCGCACCTGTGGAATGATTTTTGGAAACAGACAGTTATGTACAGTAAATTGCTCTTCGAATTAGGAGGGGATACTCCCTCTTTTGTTGAGTTGCATAAAGAAAGAAAACTAAAACTAATTTTGCCTATCTTTTTGGTTCAGCTGTGAGAACACAAGGTTATAGAACTCTAGATGTTGCAGCTAAGGTTTTCCCTTTAAGTGAAACTGGACAACAACAACTTAACTTATGCTAAAACGTTTCTATCCTCTCAAGTAAACGCAGAGCAAGAGAGTTTAAAAATCGACGAGATTGATTTTCTGACAAAGATACTTAAATAAACTTTCTTCAACATAAATCTACTGAATTTCAATGCAAGCTGAAAAAGGAGATCATAAAAGTATTACACAATGAAAGGAAATATGAGATTTTATATCAAGGGCATCAAAGCAAGCTTCAAGATTTTATTTCCTCACACTTCGAACATAAAACAATAAACGGAAATTTGAGATTTTTATATCAGGGCAGCAAAGCACGCTCAGGACTTTATTTACTCAAACTTCTGGCACAAAGTTACAATTTCGGGACAGCAAGTTGTAGCAAAATACTTGCAACATGCGATCAACCAGATTACAATTGACACAAAACATATGCACTAAACAAGGATTTGCAGCTAAGGAGGCATGCAAACTTGCTCTTTACACAAAGTGAACTGACACTAATCGATAACAAACATGAAGGCATAAGCTCAGCGATTCTGTTATCACAAGCATGTTTCTGAACAACACTGAACAACAAAGAGAAGGCACTAAAAGCACTTGTGTCTTGTTATCACTAGTATGGCTAAAGAAAAATGAGCAAAGGCTGCTCTTATTTATACACAAGTAGAGGAGTAGGGAACCTAAAATCTCCTTTCTTTTACAAGTAAGACTTGCCAACATGCAAGCTTTATTTCTAAACCTAAAGAAGATAATCATCTAACACCTAAGAAAACATGTAAAATAGGAAATGCCAACTCATTACATTTTGATTTCCTTCTTCTTCAAAGAATGGATAAGAATTGAGACAAGAATAGAAAGAAAGCGTGAGATAAGAATGAAAACAAAAGCTGGGAGAAGGCTTCTAGAAGATTGCCGCTTTAAATCTCGATCACATCCGCCAAAAAGTGGGAAACCGCCTCTCTATCAGGAGTGTTGATACTATTTATAGCCATATTCCGCTTTTCTAAGATCTTCTCCCCTTTTGCAATCAAACTTAGAGAATCTTTGACATCTTCAGCTTCTTTGTGAGTTCTATTCTTGAAAATCATCGTTGCCTCAAAAGATGACTCACTCATTGATAACTTGGCGGCTCTGCAACTTTGTGCATTCGACATTTCTCTTGATTCTCCCACGGCAGAGTATTGCACAACTTTTGTGACACTTGTCCTTTCGCTCATACCACTCCCTCTGCACGTTCTTCAACTGAGATGATGACGTTTTATATCCATGATGGTACTGAAAAACACTTCCCAACATCATCCGTTCAGATAATTATGATACAACACTTGTTTGGCTTTGAATTCGATGGGAGAGTATTTCATGCTGAAAAACTTGAAGATTGACTATAAACTTGACTATACTCGGACAAATTTTGCACAACTTTCTATTTTTAGCTTGCTGATTTTTTTCGCCAAACGGATGAATTTTTTGGAAATTTTCTGAGATATGGGTTTTGTTTAGAATTTCGTTACAAGCAAACCCAGATCATTCTTTTTTGAAAATTCTGTATGTAGACTTAAAAAGCAGCAAACCATAATTTTCTCCGAAAAAGAAGAAAAAGTTGGCATCTGGGTATTGTTCAGAGGTACATTCTGGATGAACCCATTTGGTTAGATTTTCAAAACCTCAAAGTTTCACTAAAAAAGAAGCCACTTGAAGTTTCATTGAAAAAACTGTGATATGGGTTTTGTCCAAAAGAACGTTTAAGATGGACCCAAAAGATTAGAAGTTGTAAATCTTGAAGTTTTTCTCTGACATGCAAAATAAAGAGCAGCTGCTGCAACTTTGAGAAAATCCTTCAAAAATAATCCAGAAGATCATACTAGTATAAACCAGCTTGCTGAAAATTGAAAGTAATGGAATTCTTCTTCAAAGATTTGATGTTTTGGATGAAAATATATGAAAAAGCAAGCCTTCTTGAGTGTTGATCTGAAAATTTATTGAAAAACCAGCAAGTTAAACTCTTGAATTTTGAAAATAAGAGTTTGAAGTTGCTGCTCTGTTTCTCCTTGAAGACACCTACAAGAAAATATGAAAAATAAAACATAGAGATGTCCTTAAATAAGCTTTTGCCTTGAGAAACAGCTCTCAAACCCTAATTTTGTGAAACCCTAAATTTAGTTCATGCAATGAACTTAGGCGTATTTTCCTTCTTTCACAATTTTTGAAATTTCCAAAATTTTTACTAAGGCATGAGAAGTTGGGCACCCTTTTTGAGGTGAGGCACCCAGTCTCTCCAGACTTAACCAATTTTTCACCGTTTTCAACTTCTCTTCAATTTTCTACCCTAATTTTATCTTGTCTCCCGGCTTCCAGATTGATTCGATGGATGAGCTGAATGTTGCATCACGAAGCCTGATCGAATCTGACGACATTGTTCTGGGGACGTTTTTTGACAAAAACTTCATTTGACCCTTCAAATTATCGGGTGCCTATCTCTACCAGGGGCGCCCATTTTCTCCAGTGTTAGCCATTTTTTATGATCTTCAAACTTTGCTCGTCTTCTGACCTTCAGATGAATTCATGATTCCAGGCGTTGTAGTGATCCGATTGACTGGCTGATGGATTCACTGGATTGCTAAGAAGATTCTGGAAGGGGTCTTCTGGATACCTCATCTTCGAAAACTGACTTTTGAGGGCTCTAAACCCTAGGCGCTCTTCTCCTTCAGGGGCGCCCATTTCTTCCAGAGAGCCATTTTTCTTGTTTTTCATCTTCAGGATTCAAAACACCTCTCTCCGTGACCTCTGTTTGATTTGGATTTGCCAACGGCTGGGTGATCTAACAAGTTGATGGACATCTGCTGCGAAGCTGGCAGGAAACTGAAGAGATTGAGCTTTCCTGCAAACCTTAACTGTCAGATTAGGTCATTTAAAAAGTTGGGCACCCCTGGCCACTTAGGGTGCCCAGAGTTACGAGACTTAGAAAGTTTTTCATCTTTTCGTGATTTGCATTCTGTCTCCAGCGTGAGACTCCTCCGTTTGATATGAGATTTCGGATGATTGTGTGGCCGGATGATCGTGCTGATTGATTTGTTGTGGAGCCGAGAGGCTTCCGGGCAACAATGGTCTAGAGTCAAAAACCCTAACTTTGACATTTGACTCCTTTAAAAGATGGGCGCCCTTCTCCTTCAGGGGCGCCCATAGTTGGCAGACAACCATTTTTATGCAATTTTCAAAGCTTTGCCTTGTTTGACGTGCCTTCCTTGTTGTTGGCTGTCGGAACATAAAAGGTTTCTAAGGCATTGAAGTATGGGTGCCTCTTGTTGACTGGGGTGCCTGAATTCTCCAAATTTAAGACAAAATTTTGCATTTTTCAATTCTTCAATCTTCCTTTCTTCGTTCTTCGTTTTTTGTGCTTGTTCCTCGTTGATAGCTTTTGTTTGACGCTTGAATGTTTGATTCTGGCACCTGGCAGCTGACTGACCTCCATTGATGACCTTAGATCTCTGAAAAAGCTTCTGAAAAAGCAGAATAGACCCAGTAGGGTAAAACTGATCTTTTTGAGATTTTGACTGCACTAGCTTGATGAGGAAGTATTTTGAGCCAATCAAAATCAAATTTAACCCTAGAAGCCAAACTTTCTATTTTTAGAAAATTTTGCCAGTATCTGTTTTTTGAGAAACGTAGAAAAACCCAAAACAAAGTTTCTATTTTTAGAAAACTGCTAAAAATAGAAATTTTCCTAAAATTTAGGGTTGAAAAATTGAAATCTGGGTATTGTAGATTTGGTCATTCTGAGTCGACCCAGATTGTTAGATTTTCAGAATTTTAAGTTTCTGATCCTCATGCAAGACATACAAACCCCAATTTTGACCTTTTTGACAGATTTAACAGTATTTGGACTCATTTCTTCAAAATGCCTAAGTGTAGCGAAAATTTTAATTTGGGGTACAACATTGGCTCCATCTGGGGACCATGTCGGATGCTTTCGGCATAAGAGAATTGTAGAATCTCTGGATTTCAAGCTTAGACCAATGCCTTGTCCATTGGGTAACAGAGTCAGCATCACATCCTAATCACGTATTTGCAAAACTTTCCCTAAGTCACCTGTGACCAGACTTCCTAGAATCACCTAATAGTTGGACTTTCCCAAGAAATCACCTAAAACAAGACGCCTAATCACCTAGAACACGACAAAACTGTTACGAGAAAGGGAAACACAACATTATGAAGGGAAAAATTACAGAAAGGGGAAACACATTACAAAAACAAAAAGAAAAATTATTTACAGAAATTGTCATTTCTGCCTGAAAGGCTTTACTTCTCTTCTCATGGGAATTGCAGGAGACAAAACTTTCGAGATGAAGATTCTCATATCTTCATATATCCAAGCAAAGGCACCTTGACTCATATCTTCATTCGCCCAAGCAAAGGCTCTGTGACAAAAGTCAAAATATAGCGCAAAGAGGGAAGCAGGTACCACCGAGTCACCAACTTTGTTGTTGTTCATCCTCGGGATGTCTCTGATGTCGATCTTCGGGATGTCTCTGATGTTGAACTCTTCAAACCAATCGATCTCGTTCCAAACCTGATTTCTATAATGTCGTAGATGATCCTTTCTGACCTGAAAATATCCTTTGATTGTCTCATTGATCAGCTCCACATCTCCTTTAACACATAGGAGTTCGATTCCCATGTCTTCTGCATTTTTGAGGCCTAACAAAAGCACCTCTTTTTCAGCTTCAGTGAATTCCAATTGCTGAAATTCTTTAGGAGAAATGATCATTTTCCTTTATTCTGAACCTACATCTGAACGACCCCCATCTAAGTGCATTTTCCATAACTTTGTATCCTCTGTCAGTCTTCTTTCAAAACAATCAATGTTCTGGTCTTCAATTCCTATTTCTGACAGTGTCACGTAATTACCAAGACCCGTTTCTTGATATTGTTGGGCTGGGGGGGTTGGAATTTTCACCACTATGAACTGGGATTTGGGTTTAGGTTCTATCTTGATTCTACCCTCCTTTACAGGAATGGTTGTAGACGACCAATCTAACTGCATAGCACCACCAAGATCTCTGTAAAAGCTCTGACTCAATAACATCTCGTAGTTGGCTAGAATATCAGCCACTAGAATATTCATCTTTATCTTTTTCTCTGGGCAAGCTACCAACCTCACTTGAGCATCCTCCAATTGTCCAACCAACGACACTGACTTAGATTCAAGTGAATAACACTCATCCTGAGTTTCTATGCATGAGAGTCCCAATGCATTCATCACTTGTAGAGGCATGATGTTGTCCGAGGCTCCTGAATCAATGATGCAATTGCTCAATTTAAACCCTCCTATATACAAAGATATATAGAAAGGTTTAGGCTTTTCTTTTACTAGAACAGATGACTCGAGCAGTGTAGGCTGAATTGAAGCTTCTTTCTTTACATGTCGTATTATTCTGTCCAGCTACTCAGGATGATCACGAAGATACTCCAGCTGTGAAATCTGCACCTTAGTCTTCATCATGGAGTTTACAATGTCAAAATTTGCTAAGGATGGGTCCTGAGCAACTGCTTCCTTAGGTTGTTCTTTAGCTCTTGGCTTCTCTTCTTCTTCCCTCTGCGCTTTCAAGTGCAAAGCACTTGTAAAGAAAGGCATTGAAGGTCTTCTATGATTTACTTCAAGAGAGTAGTGGCAAAGGTCTTCTTGTTCTTCAATAATGGGTTCAAAATATCCCACTGTGGAGTCACCATTGAAGTTGTTCGTCTGTGGTGAGACAACATTCGAACTTGATGTAGGGACAAAATTGGAACTGGGTGCAGCTTCAGTATATCCCATAATCTGATTCATTCTTATATTTTCAGACATGTAGAGCCGGTATGTGCATCGGTGTCATGAAAAGAACAAAATATTGCTTTTTGTGCAGCTTCAATCATTGTTCTTTGTGGAGGTATTGGCAACCGTGGCTGAAAATTATTTCTCTCTAGCTGGTACGTTTGCTGATCTGGATATTTGATAGACTTTGTTTTCATCAAATCGGAAGTAATCATATTATCCTCCAACTCAATGGCGTGTTCTTAAGCATCCATCAATTCTGTATGTCTCTCCGTCTTGAGGAAGAAGGCTATCTCCGATGGAAGAGCATTAATGAAGCAACTCATCAGAATCTCTGGTGATGGGTTAAGTGTAGAAGAAAGTCGTGTAACAAGACGATTAAATCTTGCTACAAATTCCCTCATGTGCTCGTTATGCTCCATCTTTGAATTTGTAAGTTGGGCAAACAACCAATGATTGTCTTCGGTGGGCTTGAATCTCGCCAAGAATTTGTCGCTCATAATTGCCCAGCTTGTGATAATGCCCCGCTCCAGATGATTGAACCAATCAGCAACATTCCCAACAAGAGTCTCCACAAAGAGACACACGACAATGTCTTCATGAGCCACATGCAAAACGCCGCAAGCCGTTGAGAAGGCTGAAATATGATCATCAGGATGTTGAGTTCCATCGTCGTGAAACCGCGGAAAGTGCTTCCTTGACCCCTTAGGTAATTCATGATATTTTTGCAAAGCCAAAGGTCCAATGATGTTACCCCAAGGGAATGGGGGTGATCACCTTAGATTCCTACCAGTATTATTGTTATCATCCATTGCTCCTGGCTAGATCACGCAATAGGGTGCCAGATGGTCATTCTCGTGTGATAAAGCATAAGCTTTCTTGAAGTTCTATGCCTCGTGCCCCATGGTGGGCGCTAGAAAACTGTTGGCATTTCAAATCACACCTCTGGAATGCGTTTTGGAAACAGACAACTATGTGCAGTAAACTGCTCTTCGAATTAGGAGGGGAAGCTCCCTCTTTTGTTGAGTTGCATAAAGAAAGTAAACTAAAACTAGTTTTGCCTATCTTTTTGGTTCAGCTGTGAGAATACAAAGTTATAGAACTCTAGATGTTGCAGTTGAGGTTTTCCCTTTAAATGAAACTTGACAACTACAACTTAACTTACGCTAAAACGTTTAAATCCTCTCAAGTAAACGCAGAGCAAGAGAGTTTAGAAATGGACAAGATTGATTTTCTGACAAAGATACTTAAATAAACTTTCTTCAACATACATTTACTGAATTTCAATGCAAGCTGAAAAAGGAGTTCATAAAAGTATTACAAAATGAACGGAAATATGAGATTTTATATCAAAGGCAGCAAAGCAAGCTTCAAGATTTTATTTCCTCACACTTCGAGCACAAAACAATAAACGGAAATTTGAGATTTTTATATTGGGGCAACAAAGCACGCTCAGGATTTTATTTACTCAAACTTTTGGCACAAAGTTACAATTCCGGGACAGCAAGTTGTAGCAAAATACTTGCAACATGCGATCAACCAGATTACAATTGACACAAAACATATGCACTAAACAAGGATTTGCAGCTAAGGAGGCATGCAAACTTGCTCTTTACACAAAGTGAACTAACACTAATCGATAACAAACATGAAGGCATAAGCTCAACGATTCTGTTATCACAAGCACGGTTCTGAACAACACTGAACAACAAAGATAAGGCACTAAAGGCACTTGTGTCTTCTTATCACTAGTATGGCTAAAGAAAAATGAGCAAAGGCTGCTCTTATTTATACACAAGCAGAGGAGTAGGGAACCCTAAAATCTCCTTTCTTTTACAAGTAAGACTTGCCAACATGCAAGCTTTATTTCTAAACTTAAAGAAGATAAACATTTAACACCTAAGAAAACATGTAAAATAGGAAATGCCAACTCATTACATTTTGATTTCCTTCTTCAAAGAATGGATAAGAATTGAGACAAGAATAGAAAGAAAGCGTGAGATAAGAATGAAAAGAAAGTTGGGAGAAAGCTTCTACAAGATTGTCGCTTTAAATCTCGATCACATCCGCCAAAAAGCGGGAAACAGCCTCTCTATCAAGAGTGTTGATACTATCTATAGCCATATTCTACTTTTCTAAGATCTTCTCCCCTTTTGCAATCAAACTTGGAGAATCTTTGACATCTTCAGCTTCTTTGTGAGTTCTATTCTTGAAAATCATCGCTGCCTCAAAAGATGACTCACTCATTAATAACTTGGCGGCTCTGCAACTTTGTGCATTCGACACTTCTCTTGATTCTCCATGGAAGAGTATTGTACAACTTTTTGTGACACTTGTCCTTTCGCTCATACCACTCTTTCTGCACGTTCTTCAACTGAGATGATGACATTTTATGTCCATGATGGTACTGAAAAACACTTCCCAACATCATTTGTTCAGATAATTATGATACAACACTTGTTTGGCTCTTAATTCGATGGGAGAGTACTTCATGCTGAAAAACTTGAAGATTGACTGTAAACTTGACTATACTCGGACAAATTTTGCACAACTTTCTATTTTTAGCTTGCTGATTTTTTTCGCCAAACGGATGAATTTTTTGGAAATTTTTTGAGATATGAGTTTTGTTTAGAATTTCGTTACAAGCAAACCCAAATCATTCTTTTTTGAAATTCTGTATGTAGACTGAAAAAGTAGCAAACCGTAATTTTCTCCGAAAAAGAAGAAAAAGCTAGCATCTGGGTATTGTTCAGAGGCACATTCTGGATGAACCCATTTGGTTAGATTTTCAAAACATCGAAGTTTCACTGAAAAAGAAGCCACTTGAAGTTTCATTGAAAAAGCTGTGATATGGGTTTTGTCCAGAAGAATGATTAAGATGGACCCAGAAGATTAGAAGTTGAAAATCTTGAAGTTTTTCTCTGACATGCAAAATAAAGAGCAGCTGCTGCAACTTTGAAAAAATCCTTCAAAAATAATCCAGAAGATCAAACTAGTATAAACCAGCTTGCTGAAAATTGAAAGTAATGGCCTCCTTCAAAGATTTGATGTTCTGGATGAAAAAATATGAAAAAACAAGCCTTCTTGAGTGTTGATCTGAAAATTTATTGAAAAACCAGCAAGTTAAACTCTTGAATTTTGAAAATAAGGGTTTGAAGTTGCTGCTCTGTTTCTCCTTGAAGACACTTGCAAGAAAAAATGAAAAATAAAACATAGAGATGTCCTTAAATAAGTTTTTGCCTTGAGAAACAGCTCTCAAACCCTAATTTTGTGAAACCCTAAATTTAGTTCATGCAATGAACTTAGGTGTATTTTCCTTCTTTCACAATTTTTGAAATTTCCAAAATTTTTACTAATGCATGAGAAGTTGGGCACCCTTTTTGAGGTGAGACACCCAGTCTCTCCAGACTTAACCAATTTTTCACCATTTTCAATTTCTCTTCAATTTTCTACCCTAATTTGATTCTTTCTCCCGACTTCCAAATTGATTCGACGGACGAGCTGAACGTTGCATCACGAAGCCTGATCGAATCTGACGACATTGTTCTGGAGATGCCTTCTGACAAAAACTTCATTTGACCTTTCAAATTGTCGGGTGCCTATCTCTACCAGGGGCGCCCATTTTCTCCAGTGTTAGCCATTTTTGATGATCTTCAAACTTTGCTTGTCTTTTGACCTTCAGATGAATTCATGATTCCGGGCGTTGTACTGATCTGATTGATTGGTTGACGGATTTACTGGATTGCTAAGAAGATTCTGCAAGGGGTCTTTTGGATACCTCATCTTTGAAAACTGACTTTTGAGGGCTCTAAACCCTAGGCGCTCTTCTCCTTCAGGGGTGCCCATCTCTTCCAGAGAGCCATTTATCTTGTTTTTCATCTTCAGGATTCAAAACACCTCTCTCCGTGACCTCTGTTAGATTTGGATTTGCCAGCGGCAGGGTGATCTGACGAGCTGACGGAGACATCTGCTGCGAAGCTGGCAGGAAACTGAAGAGATTGAGCTTTCCTGCAAACCTTAATTGTTAGATTAGGTCATTCAAAAAGTTGGGCGCCCTTGGCCACCTAGGGCGCCCAGAGTTACTAGACTTGGAAATTTTTTCATCTTTTCGTGACTTGCATTCTGTCTCCAGCGTGAAACTCCTCTGTTTGATCTGAGATTTCGGATGATTGTGTGGCCGGATGATCGTGCTGATTGATTCTGTGTGGAGCCGAGAGGCTTTTGGGCAACAATGGTCTAGAGGCAAAAACCCTAACTCTGACATTTGACTCCTTGAAAAGATGGGCGCCCTTCTCCTTCAGGGGCGCCCATGGTTGGCAGACTTAGCCATTTTTATGCAATTTTCAAAGCTTTGCCTTGTTTGACGTGCCTTCCTTGTTGTTGGTTGCCAGAACAAAATTTTTTTCTAAGGCATTGAAGTATGGGCGCCTCTTCTTGACTCGGGCGCCTGAAGTCTCCAGACTTAGACAAATATTTGCATTTTTCAATTCTTCAATCTTCCTTTCTTCGTTCTTCGTTTTTTGTGCACGTTCCTCGTTGACAACTTCTGTTTGACGCTTGAACGTCTGATTCTGACACTTGGCAGCTGACTGACCTCCATTGATGACCATGGATCTCCGAAAAAGCTTCTGAAAAAGAAAAATAGACCCAGTAGGGTAAAACTGATCTTTTTGAGATTCTGACTGCACCAGCCTGATGAGGAATTATTTTGAGCCAATCAAAATCAATCTTAACCCTAGAAGCCAAACTTTCTATTTTTGGAAATTTTCTATTTTTAGAAAATTTTGGTAGTATCTGTTTCTCGAGAAATTGAGAAAAACCCAAAAAAAGTTTTTATTTTTAGAAAACTGCTAAAAATAGAAATTTTCCTAAAATTTAGGGTTGAAAAACTGAAATTTGGGTATGGTAGATTTGGTCGTTCTGAGCCGAACCAGATCGTCAGATTTTCTTAATTTTAAGTTTTTGATCCTCATGCAAGACTTTTTTGACAAATTTAATAGTATTTGGACTCATTTCTTCAAAATGCCTAAGTGTAGCGATAATTTTAATTTGGTGTACAACATATACCTACATATACGTGTACATAAAGGTATATACGTTTATATAAATATATATATGCATACACGCTGTATAATGTGGTTATTATAATTATTTTGCATTTACGCTTATATATATATATATATCGGATGTATGCTTACTGGCTTACGATATATATTGATTCAATATATATATATATCCATATGTAAATATATATTAAAATATTATATATATACATATATATATTATATACGAAGGTATTTAAATATATATATATATATATATATATGTGTGTGTGTGTGTGTGTGTGTGTATGTATAAAGATATATAAAATATATATACATATTATAATAATATATATTTTACATAATGTTTATACGTTTGGAAATCGACTTATTTATGATTTAATTAGAATCTGATTTATTGGAGACTTCTTTTGACGTATTTAATCTATGGCTAAAATATGCCGATATTGATCATTGTTTTGAAACTTGACTTTGGAACATACACGGCTTTGTGAAATATCACGCATTACCAGCTATGAAATACGTTTTAATTTTGCTGGCATTGACTTGGTTGATTTGTGAATTATGAAGCTTGGACTAAATCCAATGCAGTAATTATTTTCAGTCGACTCAACATAGAAAGTAGTTGATTCTGGTTGTGTTGATTATTCACCATTGACAAATTCCTTTCACTTGGAAATCGTGCCATTTAACCAGTTTGGTGCCACCTCTATTTCACTTTCCTATAGATGGCGATTTTTGAGAGAAATACGAATTTCCCATGTGCAGTTTGAAATAGTTTGTAGTATGTTGGCAATATGGGAATCGATTTGTGCTGAGTATGAGCTTATATCTTTGCCACCTTTGAGTTGAATCATGCTGAAAGAAAGTGGTGTCAATTCACATGCCAAGACTGTAGGAATTTTGGAGGCTAGCTGCTCTATAAATAGTCACCCCAACTCTCCTGCAACGCATTATCGTGTGCAGTATCTTATGTTTCATTCTTACCATTTTGGAGTGATCCTTATTTGCAACCATCATTTACCTTTCTGTGTGATCATTATTACCATTGAGAAAGGCGTATCATACCAGAGGAATACGTCTTTATCTGTTTATCATTTTTGTGTTTACCAGTCACTATCATCTGATTTATGAGTGAGAGAAGAGTGAGTTTTTGGGAGGAATAATTGTCTTGTATCTGAGAGAAGTGTGCTATCAACAAGAGAGAGATAGGGAGTTGTGCTGGGAAGCTGAATTAAGTTGAACTACTGATGGAGAAGGCTGCACTGTCATCATTATTTGGGATAAAAAATAACATGCATGCGGATTTCTTCTTCTTATTATTTACTTGAAATTGATTTGTTTTCTATGCTGCATGAAATGCCTTTTCTGTTTGTGCAATAGAAGTATTTATGTTTGTCTTTGAAAAAAGGGAATTGAAGCCTTTAAGTTGTTTTTATAATGTGTTTTTAAGTAGTCCATGATAGGAGAGATTGCTTAACACAAGTAGTTAATTATACTAGATATGTTGAAGAGATTGTTTGACATAGGTATTTTTAATTATATTACATGTGGTACAACATAGGTATTTAATTATACTAGATATGTTTGAACATGAGATGCAATGTGTTTATATTTACTCCATAGTAGGAGTTGGGTGTGTATCTTAGTTATTATATACTAGGCTTGATTGAATGCAAGAGTCACTTGAGGCACACCTAGCTAAGTTATTAAATTAACTCGGAAAACTTGTGTTACTCCTAGGATAAGCATGGGAGCGGGCTTGTGTACTTACTTGCTAAATAAATTCATTACTAGTAGATTAGTGTGTTGTAGGTTAGTCTGGGATGACGGATTTATCCATTGAAGGACAATACCTATGCGTAGCTGAAGATAGTCTTAAGTCAATCGGCCCTGAGTAGTGTATGTGACAAATGACCCTGAGTAGAACATATTCAATGAAACACTTTGGCCAAAGTAGTGCACTGTACGAGATTCCACTTAGTTGTTTGACACTTGAGACTACATTATCAGCTCACCATGATCCCGTATTACATACTAGTTCGAGAATGTTGGGTTACTAAAGGAACTAGTTATGTAGGACACAACACTATGCTCAGTTGGTTGTCATTATTGGTTACTCTACCAATCTCTTCGTCGAGGGGAAGGGCCATCTATCGAATGATAGATGTGCGGGGGACCGCATTATGAGTCTGTGGTTGGCGGAAAAGTGCCTGAGTGATGTTTCTCCACAACAGGCGACAAAAGACCAAGATTTGAAAGGATAGATTCCCGGACCATCTTACAACTATTAGTTCTAAAGCTCATTGGAGCTATGTATGTAAGTGTATGTAATCTTGTATTTTGTAACTTGTGAAGTTATTGTAATGAAGTGGAATCTTTATTGTAATATGTTTTGGCATCTTGTTCGTATATTCTCAATAAAAGAAAGAAATTTTTTATTGCAATGACTTGTTACTAGTTTATTTACTCACATGGTGTAAATTTAGAAATTTTTACTTTACCGAAGGGTTGGTACGTTACAAAAAATTGACTAAGTGTTAAGGAAAATGCATCTTCCTAGAAATAGGTGCCCAACTTTTTGGGCAGTCAGATGCAGTTTGCAAGCTTAACGACCTCTAGGATGACCTTTTTTGTTTTGATCAATCTCAACAATGACACCATCAACAAAGACAATAGACAAATCAAACATCTGACGACAGAGATCAAACTAGGGCAGTTCATGGAAGATTGCAAAATAAAAAGTATGTCACAAAAAGTCAAAGGCGCCCTTGTAGGCTACGGGCGCCCATGCTTTTGAGGCACTTAAACCAACTTTCACAACTTGCAAAGCCAGTCATCCTTTCTAGTACTGAACTGGTTATCCATCCCATGTTTCAGCAAGATCATCGAAATCATCAATCATCGGTGATCTCAGATCAGAGCACGGAGGGTCATACTAGAGGAATTGAAGAACACTCAAGAAATTGACTAAGTTTGGTGAAAAATGCATCTTCTTGGGAAAAGGTGCCCAAGAATCAGAGGCATCAAACTCAGGTTTCAAACTTTGCAGCTCCCAAGCACACTTCATCAAAGTTGTTTCATCTCAGCAGTGGATCTGTCAGCAACACTTCAAGATCAAGTGAGCAACCAGAATTATGGATCGAAAGAAGGCATTTCATCACAAAAAAATAATGAAAAAGTGTTCAACTCTTCAAAGGGATGCCTAAAGTCAAAATAAGACTTAGTTGACTGAGGTTGTCTTTTTAGAAAGCCTTTTCACGTCTAAAATGTCCCCAAATTGGTGGAAATCAATGCTTTGAACTCCAGATCAGGCAGATGAACTCCTCAACCATATGTTGGCGCCCAAACTTGATTGCTTCAACATCAAATGATATTTATCAAGCCTAGGCCTCATTATTCACCATTTGTCTTTGCAGGTTGAAGCTCAAGAACAAGCATTTTTCTTCTCCAACGTTTTTTGAAGATCTGATAGAGGGTTTTTCATTGTTCTTCATATTTTCGAAGATCAGTTGCATAGAGGGACAATTCATCAAGGTCTACATTTCCAGGCATAATGTTCCTGAAGATCTAGAGAGGCAGTTGATAACTTCCAAAATTCTTGTCTTTTTCCTCTATTCTTGTCTTAGATTTTCTTGCATGTCCAAGAAAACAACAGATATTCACAGATCTGACCTTCTGGGTATGATCAAGACAACTTTCTCAACAAAACCCACGTGTTAGATTTTTTCGGAAAAAGTAGCCTTGCTGCCTCTATTTTTTAGGGTTTCCAAAAAAAGTCACAATTTTGAAAAATAGACAAACTAGGTTTGTTCAGCATTGAAGCACAAACAAAACCCATGTGTTAGATTTTTTCGGGTGAAATAAGTTTCTGGTGCCTCGTTGCCTCTGCCACTGAAAGGTTCTTGCATGCCATAGAAAAACTCATTTTTTCAAGTTTCTGACGATTTGTGTTTGTTTAGAAAATTATTCTGAACAAAACCCACGTCTTAGAATTTTTCATAAAAATTACCCCCGAAATGCTATTTTTAGCAGTTCCAGAAAAAGTTGCTCGAACAACATTGTGTGCACAGTCAATCTTCAAGGTTTTCAGAATGCAGTTCTCCCAAGTCCAATACAAGGCCAAAAGATAGTCTTATTCCATGACTTCCTGAAAACAATTGACACTGATCTGCATTAGGTATACCCAAAGGTCAACTCAGAAAAGCTTGAAGGCATATACCAATGCACGCTTCAAAATATTGAGCAATCCAGATTGCTTGAGCCAACGTCACTCCCCATCTCAGTACAGAGCGTGGAATTTGTAATAGCTTGTGTAAAGCATTACAATCCTACTACACGAGAAATCAGATCAATGGATGGACGAGTGATATGTAGCCTCAAACCTAAGGATATCAAAAGGTGCTTCGCCATTCCACTATGTGTGAAAAACTTGGTCGTGTCTATGAAAGAGTGCGAAAAGGCATTCAATGTGTCTAGAGACAATTGGCAGAAGAGGATGGCAGAAAAATGGCTTAAAGAGAAAAGAGCCAACTTGCTGAAGAACGTAGGACGTGGAGAGTTCAGAGATGAATATGCAATAATGATTACTCTGCTCAACTGTATTACTGGTCAAGAAGAGGCAAACAAATTCTAGTCATGGATGTACTATGTCATCGCTAAAATTGTGAGCGGCAAAGAACATTATAATTGGCCTGCCCTGATCAGTGATATGCTCCACAAATAGATGACCACTTTCCTAGAGGCTCACAAATTCCACATTTGCTCATATCTCGTATATCTGATTGCCTTCCAAGGCTAGTTTAGAGCATTGAACAAAGTGAGAACTTTGGGTGTGCAAAAAGTTCACGAGTATTTCTCATATCTTGAGTTCACAAAAGTAGAAAAACAGTTCAAGCGAGTAAATGATCTCTTCTTGATGCACACCATGAGGGACCTTGATCATGAGTTGCATATACGCATATCACCAGTAGCCAAGGAGGCAATGATGGATTGGGCAAATTGGTTCATCTAGTTCCCCACCTTCACCTACATACGTGTATATGGTTACAAGGGTCATCCTTCTATGTTACCCCGCTATCCTTCAGATAGGGTGTTCATGGAGTTCTTACGATAGTTACACGAGGTCCATTCTCATCTGCGTCTCAAGTGCAAGACAGCTGCAAACTTTCCTTTCCAGATGGGATTTTATAGATGCAGGACATCGGCTGATGCCAAGGCCATGGGCCAGGAGATGGTGAGACTTAATCTTAAGTATCTCATAGAAATACGGTCGTATGATCGTAAAGGTCACTATGCAAAACTCCTTGGTCAATACTCTTCAATGCTTCACACAAGATGTCCATGGAGGACTACTGGGTCAATTGTGAAGACGAGTTTGAAGTGAGAAGATGCAACTACAGCCGATTCAGACTTCCACAAATTGCTGACTTTATGTCAGAGGACATGGAAGGCTTATCCGATGATGATGGGGAAGTCATTCTTCCCTCGTTATTCATAGATCAAGTTGACACACAACCACTTTGAGTTGTGGATTGGTATGCCAAGGAAAGTACGTCTATTAAGGAAAGGACAAGCAGAGTTGTCAGAAACAACCAACTCTACTTGGACAGTAAGAAGACAAGGAAGGTAGTAATTTGCGACACAGAGCCGCCATCAGTTCATTCTTCACTACCTTCTATGTCAAGAGCCAAGCCTAGATAGAAGAAATGGAGTAACCCTCCTAAAGGGGTCAGAATGTCAGGACACACAAGGGGAAGCACACGATTGTTGATACAAATCAGCAAGAGGAACATGTGGAGACAGCTACAAACACAACAAAGCCAATCGTGGAAACAATTGTAGTTGAGCTAGTGATGGAGACAGTCGTAGCTGTTACCATACCAGAGATGGAAGCAGAGCCTCCCATTTCGTCACCATCGCATCAGTCACCGGTCCATATTGATTTGGATTCGCCACCACACGACATTGCATCACAGTCCCACTCATCAGGGGTTCACGGGTCCAACATCCATCCTTCCAACAAGGTTAGTCAAGATTCATCTTGGCTTGAGAATCTCCTAGGAAGGAAGAGAGAGTGGCCATCCTACAACTAGACTTCACAAAATTTGACCATGTCCTTCAAGATGTGCTAGAGAAGAAGTTGAAGAAGCAAGTCCATGTGGGAAAAAATGCTAACAATGAGACTGTCATAGAGACAGTTGCACCCCTGAGGACAAGAATGCAAATGAGGTAGGGGTTGATGAATTCACCTTATTGAAGGTTAACTTCGGTAAGACCACTTGTCAGGTGGAGGCAGATCTCCTTGAAGTTGCATCAGTAAGTGTCAAGGAAAGAATGGCAAAGGACGGTAAAGATAAAGCAGCCCTTAAGGCTAAAAACCAGCAGTTGCGACTGTATATATCCATCCTTGTGCATGGTACGTCAAACTTCTCAGCCTTGCTTCGAGAGATGCTAGACCTCCCCGCGGAGAAAAAACAGCTATGTTAGCTGATCTTATATGGAAAACACTTGAGAGATCAAGTGAAAAAATTTGTCATCAGGGGCCAGTGTATACTTGTAGAGATGTACCGGCTAAGGTACAAAGCCTATGACCTTCGCACGAAGATTCAACAATCAGAGCAAGATATTGCAGAGAAGAGGCCTGTTGATGAGATCACTTTCTCCAACTTGGAGATGGCGTACAATTCAGTTACCACAAAGCAGAAGAAGCAACATCTTT
Source organism: Sequoiadendron giganteum (assembly GCA_007115665.2). NCBI lineage: Eukaryota > Viridiplantae > Streptophyta > Pinopsida > Cupressales > Cupressaceae > Sequoiadendron > Sequoiadendron giganteum. The sequence continues at coordinate 369,726,031 of CM021103.1, read as the reverse complement.
TCACTTGGAAAGAACAACTGACATACAAGGTGAAAGCCTATGATACCAATTCTGTGGAATTGATTACCAATAGATTGTGGCAGGTTTTTATCAAGTTCGTAATAACGTTGGTAACATCCATCTCTTGCCTTTACTAGCATGAAGGAGGAGCATATGTCGAGCTAGCTTTAGGTACAAACACAATTCCATAACCTCATTCGTAGCAATTTCTATTGTGACGTTGCTGGTTGCGAGTTGAGTAAGATTGCAGCCATGCCAACAAAGCTAGATGATGCAGCTGCCAAGACTATTGAATATCAGCAGCAGATTGTGAGTGGTGAAGAGATGCTGAGGCGACATGTCATCATCCTTTGAAGCATTAATTCTCCATTGGTAGAGGAAGTCAACGATTGGTTAGAGGAATTGTTGACTCAAGGTGATGTGGTGTGAGCACTCAGTTAAGGATGTCTTACCCCTCCAAGATAGCATTTATGACAAATAGTTAACTTGATGCCTCTTTCCAAGTTAACTCACTGTCCCACTGATCATGCATGTTTGATCCCACTAATTGTGGATCTCTATTTTGGAGGCACTTTGTATATTGGATTTCACTTTTAGTTTAGAATCAGTTAACTGAAGTAGATTTTCTAGTTAACTACTAGGTCACCTACTTTTAGACATAGGAATAAATCTTGCAGATTGGCAAGAACTCATTGTTAACTCAAGGAGATTTTAGGGTTGCCTACTCCTTTGAGCTTCTATAAATAAGAGCCTTTGCTCATTATTTTCTTACTTTACTTCATGGCAGCAAAACGCTAAGCTCACAAGCCTTCGACTTTGTTCGCTTAGTATATGTTCTTGAATCGTATTTGTGATAGTCAAACGCTAGGTACAACTTGCATCCTTTCTATTCAGATAGGTGTGTTCAATATGTTCATGTTTCTTGGTTTGATCGCTTCATGTGTGATTGTCTCTTTGACACAAGTTGCTGTACCAAAGTGTAACTTTTGATTGAAGATTGAGATAATAAATCAGGAGAGCTACCTTGCCTTTGATCCAAAAGTCTCAAGATTTATCATTGTATGTTGTTCTTAATAATCTGTCTTTCGATCTACACCTCGGAAAGAGCACTACACCTCCTTAGGAATTTAGGGAGTAAGATTATTGTTCTATGTTGTTTCTAGTAGTCTACCTTTCATCCTACACCTCGGAAAGAGCACTGCGCCTCCTTGGGAATCCTGAGATCTAGTCTACCGTTTGATGATTACTTGCAGGAATTCTATTTCAGTGTAAATCTAGAAGTTCAGAGCCTTCAGATACATTCTGAGAGATAGTTCGTCCAAGTGATTGAACCTCCATTCCCGCTCCTATACCCTCTTGCTTTGTTTATCTAGAGGAGATAGGATAGATTAAAAGTTAGCCTAGTTGTAGTTAAGGTTTGCAGAAACTAGAGAAAACCTTAGCTGCAACGCATTGTGTTTATGCACCCTTGTGCCCTGTTGCCGAGTAAAAAGATAAAAACAACTAGTTTCTTTACTCTTTATGCAAACATCAACAAAAAGAGGGAGCTTCCCCTCTTAATTTGAAGAGTAGTCATTACGTAGTTTGCATAGCTGTCTGTTTCCAATAAGCACTCCAGAGGTGCTAATTGAAACACCAACACAATGTATTGGGTTTCTTAACCTTGTGACTCTACCAGTTGAGTCAAAAAGATTGGATTTAGAATATTTTACTTTTTCATGCGTATCAGCAAAAGAGGGAGCTTCCCCTCCTAATTTGAAGAGCAGTTAATGTTTTGCATAGCTGTTCATTGCCAATACGCACTCTAGAGATGCGAATTGTAACGCCAACACTTTTGTTATAAACGATTTCTGCAAAAATCAAAAACCTACTTCTGCAAAATTGACCTAGGGTTTCTCTGTGATGGGTTTTGAAGCCTATTCTGGGCAAGAACATTATCAAATTTGTGATGGGTTTTGTCTTGTAGCTTGGTTTTTTTGTCTCTTCTGGCTGTTTTGTCTTTTTCTTTGCAGTTGGTGGGCCGTTAGCTTTCTTTTTCTCTGTTGACTATTCTGTTCTCTTTTTCAGTCACCTTGAGTTTCATGACTTTTTCTAATAGATTTTTTGAGATTTTTTGCTTGTGGGGTTTTGTGCCTCGTATCTGTCTGATTTTCTGTAGAAGGTACTCAGTACAAACCATAGTTATGAGACTCATACTCGGCGAGGGTGACTCGACTCGGGGACTCGGGACTTGGACTTGGCAAAATGAAAAAAAGTTGAAAAAACCCTGGAAATTTAGAGATTTTTAAGGATTAAAACTTGTTTCAAGCACCCTTTATTGAATACAACACAAATAAAAGAAAATTTGATCACATACACAAGTCTACAGCGATCACATAAGTATAAAGTACACAAATTGTAGTTGCGCTGCTGAAGGAAATAGGATACTTAGATATATAAAATTAGTCAAATGTATAATAAACTCATGGAATATGAAATCCATAACATCAAATGTTCCATACAAATATGAAATATCAAAACAATAGCTATAAGTCTATGACTCTATGGCATAGTGGAGCCAACATCGTTCCTACGAAGGCGTCTAAGGGTCCTGGATGATGTTGCAGCTGCAGCCATAGTCTTTGCCTATGTGTAACTCTCCATGCCACTCTCACCAACAGCAGCTATGTCTCCTCGTGCTCTAGCCTCCTCTTCAGCCATGGCTACAACCTCAACCTCTCTCTTTGCCTGGTCCACCCAATCAAGGTCCTCGTCACTAAAGACTGCATTTGTAGCCTCAGTGATCCACTCAGACTGTGGATCAACCTCCTCTAGATTGATCGGGGTGTTGTTGTGGTCAAAAAACTTCCTGTATCTGAGCCGAAGGTTGTAATGAACATATACCAAGTCATTCATCCTCTCCACTGTCAATCTATTGCGCTTCTTGGAGTGTATGTGCTCAAACATACTCCAATTGCGCTCACAACCAGATGAACTGCATGGCTGGCTCAATATACGAATGGCAATATTTTGCAAGTTCGGTGTATCAGAACCAAACATCTCTCACCATCTATCTGAGATGAGAAAAAGAAACAAAATCCATCTCATTTCAAGTTTCAAGTTCAAGTTCAACATTTAATAATAAATTATAATATAAAAAGATGAAAATGATACCCTTAAATATATTTTTACCTGGCAGTAATGTTGTCCTACTGTCTTTGCACATTTGACGTGCAAATAAGTCTCCTTTTGCCTTAGTGAAGACATCTATCTCGTGCACTATCTGTGTAGTAATATCCGCTCTATCGTCGAGTAGAGCCCACTGAGAATTTCTCTATCTGCACGAAAATTAGGGCGGGATTGGAAGGCTGGATTTAGGAAACATGCAACTGCATGAATGGGCCTATGAAGTTGGTTTTGCCATCTCCTATCAATGATATGGGACGATACTTCTCAACTTCACCATAGATTGATCTAATGGCCTCTTTGGCCCTATCCATGCCATCATATATGTAGCCCATTGCGGGCTTCTCCCCATCTGCAACTCGTAGGAGAACTAGCAAGGGCTCAATAAACTGCAAAGTGCAAACATGTTTCACAAATAAGTCTGAACGAAAATAAACAAATAAAAGTAAGATATGATTAAAAATTAAAACATAATAAAGAATTAAATTTTACCTTCACAATATCCTCCGCTGGTGTCCATAACCCTTGCTCATAAAAAATGCAATCAGCCACAACAATCCCTGTAGTGCTTGTAGAAAAGGATGAGGAAGACCACTCCTCACCAACAAACATGCGCCTTAAAGCTGCCTATAGCCTCCTCTATAGCCTCACACAGGTATGTGACATTTTTGAATTGGGCAAGAACATCAATGGACTTCATGAAGACGGTGTCACCTAAAAAAATAAGCAAAACCAATTATTCAATAAATTAAAAAATATAAATCAGCCATATTAAATTATTAATCACTAAATCAAATTCAAATTTCAATGCATTGGGGGAAGTACAATTACCTCCGGAGGAAACTAGAAAATTAAGCAGCGTCCTATTTCTCCTATCGGTCCAACCATTAGCCATGATGGTGCAACCAATCCTCCTCCACTGCACGCACTGCTCCTCTAATTGTGCTTTCACATTTGCCACCTTTTGAGTCAAAAGTGGGCCCTTTAATTCATCTTCAGTAGGGGCTTTGCACCCCGCCCCACATATGGTTATGGCATCAACCATGTTTTTCCAAAAAGGTGACCTAAAACATGTCATAAATAAATTAGTAAGTTACATAAGTATTGTAAAATGAAAAGTTTTAAGTTTTTAACTTTAAATTTGAATTCGATAATGAGATACATCTAGATTCTAAAATAATAAAATTTAAATATAAATTTTAAAACAATTAAACGAAAAAGAATTACCTGGCTACATGGAAGGGAATAGTGCAGTAGTGCCAAAAGTCTGCAATTGTCTTTTTTGCTGCATCATGTGCGTCCTTGTTCCAACCCATGCTTTCAAGCGACGATTGGGAACCAGGAGTAGTGCGTGGTACAAAATATGAGTCCACCCTAGATTTACGAACTCTACGGCCAATGCTAATACTACCACTACCACTAGCAGTAGTAGCGTCACCAGCACTAGGAGTACGCATAGGCATAGCTGGTGCAGAAGCAGAAGCACTAGCACTAGGATGGTATGGAGGCATGGAAGAAGCATCTCCAACAGCACCAAGTCCTTGTCCAACTCCAACACTCACCAACTCCTGCCTCTGTCTCTTTTTCATTTCTTTTTGCAATTCAAAAGTTTCTAATTGCACCTGCACTTCACGAACAACCTCAGGAGGTGCTATAGTGCAGTCCACTGCATCATGGATGGGTATGCGTGCAATATGGTATTTTAATCTATTTATGCCTTCATGATATATTGTTTTGTAGTATTTACATTTTGCTTCGCCTTTTTTCATTCCGGGAAAGATTTCAGCATGTTTCCAAGCAGGGTCTTTTCTGCCCGGGGTTTGAGACATTGTGAAAATAATAATATGGTTTGATTTGCAAATGAATGTGGCTGCAATAACAAGTAGGGTTTCTAAAATTATTTAAGTTGCAAGTAGGGTTTGTAAAAAAAAATGCAAACTCAAAAAAACAATGATTTTACAAATTACAATGAATTATTTGTTCAAAAAACACAAAAAAAACCAATTAAAATCAAACTTACCTCTTAGATTTGGCTTGGAATGCAATGCAAACTCCTCCCAATCACTGGTAATGAGCTCTCAATGCACGTCCTTGCTAGTATGAAGCTTCCCAAATGATATATGACGTTGGATTTGTCTTCAACAGCTTGCTGGTTGCCCTCTTTTCTCCTATTTTTCTTCACAACTCTCTCTTCTCCTCCTATTTTGCCAAATGAATGAAATGAGGTTGCTTTTAGGGTTGGGGAGATAATATAAGACAAAAAAAAACAAACTTAAACTTTAATTTTATGTTTTTTTATTGGCTTTTTCACTTGCTGACGCCGACCGCGTCTAGGGCTCGGGACTCTCCCGGACACGGCGAGTCCGGCCTGGACGCGGCTGGACTCGGCCGCGTCTGAGTCCGGACTCCTAGGACTTGGCCACGGGTGCTCGGCTCGAGACTCGCCGAGTCTTGGCGAGTCCGAGCGAGTCCCGTTACAATGGTACAAACCTATGACAAATGGCCTCTTTATCTCATATTATGTTGGAAGGCAGTCAAAAGTTCAAAGGCTGCAACTACAACACTTGGAAGCAGCGCATGATGACAATGTTTGAATATCACTGCCTTGATCAAATTATTCTGGGTAAAAAGGTTCGACCTGCATTGGGTGATAAAGACAAAAAAAAGTTTGATGAACAAAATCGTGAAGTTGTGATGCTCATTAAACTGTCTGTCACTGATGATCAGCTGCCTTAGGTTCCATCTGGTAAATCAACAAAAGAGATCTGAGATCTTTTGAAAGATCTTCATGAAACTTTTGACAAAAGCCGTGCGTTCTTCCTGAAGAACATGTTTTCTATCATGATGGATGAGAAAACATCTTTGCAAGTGCACTTGACCAAGATAAAGGACATCCATTATCGAGTTGAGGCGATTGGTTGGAAAATGGAGGAAGAAGATATGGTAGTCATCACTTTGATTCAATTGAATAATACTTGTCTAACCAACGGCATCGACTTAAATTCAAGTGAATAACACTTGTCCTGCATCTTAGTGCACGAAAGTCCTAATGCATTCATCACTTTTAAAGGCATGACGTTGTTTGAAGCTCTTGAATTTATGATGCAATTGCTCAATTTAAATCCTCCTATTTACAAAGATATATAGAAGGGTTTAGGCTTTTCTCCTGCTGGAACAAATGACTTGAGCAATGTAGGCGGAATTGAAACTTCTTTCTTTACATATTGTATTATTTTGTCCATCTACTCAAGGTGATCACGAAGATACTCCAATTGTGAAATCTTAAGCTTGGTCTTCATCATGGAGTTTACAATGTCAAAATTTGCTAAAGAAGGGTCTTGAGCAACCGCTTTAGCATTTTCTTTTGAATTATTAAAAGTGGAAGTTGCAACCACTTCCTTAATTGTTCTTTAGCTCTCTGCCTCTCTTCTTCCTTTTGCGCTTTCAAGTGCAGAGCACGTGTAAACACAGGCATTGAATGTCTTCTGTGATTTATTGCTCACGGAAGTTTGCCTATGCTTAGTTTTGCTCCACCTCACTATTTGCACTCCAAATGGCACGTTCTAGGCAGTAGCATATCAGCGCTTGGGTAAAGGTTGACAAGCTGAGCACACACATCATCCTCTTTTCTTCTATGGTGCCTCCAATGGCTACAGACCCTTACAACTTGCCTGGTAGATGATACCTGTGCTCCCCAATAAGTGTGATCTCCTTCATACTCCCTCTGTTATGCCTTATACTCTTGCCACCCAAAACTCCACGCAATCCTTGGAGAAGCGATTGGAATGAGATATATGGCTCCTGTCTATGCCGATATATGGCTAAAGGTGGCTGCTAGAATAATGCAAGTGATGCAGATAAATGAAGGGCGGCAAATATAATAATTTGTAGTCGATGAATATAGTTCTCCGTTCTAGTAAGCTTATTCGCTGCTCAATCACAAGGCCCCAACTATCAACCTTAACCATTGATGGCTTTTAATATGACATGGGAATCACATTTCACCTCCCATGCCACAACTCCCAAGCAATTCAATCAAGTCAAAAGAATTTAAACTAATGAAAGATAAAGGGTATCAATAGATCTTATCAAATGATTAAATAATAAAGAGGAAAAATAATGTTTGATAATATACGTACATACATACACACACACACATATACATACATATATGTATTTATATACATATATATGTATATATCTATCTATCTATCTATATATCCCCACTCTATGTTCATAACATGTAGATTAAAACCTTCACCAAGGAACCAAAGACTACATAGTAACCTCTTCAAATATTATAAAGATTAAAGACTTGATCTTAAGATTATAACCATGAGGCCACTAAGAAAATATGAAACATGCAACCTTAAGAACTAATCATCTTATTCTAACCATACTCAAATAGATATTTGCGTTACAACCAATAGATTCATGGATACATGTAGGCAATTCAATCAAGTCAAAAGAATTTAAACTAATGGAAGATAAAGGGTATCAATAGATCTTATCAAATGATTAAATAATAAAGAGGATATATATATATCAATGTACCCCAGGGACGCATCCCCCCCCTAAATCTTGAGCGTTCCCAAGTCCCCATCGACACCACCAATTTTGCCACTCGCCACCGGGGACGTCTCGGTGTTCCCTGGACGCTAAGGGGGATGCTTGTAGCTTCCCAGGGATGCCCAGGCATCCACTGCGGCAACAACTTCAAACACATGTTTAAAAAAAAAATAACACATTAGAGGCCTCCTTTACTACATTTTGTCATTTTGAAAATTTGATTTTGTACTTGTTTTGATATCATGCTATTCATTGTAATCATCTTTCTGATCAGATATTTTTGATATCATGTAATAGAAATCTTCCATTTGCAGATTCGACAATTTAAATTTTTATGTAGTATTGACTATTCTAATTTCTAATTAGTAATTTGATATTGAAAACTTCAATGTTCAATGTTCAAGTATTTACTATTTAGTATTGTTGGCATAAGAATTAACACCTCTGGAGTGTGAGTTTGTATGTACAGCTATGCACACTACGCAATGAGTGCTCTTCAAATTAGGAGGGGAAGCTCCCTCGTTGTGCTGGAATGCATGAAATAGAAAACTAAACTACTGTCCTATCTTTTTGTTCTCAGCTGATAGAGGCACAAGGTTAAGAAAACCTAGAATGTTGTAGCTAAGTATTTTCTGGTTTCGCAGATCATCTAACTACAACTAAGCTAACTTATTTAAAATCTATCCAGTTTACTCACGAAAACAGAGCGTGAGGCAATGGAGCAAGAATGGTTTTTATACGATAAGCCGGGTACAGTTTTGCAACATGAAGGCAAGGTGGGCACAACTATTTGCTCGGCTGAATAAGCTTATTATGACACATCATACGGTAGGCTTTAAGTACGAATTCTCAACATGAGGGCAAGGTGGGCACAATTATTTACTTAATTCGAATAGGCCTATTGATAACAAAACACAAAAGATAGCCAACTAGGACAGCAAATTGCATAGGCGAGACACGCGTACAATTTACGATCGAACTAGCCACTATATCTAACTAAGGCAAGCATTCATTATGATAATTGCATGGAATCCGAGTGGCATAACAATTCATTATCAAAACAAATACTCTAGAACAGATCCAACAAAGACAATATTACAGGCAAGGTAGGCGCAGCATATATTAATCTCCTGTAAAAGTTCCTTGAATAGATACAATAATAGCAATACTATAGGCAAGGTAGGCGTAGCATGTATGCTATCAAGCAAAAGTTCTAATTTACGAGGGTGAACCAATCTTGAGAATAGGCATGTTGCTGACAACGCAACAATTCTCTATCACCAGGAAAAGCTAATTACAAATGAGCTAAAAACTCTTATTTATAGACTTCAAAGTGTAGGCAACCCTAAAATTACCTTGAGTCAACTACAGTCTTGCAGTGCATGCAAGATCTTATTCCTAAACCCTAATTGAATGAAACTATACAGTTAACTGGGAAACTATCATCAGTTAACTGAAACATCTAATCTAAATGGACAAGGTGCAACATGCACGTCCTTATTGAAAGCAAGTTAATTGGAATGCTATCATCAGTTAACTGAAAGATCTAATCTAAGCTCCCAGTGTATGTAGATGTTTCCAAGAAAGACATTGCATGCAATGTGTAACAACCAGTTAACTCGAAAAGAAGCCTCGAGTTTAACTCCTGTGTCTAATGTCTATCTTGGAAAATGTGGGATGCCTTGAACTGAAGTTCACTAACCCCGATCTCGAGCAAGTAACCCCTCCATGAGGTTAGTGATTGCATCACCATCTAGAGGTCGTCACATGTCTCAACTGTCAATTCACTGCTTCTTAGCAACTCAAGCAAAATTAAATATCTCTGCATACTTAAACTGGCCCTTCACTGGCTGGTAACTCTGGCGGCTCTGTAACTGAAGTGATGGCCACTGTTTTCTTCTGCAGCTTCACGTTTCTCACGTTTTTCATGCTTATCAACCCTCTATACTGGCCTTGGAAGACAATCAGCTATACGAGGCACAAAACCATGTGGACTTGAGTGACTACGCTTGTCAACCTTTCCGATGCGCTTGATACAAATCAATGTAAGCTTTTCTGATGAAATCATGAATTAAGACTGACATTGTCTTGAATTCGATTTGTGTGAACTACATCCTGAAAAACTCGCCTGTTGACTGTGAACACGGCTACGTTCTGACAACTTCTCCGAAAAACCTAAAATCACTCCAAATAAGGCTAAAAATACCCTGTCGAAGGGCAATTTTCACAAAATATTTTGAGACGTGGGTTTTGTGCATAATCAAATTCTAAGATGACCCACAACGTCAGAAATTCAAAAAAATGTGATTTAAGCCCGCATGCAAAAGGTTTTCAGTTGAGATCTGAACTGGCAGTTAGGGGCACTGGGGGCAATTTTCTCGTGAAAATCTGGAACATGGGTTTTGTGTAGAAATTAATCCTGAAATAACCCAGATTAACAGATTTGTGAAAAAATGTGATTTAGGCCCACATGCAAAGAGAATTTTGGAAAAAAGCACAGTGCTCTAGAAAAGAGGCAGCGGGGCAATTTTCACAAAATAATCTAAGACATGAGTATTGTCGTTGATGCTAACATACTCGAACCCAGATGATGCTTTTCTGAAAAATCTGTCGTTTTCTTTGACAAGCGAAGAAAACCTAAGACGAGAATAGAGGAAAATAAGACAGAAGAGTAGAAGTTTTATTTGTTTGTTTTCTCTCTTCTTCTGTAAAAATTCGCCTATGCTTGAAGTAGAACTGATAAAACCTGCACGCAAATGGAAAACGAAGTCTGAAATAATCTTCTCTCGAACAATCTGAATCTGTAGCTACGAAGAACATTGAAATCTGACACCTATAGCACCTGCAGATCAATTCTATGCTCAAGAAAAGATGTTTCATGTCAACTCTGATGAAGAATAATGGACGCCATTAGTAAAAATATAGAAAATGTATCTTCTAAGGCGTGTGAAATGCATGCTAAGCATTGGAAATGGCGCTTGAAGTACAATTGGTGCTTCAAAACTCATGCATGGCCTATATTTGGCTTCAAACTCAGTTAACTGGATGTAGAACCAACCCTAATTAGGGCGCCACCTTGAAAGATTCAGTTAACTAGTGCATGCAAACTAAGTTTAGCCAATTATGACCAAAAATAGGTTTATCAGAAATAGACTTGAAAAAAGTTCAACTGAAGATCTCAATTTAGTAAATTGAAAACTCTTCCCATGCACACTTCTATTTTTGAATTTTAAAAAGTCAACCTTTGACTTTAGGCGTCCTTCCATACTTAGACATTTGTTTGAAAATTTGAATCTAGGAACCTCAAATGAAGCTCACGTTCGATCACTGATTCTGATTGACTGCCGCGTCAGATCAATTGGCTGACAGTTCCATCGAAGAGCAGGACCAAATCTGACAAGAAGATTCCTTGAGGTGATAATCCATAATTCATAAATCTGAGGCCTCAAAAAGATGGGTGCCGTTGGCCTCCAGGGGTGCTTTTGACCTCAGAGTTAGAATATTTTCAGGCATTTTCATTGATAACTTGACCATATTTCACTTGACGTTTCCCGACATTTGACAAAACTTCAGAACATGCCGACTAGCTCACTACGAAGCAGACTGAGTTCTGAGCAAGGGCTCCTCGAGAGCACTTTGTATAAAAACATCATCTAACCTTCCTAAATCATGGCCGCCCCTGGAGGCCAGGGGCGCTTTTCCCAACCAATGTTAGCCATTACTATAACTGACCAAGAACTACTAAACTTCCAGCTGCAAACTACCAAGACATCTTCTAACCCGGCTGAGACAAGCAACGGAAAGCTGGAACTGACACGAACGAGATGAGTATCTGCAATCATGAAATAGATTCCATTAAAGGTCTAAAAACCGAGGCCAGGGGCGCTTTTGTCCTTTCTGAACAGTTTCTGATCAATCTGGAACCTCATATTCGACCACTGATGGCGGCAACACAGCAACTCAAATTCACTTGCTGACAGATGCATCGTGAAGCTGGACCAAAAATGGAAACAAACTTCCTGGGTGTCAGTTGATCAAAAGACTTCATCTGAAGCCTCAAAAAGAGGCCAGGGGCGCTTTTGAGCTTAGTGTCAAATCACTTTTGCATTTCCCTCGTTTTGCATTGAATCTCCGATTTCAGGCGATCTACTCCTCCGTTGGACTGGTTGGCTGGCTCACTGCGAAGCTATCAGGAATCTGGAGAAGTCATCTTGGTAGAAACAAGTCACAAAAAGTTGAATAAAGCTTCCAGAATGATGGGCGCCCCTAGCTCAGAGTAGCGCTTTTTCAATCCAGACTTGGTCAATTTTACAATTTTTTACCTCGTTGAAAATCTCTTCCGTCAAAAAGCATAATTTTCAACATCTTTCTTCGTAGAGCGTTCTTCTTTGAATTTCAGGCTTAGATATTAACACCTGGTACTGGCCAACTGCCATTAATGATCTCAGAGGTCCTAACTTTTCTCCTGAAAAAGTTATAACTACCCACCAGCCTTAAACTGACTTCTAACTGAAATTGACTTCACCACTGTGATTGTGATGTGAAATAAGCCAATCAAAATTAATTTCAGCCAATTCTAACAAGTTCCTATTTTTTAGGGTTTCGGGCTAAAAATAGATTTCAGAAACCCTACTTTTTAAATTTTTCAAATTTTGCCAGTATCTTACTAGCATCACAGTGACTAAAAGACCATACTTTATTTGCCCAAAAACTGAGTTTTGACCCTACTTTTACAAGGTTTAGACTATTTTAAGCAAAATGCCTTAATGAAGCAAAAATTTTGGTTTGGGTACAACATTAGGCTTTGTCTGGTGACCATGTCGGATACTTACGGCATAGGAGAATTCAGGAATCTCTGTGTTTTGTAGACCAGTGACTTTAACATCGGGCATTGGAGTTGTTGTCCCTAATTTTTGACTTGTTAAAAATTGGGATAACCAGTGAAAATTTTGATTAAAATTGAAGGTTTTCTTCTCTATGGCACATACTTCGAGGTGCAAAGATTAACAAATCTCAATTTTTAAGTCTATAGTCCTTTGGGTTATCACTTTTTACACATTCTTGCCTGTTTTCGTGAAATTCTGAGTCATTTTTAGTGTGTTTTTTAATCCAATTCGGGTTTTTCTGACATCACTGCAAGTAGGAGTTTTTGAACTTAATTGCAAGTTACTTTAAAAATGTCTTTAATAGGAACTTTTTGAGATACTTGCAATTATAGGAACTTTTTAAGTTCATTACAAGTCATTTTTCATAAAATACTTGTAATTGTTTTAAAAAAGGTCCAATTTCCTTTAAAATACTTGTAATTGTTTGAAAAAGGTCCGATTTCCTTTAAAGTCACTTGTAATTGTTTGAAAAAGGTCCGGTTTCCTTTAAGTCACTTGTAATTGTTTGAAAAAGGTCCGATTTCCTTTAAAGTCACTTGTAATTGTTTGAAAAAGGTCCGGTTTCCTTTAAGTCACTTGTAATTGTTTGAAAAAGGTTCGATTTCCTTTAAGTCACTTGTAATTGTTTGAAAAAGGTCCGATTTCCTTTAAAAGTCACTTGCAATAGCATTTCAAAACCCCGATTTGCTTATAAAGTGTTTTTAAATGTCTGATTTTATTTTAAGTGACTTGCATTTGTCTTTGAAAGACCCGATTTACTTGTAAAGCATTTCAAAAACCCCGATTTCATGTTGAGTAACTTGCTAAAGGCGTGTAAAAGTCTGACGCCATTCATCATTGAAGCAGTTCGATTCCTATTTCGCCTCTTTTCCTTTGAAGATCTCATAAATTCGTTTGCTTGAAATTCGGGTTTTCAACTGTAAATATCTTGGTCTTTGTCATTTTCTGAGTTTGCAATCGCGCCTAGGGTTTCTTCTTCTTGTTTCTCTGCAATTTTCGTTTTAGGTATGTTTCTTCTTCTTTTCTTTGTCTTTCTTTATTTTATATCCTTGTAAGTCGTTTCTTTGTGTGCGTTTTGTTCACCAAATGACTTTGCTGAAAATGTTTTCACCAAAACGCGTTTCTCTTTTTCACGCCTTCATGCTATTCACCAACGTCATTGTCTTTCCATACGCATTTACGCGTCTCTTCACAAAAAGCGTTTCTTTCTCATTTTTGCCATTCCATCATGAACATATCTAATGCATGATAACGCATTTTTCATTCCATATAACTACATTCATTCTACTTCATACGTTATCATCTTCTATCAGCGGAAAACGCGATTTTTTTCTATTTATTTAGAAAACGTTTTTCTTTGCATTTCACATGCCCTCATTCTTTAAAAATGCCTTCTACCAAAATGTGTTTTCCTCATGGCATCCGTTTCCTTCACTTCATCCCATTTACCATTTTCCGAAAATTGAAAAGAAACAAAAAATGATCATGTTTGTGAAGAGAAGTAATTCGGGTTTTTATTCATCCATTACAAGTCGGAGATTTTAATGAAGAACGCAAGTTCAAAAAGTAATGTTCTTTTACTTGCAATGTCTTCCTAAAAACCCGACATTAACTTTGCACTTGTAGTCGGCCTTCAAAATCCCGAAATGCTCTTAAAGTGCTTTAAAAAAGGACTTTTTATCCTTGACTGCAAATACAATTAAAAAAGTTGTGACTTGCACTTTGTAAAGTTGCAGTCTAACTTTTTCATTTGTCATAAAAAGCATATGTCCTTTTCACTCGCAATCAGCCTCCAAAAACCCGAAATGAGTTATAATGCTCATTTTTTTTTACCTCAAACAACCAACATACTATTCTGAGTTTGAGCCTTCGCCATGTCTACGCCTGTAAACGTTGATGATGTCTTGACCTTATGGAACCTCCATCGCAGTGTTGCAGATTCTTGTACAATGACGGAGGAACCTTCTTCTCCACCGAACAAAAAGATGAAGTACAAATATGACAAATACCATAATGAGATTTCACCTTCTCATGTTGTCTCAAACATTGAAGAAATCAGGGACACGGAGATTGGGCATGTTGATATGTCTGAGTTTTTGGGGAGAGCTGAGAAATCAACTTCTCATCATATGCAGTTGCTATTTAAAAGTCATATTCATCTGGTTGCTTCCTTTCCTGTTGCTGTCCTAGAACCAGAGTTCGTCCTTGCGTGCGTGGCTCATTTTGACAGAGAATCCAAAACCATTAAAGATGATGATGGGAATGTAGTCATATGGCTGCATCCAGAAACCATTCATAGGGTTTTCAGAGTTCCGGATTCATCCATATATTCAGATATCTCAGTGAAGAGTGCTCTAGATCATTATGAGCAAAAGAAAGATGATTGTAAACAGCACATCAATATCAAATGGCTTCTCAAGCGTCGAGCTGGTGTGTCTCGGTGGGCTAAGCTGTATCGATCTGACTTCAAAGAAGAAATTAATGATACTATCACTCTCTTGAGAAGAATCATGGGGTTGAAATTCTCTAATGTCTTTGAGAAGTGGATGTACAAATTCATAGTGGTAATTAGAAAGGCACAACACCCAATCTTCTGGGGTGAAATAATCAGTGATAGCTTATGTGAGCAACTTGCACAAGTTCCTACCACGCTCACTTTCTATATGAATTCCTATCTAGTTTATATAGCAGCTTCATTGAGATAGTTTGCAGACCTTTCTACCGTCGGAGATAGATCCCTAGTCCCAGTTTGGGAATACTATGATCAGCTGCCTTGGATTCCTAGCAGGATTCATTACAAAAGAGTTCAAGATGCGTTCCTTGGCTATTTCATGTGCCTTTTTGACAAGAACTTGCAGAACAACAGAGTATCAGATGTTGCTTGGAAAAAAGTCAATGAATTTGGTTGCCTTTTTCTTCAGTTTCCTACTTTTACCTACATGAGGGTTGGCTGTTTTGAAGATCAACCATACATGCTGCCGAGGTATCCAACTGATAAGATCATTTTAATGGAGCTAGCAAGATAGTTGACGACGGTGCATGCACGACAAGCTTTGCAACATAAAACTGGAGTGAGTATCTCAACTCATAAACCATTACAGATTGGGAGATACTCCTTGACAAGTACTCCAAAGGCAAAAGCTATGCAAACCAAGATTCAGGAGGTTAAGATGAAAAGATTCAAAGCTAGAGCAGATTTTGATTACAGAGGCATGGAGGACAAGATAAAGAGGGCCTTGACTCATGTGCATCGCCTTGAAGATATTTGGGCATATCTCCGAACAGAGAAGGATATCTATAAAATGGACTATTGCAGGCTTACAGTTGAGCAGGTTATTGATTTTAATCTAACGTTGATTCTAGAAGGAGTAATTGATGATTGGCTGATTTTAGATCCAGAATATGAAGAACAAAGAGTTGCTGATGCTTCTATTCTAGCAATACAATGGTCTAATAAAGAATCAGTTTCTATCTTCAATAGATTTCAGTCAATCTTGGCAAATACTAACTCTTGGCTCAAGAGTATAGGCGTCAAGACTATAAAAATCAGGGTTAATAATGAAGTTTATTCAGCTGGACCTGTTGGATTGAAATCAGAAGTCAGGGATAAATCCAAGGAAGGTGCTTCTTCTTCAAGAACGAGGATCAAGCTGAGAGTCAACCGTGCCATAGAACAATCTCTGGAGGAACCAACGTTAAAAGAGAACGAGGTTAGAGAGACGCAGATCCAAGTCATCGATCAGCAGGAAAAAGAAGTCCCTCAGTCTCCTATTACTCTAAGTATAATGTCCCCTCAGATTGATGCTGCACCTGTATTAGTGATGTCTCCGTTGTCTCAATTTGATAGTGATATTGATTCCTTTTCAATAGTTTATGTTCCTCCTATTGAAGCTGCTCCTCATACATCAACTTCATCAACGGTGGCTGCTTCTATAGAAAACATGCATGATAATCTGGAGAATGTTTTTGATGCTAATCCAATGTATCCAAACACATCACAGATAACGCTTCCAAAAATTGATACATCTGCTGCAAGCTTTGATTGTTTGATGGCTAATGTTGATCACAATAGGATATTTTGATGTAATCTTGAAAACTGTGGCAGTTGCCAAGAACACACTAGGGCCCGATCCAACTGAGTTGCAAGAAATTATCAGCAGATTTCAATCTTTCAAAGCTAGGATTGATGTAGAATAAAATGTTTTATCTTTATGTATTTTGTTTTCGACAAACTCATGTAAAAACAAATTTTGTAATCGCAAGTGTTTCTTTCACTTGCAATTTTGTAAATTGTAATTACATGTAATCTAATTACAAGTCAAAATAGTTTAAGACTGTAATTTTGAATAAGTCAGTTGCAAGTAGTTGGTGGTTGAGAGAATTTCTCAAATTAGTTGGGATCCTCCCACCATTTTCTCATGACCTCTCTCCTATAAATACTTGAGAGGGTCCTTTGTAAAGTTATCTTTTTTGGGCAAGCAAGAAAACTCTGCAGAATTTTGTACTCATAAAGACTTTGAGCTTTATAATTACAAGTTGTTCATTTTCAAATAATATCAAAGAGTTGCAGATTTCAGACTTTGTGTTGAATTCTCACTTTGTGTCCATTGTGTTCTTATGTCATTTTGGGGCATGGCTTTGTGATCATTTGAAAATTGAGAAAGATTGCTAGGGAGAGCTTCAATTAATATATTTTCAAACTTTGTGCTGTCAATATTGAAGATTGAATTCATAAATTAGAAGTTAAGAAGAATTGCAAGTCTTTGTGCTCGTGACGATTCTCATTCATAGTAGTTAAATAGATACATCATATTTTCAGACTTTGTACTGTCATATGTTGTACATTATCATTAAAATTATCTTTTAAAAGGGTAGATAGGATTGCAGATTTTCAAGACTTTGTGCTTGAGGTTGTTTTCCCGTCTCGAAGGAAGTGACGGAGGTCTTTGAGCTTTCTGGAAATTTCATTTCATTTCAGGAAACAAGGAAACACATTACTACATAACGAAAAAGCATAAAACTAAAAGAAAATTACTCCACCCCTGAAGGGATGAAGTGCTTTGAATATTGTTCGTTGCATGGCAGTGTGAAGAGCCTCCCACCGATGTCGTTTCTGCCTGAAATGCTTTACTTCTCTTTTGATGGGGCATTACAGGAGGCAATCCTTCTGGAATGAAGATCCTCAGGTATTCGCATATCCATGCAAAGATATTCGTACAAAAGTTAGAATACGATGTGAATGGGGAAGCTGATACCCCTGAGGTATCAGTTGTGTTGTAGTCTATCCTTGGAATGTTGATTTCTTCAAACCAGTCAATTGAGTTCCAAACTCGATTTCTACAATGCCGTAGGTGATCTTTTCTGATCTGAGAATATCCTTTGATCGGCTCATCAATCAGCTCTACATCACCTTTAACACATAGGAATTTGATTCCCATGTCTTTGGCATCTTTGAGGCCTTGCAAAAGCACCTCTTTTTCACCTTTAGTTAATTCCAATTGCACGAATGGGTGCAATTGTCCTTTAGGGGAGATGATCAATTCCCCTTTTTCTAAAATTGTATTTAAACAATCTCCATCCAACTGTACTGTCCATGACTTTGTATCCTCTGTCGGTCTCATTTCAAAACAAGCAATGTTTTGTTCTTCAATTTCTACTTCTGACAAAGTCACACAATTACCAAGATTCATTTCAAGCTTTGCTTTTGTCGGAACAGATGACTTGAGCACAACCTGCTTCTTTACAACTTTGAGAATCTGATCTAGTTGTTCTGGATGGTCTTGAAGATATTCCAGTTGTGAGATTTGTACCTTGGTCTTCATCATGGAAGCTACAATGTCAAAATTTGCTGAAGATGTCTCTTGAGCAACTGGCATAGTAATCTCTTGTGAAGATTTGAGTTTAGAAGTGGGAAACACTTCTCTACCCTTCTCGTTTGATTTCCTCCTGTCTTCTTCTTCTTTCTGTGCTTTGAAGCGCTGAGCACGTGTAAACACAGTAGGAGCATACTGGCGGTATTCTTCTTCTTGTTCTTGATTTACGGGTTCTTCATCAAAGTATCCCGCAGCGGAGTCGCCATTGAAGTTGTCCGTTTGTGGTGAAACAACCTTCAAACTTAGTGTTGGTACAAAACTAGAACTAGGAGCAGCTTCATTGCATCCCATGATTTGGATCATTCTCAGATTCTCTGAACATGTGGATCCGGTATGTGCATTGGTGTTATGGAAACAACAAAATACTGCATGGTATGCGGCTTCAATCATTGGTCTTGATGGAGATGTAGGCAACCGTGGCTGCTGAAAATTGTCACTTTTTAGCTGGTACAGTTGTTGAATTGGAGATCTGATAGAATCTGTCTTCATCAGGCCGGAAGTGATCATATTGTCCTCCAACTTGATGGCATGTTCTTGCGCACTCTTCAACTCTATCGCTTGTACCGTCTTGAGGAAGAAGGCTATTTCTGATGGAAGAGCATTTATGAAACAGCTTATCAGAATCTCTGGTGATGGATCGAGTGTAAACGAAATTCTTGTAACAAGATGATTAAATCTTGCTACAAAATCCCCCATGTATTCGTTGTACTCCATCTTTGAATTTGTAAGCTGGACGAACAACAAGTGATTTTCTTCAGCAGGCTTGAATCTCGCCAAAAACTTCTCGCTCATAGTTGCCCAGCTTGTGATACTGCCCGGTGCTAGGGGATTGAACCAGTTGGCAGCATTTCCCGCAAGAGTCTCGCCAAAGAGACGCACTGCGATGTCCTCATGTGCCACGTGCAAGACGGCGCAAGCCATTGTGAACGCAGAAAAATGATCCTCTGGGTGTTTAAGTTCCATCGCCATGAAACTGCGGAAAGCGCTTCCTTGACACTTTAGGTAATTCATGATTTACCTGAAAAGCCAAAGGTCCAATATTATTACCCCAAGGTAATGGGGGTGGACGTCTCCTGCCAGCATCATTGTTGTTATCATCCATTGCTTTTGTGTGGATCATGCAATCGGATGCCAGAGTGTCATTCCCGTGAAATAAAAGCGTCTAGCTTTTCTTGAAGTTTTCTTGCCTCGTGCCCCACGGTGGGCGCCAGAAAACTGTTGGCGTAAGAACTAACACCTCTGGAGTGTGAGTTTGTACGTACAGCTATGCACACTACGCAATGAGTGCTCTTCAAATTAGGAGGGGAAGCTCCTTCGTTGTGCTGGAATGCATGAAATAGAAAATTAAGCTAATGTCCTATCTTTTTGTTTTCAGCTGGTAGAGGCACAAGGTTAAGAAAACCTAGAACGTTGCAGCTAAGTATTTTCTGGTTTCGCAGATCATCTAACTACAACTAAGCTAACTTCTTTAAAATCTATCCAGTTTACTCACGAAAATAGAGCGTGAGGAAATGGAGCAGGAATGGTTTTTATACGATAAGCCGGGTATAGTTTTGCAACATGAAGGCAAGGTGGGCACAACTATTTGCTCGGCTGAATAAGCTTATTATGACACACATCATACAACAGGCTTTAAGTACGAATTCTCAACATGAGGGCAAGGTAGGCACAACTATTTGCTTAATTCGAATGGGCCTATTGATAACAAAACACAAAAGATAGCCAACTAGGATAGCAAATTGCATAGGTGAGACACGCGTACAATTTACGATCGAACTAGCCACTATATCTAACTAAGGCAAGCATTCATTATGATAATTGCATGGAACCCGAGTGGCATAACAATTCATTATCAAAACAAATACTCTAGAACAGATCCAACAAAGACAATACTACAGGCAAGGTAGGCGCAACATGTATGCTATCAAGCAAAAGTTCTAATTTACAAGGGTGAACCAATCTTGAGAATAGGCATGTTGCTGACAACGCAACAATTCTCTATCACCAGGAAAAGCTAATTACAAATGAGCTAAAAGCTCTTATTTATAGACTTCGAGGTGTAGGCAACCCTAAAATCACCTTGAGTCAGCTATAGTCTTGTAGTGCATGCAAGATCTTATTCCTAAACCCTAATTGAATGAAACTATACAGTTAATTGGGAAACTATCATCAGTTAACTGAAACATCTAATCTAAATGGACAAGGTGCAACATGCACGTCCTTAAAGCAAGTTAACTGGAATGCTATCATCAGTTAACTGAAAGATCTAATCTATTCTCCAAGTGTATGTAGATGTCTCCAAGAAAGACATGGCATGCAATGTGTAACAACCAGTTTACTCGAAAAGAAGCCTCGAGTTTAACTCCTGTGTCTAATGTCTATCTTGGAAAATGTGGGATGCCTTGAACTGAAGTTCACTAACCCCGATCTCGAGCAAGTAACCCCTCCACAAGGTTAGTGACTGCATCACCATCTAGAGGTCGTCACATGTCTCAACTGTCAATTCACTGCTTCTTAGCAACTCAAGCAAAACTAAAAATAGCTGCATACTTAAACTGGCCCTTCACTGGCTGGTAACTCTGGCGGCTCTGTAACTGAAGTGATGGCCACTATTTTCTTCTGCAGCTTGACGTTTCTCACGTTTTTCATGCTTATCAACCCTCTAAACTGGCCTTGGAAGACAATTAGCTATACGAGGCACAAAACCATGTGGACTTGAGTGACTATGGTTGTCAACCTTTCCGATGCGTTTGATACAAATCAATGTCAGCTTTTTTGATGAAATCATGAATTAAGACTGATATTGTCTTGAATTCGATCTGTGTGAACTGCATCCCGAAAAACTCGCCTGTTGACTGTGAACACGGCTACGTTCTGACAACTTCTCCGGAAAACCTAAAATCACTCCAGATAAGGCTAAAAATACCCTGTCGAAGGGCAATTTTCACAAAATATTCTGAGTCGTGGGTTTTGTGCATAATCAAATTCTAAGATGATCCACAACATCAGAAATTCAAAAAAATGTGATTTAGGCCCGCATGCAAAAGATTTTCAATTGAGATATGAACTAGCAGTTATGGGCACTGGGGGCAATTTTCTCGTGAAAATCTGGAACATGGGTTTTGCGTAGAAATGAATCCTGAAAGAACCCTGTTGGTTGAATATTTTGTAAACTTAGGATGTTTAGCAAAATGGTGATTTCAACACAGTGTGTGAGTTAAACTCTCCTATTTAAGGGAAGACTCCCCCTATCTAAATAACTAAAAGCAAATATGGGTGAAAAGATAATCTTTCCTCATGTTTCAGGAGAGATTAAACTCTTTTCTCTTCACAGAAAAGTAACATGAAATTTTTAAATAAACTATAACAGCAGCTTGCAAATAAAATCAGTAGAAAGGAAATGAAGTTTCTTGAAAGCTCAAAGACCTCCGTCACTTCTTTCAGGACGGGAAAACAACCTCAAACACAAAATCTTGAAAATCTGCAATCCTATCTACCCTTTTAAAAGATAATTTTAATGATAATGTACAGCATATGACAGTACAAAGTCTGAAAATATGATTTGTCTATTTAACTACTATGAATCAGAATCGTCACGAGCACAAAGACTTGCATTTCTTCTTAACTTCTAATTTATGAATTCAATCTTCAATAACTGAGATAAGCTATGAATTCTCTTCTTTCAGCTTTTATTTCTTTGCCAGAAGCTCATTGTAACTATGTGTTAGAACAGTTACTGAATTTTGAGCGTCTTGCATCATACCAGCATGTGTCTGCTTGCCTAAATCCACCCTTGTGAATTTATAATCAGAAACTTGCATTTCTTCTGGTGACTTGTCTGCAAGGGGTTCAACTATTTCTGCATATTTCATTTTGTTGCTGTCCACAACTACCCGTGAGACGGTCTTAGCTTTCTTTGCAGCTTTTGGCTTTGAACTCTTCAATTGCTGGAAATCAAATACATCTGGAGAGATCGCTTGTTTCTTTCTCTTTAGAGTGACTGAACTCAACCATGGACGAAGATCCAACGTTCTAGTATTTGAAACAACAACCGTATTTGAAACATCAACAGATTCATTTTGAGTCACAGTTGTCACTCTTGGAGATGTCTTAGTTTGAATCGCAACAAAAGCTTGACTGGATGGCACATTGTGATCAGCATTAGCCATGAAACAATCAAAGCTTGCAGCAGATGTATCAATTTCGGGAAGTGTTATCTGTGTTGTGTTTGGATACATTGAATTAGCATCAAAAACATTCTCCAGATTATCGTGCATGTTTCCTATGGAAGCAGTCACCGTTGATGAAGTTGATGTATGAAGAGCAACTTCAATAGGAGGAATATAAACCGTTGAAAAGGAATCAATATCACTATCAAATTGAGACAACGGAGACATTACTGATACAGATGCAACATCAATCTGAGGGGACATTATACTAGGAGACTGAAGAACTTCTTTTCCTTCTTGATCAATGACTTGGATCTAGGTCTCTCTAACCTCCTTCCCTTTTAATGTTGGTTCCTCCAGAGGTTGTTCTACGACACGGTTGACTCTCAGCTTGATCCTTGTTCCTGAAGAAGAAGCACCTTCCTTAGATTTATCCATGACTTCTGATTTCAATCCAACAGGTCCGGCTGAATCAACTTCATTATTAACCTTGATTTTTATAGTTTTGACACCTATACTCTTGAGCCAAGAGTTAGTATTTACCAAGGTTGACTGAAATCTATTGAAGATAGAAACTGATTCTTTGTTAGACCATTGTATTGCTGGAATAGAAGCATCAACAACTCTTTGTTCTTCATATTCTGGGTCTAAAATCAGCCCATCATCAATTACTCCTTCTGGAATCAAGGTTAGATTAAAATCAATAACCTACTCAACTGTAAGCCTGCGATAGTCCATCTTATAGATATCCTTCTATGTTCGGAGATCTGCCCAAATATCTTCAAGGCGATGCACATGAGTGAAAGCCCTCTTTATCTTGTCCTTCATGCGTCTGAAATCAAAATCTGCTCTAGCCTTGAATCTTTTCATCTTAACCTCTTGAATCTTGGTTTGCATAGCTTTTGCCTTTGGAGTACTTGTCAAGGAGTATCTTCCAATCTGTAATGGTTTATGAGATGAGATACTCACTCCAGTTTTATGTTGCAAAGCTTGCCGTGGATGCACTGTCATCAATTGTCTTGCTAGCTCCATTAAAATGATCTTATCAGTTGGATACCTCGGCAGCATGTATGGTTGATTTTCAAAACAGCCAACCCTCATATAGGTAAAAGTAGGAAACTGAAGAAAAAGGCAACCATATTCATTGACTTTTTTCCAAGCAACATCTGATACTCTGTTGTTCTGCAAGTTCTTATCAAAAAGGCACATGAAATAGCCAAAGAATGCATCTTGAACTCTTTTGTAATGAATCTTGCTAGGAATCAAAGGCAGCTGATCATAGTATTCCCAAACTGGGACTAGAGATCTATCTCCGACGGTAGAAAGGCTTGGAAACTGTCTCAATGAAGCTGCTATAGAAACCAGATAGGAATTCATATAGAAAGTGAGCGTGGTAGGAACTTGTGCAAGCTACTCACATAAGCTATCACTGATTATTTCACCCCAGAAGATTGGGTGTTGTGCCGTCCTGATCACCACTGTAAATTTGTACATCCACTTCTCGAAGACATTAGAGAATTTCAACCCCATGATTCTGCTCAAGAGAGTGATGGTGTCATTAATTTCTTCTTTGAAGTCAGATCGATACAACTTAGCCCACCGAGACACACCAACTCGACGTTTGAGAAGCCATTTGGTATTGATGTGCTATTTACAATCTTCTTTCTTTTGCTCATAATGATCTAGAGCACTCTTCATTGAGATATCTGAATATATGGGTGAACCCGGAACTCTGAAAACCCTATGAATGGTTTCTGGATCAAGCCGTATGACTACATTCCCATCATCATCTTTAATGGTTTTGGATTCTCTGTCAAAATGAGCTGCGCACGCAAGGACGAACTCTGGTTCTAGGACAGCAATAGGAAAGGAAGCAACCAGATGAATATGACTTTTAAACAGCAACTGCATATGATGAGAAGTTGATTTCTCAGCTCTCCCCAAAAACTCAGACATATCAACATGCCCAATCTTCATGTCCCTGATTTCTTCAATGTTTGAGACAACATGAGAAGGTGAAATCTCAGTCTGGTATTTGTCATATTTGTACTTCATCTTTTTGTTCGGTGGAGAAGAAGGTCCCTCCATCATCGAACAAGAATCTGCAAGACTGCGATGAAAGTTCCATAAGGTCAAGACATCATCAACGTTTACAGGCTTAGACATGGCGAAGGCTCAAACTCAGAATGGTATTTTGGCTGTTTGAGGGCAGAAAATGAGCATTATAACTCATTTAGGGTTTTTGGAGGCTGATTGCGAGTGAAAAGGACATATGCTTTTTATGACAAATGAAAAAGTTAGACTGCAACTTTACAAAGTGCAAGTCACAGCTTTTATATTGCATTTGCAGTCAAGGATAAAAAGTCCGTTTTTAAGGCACTTTAAGAGCATTTCGGGATTTTGAAGGCCGACTGCAAGTGGAAAGTGAATGTCGGGATTTTAGGAAGACATTGCAAGTAAAAGAACATTACTTTTTTAACTTGCGTATTTCATTAAAATCTCCGACTTGTAATGGGTGAATAAAAACCCGAATTACTTTGCTTCACTAACATTATCATTTTTTGTTTTTTTTTCTATTTTCGGAAAATGGTAAATGGGATGAAATGAAGAAAACGGATGCCATGAAGAAAACGCATTTTGGTATGAGGCAAATGGAGGCATATGGAATGTGAAGAAAAACATTTTCTAAATAAAGAGAAAAACGCGTTTCCAGCTGAAAGGAAGATGATAACATGAAAAATGGAATGAATGAAGTTATATGGAATGAAAAATGCGTATTTATGCATAAGATATGTTCTTGAATGGAATGGCGAAAATGAAGAAGAAATGTTTTTTTGTGAAAGGGCGCGTAAATGCATATGGAAAGACAATGACGTTGGTAAATAAAAAGTATGAAGGCGTTGAAAGGAGAAATGCGTTTTGGTCAAAACGTTTTTAGCAAAGTCATTTGGTGAACAAAACGCACATATAGAAACGATTTACAAGGACATAAAATAAAGAAGGACAAAGAAAAGAAGAAGAAACATACCTGAAACAAAAATTGCAGACAAAGAAGAAGAAGAAACCCTAGGCGTGATTGCAAACTCAGAAAATGAAAAAGACTCGATTATTTGTAGCTGAAAACTCGATCTTTAAGCAAGCGAATTTATGAGATCCCCAAGGGAAGAGAGGCGAAATAGGATTCGAATTGCTCCAGTGAATGGCGTCGGACTTCTACATGCCTTTAGCAAGTTACTCAACATGAAATCGGGGCTTTTGAAATGCTTTGCAAGTCAATCGGGTCTTTCAAAGACAAGTGCAAGTTACTTTAAATAAAATCAGACATTTAAAATCACTTTATAAGCAAATCGGTATTTTTAAATGCTATTGCAAGCAATTTGAGATAAAATCGGGCCTTTTTCATGCTTTTGCAAGTAAAATGAAGAAAATCGGACTTTTATGAAGTCACTGCAAGTAACTTAAAGGAAATCGGAACTTTTATAAACAATTACAAGTACTTTATTAAAAATGACTTTTAATGAACTTAAAAAGTTCCTATAATTGCAAGTATCTCAAAAAGTTCCTATTAAAGACATTTTTAAAGTAACTTGCAATTAAGTTCAAAAACTCCTACTTGCAGTGATGTCAGAAAAACCCGAATTACATAAAAAACACACTAAAAATGACTTAGAAATTCAGGAAAATAGACGAGAATGTGTAAAAAGTGGTAACCCAAAGGACTATAGACTAAAAAATTGAGATTTGCTAATCTTTGCACCTTGAAGTACGTGCCATAGAGAAGAAAACCTTCAAATTTAATCAAAATTTCCATTGGTTATCCCAATTTTTAACAAGTCAAAAATTAGGGACAACAGCTGGCTCCGACTGGGGAACTGCCTTTGATTGAAAAACAAGCAAAGGTAGTAGAATCCAGAATCTGCAAGTGCCTTAGTATCCATTGGGCTATGGAGTCAACAAAACAAAAAGATTCAAGAAACAACAAGAATAAAAATCAAAATAAAAGACCAAAAGACACAAAAAGACTAAGGACTTATGTACAAAATTTCTTCAAAGCGCTACTCGAAGTAGTGTTTTAGATGGTGCCCGCTGTAAGGAGTGCAAATGGAGTACCATCTCTATAGGCCAAGCGAAAACTGTTTTCACCAACAATTTGATGAACTGTGAAAGGACCACGCCATAGAGAATCAAACTTTCCATGCATGCCTTTGGGTTCTCTTCTTTTATCCCAAAGCAGAACATGATCTCAAACTTGAAATGCTCTTTGCTTTGCTTTCTTATCAAAAAGAGCTTTGACTTGCTTTTGATGATCATTGATACGATCCAGCACTTGTGACCTTTGCTCCTCCAATTATGAAAGATACATTATCCGTTTATCCAAGGAGCTTTCAAATGTGTCTTCTTCAACTGCCTTGTCCAACTTAAGAGCTGGAAGCTCTAAAGTTATAGGAACTTCTGCATTTAGTCCATAGAGTAATTGGAATGGAGACATACCAATAGCCCTCTTAGGTGTGATTCGATCAGCCCACAAAGCATCAAACAACGCTTTGTGCCATGTTCTTTTATTCTCATCAACCAGCTTACGGATTATAGTAACCAGATTTTTATTGCTTGATTACACTTGACCATTACCTTGAGGGTAATAATCGGAAGAATGAGCCAAGATAATGCTATAATCAAAACAAAACTGAGTTACCTCATAAGAGGAAAATGAAGCTGCATTATCCGTCACAACCTTATATGGAACACCGACTCTGGAGATGATATTCTCTTTAAGAAATCTGCACACTACTTCAGAGGTAGCATGTTTCACTGGAATTGCCTCAACCCATTTTGTAAAATAATCTGTTGCAGCAAGAACATATGAATGTCCAGCACTTGAAGCAGGATTAATAACACCAATGAAGTCAATACCCCATTGTCTGAAAGGCTCTTCGATTGCTACTGGCTTGAGAGGTAGCGCTGCTAACTTCTGTTTGCCAACAAACTGCTGACATTTTGCACATTTGCGTACCCATTCATAAGTATCTTGAAAGAGCGTTGGCCAGTAGTATCCAGCTCTCAAGATCTTGTGTGCAGTAACCAGCGGTGAGAAGTGTCCACCACACGCCAAGTTATGAAAAGATTCCAGCAATCTATCTTGTTGAGCTTTATCAACACAGCGTTGAAAAGCACCATCTATGGCTCGTTTATATAAACCACTGTCCCAAAGAACATAATTTGCAGCCTTAAGCTTCAAATTTCTCTTTTCTTTAAAAGAGAGATGAGCTGGACATTCACCATAAGTCAGAAAATAGGCGATGTTTGAATACCATTCATCAGTAGTGCTAACAAACAACACCTTGGGAAGGTCTTTGTAAACCTCCTCTTCACCTTCTTCTGAACTGCTCTTAGCCATAAGCTAACATAGACCTTTTCCATGGACCAGCTTGGTAGGCTTTATCTCTAAATCATACTCTTGGATTTTTGCCACCCAATTGCCTCTTTTTGTACCAAAATCTTGCTGCGTCAAAATAGATTTGACCGCGGTATCTGGAACTAAAACCACTGTATGAGAATTGAGAATGTAGAACCTGAAATATTTCACTGCCTTTACCACAACAAAAGCATTTTTCTCGATTGTGGAATATTTGAGTTCATGAAGTTTCAAGGGACAACTCATGAAGGCGATAGGAGACTCGATCCCTTCTGAATTTTGCTGCATCGGAATAGCAGACATGGTATGCTCGAAAGCATAACTATACAATATGAAATCTTTAGTGTAATCTGGACAAACCAGCACCGGGGCGCAAGCAATTGCATCCTTGATGTCCGCAAAAGCAACTTTACCTTCATCATTCCAGTGGAAAACAAATTTCCCTTTCATCATATCAATGATATGGCGTGTCCTTTCTGCAAAGTCTGGGACAAATCTTCTCAAGAAATTCACTTTCCCAAAGAAAGAATGAACAGCTATCTTACTAGATGGCAAGGGGAGATTTTGAATAGATTTTACTCTCTCCGAGTCGATCTTGATTCCTTCTTCTGACACAACATGTCCCAGAAGTTTGCCCTCAATTACCCCAAAGACTGACTTCTTAGGATTAAGAGAAACGCTGTGTTTCTGACATCTTTCCAGTACGTCTTGTAAATGAAACAAATGATTTTCACGGTCTTTTGAAAAGACGGTAAGGTCATCCAAATACACCACAATATACCTTCCCAAGATACCACGAAAGGCTAAATCCATCGCTCTTTGAAAAGTTGCCCCTGCGTTAATCAATCCAAAAGGCATTCTGCGATACGCAAAAGTGCCCCATGGAGTGGTAAAAGCAGTTTTGTGTCTATCTGCTTCGCTTACTTCAATCTGATTGTAGCCTGAAATTCCGTCTAGCATAGACATCATCTGAGCTCCTGTCACTGTCTGTAGCACTTGGTCCATTATAGGCAAAGGATAATTATCCTTCAGTGACTGTTGATTTCTCCATTCTTCTTGCGCACTAGAACTATATTAGCTACCCATGTTGAATGGTGAATAGGAAAAATAATTTGTGCGTCTAGCATCTTCTGAATTTCTGAATGGATAGTGCCAGAAATTTTGGGATTATATTGACGCTGCTTTTGTCTGAAAGGAGCTGCATCACTTTTCAAAGGGATTTCATGTTGGACTTCTCCTGACTGAAAAGATTTCAGATCATCATAGGAATAAGCCAGCACATCACTGTATTGACGTAATAGTTGTATAATCTGATCTCTCTCTTCAGGAGTGCAGCTGTTACCAATGTTAATCAACTTGGGATCATCTTCAGACCCAATATTAAACTTATCATAGCTCGTATGAGAATCTGAATTGATCTGTTGCTGCTTCTTGATATAACGATCGTGCTTATCAAAAAGCTTTTCCAGTGAGACTAACCCCTTAGGAATTTTATTTCCTTTTAACTGTAAGATTTCTTCATCTGGTTCCAACAAAGTGTCAGTCATAGAGTCAAAAGAGGGAGAGGAACTGCTCCCTTCAAAATACAGATTATTAAAACCATCATCAACTTGTAAAAAGTTAATAATCTGTTTGTCATCATTGAAAATCTGCCAATGATCCCAATTATCAGGTATGGTGGGTTTGCAGATTAGTTCAACAACATATTTGTCTTGATTAAAATCAAGATGAGGAATTAGAAGAGTAGCTGAAACGGCAAGGGAATCAGCTCTGTCATTGAACTCTCTAGGGACAATTAAAATGCTGAAAGCATCGAAGTCTTGAATATTCTCCCACAGAAGATTGCGGTAATGTCGAAGCCTATCATTTCTTGTTTGATAGATATTCCTTACTTGACATACTACCAACTCTGCATCTCCTTGAACATGCAAATTTTTAATTCCTCTTTTGAGCGCAACACTCATGCCTAATAAGAGAGCTTCATATTCCGCCGTGTTGTTAGTGTTTGCAAACTGCAATTTGAAAGAATATGGAAAGATCTCACCTTTTGGAGAAATGAGAACCACACCAGCACCGGATCCATTGGTAGCACAACTGCCGTCAAACTCTAGAGTCCAAACGTCGTTAGAGCTGTCATCAATATAAAGGCTGCTGGAATCTTCTTCTTCTGAAGTAGAAGAAAGAGTGCTCTCTTCTTCCATAGGAGAAGATTGATTTTCTTCACCTTGAGGAAGAATCTAAAAATCCTTTTCTGTAGTTGAAGATGTGGCATCTTCCACCATATTATCAAGGGAGTTTTCAGCTAGTATTAAATCCTCTCCATTATTAGAAGGCCCTTCACTCGCTGAGAGAATTGAAGAATCAGCTGAAGACCAGTCTTCAGCAAATTCAAAAACTTCATCAATATGGAGATAGTAATTCCCGAAACCAGCTGATTCAAAGAGAATCTGAGCATGAGGATCATCAGATTTCACCACTGTATACTTAGTTTCCCTTTCAGGAACTAATTTTTGCACAATTCCCTTGATAGGGATCCTGGCTTTGTCATATCCATGTTGAGCTCACCCCCTACATCTTTATAGAAATTGCGTCCAAGAAGCATCCCATAAGAAGCTGGAACGTCTGCAACAAGAACAGTCATTTTTATCTTTTTCTCAGGGAAAGCTGCAAAGGCAAATTGTGCATCTTTGATTTGCCCAACAAGGGGCACTTGTTTATTATCCATAGAATAACAATTGCCAAAAGTTTTGGTAAGGGTTAACCCAAGGCAATCTGCTACTTTGATTGGCATGACATTGTCTGAAGCACCGGAATCTATAATGCAGTTACTCAACTTGAAACCATTAATAAGCAAGGAAATATAGAAAGGATCTATCTTTCCTGGGACTGAAGATGGGATGATAACCAGATTATTGGGCAGATTCTTGGCCTCTTGAACAGTAGGGATACTGGAACTAGGACGAGTATCCTTACTTTTTACAAATTTAACCAATCTTTTGAATTGGTCAGGGTTAGCTTGAAGGTATTCTACCTCGGACATTTGGACCTTGCTTTTCCTAGCATGGTCAATGATATCGAAAGCTTGAAAAGAATTTGCTAGGGATGTAAATGGTGTATTTTCAGTCATTGATTTAGGATTTGACACACTGGTCTTAGGCTCACTAGAAGGAATAGTGGGAGAGCTACTTACTTGAGCTTTGGGTGAATCCTTAGTTAAAGTGGGTAGCGGTGTCCCCTTTTTAGCAATGGTAACTGGTAATTGAACATTGTTCTTTACCTTTGCTCCTTCATCTTGCTGAGCCAACCGAGTTTGGGATCGAGTCATTACAGCATACGCTTGGCCTCCAACATTTTCAGCTTCTGCTGAACTGTCATAGTGCATATACTGTATAGTGGAGTCGCCAGCTGCCTCTCCATCTTCTTGGTTAAAGACAGCTTCATCTTCTGCTTGAAAATCATCAGAAGAAAGTTCTTCTCGATCAATTTCATAATATCCAATAGCTGAATACTTCGGAGGAGCTTCAAGTGCAAGCCTCTCAGGAGGAGGAGGCAATTTAGCTTGATTTTTGGCAGCATAGTTGGAAGCAGAATTTGGATACGCCTTTCTAGGAATATCCTTTTATGGAGTAGCATAAGAAGCTTGTGAAAACTGCTTCTTCAAGGCAAGAAGTTCATTGGCTAACTTTTGCACCATAGGATCAATAGAGCCTGAAGTAGAAGACTCAGAAAAGGAATTTCCTTTGAATCGATTAGGATCCTTCCGGATTTTCCCAGCCAAGATTAAATCATCTTCAATCTCTGTAGCAAGGACTTGAGCATGAGACAAACTTGTCGGAGTAGCTCTTCTCAGCAGAAAACTGACTTCCGATAGTTGAGTGTTGATGAAGAAACACTTGAGATTGGCAGGAGTGGGTTGAGAAGCGGTGGGAATTCTATTTGCTAATTTATTGAACTTAGCAATAAATTCACGCATGTTGTCATGTGTATCTTTCTTCATTTGTGTCAGTTGAGCCAATAATGCATGTTCGTCCTCAGCAGGCTTGAAACGCTCTTCAAACTTACTCTTAAGTGTATCCCAACTTGTAATATCACCAGCTCTTAGATTGTAAAACCAGTCAGCTGCAATTCCTTGCAGTGTTTCTACAAACAGTCGTACAACGTCTTGATGTTCCACACCTAGAACACCACACGCCATAGAGAATGCTTTGATATGTTCATCGGGGTGCTGCTTACCATCTCCATGAAACATGGGTAGATTCTTACGTGAGCCTTGAGGAAGAGCATGGAGAGGTGGGGTAAGATTTAAAGGACCAAACGCTACTCCCCATGAACCGTGAGCCATTGCTTGGATAGTAGGAA
Organism: Sequoiadendron giganteum; assembly: GCA_007115665.2. Classification (NCBI taxonomy): domain Eukaryota; kingdom Viridiplantae; phylum Streptophyta; class Pinopsida; order Cupressales; family Cupressaceae; genus Sequoiadendron; species Sequoiadendron giganteum. The sequence goes on along the minus strand of CM021103.1, from coordinate 369,693,597 downwards.
CAATTGAAATTAATGGCTTGAAGAAAAAGGTTGAAAGTTCACTCGGGATGGGGCTTTTCTTTTTGGATGGAGGGAAACTTGTAGTTCGCGAAAGAGGGGATATGGTAGTGAGAAGATCAAATCTAGCTTGTTCAGCCCAACTTGATCCAGTAGCTTGAGAACTTTGTCCCTTCTTGCGTCGAACGTAGTAACGAATGTCTTCCAGCGTAGAAACTTAACAACAAACCAAGTAAATCAATAGAGAATAAGGATACTAGACTTCAAAAGAAAGCGAGAGGCTTTCAAATGTGTTCGTAATCCCCAGCGGAGTCGCCAAAAACTGTTGGTTGAATATTTTGTAAACTTAGGATGTTTAGCAAAATGGTGATTTCAACACAGTGTGTGAGTTAAACTCTCCTATTTAAGGGAAGGCTCCCCCTATCTAAATAACTAAAACAAATATGGGTGAAACGATAATCTTTCCTCTTGTTTTAGGAGAGATTAAACTCTTTTCTCTTCACAGAAAAGTAACATGAACTTTTTAAATAAACTATAATAGCAGCTTGCAAATAAAATCAGTAGAAAGGAAATGAAGTTTTCTGAAAGCTCAAAGACCTCCGTCACTTCCTTTGGGACGGGAAAACAACCTCAAGCACAAAGTCTTGAAAATCTGCAATCCTATCTACCCTTTTAAAAGATAATTTTAATGATAATGTACAACATATGACAGTACAAAGTCTGAAAATATGATGTATCTATTTAACTACTATGAATGAGAATCGTCACGAGCACAAAGACTTGCAATTCTTCTTAACTTCTAATTTATGAATTCAATCTTCAATATTGACAGCACAAAGTTTGAAAATATATTAATTGAAGCTCTCCCTAGCAATCTTTCTCAATTTTCAAATGATCACAAAGCCATGCCCCAAAATGACATAAGAACACAATGGACACAAAGTGAGAACTCAACACAAAGTCTGAAATCTGCAACTCTTTGATATTATTTGAAAATGAACAACTTGTAATTATAAAGCTCAAAGTCTTTATGAGTACAAAATTCTGCAGAGTTTTCTTGTTTTGCCAAAAAGATAACTTTACAAAGGACCCTCTCAAGTATTTATAGGAGAGAGGTCATGAGAAAATGGTGGGAGGATCCCAACTAATTTGAGAAATTCTCTCAACCACCAACTACTTGCAATTGACTTATTCAAAATTACAGTCTTAAACTATTTTGACTTGTAATTAGATTACATGTAATTACAATTTACAAAATTGCAAGTGAAAGAAACACTTGCGATTACAAAATTTGTTTTTACATGTAGTTTGTCAAAAACAAAATGCATAAAGATAAAACATTTTATTCTACATCAATCCTAGCTTTGAAAGATTGAAATCTGTTGATAATTTCTTGCAACTTAGTTGGATCGGGGCCTAGTGTGTTATTGGCAACTGCAACAGTCTTCAAGATTACATCAAAATATCCTATAGTCGCTAGTCTATGTTCTTCACAAATAGATTGCATTTTATCAAGTATCATTCTATGGTTAACCAACATGTGAATTGAATCCATGGTAAATTGTTCTGATTCCAACTCTTGACGAAGATTTGCTGCCATTTCTGTAGTGACCATATCAGCTGCAAGTAATTCTCCTTCATTATTTAGAATTCTACAAGGGATTTTCTCAAAGCTAGAAAGGATGTCTTGCTGAACTTCATCACTCATTTCTAGAGTAGCTTGGACATCTTTGATGAGATCTTGAATAACCAATGTTTTATTTGTCATGAGTTCTTCAAATTCTATGTATTTTTCTCTGCTTGGTAGAATTGAATTGCTGCATACAATCTGTAACTTGATCTGATCTATCTCATGCCAAATTTTCAAATCTTTTTCAAGTGGATCCAAACTTTGCTTAAAAACTTCCAAAGTCTGATTCAGCTTTATCTTTGCTATTCTGACATTATTCAAAACTTGTAATGTCTTTTCAATCACTGGTATGCTTTGATCAATGAGTTGCGTTACCCAAGAATCAACTGCTTTGGCTTTTTGCGCAATTTTCTCCAATTGCTTGACCGATTCTTCAGAAGTGAAAGAAGTTAAAGGATTAACTTGCTCTGAAGAATTGGCAATCTTCTGAATAACTGAGATAAGTTGTGAATTCTCTTCTTTCAGCTTTTCTTTCTTTGCCAGAAGCTCATTGTAACTGTGTGTTAGAACAGTTACTAAATTTTGAACGTCTTGCATCATACCAGCATGTGTCTGCTTGCCTAAATCCACCCTTGTGAATTTATAATCAGAAACTTGCATTTCTTCTGGTGACTTGTCTGTAAGGGGTTCAGCTATTTCTGCATATTTCATTTTGTTGCTGTCCACAACTACCCGTGAGACGGTCTTAGCTTTCTTTGCAGCTTTTGGCTTTGAACTCTTCAATTGTTGGAAATCAAATACATCTGGAGAGATCGCCTGTTTCTTTCTCTTTAGAGTGACTGAACTCAACCATGGAGGAAGATCCAACGTGTCAGTATTTGAAACAACAACCGTATTTGAAACATCAACAGATTCATTTTGAGTCACAGTTGTCACTCTTGGAGATGTCTCAGTTTGAATCGCAACAAAAGCTTGACTGGATGGCGCATTGTGATCAGCATTAGCCATGAAACAATCAAAGCTTGCAGCAGATGTATCAATTTTTGGAAGTGTTATCTGTGATGTGTTTGGATACATTGAATTAGCATCAAAAACATTCTCCAGATTATCGTGCATGTTTCCTATGGAAGCAGTCACCGTTGATGAAGTTGATGTATGAAGAGCAACTTCAATAGGAGGAATATAAACCGTTGAAAAGGAATCAATATCACTATCAAATTGAGACAACGGAGACATTACTGATACAGATGCAACATCAATCTGAGGGGACATTATACTAGGAGACTGAAGAACTTCTTTTCCTTGCTGATCAATGACTTGGATCTACGTCTCTCTAACCTCCTTCCCTTTTAATGAGGAGTTGATTTCTTAGCTCTCCCCAAAAACTCGGACATATCAACATGCCCAATCTCCATGTCCCTGATTTCTTCAATGTTTGAGACAACATGAGAAGGTGAAATCTCAGTCTGGTATTTGTCATATTTGCACTTCATCTTTTTGTTCGGTGGAGAAGAAGGTCCCTCCGTCATCGAACAAGAATCTGCAAGACTGCGATGAAAGTTCCATAAGGTCAAGACATCATCAACGTTTACAAGGGTAGACATGGCGAAGGCTCAAACTCATAATGGTATTTTGGCTGTTTGAGGGCAGAAAATGAGCATTATAACTCATTTAGGGTTTTTGGAGGCTGATTGCGAGTGAAAAGGACATATGCTTTTTATGACAAATGAAAAAGTTAGACTGCAACTTTACAAAGTGCAAGTCACAGCTTTTATATTGCATTTGCAGTCAAGGATAAAAAGTCCGTTTTTAAGGCACTTTAAGAGCATTTCGGGATTTTGAAGGCCGACTGCAAGTGGAAAGTGAATGTCGGGATTTTAGGAAGACATTGCAAGTAAAAGAACATTACTTTTTTAACTTGCGTATTTCATTAAAATCTCCGACTTGTAATGGGTGAATAAAAACCCGAATTACTTTGCTTCACTAACATTATCATTTTTTGTTTTTTTTTCTATTTTCGGAAAATGGTAAATGGGATGAAATGAAGAAAACGGATGCCATGAAGAAAACGCATTTTGGTATGAGGCAAATGGAGGCATATGGAATGTGAAGAAAAACATTTTCTAAATAAAGAGAAAAACGCGTTTCCAGCTGAAAGGAAGATGATAACATGAAAAATGGAATGAATGAAGTTATATGGAATGAAAAATGCGTATTTATGCATAAGATATGTTCTTGAATGGAATGGCGAAAATGAAGAAGAAATGTTTTTTTGTGAAAGGGCGCGTAAATGCATATGGAAAGACAATGACGTTGGTAAATAAAAAGTATGAAGGCGTTGAAAGGAGAAATGCGTTTTGGTCAAAACGTTTTTAGCAAAGTCATTTGGTGAACAAAACGCACATATAGAAACGATTTACAAGGACATAAAATAAAGAAGGACAAAGAAAAGAAGAAGAAACATACCTGAAACAAAAATTGCAGACAAAGAAGAAGAAGAAACCCTAGGCGTGATTGCAAACTCAGAAAATGAAAAAGACTCGATTATTTGTAGCTGAAAACTCGATCTTTAAGCAAGCGAATTTATGAGATCCCCAAGGGAAGAGAGGCGAAATAGGATTCGAATTGCTCCAGTGAATGGCGTCGGACTTCTACATGCCTTTAGCAAGTTACTCAACATGAAATCGGGGCTTTTGAAATGCTTTGCAAGTCAATCGGGTCTTTCAAAGACAAGTGCAAGTTACTTTAAATAAAATCAGACATTTAAAATCACTTTATAAGCAAATCGGTATTTTTAAATGCTATTGCAAGCAATTTGAGATAAAATCGGGCCTTTTTCATGCTTTTGCAAGTAAAATGAAGAAAATCGGACTTTTATGAAGTCACTGCAAGTAACTTAAAGGAAATCGGAACTTTTATAAACAATTACAAGTACTTTATTAAAAATGACTTTTAATGAACTTAAAAAGTTCCTATAATTGCAAGTATCTCAAAAAGTTCCTATTAAAGACATTTTTAAAGTAACTTGCAATTAAGTTCAAAAACTCCTACTTGCAGTGATGTCAGAAAAACCCGAATTACATAAAAAACACACTAAAAATGACTTAGAAATTCAGGAAAATAGACGAGAATGTGTAAAAAGTGGTAACCCAAAGGACTATAGACTAAAAAATTGAGATTTGCTAATCTTTGCACCTTGAAGTACGTGCCATAGAGAAGAAAACCTTCAAATTTAATCAAAATTTCCATTGGTTATCCCAATTTTTAACAAGTCAAAAATTAGGGACAACAAACCCAGATCAACAGATTTGTGAAAAAATGTGATTTAGGCCCACATGCAAAGAGAATTTTGGAAAAAAGCACAGTGCTCTAGAAAAGAGGCAGCGGGGCAATTTTCACAAAATAATCTAAGACATGAGTATTGTCGTTGATGCTAACATACTCGAACCTAGATGATGCTTTTCTAAAAAATCTGTCGTTTTCTTTGACAAGCGAAGAAAACCTAAGACGAGAATAGAGGAAAATAAGACAGAAGAGTAGAAGTTTTATTTGTTTGTTTTCTCTCTTCTTCTGTAAAAATTCGCCTATGCTTGAAGTAGAACTGATAAAACCTGCACGCAAATGGAAAACAAAGTCTGAAATAATCTTCTCTCGAACAATCTGAATCTGTAGCTACGAAGAACACTGAAATTTGACACCTATAGCACCTGCAGATCAATTCTATGCTCAAGAAAAGAAGTTTCATGTCAACTCTGATGAAGAATAATGGACGCCATTAGTAAAAATATAGAAAAAATATCTTCTAAGGCGTGTGAAATGCATGCTAAGCATTGGAAATGGCGCTTGAAGTACAATTGGTGCTTGAAAACTCACGCATGGCCTATATTTGGCTTCAAACTCAGTTAACTGGATGTAGAACCAACCCTAATTAGGGCGCCACCTTGAAAGATTCAGTTAACTAGTGCATGCAAACTAAGTTTAGCCAATTATGACCAAAAATAGGTTTATCAGAAATAGACTTGAAAAGAGTTCAACTGAAGATCTAAATTTAGTAAATTGAAAACTCTTCCCATGCACACTTCTATTTTTGAATTTTAAAAAGTCAACCTTTGACTTTAGGCGTCCTTCCATACTTAGACATTTGTTTGAAAATTTGAATCTAGAAACCTCAAATGAAGCTCACGTTCGATCACTGATTCTGATTGACTGCCGCGTCAGATCAACTGGCTGACAGTTCCATCGAAGAGCAGGACCAAATCTGACAAGAAGATTCCTTGAGGTGATAATCCATAATTCATAAATCTGAGGCTTCAAAAAGATGGGCGCCCCTGGAGGCCAGGGGCGCTTTTGACCTCAGAGTTGGAATATTTTCAGGCATTTTCATTGATAACTTGACCATATTTCACTTGACGTTTCTTGGAATTTGACAAAACTTCAGAACATGCCAACTGGCTCACTGTGAAGCAGACTGAGTTCTGAGCAAGGGCTCTTGGAGAGCACTTTTTATAAAAACATCATCTAACCTTCCTAAATCATGGGCGCCCCTGGCCTTCAGGGGCGCTTTTCCCAACCTATGTTAGCCATTACTGTAACTGACCAAGAACTACTAAACTTCCAGCTGCAAACTACCAAGACAGACATCTTTTGACCCGGCTGAGACAAGCAACGAAAAGCTGTAACTGACACGAACGAGATGAGTATCTGGAATCATCAAACAGATTCCATTAAAGGTCTAAAAACCTTGGGCGCCCTTGGCCTCCAGGGGCGCTTTTGTCCTTTCTGAATAGTTTCTGATCAAGTCTGGAACCTCAAATTCAACCACTGATGGCGGCAACACAGCAACTCAAATTCACCTGCTGACAGATGCGTCGCGGAGCTGGACCAAAAATGGAAACAAACTTCCTGGGTGTCACTTGATCAAAAGACTTCATTTGAAGCCTCAAAAAGATGGGCGCCCCTGGCCTCCAGGGGTGCTTTTGAACTTAGTGTCAATCACTTTTGCATTTCCCTCGTTTTGCATTGAATCTCTGGTTTCAGGCGATCTACTCCTCCGTTGGACTGGCTGGCTGGCTCACTGCGAAGCTATCAGGAATCTAGAGAAGTCATCTTGGTAGAGACAAGTCACAAAAAGTTGAATAAAGCTTCCAGAATGATGGGCGCCCCTAGCTCAGAGTAGCGCTTTTTCAATCCAGACTTAGTCAATTTTACAATTTTTTACCTCATTGAAAATCTCCTCCGTCAAAAAGCATAATTTTCAACATCTTTCTTCGTAGAGCGTTCTTCTTTGAATTTCAGGCTTAGATATTAACACTTGGTACTGGCCAACTGCCATTAATGACCTCAGAGGTCCTAACTTTTCTCCTGAAAAAGTTATCACTACCCACCAGCCTTAAACTGACTTTTAACTGAAACTGACTTCACCACTGTGATCGTGATGTGAAATAAGCCAATCAAAATTAATTTCAGCCAATTCTAACAAGTTCCTATTTTTTAGGGTTTCGAGCTAAAAATAGATTTCAGAAACCCTAATTTTCAAAATTTTCAAATTTTGCCAGTATCTTACTAGCATCACACTGACTAAAAGCCCATACTTTATTTGCCCAAAAACTGAGTTTTGACCCTACTTTTACAAGGTTTAGACTATTTTAAGCAAAATGCCTTAATGAAGCAAAAATTTTGGTCTGGGTACAACAAGTATTTCAATTTGGTATTTGCAATTTTGCTATTTTACTTCTTAATAGTCTTATACATCTTTTCATAACTAGCATTTTAAGTATCATATGTATAGTATATAGTATATAGAGCCCCGTCCCCCCCCTCCTCCCGTTGCCGTCCCCAAATTGAGGGCCCTTTGTCCCCCCATCCCGGAAACCCGTCCCCTCGTCCCCGACAGTGGTGCCCCACTCTATGTTCATAATGTGTAGATTAAAACCATCCCTAGGTTCAATATACTACAAGTTATAGAACAAGTCCACGCTTATTGACCATGACAGTTAACATGCAAGATTTCAAGGTTGATCATTATCAAATGCTTGATTAAAATTTACAAAATATAATCAAACATATATAGTCAATGATGATCTCACCAAGAATAAACTATAAATGGAAAGACTCATGTGACGGAATTATGCAAATAGGCCTTAGAGAATATGGATGAGTGGTTGGACTTATTGTGGGCTCCTATTGATGTAACCTAGCCCTATGCATGAAACAAAGTAGCAATCAAAACAAAATACTATCACTCCCTACTCTTTATCTAGAAGGAAATCCTCAACAGTTGCATGTTGACAATGTATCACATGGGCCAATAGAGCCACACAACCCAACACAGAGTGAGGAAGAGGAAATTTCCATTCTGCTCATGAAGCCAAATCTTACTGATCCATTACGTGCTACTCAATAGTATATTTAGGACCTGGAACCAATGGCACATATTATGTTTGAGGTAGTAGATATTAGATGCAAATTAGGCAATACTCATTCTTGTTTGGTCTTAAAAGAACCATGGTGCATTCAACAATTTGTTGAAGGAAATTGTCATAACAAATTCATTCAAATCTATATTTCTTATGGGTGCCTAATACTAAACTACTAGAGATGAAACACAAATGGATTCTAGTGTGATTTCCACCATCTTTTGGAGGATTAGATGGGAAGGTCTTAGAGGTTCTATACTCCATCGAATATCAGTTCCGATATCTATAGCTAATGTTGCAAACAAAGATGGCAGCCCAACCTGCATTTGGTGCTAAAATTGATGAATCCGTGAGGATTTCAATACAACTAAGAGAGGAATTAGCAGGTCAGAGGCTTAGATTTCAAGCCTAGTTAGCTCAATAGGCTCAACTTATAGAGTTGGAACTTGGAACAATGCAAGTTTGCTGAGAAAGATCAAGAAATATTAGAACTCTGAATGGCCATGTTTGCTGAGAAAGGCCAAGAAATATTAAATTGTCGCCTTTTAATATAATTGACTTTTTAATAAATATTTCATAAAGTACCATTAAAATAATAATACTTTATTAAAAGTCACTTTATAACCTTAAATTATAAAGTCACTTTAATAATTAATATTATTAAAGAAATCTGACTTTAATAACTTAATTAAATTGCCAACTCCAATAACAATTTGACAATAACCCTTGAGAGCGATCCAAGCACAATGTCCAACTGCTGGCGTGGTGACCACTGATCCTAGTATAAATTACTATAAATAGTAAGTATGGACACTGTACTCCAGAACTGTCTCTGTAAGGCCTATCAACCAAAATACCGAATCACTGAGCTGTATACGTTGGAATGGATACCCAAACCTGCTGACGAACCACTGAACAGCCTCAAAAATGTCCCCTGAACATCCCATTAGCCTACAGAGACCAGATAGAAGGCTAACCACTGCAAGGATACAAATCCCGAAAAAAGGGGGACATTACTGCTCTCTTGAATTACTTTGCTATTCTCATATAAATCATTTATGTGTATGAAAATAGTTTACTTTGTATTGAATAGTGTTTATTCATTTAGCAAGTAAACATCTAGTAGTACCTAACTATAAAATGCTGGATGGTGTAGTTTCTTAATTCATGTTCTTGTAGTGTGGAATCTTTTGAAAAAAATGATACTAGAGCCACTTGCTATTGTTGCTTAATGAAATTACCTAAAGAATGGTAGACAGTAATGTTATATATGTTCTCTTTTATCGGTATGGAACATTGGGTAACAAATCACAGGTTAACATAAAGAATGTCTTGAAGACCTTAGAAATGTAATTTAGCAATGTAAGATTATGAGAGCAACAAAGTCTTCTTAGCAGAGATTTTGGAAAGTCTTTTAGCCCGAGAAGAAGATTGCACAATTAATCCATTGAGAGACAATTCTATTTAGTTTGGGGTCCTTGTTAGTTATCTTTTGCTTCATTATATGTTAAATATATTCTTACTTCTTGAGGAATTTTAATCCACAATGACTTGCTCTTGTTTTCATATGGTCTTGACATTCCTGGGTTGTTCCATGCAGGTTCAGAGGATGTTCAGGTAAAGATGGCAGATTGCTTGGCTAAGATGACCCTTGCAAACAATGGTAAAGAACTTATTGCAAAGAAAGGTGCAAAAGTACTTGTAAACATGCTTTCGTCAACATTGGAGGCAAAAACATCAAGCTTACAGGCTTTGTTTAATTTATCAACTTTGGATGAGAATTCTGCTGTTCTTGTTGATGCGGGTATCTTGCCACCACTAATGAATATTCTTTTCAAAGTGCATCCCCTACATAATCCTGCACCAACAAATTTGAAAGAGTTAGGTGCTGCTACATTAGCAAATATTGTTTCCAAGGCAGGGCATTGGGAGTTTGCACCTGCTGATTCAGAAGGTAATTCATTGCAGTCTGAAGTCATTGTTCATAAACTTCTGGCACTATTGACTCATGTTGGCCCCAACTGGAAAGTTAAGCTTCTTCAGATACTCTATGGCATTGCATTATCACCACAGGCAGCAGGTTAGTACTCTTCTACATGTTTAAGGTTCAATTCTTTGAAACTTCAGAAAGATTGAGAGGAGAATGTGATTGTAAATGTTCTATCATCTACAGAAATAACCTTATGTTTAAAGTATTATCTGGTTAACTTCCTGTGTTTGTCAGACACCTTTGTGCACTAGCAAAACCTAAAACAATTACCACAAAACCCTCTAGAAATTCATAATTGAAGGCAGAAGACTGAGTGGTTGCTACATCATCTCATATACATACCAGGGTATGTTGCAATGGGTACAAGTGCTGGTGCAGGTACTTAACCATTTTCAAAATTCTAGAAATGGCAGAATACAAGGTATTTTTATATGGTTTATACCTAGAAATCAAAAGTATTTATTGAAATAAATACTATCATTTATATTTAAACGTTTGATAATCTTTTGACGTGCATCAACCCAAAACAAAATACTAGGGAATATTTTTCTCTAAGGTGGCTTTTAAGGTCATGCCCAACTGAGACACCAACATGGTGTATGAGACCCTCTTTGGCAGCTCACAAAACAACTGTTTTCCATTTAGCTTACGTTTTGTTCAAAGTTTGTGCTCTTGAGTTTTTATCTCATGACCAGCTCAGTAGTAAACTTGGACCAGTGATTTCCCAGATGCCTAGAGTACCACAAAATCCGACAAAATGAACTGTTTGTTTTTGTCAATCAATTTCACTTCTTCACTATTCAGATTTACAAGCAATACAGCCCTTTATCGATTCAATTCTTAGTACAATAGCCTAAAAGAAATGTCTCAAGCCAATTTTCTATGCAAAATCTTTTCACTTTTCCCACTGTTTAATGGATAGGCATTTTGTCAAACAGTTTGTATGCATATGAGTATGACTGGTTTTCTGAGTGCAATAATCATGGCTGATTCATTCACAGTTTCAGAATTTGTGTCTGCTCTTTTATATACTGAATATCATGTATAACACCATTGGACATTATGACAAACAGTTGTCTCACACTCCAAATGATTAAACATAACAGAAATTTATAATACAGTATGCTGGTCGATACATTAAATTGTAGAAATGCCCATGTTCAGGGATCTGACCTTGAAGAATGAAAGATTTAGAATTGATTACAGCAGAGAATACTTGGCATTTATTGTTAGTAAGACCAACTGGAATGCTCTCCTAATCCTCACACCTCCTTTTTGTTTGCCTGGGCTCCTCTAGGGGCTGTGCTAGGATCCATAGATTGCTTCCAACTTCGTGCCAACTCCAAAAAGGACATCGACCAGCTGTAAATTAAATTTGTTTCTTTTTATTAATCCAAACTCTCACATCTTCCACATTGAGTATGCTTGTAACGACCCCATCCTTGGGTGATTAATAATTTTCTAACATTTCACTTCAAACATATAAAAGTAACAAGTAACAGAGTCATTACAATAAAATTCTTCCTTTCTTTATTGATAAATGCTTGCAAGTTACAATATATATATTTCCACATGAATTCCATTTTCATTGCAAATATAAATCAGAGTACAAAAGTAAAACAATTACATACATAGCTCGTAAGCTTTTGCACAAATAGTAGTAAGATGGTCCAGGTTCCCTTCCTTTCAAATCTTGGTGTATCTGTCGCCTGCTGTGGAGGAGAAACATCACTCAGATGCTTTTCCGCCAACCACGGACTGTTAATGCGGTCCCCCACACATCTATCATTCAATAGATGGCCCTCCCTTCGAACGAAGAGATTGGTAAAGTAACCGGCTGCGACAACCCAACTGAGCATAGTGTTGTGTCCTATACATCTAGAACTTGCTATTTCACAATCTCGAACTAGCATGATGGATCACAATGAACTGACAGTGTAGTCTTGACTATCTCACATCTAAGTGGATGTCGTACCTTCCACTACTTTGGCCAAAGTATTCACATTCAATACTTCGAATGAAGGTCATCTATCATTTACACTACTCAGGGCCGATTTGACTTAAGGCTATCTTATACTACGAATAGGTATCGTCCTTTACTTTTGGATAATCTTTTATCCCAGACTAACCTACAACATTTTTCTAAGAGATTACACAAGATAGGTATATCCTGTTTCAGATTACCTACCTTTAGACATTCTACTTCAATAGCTACATAAGGGAGGTATATCATGTTTCATACAACCTACCTTCAAACAAACTACTTAATCAGGATTTGAAATGCAGTCAACAAGGGTCCCTCGGGTAACTCCTAACATGGAATTCTTTATCCATGGAGTACATAGCTTTTCCTAGTTAACCTTCTAACTTTAAAGCTTTAGACTACCTTGGTACTGGTTCAATCCTCGACCTAGTATTTAATAACTAGTTCTTCTTTTCCTCTATATAAGGAATCAAGCAGTATTCAAGTAGATTCATTTCAAACATTCCCTTTATAACATGGACTAGCTATTCTTCCATAACAAGCTATAAACATGCTTTTCCCTTATAAACAAGTCAATCCCAAGGCTTCAAGCTAATCTTATGAAATCAAGCTATTTATCTTAATAACATGCCTTCTCTATGAAATTAAGTATTTCCTTAATAACAAGCTATCCTTTCTCAAACAAGCTTTCCTTTCACATACAAGCTTTCCCTATGTAAATAAGTTATTTCATAATAACAAGCTATTCTTATTCCAACATAATTTCTTTTTATACTTTCCTATTTTACTTCCTTTCACAAAGTAAATTCTAGTTCAAGCAGATCAATTAACATACAAAATTAATCAAGACATTTAACATGCCTGTTTCCTTGCTGTAAATGATTCTAGTCTGCAGCTGCTTCTCTTCCTTCTGTAGTTTCACTCCTCTCAATTCTGGTTTCTATTACTGGTTATGTATTTTATGCTTGCAGCATATAAATACCAATCTCTCATAAATGGTGATGGGATATATGCAAATTGGCTCTTAGCAAATGCAATACAGCAATGACAAAGTAAGGCTCTCAACAAATGCTTCTACAGCAATGACAGAGTATGGTTATCCAACAAATACTCCTACAGCAATGTCAAAATATGGCTCTCAAAATGCTTCTACAGCAATGTCAAAATATGGCTCTCAAAGGAATTCGTTTTTAAGCAAAAACAGATAGGAAATTCGTGTATTAACAATGAGAGAAACTCCATTATTTATAGGTTTCGAATTCTCATGCTTACTACATTTTAGGCATGAGAATTCGACACTTTTCTCATTGAAAATGTCAAATTATGCAGTGGCAGCAATCTAGCATGTTACTCAGCAAAAAGGAGAGATGATTCGACCTAATTTATGAAGAAGGTTTCAACTCTCACATGGCAAAATATGAACGGAGGACACCTACAGGCGTTACTCTTCATAGGCGCTTTAGAAATGGCAGATTAATCTCAGTAAGAAAATGTCAAGGTAAAAACGCAGCCATCTGGCTTTTATTCCACCCCTCCCTTTGCATTTCCCAGAATGGTGGCACTTGCAACATGCGACCTGGTCTATTGGCGTGAGGAGCTGTGCGCGGTTCATCATTTTCACCATTTCGGCCATTCCACAATCCGTGATTTTCAGTATGAAGGAAATCCTCGATTTTAACTTAGCCAAGGTTTTAAAATGTATTTGCTTAAACCTTTCAAAAGACTATAATATTTACCATTTAAATTCTCATGACATTTCAAACGTATTTTCCCAATAGACTATGGAAGTCGAAAATACTTTCTTTACTTATGGTAAATGCATTTTATTTGCCATATGACTATACAAGTCAAATTTAATTATTTCCAAGGTAATGTTTATTTAAAATATAAACAAGATATTATATTCATATTTTTCATTATATTAAATATATATCATATTATAGTTTTATTTACCGTATTTATATATATATAATATTAAATATATATATAAACACATTCAAATATTTACATTTAAATATATCTATACATATTTGTATTTAATTATCCAAATACGTGTATTACAGGCCAGTCAGCGTACCCTTAATACACCTATTTGTACAAACATGTATATATACATTTAACTGTAAATTCCAGGCATCAATATAACGTTATGACAACATTATAGCTAGTGTGCATATGTTTATAGGTGTGCCAGCCATGTATACGTATCCATATGTATGCCATGTCGACACGTGTATGGCATAATAATTGCCCATCATACATATGTATCGACATGTCATGCATGTTGTTACATACATATGAGTGGTACATGTATACGCATATACATCTTGTCTATACCACACTTATCAGTTCACATTTCACATTCAAGGCTCACAGAACAGTAAGTCAGTCAACAAGTAACACCACTCCTAAAGCATAAAAAAGTAATCCAAAACTCCTAAGCCTAAGGATGACTTATTAAGACCACTCAAACTGACTCAGTTCCCAAAACCCTTAGTGAAGTGTGTGTATGCTCAATTTGATTAACTTTACCGGTTACCCGACCAAGCTCCTCTCCCGAGTGATGTCTCCCCTCCACCTGGAGGAATGGTTCCTGTTCCTGCATCCATTGCCACAAAACCACGACAGTTACTTGTTCATAACATTTGCAGTACTTATACAAACATATCAAGTTTAAAGCAAGATTCATTATCCTGATATTCACATATATGCAGTATTTTACGATGAATTACATCAATTGAAATAACATCAAATGAAACAACGTCAAATGAGCTAACATACATATTGATAACAAGGTGCAAGCATCTCTAGATTTCACATTACATTCATCTCTACCTTTTATATCACTACAAAAATAGTAACCTCATAATTCGGGATGTAACAATGCTGCCCAGCTATAAGGTACTCATGGCAAGCTTTAACTGGAATCTCACGACCAGCCAAGTAACTCTCATTCGCTATAATTATAAACCTTCATCATGTTCACAGGTAGCAAATGAAGTTGACTTCATGGATAACCCATACGCCTAGCATAGTATATGAGCACGACAACAAGAAGAAAGACTATTCGCCTAGCAAGGAATTAAACCTGTTCGCTCAGCAAGAAAAATCCCACACCAACAATACAAACTTCAGCGCCAGCTATGTATGAAATCTCACGCCTTTCAAGTCTGGAATTTATCACCAAATCCTACTTAGCTAAAGTAATATTCAAACCAGCAACACAATTTCATTCATGGCACCTAGAATAATGTAACTCCTCAAACTTGCAAACTTTTGACAATTTGTCTAGCCTTCGAGACTCATAAATTATTTAATTGTTCGATCCAAGCATGAAACCTGAGTGATTTCACCTGCAACGAGCTAAGGAGGATATCTCACCACCATAACTGATTTCCCATAGGTTTTTCGTCCTAGGGTTTTGCTCCAAAAAAAAGTTTCAAATCCACAATAGAAAGAAAATAAATCAAGCTTGAGCAAATGAGCTCTTGTAGAAACCCCTTGTTCCCCCTGTTTCCGATACTGTCTGTTTTCTGAAGTTTTTGATTTTTTTTGTGGTTTTTGGGTTTTTTGCATGAAATTGAGAAATTGCGATTTTGATAATAAATGATATAAAATCTAGATAAAATGCTAAACGGACAATATAGATAGGAAATGCAAGTTCTATTGAAGGTGCATCTTTTATTGCTCAGATAGAATCAATACAATAATGATCTGGTAGCATGCAATAAAGAAATAGCAATATTTTATTGAAAGAACCTGGTAATCAGCAACTGGTAATAATTGGTACGGCTGCGAATGAACTTCTTTCTCCCTCCTTCTGAAGATCCAGATTAGTGCCAGTGATATAGGCGCCCAAGATGGAAGTGACAGACTGATCCCAAGTTAGGCGTTTTGCCTCAAGGAGAAGATATGTCCTTTCTGAAGGTAGTACGGCCTGGTACAGAAAGGTACGGCCTGATACACAGCAGCAATAAATAAAATGTACGGCCCTAAGGAGAATCTCCAGGTTTGATGAATATAGGCGCCTCTGTGCAATAACCTCTGCTGGATGAAGTGCTAATCAAAACCCTTGAGTATTTATTAACTGTGATGCTCTGCAACTTCCTCTGAGTGAAGAAATTTCTCTGCTGGCAATAAATCAAGTGATATCTCACACCCTCTGAACTGCTTTCAATGGAGATGGCTCGTTCCCCAATGAATTTCGAGTCTCAAACCCTAAGGTTCTGTGCTCAGACAAAACTTGACCAATTTCAATATCAATAATCACATAATGGCTCGATTTTCAATGCAAATGGCTTATATTTCTCAAAAGTGCGATTTCCTCAATAATAGGGTTTATTAAAATTCGAACTTTTAAATTCTTTTAATCTTTCCATAGTCTCAGCCAAATTTTTATAATAAAATATAATTGTCAATTTGGCCCCTTCTGATGATGGCGACCCCCTCAATTAAGAATCACTTAAGTTATAATATAATATTATAACTTTATATTATAATCATCAAATAATTAATATTTAATTAATACAATTAAATATTAATATCTCTCTCGTTATTCATCCGATGACTGATCCGTCTGAAGCTGACGAACACTGAAGTGATTCTGAACACTGCCAAATCCATACTGCTAAAAATAGCAGGGGTCCCACGCCGACTGCCAAGAACTGCTAAAAATAGCAACTTCTTCGAATGAGCCCGAACGAAAGCCAACTGATCAAACTCTGCCAACTGAAGCTGAGCCAAGCTCCAAAGTGACCCTCTATCCAGTCTATCAGCCTACGAGGGTCGTATGATAGGCCAATCCTGTACTCCGAGAGATGTCACTGAGAAGGGGACATGATAGTCCGCCCCTCCTAAAATTGCTTGTCCTCAAGCAATCTCAATGCTGGATGCTGCAGAATATCCTCGCTCTCCCATGTAGCATCCTCAACCGGCAAATCTCTCCATTTCACCAGATATTCCCTGTTAGTCCTCCGACGCAACTGTCTCTCCCTGTACTCCAGGATGGACTCAGGTACTAAGATCAACTTTCCCTCATCATCTAAGGGAGGTAGAACTGCAGATGGTACCACACGGTGTCCCAACGCCTTCTTGAGGCGTGACACATGAAAAACATTGTGTACCCTGCTCTCTGCTGGAAGCTCAAGCTCGTAAGCCACCTCGCCAACTCTCCTCAGAATCCTGAAAGGACTGTAATAACGTGGCTTAAGCTTCTCCGACCCACTCTTCCTAAGAGTGGACTGACGGTAGGGCTGCAGCATGAGGTAAACCATGTCACCAACCTCGAAATGCCTCTCCGTCCTCTTCTGATCCGCATACTGTTTCTGCTGATTTTGTGCCTTGGCTATATTTTCCTTGAGAGCCCTCATAGTATCCTGACTCTCCTGCAACCAACCTCCTGCACTCGGCACTCTACTGTCGCTCAGTAGCAAATCAAGGAAACTTGGGGCCTCATACCCGTACAACGCCATAAAAGGAGACATCTGAATAGTCATGTGGAATGTCGTATTATAGCAATACTCGCACAAGTGAATCCACTTGACCCATGCCTTCTGCTGCCCTGCAATATAATTCCTGATATATCCTTCCACCCACTTATTCACTATCTCCGTCTGCCCATCTGTCTATGGATGGTACCTGGTGCTCGGCGTAAGCTCGGTCCCGCAAAGTCTGAATACCTCCTGCCAGAAGTTACTCAGGAACCGACTATCTCGGTCGCTCACGATGCTCCGAGGCAACCCATGAAGTCTGAATACCTCGCGAAAGAATACCTCTGCTACCTGTGTAGCTGTATAGGTCGTGGTGATCGGAAAGAAGTGGGCATACTTCGTAAGCCGATCCACAACCACATAAACACAATCTCGCCCCTGGGCTTTAGGCAAGCCCGTAATAAAGTCCATCGATAGGCATTCCCACTTCCTGTCAGGAATCGGAAGTGGCTGTAGTAAACCTGCCGGGTACGTGTTCTCTTGCTTGTTCTGCTGACAAACAGGGCATTCACGCACGTATTGAAGAACATCCGCCTTGAGTCCCTTCCACGTGAACCTCTCCCGTATCTGCCTGTAGGTTTTGAAGTATCCGGGATGCCCTGCTGTAGGCATGTCATGAAAGGCTCGCATAACAATGTTCTTCACCTCTGACCCTGGGATCAAAAATATCCTGTTCTTGTAAATGATCAAGTCATTATCAAGCGTATACCTGGTATCAACTGCTGATCCCTCAACAATGTTGGAGGCCCAACTATCCTTGGCATACTCTGCCACTATCATATGCCTCCAATCCTCCGAGATATGAACCATAGTGCTCAAATACGGTCTACGTGAAAGTGCATCAGCCACTACGTTTTGTGTACCTTTGATATATGAGATATCGAAGTCATAAGCCTGCAACTTACTGACCCACTTCTGCTGTCTATCATTGAGATCTCGCTGCCCCAAGAAGTGTCTCAAACTATTATGATCAGTTTTAATGCAAAATTTGCTACCAACAAGATATTGTCGAAACTTTGCTAAGGCATGCATAATCGCGAGCATCTCCTTATCATATATGCTATATAGTCTCTCTGGTCCTCTGAGCTTGCGGCTCTCATACACAATCGGGTGCTTGTCCTACATAAGCACCACACCAATGCCCTCACCTGATGCATCGCATTGAAGCTCGAATGGCTTCGTAAAGTCAGGTAGTGCCAAAACAGGGCATGTGGTCATCAACTCCTTGAACTTCATAAAACACTCCTGTGCCTCAGAAGTCCAAACAAAAGCCCCCTTCTTCAGTAAATCTGTCATCGGGGCTGCATGTCGTGAATAACTATTCACGAATCTGCGGTAGAACCCACATAAACCGAGAAACCCTCTCAACTGTGTCAGGTTTGCCGGTGTGGGCCAATCAACAATGGCGCGGATCTTTTCAGGATCCATACGCACTCCATTTGCACTGATAATATGACCTAGATATAGCAATTCGGTCATCCCCAAGTCACACTTGGATTCCTTGGCGTACAAGGACTCCCTCTCCAAAATACTCAATACTGTCTCCAAATGAGCCAAGTGCGCCTGCCATGTCCTGCTGTATATGAGAATATCATCGAAGAAGACTAACACAAACCTCTTCAGTAATGAATGAAAAACCCTGTTCATCGTAGACTGAAAGGTAGCTGGCGCATTCGTGAGCCCAAATGGCATCACTACAAACTCAAAGTGCCCACAATGACATCTGAAGGCTGTCTTCTCTATGTCCTGCTCACGGAGTCTGATCTGATGATAACCCGACCGTAAATCAATTTTGGTAAAGTAACAGGCACCATGGAGCTCATCAATAAGCTCGTCAATCCTCGAGATCGGGTACCTGTTCTTAATTGTCCTCTTATTCAGGACCCTGTAATCAATGCACATGCGCAATGTTCCATCCTTCTTCTTAACCAAGACAACCGAAGAAGCGAATGGCGATTTGCTAGGTCGAATGTGACCCATAGCAAGTAACTCCTTTATTGTCTTCTCTATCTCATCCTTTAACCTCTTAGGATGCCTGTAAGGAGTTATCATCACGGGCTTAGCGCCCTCCTCGAGCTCAATAATGTGCTCTATGCCCCTGTCTGGAGGTCTACTTGGCGGAATATCACTGAACACCTTATCATGCTTAATCCTCAACTTCTGAATGTCCGGATGATATTCTATCTTTTGCTGTCCCTCCTGTATAGGTGCTAACTGACACTCGGCAGCCCACTCTACCATGTCGTGACGCATGAGCCGCTCCATCCGACGAAAAAAAATTGTTTTGATGTCGCTGTCCCGTATTGCTTTTAATATGTGTGTCTTCCCAATGACATCAAAATGGATCTCCATATCCTTGAGACGAAGAGTGACTTCCTCCAATGAATGAAGCCACTTCATTCCCAAGACCAAATCGATATCCCCCATATTAACAACATAGTAATTAGCCTTGAACTCATAATTGTTCAAGCGTAAAGGGAGATCCTTTACCATGCGTTCACACCTCAGCGTGTGTCCGTCGGCTACCTTAACTCTAATCCCTTCGAACTCCTCAGTAATGAGTCCGCGTTTTTCAACAAACCTAGCATCAATGAAATTATGTGTGGCTCCTGTATCAAGAAGGGAGATGACCCTCTGTCCTGCTAACACACCCCGAATCCTGAATGAGCCCTCCTGCTGAATGCTAGATAGGCGTGCCTCCTGTATCTGAAGTTTTGGCTCTGTCTCAGCTCTAGGCTCTGGAGCCTCTGACTCTGAATCCTCGGAACTCTCCTGCTATTTGGAATTTTCTGATTCTGAGTCCTCATAATATGCCCATATCACTCGATTTGCCTTGCCCTTAGGTCTTAGAGGACAATCGTGATTGGCGTCATACAGTCCTTTGCAGTAGAAGCAAAGCTTCTTCCTGCGTAGGTCATTAAGGGCCTCACGATCCAAAGGTGGTGCTGCTGATTTACCTTTTGAATCGTTTTTAAAGTCTAATTTTTCTTTGTTAAAATCAGATTTGTCCTTATTTCTGTTAAAGCCCTTATTATCTCTGAATGATGAAGAACCTCTGGAGTTAAATATACTAGAAGGTGCTGCTAACTCCATGCTTCGTGCTTTCTTCATCGCCTCCTGTAAAGAAGGAGGATCAAAGGCTTTGATCCAACCTCTCAGTGGCTCTGTCAAACCCTCCAGGAAGAGTACTACCAATCGCCTCTCTGAAATGTTCGGAACCATGACTGATAACTTCTGAAAATCACCAATATAGGACTCCAAACTGCCACTCTGTCTCAATTGAGCCAAGTCTCTGAAGTAGGATTCTGGATCCTTCCTGTCAAACCGCTCAACCAATCTGTCCACAAACTCCTGGTATGACGTGATCCTGTCATGCTATAAGGTCACCATACCGTGGTGCCACTAATCATAAGCTACTCCCTCAAGATGCAGTGTCGCATACCGGATAGCATCTCTCTCAGCCATCGGGCGTAATGTGAGGAATGTGTCTAACTTACTGATCCATGCCTGGGCTGTCACCTTGCCACTACCATCGAACATCGCTAGATTGAGTTTGTTTGTAGCATGTTTTAGGTCATTGTTCTGATGTCTAGGTCTCCAATCCTGTCGTCCTCTGCGATATTCTCTCCTCTGTGTAACAAATCGGTCAAAGGAAATCCTCTCTCTGACATCAGGTGGTACTAACTCCCACTCCTCGTTCGCTGCCATAAGTGTATCTACGAACAACTCCTCATGCTCCTCACCTACAATAGCCTCATCGGGCTCCTGTCTCACAAAAGTAGGCCTAGTGGGCCTGTCTGCTGTCCGTGAAACAGTCCTAGGTGCTCTCCGAGATCCTGCATCACTCCTGTTATCGTCACGCTGTGGTGACGGTCTCCTCTGTATACCTAACCTCTGGATTGCCACTGCCAACTGCTGTAGCACATCGTTAGACTGTCGTTGACTTGCTCGTAAGTCTCTGAGAGTGTCTAAAACCTCGGCATCGTCCTGATCTCTAGGGTTATTATGAACCTCTGTTCTAGGTATATTTGCTCTGTCAGCCCTGTCATTCCTGTCAGCCATGTTTCCTGGCTGCCTGCTCAAACTCCGTTGCCTGTCAATCAAGGCACGTCTGCGTGTATAATACCTGTATGGTTCAAGCTCGTCTGGCTGCATATGATGGCTAAACCCTCAGGATGGCAGGATTTAGCTCTGATACCACTGTAGAAACCCCTTGTTCCCCCTGTTTCCGATACTGTCTGTTTTCTAAAAGTTTTCTGAAGTTTTTGATTTTTTTTGTGGTTTTTGGGTTTTTTGCATGAAATTGAGAAATTGCGATTTTGATAATAAATGATATAAAATCTAGATAAAATGCTAAACGGACAATATAGATAGGAAATGCAAGTTCTATTGAAGGCGCATCTTTTATTGCTCAGATAGAATCAATACAATAATGATCTGGTAGCATGCAATAAAGAAATAGCAATATTTTATTGAAAGAACCTGGTAATCAGCAACTGGTAATAATTGGTACGGCTGCGAATGAACTTCTTTCTCCCTCCTCCTGAAGATCCAGATTAGTGCCAGTGATATAGGCGCCCAAGATGGAAGTGACAGACTGATCCCAAGTTAGGCGTTTTGCCTCAAGGAGAAGATACGTCCTTTCTGAAGGTAGTACGGCCTGGTACAGAAAGGTACGGCTTGATACACAGCAGCAATAAATAAAATGTACAGCCCTAAGGAGAATCTCCAGGTTTGATGAATATAGGCGCCTCTGTGCAATAACCTCTGCTGGATGAAGTGCTAATCAAAACCCCTGAGTATTTATTAACTGTGATGCTCTGCAACTTCCTCTGAGTGAAGAAATTTCTTTACTGGCAATAAATCAGGTGATATCTCACACCCTCTGAACTGCTTTCAATGGAGATGGCTCGTTCCCCAATAAATTTCGAGTCTCAAACCCTAAGGTTCTGTGCTCAGACAAAACTTGACCAATTTCAATATCAATAATCACATAATGGCTCGATTTTCAATGCAAATGGCTTATATTTCTCAAAAGTGCGATTTCCTCAATAATAGGGTTTATTAAAATTCGAACTTTTTAATTCTTTTAATCTTTCCATAGTCTTAGCCAAATTTTTATAATAAATATAATTGTCAATTTGGCCCCTTCTGATGATGGCGACCCCCTCAATTAAGAATCACTTAAGTTATAATGTAATATTATAACTTTATATTATAATCATCAAATAATTAATATTTAATTAATACAATTAAATATTAATATCTCTCTCGTTATTCATCCGATGACTGATCCGTCTGAAGCTGACGAACACTGAAGTGATTCTGAACACTGCCAAATCCATACTGCTAAAAATAGCAGGGGTCCCACGCCGACTGCCAAGAACTGCTAAAAATAGCAACTTCTCTGAATGAGCCCGAACGAAAGCCAACTGATCAAACTCTGCCAACTGAAGCTGAGCCAAGCTCCAAAGTGACCCTCTATCCAGTCTATCAGCCTACGAGGGTCATATGATAGGCCAATCCTGTACTCTGAGAGATGTCACTGAGAAGGGGACATGACAGCTCTCAAATTCACTTTTATACTTTTTCCGCCAAACTTTCTAGAAGTTATATTTTTAAAAGTCACTTAAATAAAATACTCCTTTTTGCTCCAGAAAACGCTTTTATCAAAATAATGATAATATTTAATATGCAAGGTCTCAACATTATGCATTCTTGATTTAAAACTTTTCATCCTCTTTCTAACGAGCTATTATACTAAGGTGCCCTTTAAATTATTTTAATAAAATTAAGCAACCTTAGTAAAATAATTAAATTAAAAACAATAATGCACCCAAGTTGCGGAAACTGTTGAAAAGCGTCAAAATCAAAATCTGACTGCACTGGAATGATACTGATGATGAATAATGAAAATCGGGTCTGACTGGGTGGCTTCTATAAATAGGTGCTCTCAGAGTAGTCCTCTAGACCAATTGAGCTCGTTGCCAACATCAAACATCCTCTCAGACAAGGGTGAATCACCGAAAAAGCTGAAGCCAACTACAATACTGAAATGACCGAAAATGGGGACATTACACTAGAGTACCACAAAATCCTATAAAATGAACTGTTTGTTTTTGTCAATCAATTTCACTTCTTCACTATTCAGATTTACAAGCAATATAGCCCTTTATCAATTCAATTCTTAGTACAATAGCCTAAAAGGAATTGACTTATATCTTTCTTTCTTGGTTTAATCTACTTTCTTAGTCCAATTAGCCATAGGTAGTTTTATTTGGACCAATCACCATGATGTCAAACATGGGTTCAAACCTCAATGCATGTGCTTTTTGTGCAAAGCTGCCATAATAATCTGCTCTTTGTTAGTGCCTTGAGGCAAGTTGAGAACACTTCTATTTTCGGATGAAAATTTATATCTTTTCTTTATATTGTGAGGCAGTTCACTTTATCAGTATATTACAAAAAGGGGTCCCGCAACATTGAAATATTTCTTACGTCTACTAAAATGTTAAGCATTAGTTATGGGCCATCAGCTATATGCCTTATTTCAATGACATAAAACAAACAAGCATAAAGGGAGTTGCTAGATTTTTGTCACTAACAATTAAGCCAAACAATTATGAAGTGAGGGGCTAGACCCACTTATATGACAAATGAAACAAGCATAAAGGGTTCACCACAACTACCTTGACAGAATGCTAGTAGATGTCCTTACTGTACATTGAAAATTAGGATCTGTCAGCAAGCATATCTTTATAGGTACCAAATGGATCTGTATGGGGTATATGTACCATACCTAATGAGACATGTACCTTGGTTTCTGAGGCTGATGAAAACTGTCACAACACCTAGAGGTCTGTTCAGCTTTGTCTGTAGGTCCTCAAAAAGCTGTATATTCTATTCCATAAACAGGGTGGATATTCGATTCCCTGCTTTTCAACATGAATCAATGAAGGGCTGATATTACTTGTTTCAGAAGTAAAAATTGTGGAAGACAGTCCAGAAAAGTCTTAAAAATGTATTTGCTTGATGAAAACAGCATTAATGGAGATAATTAACTATAATAAAAGTGAAAACATGGCAAGAAAATGAAGCATGACCAAAGAATTGGCCTAGAGAAACCCAATTTGGGAAAGAGTGGGTTGGAATCACCTTAGGTCACTATCTTCACTTGCTGATTGCAAGGCTTATTACTTCCTCAAGCCCTTCATGGACATCTTACATCATGAATTAACAACCAAACAACTATGACAGAAAAAACACCACAATTCCCAGGCATTCCAACTGCACTAACATTCATACAAATTCTTAAGACTGTCCTATATGCTTAGATACATTCCAATAGCATAAAAGGAACCCCTACTTGCAAATGGGGTTGCAAGCTAAGTGGGCTTAACCTTGGGGGAAACTCCGTGGTTAAGCGCGCTTGAGCTGGAGTAGTACTGGGATGGGTGACCTCTCGGGATGGTCCAGTGCTTCACCTCTGTGAGCATCACCTAGATGCAATGAGTGCTAAGTGGACCATTCATTATCATGAGAGATGGGTTCTTGTGAACCACTACTCATGAAACATGGGTCAATGAGTTTGACTTGAAAACTACACGGTTGAATCTTGATAGCAATATCATAATGAGCTCAAAATGCTCAAGATTTAATTTTAAATTATATTTCCCCCCTTATGCCTCCATAGGCATCCAATTTTAAGTTATAACATTTTATATATTAATTTTCACTTATGTCTCCCTTGGCCCCTTCATAAAGTCACTTTATTAAAATAACATAAGTTAAATATTTTAATTTAACTTTAATAATATTATGTTATTTTTAAATAATTGCACTGGGCCATTAAACACTGAAATGTTGATGCCAAATTCACCCACCGACACTGCCAAAAATAGCACGATTGACAACAGGCTTCCTGGACGCGTGACATTGACTTACTAAAAATAGTATGGGAGAAAACACCAAAAATACTCTAGAAAAGGCTGTTACACAACTCTCCACCACACCATGTTGGAAAAACGGTCACCACAGTTCCTTAACCACACTCTATTAGCCTACGAGAACGACTAAATAGGCTAACTCTGACAATCTCATGAAAAGGCTAGGAAGGGGACATTGCATGCCCTACAAGCTAGTGTTGTACCTAAAACAAAATTTTTGCTTCATTACGGCATTTTGATTAAAATGGTCTAAATCCTGTAAAATTGTTGTCAAAAGTCAGTTTTAGGTCAAACAAAGCATGGGATTTTTGTGGGTTTAATGTGTAAAAGATGCTGGCAAAATTTGAAAATTTTGAAAATCAGGGTTTTTGGACCCCTATTTTTAGGAAAAACCCTAAAAAATAGGATCTTGCTAGAATTGACTGAAAATAATTTTGATTGGCTTATTTTACTTCACGATCACATTGGTGAAGTCAGAATCAAGAAAAAGTCAGTTTAGCTCTGGTGGGTTGTTTTCACTTTTTCAAGAGAAAAGTTAGGACCTCCGAGGTCGTCAATGGCAGTTGGAAAGTACCAAGTGTCAAAATCTAAGCCTCAAATTCATCACAAAAGATTCTATGGTGAAAGATGCTGAAAAAAGATGCTTCGCAACGGAGGGGATTTTCAAATGGTGAAAAATGTAAAAAAAATTCTAAATCTAGAAACAATACACCTTGCTCCGAAGGAGGTACTTGTGCAATCAACGTGCAAGTCAACTTTGCAATGTCCGTAGACATAAAAATGGTGAAATGCAGTCACACACTCGTGTCAGCGACAGTAACTCAACAAGCAACATGGTGTTTGTAAAGTGCGAAAGAGGTGAAATCATCAGAAAAACACCAACTCTGGAGCTAATTGCGCCCCTATAGGCTAGGGGCGCCCTTGAATTTGAAGGCCCAAATGAAGTTGTTAGTGGTTGCAAAGCTAGTCATCTTCTTCGGATTTCTGTCAACTTTCCAGCAAGTCATCAAGCGAATCCATCAGATTTGTGAAACACCAACAAACGATGGCAAAAGCGAAAGATGCTGAAGGTAAACACACATCAAAGACGACAGTCAAATTACATAAATTGTGTCCCTGTAGCCCAAAGGCGCCCAAAAATAAAGCCTACCTGATGTCAGTTTTTGCAATAACCATCTCCCGGTAATCTCTTCAGATTCAGCCCAGCTTCGCGATGGTTTTGTTTGTCAGTACACAAGACATACTGAACAACCGTAGCTGTTGATCCGACGAGCACGTAAAACAAAGTATAAAATGAAAGTTAAAATGTCGAAATGTACCTCTGCAGGCCAAGGGTGCCTAGCCTTTTGGTCAACTAGATGAGCTTTTCAGCAATTGTCTTCTTCAAGAGATTTGTATAGAATCCTTCTAGCTACGTGATGAATCTAGCCGTCAGCTCGGGACTTGCCAAACGTTCGTGGATGAAGAATCCGTGTAAAACACCGAGAACAAAAACAAGTAGAAATTTCGATGTGTTGAAGAAATGCACCTTCCTTAAGAAAGGCGCCCAAATTTCTAGGGCCTTAGATGCAATCTTCTGGCCTTTTGACTCCCAGGAACATCTCTTCCAGGTTGTTCAATCTCCGTGATGAGATCATCAGCGCGAACATCGGGGCAATCCAGCTCCCAGCAGGGAGGATCAAAGTGGGGCATTTCGTTGAAAGTTACAAAGTGCAAAATCAATCTCAAAAGGTCAATTGCGCCCCTATAGGTCAAGGGCGCCCTTGAATTTGAGCACTTTAAATCAACTTTCAAAACTTGCACATACAGTCATCCTTTGCGGAATTCTTTCAGCTTCGCGATGGATTCAACATCCAGTCAACGGGAATTGTCAATCACCGACAGTTGCAAATAGAAGCACAGAGGGTCAAAATCCAAAAATGGCTAAGTTTGGTGAAACATGCACCCTTTTGGAAAAAGGCGCCAGAATTCAAGGCACCAGATGAAGTTTTTAGCTTTTGTAGCTTCCAGCAACATCTCACCAGACTTGATCCAGCTACCTGATGAATGTGTCAGCTCAACTTCAGGATCAATCGGGTATCCAAAATTCAGGGTCAAATAGAGGCTTCGGTGATGTTTGCAAAGGCTAAAAGTTGGAAATTTCAAAAAAAAGTTTATAACTCTAAGAAAGTTGGCACCTAAAGTCAAACTTTGACTTTCGAAACTAAAGTTCTTTGGTCGCCCTATAATGGAGGGATTTTTGAACTGAATTAAAATAATAAAAAAACTTTAGTTTCACTTTCAAATCGAACTCCATTATTTTTGCATGTGGCGTATTTCCTCTTTGCATGTTGGGTGGTGCCTATTTGAAGGATCAGTCTCCATTTTTATTAACTGAATGAGGTCCAATGAGAATATTGCATTCCAAATTTAGGGTTTTGACATGCATGTGATGTCTTTAGTCATAAAAATTCTTTAAATATGTACTTGGGCGTCCATTTCCTTCATCACAGGTTGGAGGCAAACACATATTTTCTCATGCAAGCAAGACTTGGAGGCGCTACAGGAAGGATTTTTCAATGTCCTTCGCAGTTACAGGTCCGGATTGCTTAGCGAGATAATTTTCCAAACTTCGTCTTTCAACACATGCATGTTAGACTTCATTCAAGGATAGGCATCATTTTTACAGAGGTAGAATATAATTTCTATCTTCTCCCCATCACATTTCTTCTATACTTGTCTTAGGTTTTCTCTCGCATGTTCAAGTATCCAATAGATTTTTGTAGTTCTGATCATCTGGTGTTCGTTGAGCATGACATTCTCTACAAAACCCATGTGCTAGAATTTTTCAAGAAAAATTGCCACGTAGCTTCAATTTTTGAAGCTTTGCTTTTTTCCGAAGATCCCTTTGCAGGGTAGTGAAAAAGTCAACATTTTGAAAAACGAAGAATCTGGGTTTGATCAGCACATTGGTGGCTACAAAACCCATATGTCAAAATTTTTCATGAGAAAAAGCTTTTGAACCTGTTGGCATTTCAATTAGCACCTCTGGAGTGCTTATTGGAAACGGACAGCTATTGCAAGTGTGTTAGTACATGCTCTTCAGATTATAGAGAGGAAGATCTCTCTTTGCTGATTTTCTACTGTAAAAAAGGGGTGTACTAAGGTTCCTATCTTTTTTACTCAGCAGCAGGACACAAGGGTGCATAAACACAATGTGTCGTAGCTAAGCTTTTCTCTGGTTTCTGCAGATCTTAACTACAACTAACTAAGCTTCTAAACTATCCTACCTCCTCAAGATAAACAGAGCATGAGGGCGTAGGAGCGAAATGGATGGGTTGGATTACTTGAATCCTCCGTTTCAATGGAATATGGCCGAGGCTCTGAACTCTCAGATATATACCAAGATAGGGCTCGATACAAGTAAACACTCTCTTACGGTAAACTGGATTTGAGACTTGCCAAGGAGGAGGAACCCCTGTCCGAGGTGTAGGCTTGGAAACAGCTTACTGGAAACAACAAGGAATGATGGCCTGTCTAACAGGATTCCCGAGGAGGTGACGACACTTGTCCAAAGTGTACGCTGCAAGACAAATCATTAAACAACATCAAACGATAATGATCGATGACAAAATATCCAAGGAGGCAACGACACCTGTCCAAGGAGGAGATTGAAACAATGCACTATTTAGAACAAGACTTTGAATATACTCAAGTATTGAGATCAAGCAAGCATGCGCCATCTGATTTATTTCTTCAAGCTTCTCCAAAAAATTACAAAGGTCGGGACAGCAAAGGCACGAAATCATGCACAATTGCGATCAACCAACGAACTCTCATCCAAGAGTGAATAGATATAAACAAGCTAACTCTGGCAACAATGGCACAACAATTTTGCTTAGCAAATAAAAGTTAAACAACTAATGAGCCCAAGGCTCTTATTTATAGAAACTCAAAGGAGTAGGCAACCCTAAAATCTCCTTGAGTTAACAAACAGTTCTTGCCAATCAGCAAGATTTATTTCTATGTCTAAAAGTAGGTGAGCAAGCAGTTAACTGGAAATCTACTTCAGTTAACTGAAACTAAACAAAAGTCCAACTGGGAGTCTACCTCAGTTGACTGACACCTAACTAAAAGTGAACTTACAATTACAAATGTGTCTACAAATAGACATCCACCTTTAAAGGAGATCTGAGATCCACAAATCGAGGGAGTCAATTAGACATCCTAGATTAGTGGGATCTAACATGCATGATTTGTGGAGATCTGGAGTCAACTTGGAAAGGGGCATCAAGTTGACTTCAGTCGTATTTATTGCTATTTGGAGGGTAGGACGTCCTTCCTTGGTGCTTTACACCTCTTCACCATTGGTCAACAAAGTCTCTATCCAGTCGTTGACCTCTTCGGCTTTCGGGCAATTAATGCTCTTCAAGATGACTATGTGGCGTCTAAGCGTTTCTTCACCTGTCACAAGCTGTTGCTGATAGTTTATGCATTGGGCAGCTGCTTCATCTAACTGGATAAACATGGCTGCAATTTTGGCTAATTTGCAACCATTGGGATCTTCAAGGAATGAAGATCGGATGACATCTTGGAACCGTGTCTGTATCGTTTCAAGCTCAACATATTCTCCTCTTTCTCGCTGATATTCTAACTCAGGGAAGGATATTACCAACATTCTTGCGAAGTTGATAATATTGGCGACAATGCGTCTATAGTCAATTAGCTCCACTGAATTGGCATCGTAGACTCTCACCTTGTATGCCAATTGTTCTTTCCACTCAAAGAGATGGTGTTTGTTCTTAGTGGTTGTAATTGATTGGTATGCTTGTTGTAGATGAGCAACTATCGCTTCCTCTCTCGGCCTTTCTTGAGCTGCCTTTACATCTGACTGCTGGATTTCTGATCGAAGACCATGTGCTCTGTCTCTCAGCTGATATGCTTTTTCTAATACACACTATCCTTTGACGACAAACTCATCCACTTGACGTCTCAAGTGTTTGCCGTATGTGATCAATTGATGATGGTTTCTTTCAGTTGGGAGATCCAATAGTCCTTGAGGCAAGGCCGAGGAGTTGGGAGTGTCATGTATCAAACTGGAAATGTACAATCTTAGTTGACGGTTTTCAGCCTTCAAAGTTGCTTTGTCGTGTCCATCCTTTGTCATCCTTTCTTTGACGCTCGCTGAGGCGATTCCGAGAAGGTCTGCCTCCACCTGTCGAATGGTCTTTCCAAGGTTCACCTTTGAAAGCGTGAAATCCTCAACCCTCACATTATGTATGCCTTTATCTTCAGGCGGGGTAGTAGTCTCTATGACAACCTCGTTCTCTGCATTTCTCTCTACATGTGTTTGCTTCTTCAACTTCTTTGTCGACATGTCTTGTGGGACATGGTGGAATTCAGAGAAGTCAAGCTGATAAGAAGGTCTCTACCTTTTCCTTCCAAGCGAGCTTTCTAGCCAGATAGAATCTTGGCTAGCATCACTGGGAGGAGGAACATAGGCCCCCTGAATGCTGGAAGAGCGAGATTGTGCCGTGGCAATGCCTCGTGGTGGCGAGTCCAAATCAAAGGGACTTTGCGACCTCTGAGATGGTGGTGAAGCTAGTGGCTCTGTTTCTATTACAAGCACCGCTTCTGCTGCAACTTCTTCTACAATGGATTCCATCTCTGCAGCGATTATTTCAATCACTGGCTCTGGTGTAGCTGCAGCGTTCTCAACTGTTTTAGGTAAATTGGTGGTTGTCTCCACCTGTACCTCTTGCTAGCTTGTGCTAGCAATTCCTCTTCTTCCCCATGTGCTTTCTGACATTCGCATTCCTTTTGGAAGAATGCTCATCTTTTTCTGTCTGGGTTTCCTCCTAGATGAAGAAGGTAGTGTAGACTGAACCACTGGCAGCTCTGATCAGGGAAGCACTACCTTCCTTGTCCTTTTACTGTCAAGGTAGAGTTGACTGTGTCGAACTACTTACCAGTTCTTTCCTCAATAGACGTACTCTCTTTCGCGTACCAGTCTACTTTGTCGAGTGGTTGTGCATCTACTTGACCCGTGAAGAAGGAAGAAAGAATGACCTCTTCTTTGTCATCAGATAAGCCCTCGATGTCCGTTGACATGAATTCTACGATCTGCGAGAGCTTGCATCTGCTGTAGTTCCTTCTTCTCACTTCAAATTCATCCTCGCAGTTGACCCAAAAATCCTCCATGAAAGGTTCATGTGATGATCTTTGTTCGAGATGTGCTGCGAAGATGGCTCTAGGATCATAGGATGGCCTCCTGTCAATGAGGTACTTGAGATTAAATCTCACTATTTCCTGGCTTATCAACCTAGCATCGGCTGTAGTCTTGCATCTGTAGAATCCCATCTAAAAAGGAAAGTTTGCAGCAAACTTCTTCTTTATGCGAAGGTAAGAGTGAACCTCAGACAACTGCCTCAGGAATTCCATGAACACTACCCTATCTGACGGGTAGCATGGTATCATGGTGGGGTGGCCATTGTAGCCATACACGCATATGTAGGTGAAAGTGGGGAATTGGATGAACCAATGCGCCCAGTCCACCATTGCTGCCTTAGCTGCTGGTGAAATACGAACATGCATCTCATGGTCTAGCTCGCGCACGGTGTGCATAGTGAAAAGGTCATTTATCTTCTTGAAGTGTCTTTCCGCTAGAGTGAACTCCAGGCGAGGAAAGTATTCTTGGACCTTTTGCACACCTTGGGTTCCCACAGTGTTTATTGTTCTAAAATCGCCTTGGAAGGCTATCGGGTAGACCAGGTAGGAACACATGTTGAAACGGTGCTCTTCTAGAAACCTGGTAAATTGTTGGTGGAGTGTGTCACTGATCAGAGAGGCCCAGTCGTAATTTTCTTTCTTGCTGATTATTTTGCGAATAATATAGAACATCCACGGCTGGAAGGATTTCCCCTCTTGTCCAGTGACTCTGCTGAGTAGAGTGATTAACACTCTGTACTCATCTTTGAATTCTCCTCTCCCAACCAATTTGGGCAAGCTGGTTCTCTTTGTTTTCAACCAATGTTCAGCCATTATAAGCGAACACTTATCCCTAGAAGCCTCGAATGCCTTTTCGCATTCTGTCACAGATACGACCTTCCTGGTAGGGCATGGTGGAATTGCAAAACATGTCTCTATGTCCTTCGGCTTTAAGCTGCAAATCACCCTCCCGTCCACTGACAGGATCTCTCTTGTAGTTGGGTTGTAATGCTTTGTGCAAGCAGTTACAAGCTCAATGCTCTGTAAGGTGATCAAAATGGATGCAGCTTGGAATAAACCGGATTCTTCAATGTTTTGCAATGTAATTTGGTTCAGGCCCTCCAAGTCTTCAGAACTGACCTCTAGATTTTTCTGCCATAAGTTTGTGTCAGTCGTTTTCAGATAATCATGGTATAAGACCGTCTTGGTCTTGTATTTTACCTGGGAGTATTGCATTTGAAAACCTTGAAGATTGATTATGCACACTATGCTGCTTGGACAACTTTTCTGGAACTACTAAAAATAGCCTCGCCGGGGGTAATTTTTACGAAAAATTCTGAGACATGGGTTTTGTTGAGAATGATTTTCTAAACAAACCCAAATCATCAAAAATTCGGAAAAACGAGTTTTTCTATGACATGCAAGAGCCCTTCGGTGGCAGAGGCAACGGGGCACCAGAAAGTGATTTTTCTCGGAAAAATCCAACACATGGGTTTTGTTCGTGCTTCGGAGCTAAACAAACCCAGTTTGTCTGTTTTTAAAAATTATGACTTTTTCCGGAAACCCTAAAAAATAGGGCCAGCAAGGCTACTTTTTTTGGAAAAATCCAACATGTGGGTTTTGTTAAAAAAGTTGTGTTGATCATACCCAGTTGGCCAGATCTGTGATTATTTGTCGTTTTCTGTGACATGCAAAGAAATATAGACAGAAATAGAGGAAGTAGATAGAAGATGGATTGGAAGTTATAAACTACCACTTTGCAATAATCTGCCTCTGGAAACAATCTTCGGGGAAGAACACTTTTATTGCCACTGATCTTCAAAAATATTGAAGATCTGTCCAAAATCTCTGCTAGATCTTGAAAACATGTTCTTGGGAGCTATTTGTTGTTTTATCATTCAACCTGCAAAAAGAATAATGAAGAATGGGATGCCTAGCAAGAATATATGGTGATTAGGGTTGAGATCCACCAAGTATGGAAGACAACTTATGATTTAGGCTTGATTTGGAGTTCCAAAAGGTGATTTCCACTGATTGTGGAGTGTTTGGCCTCTTTTGGGCTCCAAATTTGCTAACTCAAGTCAACATCTTTGCTTTGACTTCTTTTAGGCGTCCATCCTTGAAGTTGATCTTTTTTGTCCATTTTGCAAGCTGAAGTGCCTCCGTTTGATCTTTGATTCAGGTTACTCAGTTGATCTCTGGCAGTGGCTGGTAGTTCTGTTGTTGAGGTGGGATCAGCTTGACGAGATATGCCTGGGAGGGATTAACTCAGAACACTGAGTTTAGGCCTCCAGAAAGAAGGGCGCCTTTCCTTGAGAGGGGTGCTTTTGACAATGCCTTAGTCAATTTTCATTGACTGTTCTTCATTTTGACCTTTTTAGATCCTCTTTACTTTGATCTGACGTTCCCGTTGCTAGATGAATCAGATGACTCTACTTGACGATGCATCGGGTAGCCAGCGTGGTCCTATTTAGGATGACTGACTTCTTGGCTGTGGACTCCCAGTCTTTGACCTCCTTCATCAGATGTTTGATTTGTCAGAAGTTATTGCTGATAGTCCCACTGACGAGATAGGTCATAGCTGAGAAGGTCATCTTGGGAGGCAGTGAAGATTCTGACTGAATCTGGATGCCCTCAAAAAAGGGCGCCTTTCCTCAAGAGGGGCGCTTTTAGCCATGCCTTAGCCATTTTCTGGCTTGTCTTTCTAGTTCTTCAATTTTGGCTTTTTCTGCTTGATCTCAACTCGTGATCGTTTGGCGTGTCTTGTGGACCTGCTGTCAGATTGATCACGTAGCTGGGAGGAATTTGGAAAGATATTATGTATAGAGTTGTTGCTTATGGATTCATCTGGTGCCTGTAACTGAGGGGCGCCCCTGGCCAGCAGGGGCGCTTTTACCATGAAGCTCTCTGATTCGACATCTTCGTTGCTAATGGATCTTCCATATTTTGCTAACGGTTGGTCAATGATCCTTGAATTAGATGATTTTGCTGATTGTTTCGTTGTTGAGCCAGCACAAAAGTAAAGAGGATGACTGAGTTGAAGATGCCAAATGATTACATTTGCCCTCTGAGATCCAAGGGCGCTTTTCTTCAAGAGGGGCACCTTTTTCACCTTTAGACTGTGTTTTGCCTTGGTAGCAAAACGTGCACCTTCCAGAGTTAACCAAATTTTGGCCTTTTTCGTTTTGAGAAACTCCCTCGCTATAAGAGCATCTTTTTGACCTTTTCCGCCATGGCTTCTTCGTTGGAGCTTTTGAGGTTTAGCTTTCAGCACCTGGTACTAGCCAATATGCCATTAATGGCTGCGGAGCTCCTAACTTCATTCCTGAAAAATAGAAATAGACCCACCAGAGTAAAACATGTCTTTTGATAATTCTAACTTGATCAGTGTGATCATGAAGACAATTAACCCTATCATAATTATTTTCAATCATTTTCGGGAAGGTCCTATTTTTAAGGATTTTCCTTAAAAATAGGGGCGTAAAACCCTAATTTTCATTTTTTCAAAATTTTAACCATAGGTTCCTTGACAGAAACCCACAAAGACTTCATGTTTGTTTTGACCTAAAACATACTTTCGATGGCATTTTTACATTGTTTAGCTCAATTTAAGTAGAATGCCAAAAATTTCATTTTGGGTATAACAAAACCTACTGCTATTTTTCAAAAAGTCTTTGCATGCCAAGCGAAAAAGCAGTTTTTTGAATTTCTGATGTTGTGGGTTTGCTTAGAAATACATTCTCTACAAAACCCACGTCTCGTCCCATGTCTCAAAATTGTTCATGAAAATTGCCCCTTGACAGGCTATTTTTAGCCTCATCTAAAGCTATTTTTAGCTCACCGGAAATAGTTGTCAAAACATATCTATGTTTATAGGCAACGGTCTAGTTATTTAGTATGCAATTCACTCAAACTGAATTCAAGACCAAATTGGCCTTGATTCATGGTTTCCTTAGAACAGCTGACACCGATTTGCATCAAGCGCATCCGGAGGTTGACTTGAACGTTTTGGAAGGCATAGACCAAATCACACTTTATAACATCAAGCACATTGGGGGGTTGATTGACAGGCGTAGACATTCCAAGTCCATGGATTCCATATGGTTTCATACCTCGTATAGCTGATAGCCTTTCAAGGCCAGTTTAGATGGTTAAATATCGTTGGAATTTTGCGTGTGCAGCAAGTTCATGGGCATTTCTTACAGCTAGAGTGTTCGCAGTCAAACTTTGCGGTTTCTTCATGCAACACTCTTTCATTGAGGAGAGTCAAAAAAAGCATTAGAAGCATCAAGTTGTAGAAGAAATAGAGATCATCACTCCAGTTCTAAAGCTGCCAAAGTTACGAAGCAGTGAATTGCTAGTTGAAGTGTGCAAATATTTCTAGGATTGCTCAAATAGCTGACAAGCAATAAACTAACAGTTGAGGCATGTGACGATCTCCAGGTGATCACGGCCAGTGAACTACAAGATCAGGACTTCCCACCTTTTTAGGATAGACATTAGACACAACTGTTAACGTGATGCCTCTTTCCAAGTTAACTCTTTGTCCCGCCATTTGCATGTCTATTTTGGAGATACATATGTACATATCATAGTTACAAGACTCGAACTCGCCTCGGACTCGGCAAGCCGATTTTTGACTCGGACTCGGACTCGGAGCCTAGACTCGCCCAAGACTCGGCAAAGACTTGGCAAATAGAAAAACCCTTGAAATTTAGAGATTTTTAAGGATTTAAAGCTTGTTTCATGCACCCTTTAGTGAATAAACCTCAAATACACAATAACATCATGAAATAGAAACTACTATGATCCTATACACAAACATATATCGATCACATAAGTATAAACGCAAATTTTAGCTGAAGGAAATAACACATTCAGATATATAAATATTGTCAAATGTATACAAAACTCATGGAATATGAAATCCATGGCATCAAAACAAATATCAAAACTAAAAAAATAAGTCTATGGCTCAGAAGAGCTTGCATTACTCATCCCAATATCACGACAAGTCATGCGCTAGTGTCTAAGTTAGGTCCTAGATGATGATGTAGCCATGATATTTGCTTGTGTCTCAATGATTGGTGTGTATATTCAAGTGAGGATTTTATTATTAAAATTTTATTGAAGCCTTCAAGACTGCATGTTTTGTTGTCTAATGTATGAATTTTGAAACAAGATAATCCTTGATTATGGCTTTGACTGTGAAAGATGCAAAGATTTGCAATAGGGGATATGTATTTTGTAGGTTTTTATGATCATGATTCATCATTGGCCTATAACATGCTTAGACCTATAGTTTGATGAGGGTTTGGGGGAAACGCCCCAACGGGGTCAAGGGGCAGCGCCCCCAGCGGGGTCAAGGGGCAGCGCCCCTTGCGGGGGTCTTGCGGGGTCAGGGCAGGGTCCCGGGGCAGCGCCCTGGGCGCGCTCCCTGTCGCGATACAGGGCGGGGTCGAGGGGCGGAGCCCCCGCCACCAAGCCCAAATGAAGACCTTCAAAACCACACAAACCTTCATGGCGCACACCATTTATTTAAAAAATTTGAGAAAAAAAGAATGCAATTTAAAAAAAAAAAATTTAATCAAAATGGCCGAGTTTGGGGCACGAGACTCGGCGAGTCCGGCGAGTCTGGCGAGTACTCGGCAGCCGAGTCTCTGGGACTCGTTTAGGGTCACCCGCCTCGGGACTCGCGAGTACTCACTGAGTTTGGGTGAGTCTTGTAATGCTAGTACATATGGAGTTCTAGTTTAGTTAGATTTCAGTTAATTGATGTTGGTTATCAGTTGACTTTCATATCAATAAAGACTTGCGTGTTGCAGGTCCAATTAGTTTAGTTTAGAATCAGTTAACAGAGGTAGCTTTTCCAGTTAACTGCTAAGTTGCATACATTTAGACTGAAGAATAAATATTGCATGCTTGCAAGACTGATGTTAACTCAAGGAGATTTTAGGGTTCTCTACTCCTTTGAGGTTCTATAAATAAGAGCACCTTTGCTCATTTGTACTTCAATTTTTGCTGTGATAACAAATTGTTGTGCCCACCTTGCCATGCAATATTGCTATTATGTATTGGTTCACTTCGTTTAATATAAAGTTGGTTTGATCATTTATTGTGTGTCTCATTATGCAATTTGCTGTCCCAGATTTATTATTGTTTTAATAATCTTTCTTTCATATCTACACCTCAGATAGGTATTCTTCCTCTTTG
Source organism: Sequoiadendron giganteum (assembly GCA_007115665.2). NCBI lineage: Eukaryota > Viridiplantae > Streptophyta > Pinopsida > Cupressales > Cupressaceae > Sequoiadendron > Sequoiadendron giganteum. Next base: position 369,655,746 of record CM021103.1, on the reverse strand, counting down.
GGAATTAGAAATAGAGATTATCGTTTGATGTTGTTTTTAAATTTTCCTAGTCTTTCTTTCATATCTACACCTCGGATAGGTATCCTACCTCCTTGGGAATTTAGAAATAAAGATTTTCATTTAATGTTTGTTTCTAGTAATCTACTTTCAGCCTACACCTCGGATAGAGTGTTCCACCTCTTTGGGAATCCTGAGAACTAGCTTACCGTTTCATGTTGTCTCCAATAAACTTTATTTTAGCCTACACCAAGGATAGAGTGTTTTACCTCCTTGGGAATCGAGAGGTGCAAATTGAAATGCCAATAGTTCTCTGGCACCCACCGTGGGGCACGAGGCATAAAAGTTCAAGAAAAGCTTAATGTTTTTATGACATGGGATTGATCCTCTGGCATCCTATTGCATGATCCACACAGAAGCAATGGATGATAACAACGATAATGCTAGCAATGCTAATAGAAATCAGCAACGTCCACCCCCATTACCTTGGGGTAATAACATTGGACCTTTGGCTTTTCAGGTAAATCATGAGTTACCTAAAGGGTTAAGGAAGTGCTTTCCCTAGTTTCACGACAATGGATCTCAACACCCAGAGGAACATTTTTCTACGTTTACAACGTCTTGTGGTGTCTTGCACGTAGCACATGAAGACATCATGGTGCATCTCTTTGTCGAGACTCTTGCAGGAAATGTTGCCAACTTGTTCAATCACCTGGCGATAGGCAATATCACAAGCTGGGCAACTATGAGCGAGAAATTTTTGGCAAGATTCAAACCCACTGAAGACAGTCACCTGTTGTTTTCCCAACTTACAAATTCAAAGATGGAGCACAACAAACACATGAGGGATTTTGTAGCAAGATTTAATCGTCTTGTGACAAGACTTTTTTCTACATTTAATCCATCATCGAAGATTCTGATAAGCTGTTTCATAAATGCTCTTCCATCAAAGATATCCTTCTTCCTCAAGATGGCAAAAGAAACAGAGTTGAAGAGTGCGCAAGAACATGCCATCAAGTTGGAGGATGATATGATTACTTCCGGCTTGATGACAACAGATTTTATCAGATCTCTAGTTCAGTAATCGTACTAGCCAAAGAGAGATAATCTTCAACCACGGTTGCCAACATCTCCACCAAGTCCAATGATTGAAGCTGCACACCATGCAATATTTTGTTGTTTCCATGACACCAATCCACATACTAGATCCACATGTCCTGAGAATCTGAGAATGATCCAAATCATGGGATACACTTGTTGTACCCCAAATTAAAATTTTCGCTACACTTAGGCATTTTGAAGAAATGAGTCAAGATATTGTTAAATCTGTCAAAAATGTTAGAATTGAGGTTTTGCATGTCTTGCATGAGGGTCAAAAACTTTGAAATTTCAAAATCAGGCAATGTGGGTCGGTTCAAAAAGATCAAACCTACAATACCCAAATTTCAGTTTTTCATCCCTAAATTTTAGGAAAATTTCTATTTTTAGCAATTTTCTAAAAATAGAAACTTTTTCTGAGTTTTTCTGGGTTTCTTACGAAACAGATACTTGCAAAATTTTCTAAAAATAGAAAGTTTGGCTTTTAGGGTTAAGACTGATTTTGATTGGCTTAAAATACTTCCTCTTCAGGCTGGCGTAGTCAGAATCACAAAAAGATCAGTTTTACCCTACTGGGTCTATTCTGCTTTTTCAGAAGCTTTTCCTGGAGATCCAAGGTCATCAATGGAGGTCAGTTAGCTGCCAGGTGTCAGAATCAGACGTTCAAGTGTCAAGCAGAGGTTGTCAATGAGGAAGGTGCACGAGAAATGAGGAACGGAGAAGAGAAGCTGTCAAAGTTGAAAAATGTGAATTTTTGGCTAAGTCTAGAGACTTCAGGCGCCCTTGTGAAGAAGAGGCGCCCAAACCTTCATGCCTTAGAATTTTTTCTGTTTCTGGCAGCAGAGACAAGGAAGGCACGCCAATTGAGGGAAGAAATTGAAAATTGTGAAAAAGTTTCCAAGTTTGCTCAACATCGGCACCCCTAGACAAGAAGGGCGCCCATCTTTTTAAAGCATCAAATGATAAAACCAGAAGTGGAGCTCCCAGGCAATATTGGTTAGATCCATCTCAACTCCACAGAGAGCCCGACAGCGTAGTCATATGATCACTCAGTTTCCGGCAAAGTCGAATTAAACATGAGCCATGATGAGATGTGTTTAGAACTTTGAAGGTAAAAACGATGAAAATATTCTAACACTGGTTAACATGGGTGCCCCTGGAGAAGAAGGGCGCCCAAGTTTTTAAGAGGTTAAATGAATGAATTTGCAGAAGGCACCTCCAACGTGATTTCGTTAGACTTGATCAAGATGTCCAACACAATCATCAGCATGTCCGTCGGAGTAGGCAGTCATCAGATGTCATAGGCTGAACAGAGGAGAAAAAGTGAATGAAATGACAAACGTCAAAAGCAACAGTGAAAAACTCAAAATAAAAACTATCTCTGGAGGAGATGGGCGCCCCTAAAGAAGGGCGCCTAGGGTTTAGAGCCATCAAATGTCAGTTTCTGGAGATGAAGTATCAAGAAGACCCCTTCCAGAATCTTGTCAGCTATCCAGTGGACTTGTCAGTCAGTCAATCTGACAAGTGCAATGTCTGATATTATGAATTTATCTTAAGGTCAGAAGACAAGCATAAAATTGAAGATCATAAAAATGGCTAACACTGGAGAAAGTGGGCGCCCTTGGAGGAGAGAGGCACCCGACTTTTTGAAGGATCAAACGAAGTTTTCATCAAAAGTCTCCTCCAAACAAACTTTGTCAGATTTGATCAAGCTTTGTGATGAGTCATTCAGCTCATTTGCCGGATCAATCTGGAGGCCGGAAATCAGAACCAAACTAGGGTTGAAAATTGAGAAGTTGAAAACAATGAAAAAATAACTAAGTTTGGATGAAATAGTCGCCTCCAGCCAAGAAGGGCACCCAACTTCCAATGCCTTAGTCAAATTTTTGGAAATTTCAAAAATTGAAGATGAAGACAAAGTCTAAGTTCATTGCACAATCTTGAATTAGGGATTTGAAGAATTAGGGCAAAAGAAAGTTGTTTTCTCAAGGCAAAGCATATTTAAGGCATCTTTGTGTTTCATTATTCATTATTTTCTTGTAGGTGGCTTCAAGGAGAAACAGAGCAGCAACTTCAAACCCTTATTTTTAAGATTCAAGAGTTTAACTTGCTGGTTTTTCAATAAATTTTCAAATCAGCACTCAAGAAGGCTTGCTTTTTCATATGTTTTTTCATCCAGAACATCAAATCTTTGAAGGAAGCCATTACTTTCAATTTTCAGCGAGCTGGTTTAAACTAGTTCTATCTTCTAGATAATTTTTGAATAATTTTCTCAAGGTTGCAACAGCTGCTTTTTATCTTGCATGTTAGAGAAAACTTCAAGTTTTACAACTTCCAATCTTCTGGGTCTATCTCAAATATTCTTCTGGATAAAACCCATATCACAGCTTTTTTAGTGAAACTTCAAGTGGCAGCTTTTTCATTGAAACTTCGAGGTTTTCAAAATCTAATCAAAAGGGTTCATCCAGAATGTGCCTCTGAACAATACCTAGATGCTAACTTTTTTCCGCTTTTTCGGAGAAAAAATAGGGTTTGCTGCTTTTTGAGTCTTTACACAAAATTTTCAAAAACGGACGATCTGGGTTTGCTTGTACCGAAATTCTAAACAAAACCCATATCTCAAAAAAAATTCCAAAATATTCATCCATTTGACAAAGAAAATCAGCAAGTTTTTTTTAGGGTTTGTGTTGAGCTTGTCCGAGCATAGTCAAGTTTACAGTCAATCTTCATGTTTTTTAGCATAGAGTACTCTCCCATTGAATTCAGAGCCAAACAAGTGTTGTAACATAATTATCTAAACGAATAATGTTGGGAAGTATTTTTCAGTACCATCATGGAAATAAAATGTCATCATCTCAGTTGAAGAACGTGCAGAGGGAGTGGTATGAGCAAAAGGACAAATATTGGGAAAAGTTGTAGACTACTCTTCCGTAGGAGAATCAAGAGAAGTGTCAGAATGCACAAAGTTGCAAAGCCGCCAAGTTATCAATTAGTGAGTCATCTTTTGAGGCAGTAATGTTTTTCAAGAACATATAAAGGAGATGAAGATGTCAAAGATTCTCTAAGTTTGATTGCAAAAGGGGAGAAGATCTTAGAAAAGCGGAATACAGCTAAAGATAGTATCAACACTCCTGATAAAGAGGCAGTTTCCAGCTTTTTGGCGGATGTGTGAAAGATTTAAAGCGGCAATCTTCTAGAAGCTTTCTCCAAGCTTTCTTTCCATTCTTATCTCACGCTTTCTTTCTATTCTTGTCTCAATTCTTATCCATTCTTTGAAGAATAAGGAAAACAAATGTAATGAGTTGGCATTTCCTATTTTAGATGCTTTCTTAGGTGTTAGATGTTATCTTCTTTAGGTTTAGAAATAAAGCTTGCATGTTGGCAAGTAGTAGTTGTAAAAGCAAGGAGATTTTAGGGTTCCCTACTCCTCTGCTTAGTTATAAATAAGAGCAGTGTTTGCTCATTTTAGTTTAGCCATGCTAGTGATAACAAGACATAAGTGTCTTTAGTACCTTCTCTTTGTTATTCAGTGTTGTTCACTTTGTGTAAAGAGCAAGTTTGCATGCCTCCTTAGCTGCAAATCCTTGTTTAGTGCATGTGTTATGTGTCAATTATAATCAGGTTGATCGCATGTTGCTACAACTTGCTGTCCCAAAATTGTAATCTTTGTTCCAGAAGTTTGAGTGAATAAAATCCAGAGTGTGCTTTGTCTGCCTCGATATAAATATCTCAGATTTCCGTTTATTGTTTTGTGTTAGAAGTGTGAGGAAATGAAATCTTGAAAGCTTGCTTTGCTGCCCTTGAAATAAAGTCTCATATTTTCGTAATATTTTTATGATCTCCTTTTTCAGCTTGCATTGAAATTTAGTAGATGTATGTTGAGGAAAGATTATCCAAGTATCTTTGTCAGAAAATCAACCTCGTCCATTTCTAGACTCTCTTGCTCTGCGTTTACTCGAGAGGATAGAAACGTTTTAGCGTAAGTTAAGTTGTAGTTGTCAAGTTTCATTAAAGGGAAAACCTTAGATTCAACCTCTAGTGTTCTATAACCTCGTGTTCTCGTAGCTGAACCAAAAAGATAGGCAAAATTAAGTTTAGTTTACTTTCTTTATGCAACTCAGCAAAAGAGGGAGCTTCCCCTCCTAATTCGAAGAGCAGTTTACTACACATAGCTGTCCGTTTCCAAAACGCATTCCAGAGGTGCGATTTGAAACGCCAACAACACTAAAGCTGCTCCTAGTTCTAGTTTTGTACCAACACCAAGTTCGAACGTTGTCTCACCACAAACAGACAACTTTGATGGCGACTCCACTGTGGGATACTTTGATAAGGAACCCGTCAATCAAGAACAAAAATAAGAATACCGTCAATACGCTCTTGCGCTGAATCATGAAAATGTTTCAACGTGTGTTCACATGTGCTCAACACTTCAAGGCACAAAAAGAAGAAGAAAGACAAAAATCAAACAAAAAAGGAAAAGAAGTGACTTTCACTTCCAATCCCAGATCTTCACAGGAGAATACTATGTTAGTTGCTCAAGATTCGTTTTCAACAAACTTTGATATCGTGGCTTCCATGATGAAGACCAAGGTACAAATCTCTCAACTAGAATATCTTCAAGATCATCCAGAACAACTAGATCAGATTCTCAATGTTGTAAAGAAGCAGGTTGTGCTCAAGTCATTTGTTCCAACAGAAGAAAAGCCTGAAACGGGTCCTAGTAATTATGTGACTATCAGAGATAGGAACTGAAGACCAAAACTTTGCTTGTTTTGAAAAAAGGCTGATAGAGGATACAAAGTTATGGACAATGCAGTTCAATGGAGGTCGTTCAACAACAGTTTCAGAAGCAAGGGAAATGATCTCCCCTAAACAACAGTGGTACCCAATTGCACATTGCCTGCAATTGGAATTCACTGAAGTTGAGAAAGAAGTTCTTTTGTTAGGCCTCAAAAATGCCGAAGACATGGGAATCAAACTCCTATGTGTTAAAAGTGATGTAGAGCTGATCGATGAGCCAATCAAAGGATATTTTCAAGTCAAAAAAGATCACCTATGGCATTATAGAAACCAAGTTTGGAACTCGATCGATTGGTTTGAAGAAATCAACATCCCAAGGATGGACGACAACATAACTAATGCCTCAGGGTATCAACTTTCCCATTTGTATCATATTCTGATTTTTGTCGGAGTACCTTTGCATGGATATATGAATACCTGAGAATATTCATCCTAGAGGGATTGCCTCCAGCAATTCCCATCAGAAGAGAAGTAAAGCCTTTCAGGAAGAAACGGCTCGATGGGAGGCTCTTACCGCTGTCATGCAATGAACAATATCCAAAGCACTTCATTCCTTCGGGGGTGGAGTAATTTTCTTTCAATAAATTTCTATTTTTCATTATGTTGTAATGTTTTTTCCCTGTTCCGTAAAGTTTCGTTGTGTTTTAGGTGATTTCTTAGGTAGTCTTGTTTTAGGTGATTTTAGGAAATCTCCAAGTATTAGGTGATTAGGAAAATAGTCCCGACTCCATGCCCAACTAATATCACACTACTCTACTAAAACTTAGAAATTATCGGATTGGTTCTCCTATGCTGTAAGTATCTGACATGGTCACCAGATAGAGCCTAATGTTGTACCCAAAACGAAATTTTTGCTTCATTAAGGCATTTTGATTAAAATGGTCTAAATCCTGTAAAATTGTTGTCAAAAGTTAGTTTTAGGTCAAACAAAGCATGGGCTTCTTGTAGGTTTAATCATAATATCTAGAAGATGTTGGCAAAATCTGAAATTTTTTAAAATTAAGGTTTTCAAACCCCTATTTTTAGGAAAAGCCCTAAAAAATAGGATCTTGCCAGAATTGATTGAAAATAATTTTGATTGGCTTATTTCACTTCACGATCACATTGGTGAAGTCAAAATCAAGAAAAAGTCAATTTAGCTTTAGAGGGTTGTTTTCACTTTTTCAAGAGAAAAGTTAGGACCTCTGAGGTCGTCAATGGCAGTTGGCCAGTACCAGGTGTCAAAATCTAAGCCTCAAACTCATCACAAAAGATTCGATGGCGAAAGATGTAACAACCCCCAAACTGGGTAATTAAATTTTTTCTACTTTCACAAATAAAATACAAGGACATACATAATGATAAAGTAAATAAACTTTTCCTTTCTTTCTATTGCAACATTTCATATTAAAGAAACAATTGACTCAATACATCATTATTTTCCTTTCCAAGTAAATAACAAAGTACACAATACATCATTACTTTTCTTTTTAAGTAACAGAGTAAGAATCCTTACAAGTATAAAACAGCTTGGAAGCTTTTGAGCAAATAGGAATAAGACGGTGCAGGTTCTTCCCTTTCAAACCTTGGTTCATCAGAAGTCTACTGTGGAGGAGAAACATCACTCAGGTGCTTTTCCGCCAACCACGGACTTATAATGCGGTCCCTCGCACGTTTACTGTTAAGTAGACGACCCTCCCTTCTACGAAGAGATTGGTTGGGTAACCGATTCTGTTTTAACCAACTGAGCATAGTGTTGTGTCCTACATAACTAAATCCTTGTAACCCCACAATCTCAATCTAGTATGTAATCCGGACAATGATGAACTGACAGTGTAATCGTTGCACAGTCTAAATGGACGTAGGTGTACTACACTACTTTGGCCAAAGTGTTTTTTCGGCAATATTAAACTGACGGTCATCTATCACATGCACTAATTTAGGTTCAGTTTGACTTGAGGCTATCTTATCCTACGCGTAGGCTAAGTCCTTTACCATGGGTAGTCAATCACCCCAAACCTCCTACATCAATCTACCTAAATAGGAAATGAAAAGCAGTCAACAAGTGTCCCTCAGGTAACTCCTATCCTGGATATCTTTATCCATGGAGTACATAGCTTTTCCCAGTTAACCTACTAACTTTAAGCTTTAGACTAACCTTGGTACTGGTTTCATCCTCGTCCTAGTATTAAATAGCTAGTTTCCTCATTTCCTTTATATAAGGAGATCAAGCAGTATACACATAAGTGCAATCAAACAAATTCCCTTTCCCATCTAAAGTGGAATAACAGTTTCCCCTTTTCCCTTATGCAGTCAAACCATTCCTTTATAACGTAGACAATCTATTCATTTAGACTATGCAGTCACAAACAGGAAATTGATTATCACTTTTACTTGATTGGTCTACTTTATTCTATAATACAAATTAATGCATAAGTAAACATGTAGTTTCATCTAATTACAAACTAAACAAAGATATTAAGAAATAACTCTCATGCCTGTTTCCTTAGCTGGCCTCCTTGCTGTTTTCGAATGCTTTTGATTCTATAGTAGCAGTCTAGCAACTCCTTTCTTTAATTAATCTCACTCTCCTACTGTTCCTTCCAGATTCTAATCTCAGAATGGATGGAGTATATATCCTGGTAATGCTGGTTACCACTTCTCACAATTCTGAATTCTACAGCAGGTATGTATATGTATGTTTGCAGCATATAAAATTCATAGGCTTGATAGAATGGCAATGGCAAATTGTGGCTCTATAAAAGCAAATTCGGATATAGCAATGGCAAGTTGTAAATTGGTGGCTCTCCAAACAAATTCGGAATTAGCAATGGCAAGTGGTGAATTCGTGAAAATGACAAGGAGAAGAGCTCAATTTATAGGATTCAAATTCTCATGCCATGCTACAATTTTGGGCATGAGAATCGACACCTCCCTTATTTGAAAATGTGAATCTTGCTGTGGCAGCAGTATAGTTACTCACTCAGCAAATTCAAGGTGAGTTGACCTTCATTCATGAAGAATATTTCAAACCTCACATGGCAAAATGCTGTTGAGTGACACCTACAGTCGTCCTCAGCAATGGCGTCCAAAATGGCGGATTTAACATTCATTGCAAGAAAACGTCTTTGCATAATGCGCCCCACCTAGCCTAAACTTCAGTCCCCCTTACGCATTCACAGAATGGTGGATTTACAAATCGCGACCAGGTCTCCTGTGCGCGCGTTTTGCAGCAACGCATATTCATTTACCTTTGTTTTAAAAGTTTCGACCTTTGCAAATAAAACATTTGAACTTGGCATATTTCTCCCAGCCAAATTACGGTGAAAGGAATTACAATATTCAATGCATTTCAAAGTTTATTCCAATAGTATAAAATATTCGATAATCACCTAAATGACTTTCAATGTTAAATCATTTATTTCCCCATGGTATATTTTATACGATTTTTACCAAATGGCTAAGAAAGCTAAATCGTTTATTTTCTCATGGTATATTTTATATGCTATTTACCAAGTGACTTAGAAGTCTAAGTCTTTTATTTTCCAAAGATTTTATTCATTTAAAATATAAATAAATTCTTATATATATATATTATGTATTATATTATATATAATTTATTATAGTTTTATTTCCCAAAATAAATATATATATATATATATATATATATATATATTTAAATATATTTAAATGTTTAATATTTAAATATACCTATATATATCTATATATTTATTCTGGTAAGACTATAATAACATATATATTTATATAATATTAAATATATATATATATATATATATATATATATATATATATATATATATATATATATATTTATTTATTTATATATTTACACTTAAATATACATATACACATTTGCATAAAATCATTCAAATACGTGTATTGCGAGCCAGTCAGCATACTTTCAATATACCTATTTGTGCAAATATGTGTATATATGTTTAACTGTAAATTCAAGGCAACATAATAATGTTATAACAAAACATCATAAATAGTGTGTATATGTTTATAGATGTGTATAATCCATTATATCGTCATGTGTATGTATCTGTATGTATGCCATGTCGACACATGCGTGTGGCATAATAATTGCTCAACATACATCTGTATCGCCATGTCATACATATTGATACTTACATATGAGTGATACATGTATACACATATACACCTTGTCTATGTACATATATCAATTCACGTTTTACATTAAAGGTCACAGAACAGGAAGTCAGGTTAACAAGTAACACCACTCACAAAGCACAAAGAAGTAATCCAAAACTCCTAAGCCTAAGGATGACTTATCAAGATAACCCTATCTGACTTAGTTCCTCTAAACCCTTAGTGAAGTGTGTGTATGCTCAACTGATTTACTTTACCGGTTATCCGACCAAGCCCCTCTCCCGAGTGATGTCTCCCCTCCGCTTGGAGGAATGGTTCCTGTTCCTGCATCCATTGGCACAAAACCACGGTAGTTACTTGCTCATAACATTTTGCAATATATAAATCAATTATAAAAAGCAAGACTAATTATCCTTTTTCATGCATTGCTTTACCCAAGAATAACATCAATCAAGAACATAGAATGAGTCAATCATAAAATGTAAAAAAATTCTCAAATTGATAACAAGGTTAAACACATTTTATTCATCCAAAATCTTCCTTACAAACATAATGCTCTAAGCATTGCTAAAATAGTAGCTATACAATTTCGAGGTGTAACAAAAGATGCTGAAAAGATGCTTCGCAACGGAGGGGATTTTCAAATGGTGAAAAATGTAAAAAAATTTCTAAGTCTAGAAACACTATGCCTTGCTTCAAGGGAGGTACTTGTGCAATCAATGTGCAAGTCAACTTTGCAGTGTCCATACACGTAAAAATGGTGAAATGCAGTCACACACTCGCATCAGCAACAATAATGCTTCAACGCAATCAACTCAGCAAGCGACACGGTGTTCGCGAAGCGCAAAAGAGGTGAAATCATCAAAAAATCAGCAACTTTGGAGTTAATTGTGCCCCTGCAGGCCAAGGGTGCCCTTGAATTTGAAGGCCCGAATGCAGTTGTTAGTGGTTGCAAAGTTAGTCATCTTCTTCGGATTTCTGTTAGCTTTCCAAAAAGTCATGAAGCGAATCCATTAGATTTGTGAAACACCGACAAATGATGGCAGAAGCATAATATGTTGAAGGTAACACACATCAAAGACGACAGTCAAATTACAGAAATTGTGCCCCTATAGCCCAAAGGTGCCCCAAAATAAAGCCTACCTGATGTCAGTTTTTGCAGTAACCATCTCTTGGTAATCTCTTCAGATTCAGCCCAGCTTTGCGATGGATCAGTTAGCCAGTCCATAAGACATACTGAACAACTGTAGCTGTTGATCCGGCGAGAACATAAAATAGAGGATAAAATTAAAGTTAAAATGTAAAAATGTACCTCTGCAGTGGCCAACTAGATGAGGTTTTCGGCAAATGTCTTCTTCAAGAGATTTGTGCAAAATCCTTCTAGCTACGTGATGAATTCAACCTTCAGCTCTCGGGGCTTGCCAAACATCCGTGGATGAAGAATCGGCGTAAAACACTGGGAACGAAAACAAGTAGAGATTTGCCTATGTTGAAAAAATGCACCTTCCTTGAGAAAGGCGCCCAAATTTTTGGGGCCTCAGATACAATCTTTTGGCCTTGTGACTCCCAGGAACATCTCTTCCAAGTTCAATCTTTGCGATGAGATCATCAGCACGAAGATCGAGGCAATCTAGCTCCCGACAGCAAGGGTCAAAGTGGGGGATTTCATTGAAAGTTACAAAGTGCAACATCAATCTCAGACGGTCATTGCCCCATACAGGTCAAGGACGCCCTTGAATTTGAGCACTTTAAATCAACTTTCAGAACTTGCACATACAGTCATCCTTTGCGGAATTCTTTCAGTGTCGCGATGGATTCAACATCCAGTCAACGGGAATCGTCAGTCACTGACAGTTTTTAGAATTCAAGGCACCAGATGAAGTTTTTAGCTTTCGCAGCTTCCAACAACATCTCATCGAACTTGATCCGACTACTCGATGAATGTGTCAGCTCAACTTCAGGATCAACCGGGCATTCAAAATTCAGGGTCAAACAGAGGCTTCGGTGACGTTTACAAAGGCTAATTGTTGGAAATTAAAAAAAAAAAGTTTCTAACTCTGAGAAAGTTGGCGCCTAAAGTCAAACCTTGACTTTTGAAACTAAAGTGCTTTGGTTGCCCTATAATGGAGGGATTTTTGAACTAAATTAAAATAATAATAAAACTTCAGCTTCACTTTCAAATTGAACTACAAAATACTCCATTATTTTTGCATGTGGCGGATTTCCTCTTTGCATGTTGGGTGGCACCTATTTGAAGGATCAATCTCCATTTTTATCAACTGAATGAGGTCCAATGAGAATATTGCATCCCAAATTTAGGGTTTTGACATGCATGTGACACCTTTACTCATAAAAATTCTTTAAATATGCACTTGGGGTGTCCATTTCCTTCATCACAGGTTGGAGGCAAACACATATTTTCTCGTGCAAGGAAGATTTGGAGGCGCTGCAAGAAGGAATTTTCAATGTCCTTCGCAGTTATAGGTCCGGATTGCTTAGCGGGATAATTTTCTAGACTTCATCTTTAGCACATGCATGTCAAACTTCATTCAAGGATAGGCGTCATTTTTACAGAGGCAAAATATAATTTCTATCTTCTCCCCCTCACATTTCTTCTATCCTTGTTTTAAGTTTTCTCACATGTCCAAGCAAACGACAGTTTTTCGCAATTCTGATCATATGGGTTCGTTGAGCACGACATTCTCTACAAAACCCATGTGCTAGAATTTTTCAGGAAAAATTGCCCGTAGCTTCACTTTTTGAAGCTTTTCTTTTTTTCGAAGATTCTTTTGCATGGTAGTGAAAAAGTCAACATTTTGAAAAATGAAGAATCTGGGTTTGATCAACATATTGGCAGCTACAAAACCCATATGTCAGAATTTTTTGGGAGAAAAAGCTTTTGAAGCCCCTGTTGCTCCTTACTGCTTTTTTTCGAAAAGTCTTTGCATGCCAAGCGAAAAAGCATTTTTTCGAATTTTTGATGTTGTGGGTTTGCTTAGAAATACATTCTCTACAAAACCCATGTCTCAGAATTTTTCGTGAAAATTGCCCCTCGACAGGTTATTTTTAGCTCATCATAAGCTATTTTTAGCTCACCGGAAAAAGTTGTCAGAACATAACCGTGTTTACAGTCAACAGTCTAGTTTTTCAGTATGCAATCCCTCAGATTGAATTCAAGACCAAATCGATCTTGATTCACGATTTCATCAGAACAGCTAACACCAATTTGTGTCAAGCACATTCGGAGGTTGACTTGAACGCTTTGGAAGGCATAGACCAAACCACACTTCAGAACGTCGAGCACATCCGAGGGTTGATTGACAAGCGTAGACATTCCATGTCCACGGATTTCATATGGTTTCATACCTCGTATAGCTAATAGCCTTTCAAGGCCAGTTTATAGGGTTGAATACCATTGGAATTCTGCGTGTGCAACAAGATCATGGGCATTTCTCATAGCTAGAGTGTTCGCAGTCAAACTTCATGGTTTCATCATTCAACACTCTTTCATTGAGGAGAGTCAAGAAAAGCGTCAGAAGCATCAAGCTGCAGAAGAAATAGAGATCATCACTACAGTTACGGAGCCGCCAAAGTTACCAAGCAGTGAACTGTCAGTTGAAGTGTGCAAATATTTTCAGGATTGCTCAAGTAGCTGACAAGCAGTTATTTAACAGTTGAGGCATGTGATGATCTCCAAGTGATCACGACCAATGAACTACAAGATCAGGACGTCCCACCTTTTCAGGATAGACATTAGACACAGCAGTTAACTTGATGCGTCTTTCCAAGTTAACTCGATGTCCCACCATTTGCATATCTAATTTGGAGATACCTATGTACATATGGAGTTCTAATTTAGTTAGATTTTAGTTAATTGATGTTGGTTATCAGTTGACTTTCATATCAATGAGGACTTGCGTGTTGCAAAGTCCAATTAGTTTAGTTTAGGATCAGTTAACTGAGGTATTTTTTCTAGTGAACTACTAAGTTGCATACATTTAGACTTAAGAATAAATCTTGCATGCTTGCAAGACTGATGTTAACTCGAGGAGATTTTAGGGTTCCCTACTCCTTTGAGGTTTTATAAATAAGAGCACCCTTGCTCATTTGTATTTTAATTTTTTCTGTGATAACAAATTGTTGTGCCCACCTTGCCGTGCAATATTGCTATTCTGTACTGGTTCACTTCGTTTAATATAAAGCTGGTTTGATCGTTTATCATGTGTGTGTCTCATTATGCAATTTGTTGTCCCTGGTTTATTATTGTTTTAATAATCTTTCTTTTATATCTACACCTCGGATAGGTATTCTACCTCCTTGGGAATTTAGAAATAGAGATTATTGTTTGATGTTGTTTTTAATAGTCTTTCTTTCATATCTACACCTCGGATAGGTATCCTACCTCCTTGGGAATTTAGAAATAAAGATTGTTGTTTAATGTTTGTTTCCAGTAATCTACTTTCAGCCTACACCTCGGATAGAGTGTTCCACCTCGTTGGGAATCCTTAGAACTAGCTTACTATTTCATGTTGTCTCCAATAAACTTTATTTCAGCCTACACCTCGGATAGAGTGTTCCACCTCCTTGGGAATGCTGAGATAGAGTTTATCGTCAACCATTCCCACTTGCTCCTAATTCCTCTTGCTCTGTTTTTCTAGAGGAGATAGGATAGTTTTAGTATTAGCCTAGTTGTATTTAAGATCTGCAGAAACCAGAGAAAACCTTAGCTGCAATGTTATTGGTTTTATAATCTTGTGCCTCTACCAACTGAGTCAAAAAGATAGGAATTTAGATTACTTTACAATTTACACATATCAGCAAAAGAGGGAGCTTCCCCTCCTAATTTGAAGAGCAGTTAATACTGTGCATAGTTGTCTGTTTCCAATACACACTCCAGAGGTGCAAATTGAAACACCAACAGCTAGCAAAATCTAAATTCAAATACCATTGTAATGTCCCTAATCCGACAAATTAAGGAAATAGATAAATTTTCAAACTTGTGCAAGTTGCAATAATAAATAAATACCAAAATGTGACTGAAAATGCTGATCAACAATATGGAAAAATTGCAAAACCTTTATCAATCAAAATACATAACTACTAACATTCAACTAGCTGGTATGATGAGTTTTGGAACACTCAAATGATGAAAATATGACAATTGTACAGGAAGATCTGATGTATAATAGTTGGAAAAATATATGAAACACTTGAGTACTCTTCCACATGCACCATAAATTATTAATTAAGGCAGATCTGACATGACAGCAAATGGGCATCTTTTATAGCATTAATCAAATTAAATGCCAAAATGATAAATTAGTCCCATGATAAATTATTCAACAGCAATATGCCTTTGAACAACAATTTAGGTAGCATCAATATTTATTTTACTAGAAAATTCACTTAGAATAGTCCATATAGCTATATGGAAGGTACAAATCCTTAAAATGGATGCCAAACATGCAAAAATAGAGCTTGTATAGTGGTGGCTGGGAGTGCATGAACAGGTCTGAAAATACCCTTAAAAGATGCCAATAGGTCTGAAGTCTTCCTCAATCCACCATTAATGACTGGCAACAACAATCCAACACCTTAAAACCCTAGGTGTAGCAAGGAAAGAGCAGAAAAGGTTTTGAAAAATTTAAAAAATCAGCAACTATGTGGTGGTACAACAGCGGAATATATGATACTTCGCAAATCAACAACATTAATCCTTTTCAAAATGATGGCTGGAAATATAAATTACAATAGATCCAATGGCTGAAATATCCCACAAATTATTAAATCCCTTCAAAATCAGCAATTCTAACCCTATTACACTATGGTGGCTCTGTAGCAATTGAAAATGACTTCAAATCCTCAATAAATCTCCAACAAATCAGCATAATTGTGATTTCCAAAGGGAATCATTTCTAATGGATAAGAGGGCTTTTGTCCTCAAATCCAAATATGTAAATCAAGAGGGTTTTCATCCTTCAGATCTCCCATACCAAGGGTTTTTGTCTTTGAATGCTTCATACTCCAAATTGGAAGGAATAGTGAAATGACAAATATAGATACTTCAATGAGAACCTTGACCTCTCTTTTCTAGGTGCCTACTTTGGGCCCTATCTTTTAATTTTTATTTATTTTTATTTTAATTTAATTTATTTTCCCTCCAAGTATTTAAAAATACTTTTAAATTTACATCCAAAGTCCTTTTTGAATTATACATTGAATGAACTATGAAGTGTTAAAATATTTATAATGATATTTAAGTTGCCCATTTGAAAATAAGGTGATTGGGTCAAATGGGCAACTTAAATATCATTTATTCTTTTAGTTTTGAAAAGGGGACATGACATTTTTTAAGGGGGTGTAATTTTGGGTTAACACATTTACAACATTTGTCTTACAGCAAATGACCTATTTTCCTAAAATATTACATAGACACACATGACCTATATATCTGAGATTTATTAAACTTGAGATGAAGGAACACTGGAAGAGCACAAAAATCACTATATGAAAGGCCAAAGAAAAAATTCTTCAAAGATCCAATCCAAGAGTCAAGCCTTGGCCCTTAAAACAAGAGGAAAGAGACATTTCTTAAGAAGTAATAATACCTACAGCACAAAATCAGGAAAGGCACAGAGGTCGTTCCTTGCAAAGATGAAACACATTTTATGGAAAAGAATTCAGACAGTAAAATGTTTGATAATATCACACTTTACAAATGATGAAGCATAACTGGAAGAGACATAACTTTTTGAGACTTATACTAAATTGATAGAGCGCATATAACACACATAATAAAAGCTATATTTAAGGGTTCATAGTTTTACCAAACTTTTCTGAGCTTTGATGTTTTCAAACATACTATGTTGTTTTTTTAAGATTCTAAGAATACTATTGGAGAATTATATTTCCAGCCTTGTAATGACAGCTAGTCAAATTTGTGCTAAGCTACATCCTTTTTAGGATCTAAATTGTAGATGACAGCTAGTTAAATGTGTGCTAACTTTTTTTTTATGTAAAGAAAGCTACACAGTTTTTCCCCATAAGTGTTTACAAATTCACTACATGGACTGGAAATATCATCTCTTTATTCTTTAAGTATATTGTAGTTACTGATTTGGTAGCCCCATCAGAGATCTTCTTACCTGGATGCTATGAGGAATTATGGCTCTTTAGGCACTCCCTTGGTATTTATTATGTATGTCTTATGTAATACATACGCTGGTTTTATTTATCCCCTTACACCCACAAAAATAATAGACCATCACTAGTATATGACAAAAATTCACACTGAAAAGATCAATGGTGTTTATTTCAAAGGGGCCTTTCTAGACTTGTCATGTCAACCTGCACAAGAAATGCAGATGTCTTAGCCCAATTAACCAGTTCAAGAAAGCTATTTATCGTCTCCAACAAGAAATGAGACAAAATGACATGTTAACTGTTGTCTCTAATTATCAATTGCACATTCATGATTACTCCTACCCTATAGCATCTATAAAAAATATTACTTGGGAATAGCTTGGCAAACCTAAAGATAAAGATTTCTATAAAAAATTGGGATTCACTGAGAAAAAAGTTGGGTTAAGGTTAGCCGTTAGGTTAAAAATCACTGCAGATACCCAAAAAAACCCAGAAAATCGCAAAAGAAAAATATCCAATTGCATTGTTTCTCCGAGTTAATCATACTTTTCATGCAATTTAATCATGCTTTATTTAGTTAAAGTTTGTTGACCTGAGTTTTTCATAAAATTGCGATTTTGTTTCATTGAAAAAATTGGCAAACCCCTCAGTGATGATTTATCACAATTTCTGCTTCTACGATTCATCTAAATTCATGGCTTCTTGTTAACTCCCTTTGTTGCTTACACATCTCTGAACAGAAAATTAGACACAATGTACACTTTAGTAGCACAGTGAGCTACAAGGATCTTTATTATTTGATTCAAAATCTGCTAGTTTTCAGTGCACAAGACATACATTGCTGTTGCACTCAAATGATTTCAATGTCACTTTTCTTGTATGGGCAGTTATAGTTTATTTTTCTTGCGCAACTACTTCACAAATCCACCAAGATAGATAATTACTTGCTAATTTCATGCTTTGTCTAGATTGTGATGATATTTATGGTTTTTATGCTTCCTCGAATCCACCTGTGCAGAGTTTGCAGCAGTACACATTAAAAATGGTAATGGCATCATTACTCTAATTGCTTTTCTTGAAGATCCAGAAGTGGACCATCGGATACATGCATTCAAGCTGATAAGTGTTCTCTCAGAGAGATTGGGCCAGCATTTTGCAGATGCCATGAGGAATAGCAATCAACTAACCTTGCTGAAAGAAAAATTGGTCAGTACTGGGGCAAATACACGTGAAGAAGGATCAGCAGCTGCCTGCATACTTGCTAACCTCCCTCTTTCAGATGGAGAAGTGAAAAGGGTATTAGGATTAGATCTTATTGGATGGATTGTTAATGCTCTTGCGGAACGAAAGGGGAGTAGAGTTGGAAGAAATGCATGGGCTGAAGCCACCATGGTGGAGGGCCTCCTTGGGGTTCTGCTTCATTTTGCTCGATGTAGAGACAAGAGTGTATTAGATTGTGTTCAACAAAATCAGCTGATGCTTGTTTTTAAAGAGCATCTTATGCACTATAGGCAGCCTAAGGCAAAGCAACTATCTGCTAAAGGACTGCAGTATTTATCAGGGGCAGCCTGTATTGTAGCCAAGGACTTGGAGCCTCAACGTCCAAATGGCTGGTGTGTTTCTATCAAGTTAATGTGTATGAGCTCTCCACCTTCTCCAACTTTATGTCCTGTGCATGGAGTACCATGTGACCAAGATAGCACATTCTGTTTAGTTAAAGCTAATGCAATTAAGCCCCTTGTTGAGCTTCTTGAGGATAACAATTTTGATGTTCAGATAGCAGCTGTAGAAGCCCTATCAACTCTTCTTTCTGATTCAAATAATTTAAGACTGTGTGTGGAAGAACTGGATAAAGTAGAAGCTGTAAAGGGAATCATTGATTTATTCTTTGTGGTTAGACCTGGACAACTACAGGAAAAAATAGTGTGGATGATAGAAAGAATTTTACGTGTGGAAGATAAAGCCCAAAATTATTCTATTGATCAGAGTCTAGTAAAAGCATTGGTAGAAGCATTCAAGCATGGAAATCCGAGGACCAGAGATTTGTCCCAAATTGCTCTTACCAATCTTAAGCAGTTGTCTGGGGTTAGCGGTGGAGTGCAGCCTCGTTCTCGACCACTAAGAGTTGGGAATCATGGGTGAAATATGTGTATATGTTGTACAAAGTATTTTAATAATTTGTACTCTTTCTTTGTCTTCTCTTTTAATTTATGAAACTTTCAATTCATAGTAGTAACCAAGAGCTATCTAGCAGCAAGAGGTGGTCAAAATCCTGTATGAGTATTCATTCTTTGGGGACTCGTTCTTCTACGTGATGTTAGTGTGTATTAGTTTGGGATCTATGGTTACCCCTTGTGAATACCCATTGGATATTTAAAGAATGATTTTGCAGAGGGTAATAAGCTTCTGTTAGTCTTTTGGGGATTTCTGGTTCAAAATTATCTGATTTTCTCTGGTTTGTATTTTGTGTTTCTCTATTATTCATTATCAAATACATAACTTGAGATTTGAATGAAAAGTCCCGTAATGTTCAAAGAAAATATTTTGACACAGGAAAGACCATAAATCTACCTTGAAATCATTTAATTTACAGTTCTATGCTCATAAGCACTGATCGTAGGGTGTAGATCTTAGCTTTGATAAATGTAAGTTGGGCCATTATATTCTCTAATTCTCAAAAAGAGCTTTGTTGTGTCCTCATCTTTAGTTTAGCCTAGATGCTTTATCTAAAAAGAGCACATCTTTTTGCAACATCAACTTCTAAATATTATTGTTGGAAAGAAAAGCAAGATCCTTTTATGTGCATCAGAATAGGGTTTTTCTTACTTGAAATAGGTCTTTGACTTTGATTCCTGCACACCTTGAATATAGTGAAATGATGTCTTCATTTCTTCATCGATAGCTTCACAAACTTAATTATTAAATCTGACTAGATTTTATTATGTTTTCCAGTGGAGACTATGTTTCATATTTTTTCTCCAACTCAACATTTTTCATGTATCTCTAGTTACACAGCTAAATTTTCATGTTGCTTCTGTTTGTCATCCAATCATTGGAACTTCTGTAAATGCAAGTTAATTCTTTTGCACCTCTTTGGTTTGGGCTTTTAGTTAACATTCTGCCATGGAGTTGCAGGATCTGAGACTCAACCCTTTTGCCTTAGCTTTTTTCTCTTCCTTACCTAGCTTAGTTATTTTCCGCCCGCTATTCTCTGCCATATTTGCAATCCCTCTACCTTTATTTGTTTTGGATTTAGTAATTTACAGATCTACAAATCTGGCACCTGATTCTTCTCGCAACCTATCTCAACCTTCCCACTTTGACCTGCTATCCATCCTTTCTTGTCACTTTTGCTGTGCTTTGCCCCTGGCTTTACATACTTAACAGTTAACGCTAATTTTGTCATTTTGAGCCTGAATTCTAGAGGGGAAGTGTCTAATACTACTTTAAATACCAGCATATGAGCTCAGAAGTGGATTCCGACTTGCAGTCCCAAAGGATTTTATCATCTTTAGAGCCCCCAAGGTTGATTTGGTTGGAAGATGTCACCTGTGAGCTGACGATTACTGTTTCTGCAACGTAGAGTTTCATATCTTCAAATTGTCTAAGCTCCTTCCATTTCTATTCATTCCTAACAAGAAAAATATATATTTTCTTGTTTTTTCTTATCAGTATACAATATTAAACATATGGCAACTGACTAATAGGATCAGAAATATGAAATTCTCTTTGCTCTATCATTTATTTTATGTTTTTCCAGAAAGTAAAAGATACGTTTTTTTCTTTCTTTTTTCTTTACTATTATTATAGTTGTTTTTCTTACATTTTTCCACATTTGAGCACACCCTACTTATGCCCACGACAAGAATCTACAAAACCATCAGCCAACTCATGACCTTTGAGGTGGCAACCAAGATAACCAAAGGATCAACTGGCTCTACGTGTATCAATTTGGGATTGGGTTCCTGTAAGTAAACTCACTATTGGATCTTTATTTGAGTTTACCCTAGCTCATTTTTCCCCCTTTCTTCTCTGGACTCTTTTTCCTCTGCCAAAATTCTTCTTCCACCATCTGATCTGTCACCTCCGTATAATTTTCTCTAAACCTAAGTACCCACAAGGAATGCATCTTGCCTAAGCCTCTTCTTTTACAACCATTTGGCTTTAGTTTGGAGATGTTCTGCAGCTGTCTTGCTTTCTTCTTTATTTTTTTCCCCTTTTCCTTGTGATAGATTGCAGTGGCCCTTTGCCTGATTTGCCCGCCCATATTGACCACCCTAACTTGTAGGTTCCACTTCTTAATTTGCTGATATTGATGATTCTGCAGAGTGAGTTGGCCTCCTTGGTTCTTATTGCTTAAATTTTGCCACTTACAATCATGAAATAATTCAAATTAAAAAAATTGAAATAGTAAAATAATGATGACTAAAAGGCTGCAATTTATAAAAGATATGGATAGAAAATTTATACACAATGAATATTGAAAATGAAAAGTAATTTTCATACACACAATCTATGCAAGCAATCAATTATTTGCATGTCTCAGAATTGTTACAATAAGGGTTGAGATTGTATTGATTAAAGATCAAATTCCACGAATTGATAATACACGAAGTCAGCTATAAGGGCTGCAGCCACAGGTGCATAAACTGAAAAGCATCAAAGCTTCATAAAAGCCATCTTCTACTCTTAATCTAGAAACTGGTTTGCTAAGGTGTTAAATTCGAGACGCTACAATAGAATGAACCGGCTTGAGGTGACTGGCAAGCTGATAGAAAGTAAGACATATGTTATCACTTACTAAGTAAAAGATTAGTAAGTAAATTATACCAAAAAAATAATTAATTATAATAGTAATAGTAATATTTAGTGACAATGTTAATTTATAGCTTTTGGATTATTTTATTAAATATATATAATCTTAATTCTTGTTTAATGTTAACACTAAAACTATTTTTAACACTAATACTATTTCTAACCTTAACACTAATTATAACACTGATACTAATCCTAATTCCAACACTAGCATATATAACCTTAACTTTATTGAAGATATATAATATTAACACTAATTTTTATTCTCACCCTAACCCTAACATTAATACTAATTCTAAGCCTAATCCTAACTATAAGTCTATTTCAAACTCAACATGTAACCTTAACCCTAAAACTAACACTAATTACATATAAAAATTTAATACTAATAGTAATTCTAACCCTACCCCTAATACTAATTCTAACATTAACACTAATTCTAATGCTAGCATTCATTCTGACCCTAACTCTAACATACACTAATTCTAACCCTACCCCTAACCCTAATTCTAACTCTAACTCTAGCCCTTAAACCTAACATTAAGACTAATTCTAACCCTAATCCCAACCCTAACTCTAATTTTGATGAAAACAATATTATTTCGATCTGGATTAGGATTATGATTAGAATTTAATTAGGGTTATGGTTCAATTAGGGAAAGGGTTAGGGTTAAGGATCAATTAGGATTAGGGTTGAATTAGGGATAGGGTGAGGTTAAGGAATAAATTAGGGTTTTATTTCAGTTAGAGTTAAGGTTCAATTAGAGTTCAATTAAGGTTAAGTTTAGACTAGGGTTAGAGTTTAGTTAGAGTTAGAGTTAGTGTAGGGTTCAATTAGGGTTAGGGATATAGGTTAAAGCTTGGGGTAAAGTTTAGGGTTAGGGTTGAGATTAGGGTTAGGATTCAACTAGGGTTCAATTAGGATTGGAAATAATTAGGGTTAGATGTAATGTTAGGTTAGGGTAAGGATTCAACTAGGGGTAGATTTTAATTAGGGCTAGGGTTAGGGTTCAATTAGTAATATAGCTAGAATTAAGGTTGCTACTAGAAGTAGGGTTAGTTTTAGAATTAGGATTATGAGTAGAGTTAGATTTATGGTTAGGGTTACAATTACAATTACGATTATAGTTAGGGTTAAGGTCAAATTAGGGTTAGGATTCTAAAACAAAGCTTGGGGTTAACATTAGGGTCAAGGTTCAAATAGGGTTTTGGTTATGATTTGGGTTCACTTAGGGTTGAACTTCAATAGGTTAGGGTTTGCATTAGGGATTAGGTTCAATTAGGATTGAATTTCAATATGGTTGGATTGAAGGTTAGGGTTAGGGTTCTAAGATAAGTCCTAGGGTTAGGGTTGGAGTAAGGGTTAGGGTTAGGGTTGAGGATTAGTTAGTGTTAGGGTCAAGGTGTAATTAGGGTTAGGGTTAGGGTTGGGGTTAGAATTCAACTAAGATTAAATTAAGATTTAATTAGGGTTACAGTTACGGTTTACATTCAATTAGGGTTAGAATTATGATTCAATTATAGTAAGGGTTAAAGTTAGGTTAGAGTTAGGGTTTAGTTAGGGTAACAATTAGGTTTTTATTAGGGTTACAATTAGAATAGGTTAGAATTATGGTTTGCATTAGAAGTAGGATAAGGGATAACATTATGATTAGAGTTGGGGTTGGAATTAAACCCTAACCCTAACCCTAATTCTATAACTAACACTAATTCTAATTGTAACCCTAACCCTAATGCTAACCCTAACACTCACAATAATATTAATTCAAACCCTAACTCTAATTTTATCTTTAAACCTAACATTAACCTTAATTCTAAAACTAAAACTAATTCTAATTCTAATCCTAACACTATTTTAACCCACCTTAATTTTATAACTAACACTAATTCTAATTGCAACCCTAACCCTAGTTCTCATTCTCATTCTAACCCTAACCCTAACAATCATAATAATTCTAACTCAAACCTTAACTTTAATTTTATTTCTAACCCTAATTCTTATCTAACACAAATTGTAATTGTAACCCTAACCCTAACACTAACACACATTATCTCTAACCCACCCTAATTCTATAACTAACACTAATTCTAATTGTAAATGTAACCCTAATTCTTTAAAGCTTGGTGTAAAGGTTAGGGTTAAGACTCAACTAGGGTTAGTGCTAAGGTTCAATTAGGATTAAGAATTTAATTAGGGTTAGGTTTAATGTTAGGTTAGGGTACAAGGGTTCAAATAGGGTTAGATTTTAATTAGGGTCAGGGTTAGGGTTCAATTAGTAATATAATTAGAATTAAGGTTAGTGTTAGAATTATAATTATGAGTAGAGTTAGGATTATGGTTAGGGTAAGAATTATAATTAGGGTTATAGTTAGAGTTAGGGTCAAATTAGAGTTAGAATTATAAAATAAAGTTTGGGGTTGACAATAGGGTTAGGGTTCAAAGATAAAGTTTGGGGTTAACATTAGGGTTAGGGTTAGAATTCAAGTAAGATTAGGGTTAGGATTACAATTAAGATAAGTGTTAAGTTTTAATTAGGGTTACAATTAGGGTTTAAATTCAATTAGGGTTAGGGTTCAACTAGGGTTAGGATTATTATTTGATTATAGTAAGGATTAAAGTTAGGTTAGAGTTGGGGTTGAATTAGGGTTAGGGTTAGGGTTATATTAGGTTTGGGGTTGGAATTAAACCCTAAACCTAACCTTAATTCTAAAACTAATACTAATTTTTATTGTAACCCTACCCCTAACCCTAGCCCTAACACTCACAATAATTATAATTCAAACCTTGTTTCTAATTCTATCTCTAAACCTAACACTAACCCTAATTCTAAAACTAACATTGATTCTAAATCTAACCCTAACACTATTTTTAACTCACCCTAATTCTATAACTAACACTACTTCTAATTGCAACCCTAACCCTAATTCTTTAAAGCAGGGTAAAGGTTAGGGTTAGGACTCAATGAGGGTTAGCATTAGGATTCAATTAGGATTACGATTTATTAGGGTTGGGTTTATTGTTAAGTTAGGGTTATAATTATAATTAAATGGGTTATAGTTAGGGTTAGGATTATAAAATAAATCTTGGGGTTAACATTAGGGCTAGGGTTTAATTGGGGTTTTGATTATGGTTTGGGTTCAATTTGGGTTGAACTTCAATAGGTTAGGGTTAGGTTTAGGGATCAGGTTCAATTAGGGTTAAAATTCATTAGGTTTAGAGTTAAGTTCATGGTAAGGGTTCTAAGATAAATCCTAGGGTTGGGGTTGGAGTAAGGGTTAGGGTTAGGGTTGGGGATTAGTTAGTGTTAGGGTTAGGGTGTAATTAGGGTTAATATTCAATTAGGGTTAGGGTTAAGGTTCAATTGATGTTTAATTAGGGTTAGGGTTGTAGGATAATTTTGGGGTTAAGGTTAATGTTAGGGTTAGAATTCAACATAGATTAGGGTTAGGGTTACAACTAATATAAGGGTTAAGATTTTATTAAGATTTAATCAGGGTTACGATTAGGATTTAAATTCATTCAGGGTTAGGGTTCAACTAGATTTAGGATTACAATTTGATTATGGTAAGGGTTAAAGTTAGGTTAGATTTGGGCTTTAATTAGGGTTAGGGTTAGGGTTTTATTAGGGTTGGGGTTGGAATTAAACACTAGCCTTAACCCTAATTCTAAAACTAACACTAATTTTAATTGTAACCTTACCCCACCCTAACCCCAACACTCACAATAATTCTAATTCAAACCCTAACTCTAATTCTATCTCTAAACCTAACACTAACCCTAATTACAAAACTAACACTAATTCTAATTCGAACACTATTTTTAATCCCAACCTTATTCCTATTTTTTATCTATCCTTAACCCTAGCCCTAACCCTAAACCATAACACTAAATCTAACCCTAACACTATTTCTAAAAATAATGCTTACCCTAACCCTAATATCTAAGCCTAACCCTAATCCCAATAGTAATGTTAACCCCTACCTTAATTCTATTTCTATCCCTAACCCTAACCTTGATCTTAACCATACCCTTGATCCTAATTGTATGTGTAATCCTAATCCTAACCCTAATTGTGATGATAATGCCAATCCAAATTTTAATTCTAATTCTAATCATATTTGTAACCCTAGAACCCTAACCCTAACCCTAATCTTACTATTAACACTAACCCAACCCTAATCTCAATTTTAACTCTAACCCTAATCTTAATATTTTTCTTTCATATCATGTTGTGAATGCCACTAGCATATATATATATATATATATATATATTATAAAAACACCGAGAGATATCCTTCTCGAGGTGTCTATTGCAATTTTATTATTTAAAAATAGATGCCTCAGAAAAGATATCTCTCGATGTTTTTATAAATATTATTAATAAATTATATATATATGCTAGTTATACTTCCACCTACAACTTATCATAATAGTATATAATACTTCTTTGTATTTACAATATACTTTATCTAGCATTCATGACTACTTCCTCCATTGCCCTAATTAAGGGGTAACATGGGAGGTATTTTGCTACCTATAATTTTATGTTCTTTTATTATTATATGGTATCACAGGATGCTATCCTTAAATTCCTACATACTTATTGTGATTTCCATTATTTATATTATTTTACATATACTTTATACTCTCCTCTAATTAGTTGGGTTCTTTAAATGCAACTAATTGGAGTGGGATTTTTCTTGATTTATTTGTTTTTAAGAATGATAATGAATTAACTAAATGAATGAAACTATGAATCTAGTTTCTTTTTGTATTTTTCAAAAATGAAATTTGAACTAATTAGCTATTTGTAATTAATTACTTTTATATGAATTACATGCAACCTACATTATGCTTTATGGAGTTTTTAGTTTTGAGAGAAATTTTGGAAATAAACAAAGAAGCTTCTAATCTATTGTAATATATGGAAAGAAATTTAAATTAAAAAAATTCCTAAGAAAGAAATACAAAATTTAAACTAGCTAAGAAGAAATTCTAAACTTACAATCCTTATGCAACAAGCTTCTCTATAACGATCCTCTTGATAAAAAGGCGAGATCTATGATTGGGAATTATTTCAAATGGAGGAAAGCTTTAGAAAGTTTTTTGGAATTCTATATCTTAGTAATGAAAGATTTGGGATTAGATTTACAAAAAGCCTTGTAAATTTCTAAAGCTAATATTGTTCATAGGGGAAGGGATGTAGAGATTCTAGAAGAATATTGCAGAGGCAACCAAATTCCTACAAATCTATTATTTAGATCAAAATGACTTCTTTGAATTAGTGCTTTAGTTATTATTCAATAATTTTCCTCAATTTTCTACCTTCATTATTCGTATATGAATGATGAAAGGGTAGTTTAAATAGAAAAATAGGAGAGAAAATCAAGAGAAATATTCAAACAATAAATGGTTAAGAGGATAAGAGTGATAGCTTGGAAGAATGCATTCCACTAAAGACTTAAGAGAATTATCAACCAAAAGGAAAACTAGAGAAAAATCAATAAAAATCAAGAGATGCACACATCTACCAAAATTATATGGTTGCCCCTCTTATCTTATCAATTTCTATAGGAAACCCTACAACTTAGCATGGATCATTTGAGTAGACCTGCATGTTAACATGGGTTGCTCAAGTGACCATAACTTCTCCTAAGAATCCATACAAATTTAACTATGGGATCTCAATTTTAGAAGGAGAGGAGGAAAATAAAGCTAAGAAGGTAGCTAAAGGGTTAAAAACACATGAAGGTTCCATCATCACTATGAAGACTTCCATAAAAAAATGTGAGGAGAAAATAATATTTCATGTGGGTCGTGAGTTGGACTACCAAATTATAATTGAATATTTACATTGACCCATACAATTTTAGGTGCTTCTATATGACCCTCTCAGGTATAAAAATTCATGTATGGAAGGTCTATTCCACTCCTAAAATAGGCATTATGGGATTCACATTTACCCACACATTTGTTGGTGTCTTGCATCTACACATACAAAATGAAATGTGTGAGAAGATGTAATGTGGTTATTGAGAAAAATAACAATAATTTTTTTTTACCTATTATCAACATGGGGTTTGAGAGATACTACCTTTACAATTTGTCCTAAATTTTATGAACAACTTTCAAGACTGAGTTAAAAATAAGCTTATACATGTAAAAGTTGATCATTTTAACTTTCACTTGTTCTTGGGAGACATACAAAAGAAAGGAGTTGTAGAGAAATGGTGATGGACTTATGCAATCTTATAATCGATGGAGAGGTATTAGTGAGGGGGTTGAGACTATGGTAGTGTCTCATTGATAAGTGCAGGATGGGACCCCCTAAGGATCAAGAGCTTAGAGTTGACCTTAAGGCTTTTATTGATACCCTATATATCTTGACACTTTATTAGCTTAGTTTGATTACTAATCTTCATTGATGGATCCTATATACTCAATATATTGATACTCTCATGACTTGTGTAAATTTGATTGTCGGGATTTGTAATAGATCTATATTTATCTCATGGTTGACATATTTATTTCACTATCCCTTGTGCACATGGTTGGCTTAGAAAGTAAGATTTATTTATGGATGTATGGTCATGTGGACATTAAATCGTGCTTATATTATTTTACTTTTCTTCTTTATAGTGTATAAAAGTATGCATAAGATGTTTTATTGATATCTATTGGTTGAGAGATTTATCCTTTAAAAACTAATACAAATTGACTCCATTCTGTCCAAAAAGAGGACTAATATATTAGTAATGGTTGGACAGATCACCATTGCATTTGGTGATATTCCTCTAAATTTTAATTGAGGTACAAATCCATCTTTTGATATAATTTTGATTTTTGAGATAAAATAAAACGGGGGTATGCTTTTAGCTAGAAAGAAGGAAAGGCAAAATAACATCGATCCATAGCAATGAAAATATCTATGTGATTTAAAAGTAATTTGGGACTCCTAACTAATGCTTGAAATTAAATGGGAAAACATTCAATATCATAAGCTCACATACCAAATTATCAAAGCTTCCTAGCTTGACTAAATGCAATCTCAACATTTGCTACAAATAAATGAACAAGATACCAAAGAACAATCCATCCTCACAGGGAAGGAATATTCAAATTCTTATCTAAGCTCACAAAATTATTCATAAACATTAGCATTTCATTCATATTCATTGCACATAGACAATAAACATCTACAACAAGATAATCAAAACTGCAAAATTTGATCCTTCAATTAAGATCAATTCTCACTCGTGCATCACAATGCAAGGGGGATCAAAATTTTGGACCCTTGCAATGTCAAAATGAGGGATATTTAAAACCTTACATCATAATGGTCAGGATTTCTTGAAAAATTGATTCTTGAATAATAACCTTCATTTTTCGAATAAGTAGTTGGTCAAAAACCAACCAATTTCTATTAGATTATGACAATATAGTCATTAATGACTATTTTTAAGGGTAGTTATGGTTGCATCACCATTTCTGATTGACAAGATGGGGGAATGAATCAACGCTTGTTGTAAGTAGGTCCCATGGCACACACTTGTGCAACACATTTGCCACTTCTCAATTTTGGTGACTGTTGGTATGCCACCTAAGATTGCTTCTATGCAAATTATTTAAATAAAAAATATTTCGTTGATGCCTAAACCCAACTTACAAAATTTCTATCACATCATCTTACCGAATTCATTGAGTTTAAGGCAATTTGAATGTACTTCCAACATTAATTTCCTTCAACTAATTCCACTAGTTTTCTCTTGTCATTGTATAAATTAGGTACATCACTCCTCATTTTGCATAATTATAATCTTAGTTTCAAGTATGTTGAGTTCCTCCAATGATGTAGCTTATGAGGCTAGGAGTGATTTCCTCATTATTGAGGGTGTTGAGTGCACTGTCGTGCAAAGGTTGGTTGCAAACCAACTTCAGGAGGTCTTCCTAATCCACAATGATGTGGAGGAGGGATTTATTTGAAAGATTATTGGAAAGCAATTCTCGTCTTAGGTGCATGGTCATAATTATATCCTGCTAGAATGCTTTCTTTGCAATGTCGTGCACACCTTTGGAAATTTTGAGTGGGGAATTCATTATTTTGAGTGTTTGGTAAGGCCATTTATCTATTGTGTGTTGAGGATGTTTTGAGAGGTTTATCTGTACATCCTCATGTGCGTCTAGTGGGCAATGCAATTTGTATTGCCACCACATTGAGGAATGAACAAGCTGGGCAAGAGTTTTCCCTACTTCATGATGGGCTTGAACAAAATAATATGGAGACCTACGGCCACTACATTGAATTCAACTAAAACCTCTTTTCTCTTGCGTAGATTAAACATCTACAAGAAGTAATTGAGGCTATTAGGATCCTCATCTTCACTCTATGTGCTTAAGATCCCTTGTGTTGAGAAAATCCTCTTTTTGTGATGTAATGTAGAGCACATATGACAAACACACACACACACATATCTTTTTGGATTTTGAAATTGCACTTATGTAATATGGATTTCTTTGAAATCTTCTTCTTTATTTTCATGTTTACATTCCTCTGCAATGTGCTCTTATTTTTACACCTTCAATGGATTTTTTTATGCACTTTGAATATTATTATTTTTTACAATATGTTCATCTTCAATGATATCTTTCCTTTATGTGAACATATTTCTATAATAATAGCACATATCGACTCAAATGTATGAATATAAAATTAGGAGTACAATTATTAAAATATGTTTGGAGTCCTCTCAAGTTATGAAATTGTATTTACCATCTCCTATGCCAAAATAGCCCTTACAATGCCTTCAAAGTCCCTTTTAATGAATTTACCTCAAGAAGTAGCTTCTTAGGAAAGATGTTTTTCCATACTTTGAAAATTCACAGTGGAAAAAAAAGTTTTGAAAACCTTGTCGAGAATCGACAATGGTTTCAAAACTACTCAAAACTTTGCCCAAAGTATTTATCTTTCATATTTTTAAACCTTCGATACACCTTGGCAACCATGGGAACCTTTAGGTAACCTAACACATACTCACAAATTGCAAAAATACCGACACACAATAGATTTTAAGCTGAACTCTAGAGACTGTTGGGTGAGAAGGAGGTTAGAGAACTTAAGCAATGCTCGATGTAAGTTACAAACTACAAGAAAAAGTGGTGGAAAACATAGTTTTCTTCACTTAGAAGGTAGGGCGTGATTTTTTTGTAAGGGGGACTAAAAATGGTGGCAACAACTAGCTTTGACTAGGGACAATGATTGTAAAGGATGAAGACATGAACCTAGACACAAATTTTTGTAGACCGGTCCCTTATCCATTGGGCACAAAGTCACAATCATGGGATGCAAGGATCAAACACACCAAAAATGGGAAGAAACCAAAGAGAAAGAACCACACAACCAAGAAAAGTAGGAAAACGGACAAAAGAACCATATATACAAAGGGTAGGGGACACCTACTAGCAACAAGACCCAAGAATAATTATGCAAATCCATTAACTGGCCAAGGAAAATATGAGCCATGATGACTAAGGGGGACATGTTTGTGCCTTAATTGCATACTCAAAATTACAAGCTGGAAATAATGAAAAATTAGATGACGAATGATCCTTTGTTTCACCTCTTCTTCATCCATAGGATGTTCCCTTCATATGTCAATCATTTTTTGCATGGAAAGACACTGAGTTACATCTTTATCCACCACCCTGGGTAAATCAACTTCCAAGGAGATCATCTTACTGATTGAGATGGAAAAGGGAGACCAACTTGAAAGCTGATCAACATGTGGAAGAGAAATATAGGCCTTGTTATTCCCCTTGTTCAATGGAGGTGTACCATTATCCAAAGTAAGCTCTGCAAGGATCAAAGCTCTATGTGCATTCTCTGAATCATTTCCCTTTCTACTTTGCAAACAAATGTAACCTTCATTTGAGGACATTGTTCATTGGGAGCCTCTGGCGTTTGCCTTAAAGAGTAGAGAGGATCTTCTAACACATGAATCAGACCAATGTGCACCCCCTTTTTTGTTTCCCTTCCTTCTTGCACTTCAAGTTCAAGATTGAAATTTCCTTTTTATTTGTTGTTCTTCGGGGTGGGAAAACATCCAACCTTAAGTCCATTTTTCTCATATTTTTCTTGTCTCTCACCATCTCTAGTTGCTTGAATAGACTGATCAATTATATCATTAACTTTGAAAATAGATGTATCACACTCAAAATATACTAAACTTACTTGAACTCTAGAGCTAGGTTGTTGCCCGACTTCTCCATGTTTTGGGATAGTAAGTATCGAGGCAAGGTTTGGTATGCTACAGGAAAAAATATCATCTTCATCCTCATAACTAAATCTTCTTCTTTAAGTATAGAAAATTTGGCGTACAAATCACTCTCACTTCCCATTCCAAGTGTATTTGAAAATTCTCCCTGATGTGCTACGCTCAAACCTGAAAAATTAGTCATAGGAGAATTACTGTTGCTTAAAATTATTCAACTTTCCCAAGGAATTAGGATTGTGTTTGGTAATGCTTCAACTCCTAAATGAACATGATGCCTAGATAATGATAGATCATTTTCTATCCTTATGGCTTCGATTTTTTCCACTTCAAAATCAACTATCCCTCTTCTTCTCAAAAGGAATTGAACTTCAGGAGGTAGAGCATGCATGGAGGAAACTACCAAATTGGATCGATAGGCACATTGGGTTGGGGAATTTGTCTCAAGATTCTGGTGAATCTATCAATAAAATTATTGACACCCTCATCTTCTCCCTTTTGAATTGAGAAAAAAAGCACCTCAAAAGGGTAGCTACATCGACCACTATTTTGAATCTTTCAGTAAATCTATTCCTTAGAGTATTCCAATTGGTGATGCACCCCTCATCTAACCATTTGAACCAATTTGCTTCTCGACCAACCAGGGATTCTACAAAGAGATGAATGACCGCATCTTCCTCAGTAACTCCATAAATAGCACAAGAAAAAGTAAAACCTTGTATGTGATCTTCAAGATCTTGTACATCTTCCCCAATGAATCTTGGAAAGTGTTCTCTTAAATAGATGGGAAGAGGTGAATATCTTGGTAGTGCTAGAGGTCCAAAATAACCTCTCCATAGTTACAAGGAAGTGGAAGCTATCAAAATACAATATGAAATAGAAAATAAAATTTTATTTATAGAGTTGTCAATCCCTTTCTAGGAAGAGATAATTTTCTAACTCAAATTAATTTTGTGGTGGTGCTCTTCGGGCTAGTGGTGGGTTCTGATTTCAATTAGGTCAAGGTGGAGGATTGCCCACAATTTCAATCCTTGGGAACCTCTTGACCACTAGCCTAGGCAAGCATTGTTCGCGTTCCTCTTCCTCTTCAAGCAGGGTGATCCCACAATAGTGGGTTACACTTTTTGGCCAAAATTGACATTGAACTACACTTTTTTAACTAAATCTTCACTTTCGAGCACCTATAGCTGCTAAACCATGATGAATTTGAGATGCAAACTAGTGATTTGTGACTTTTTGTCTAAAGATTCTAAATATATACTTTAAAAAAAAATTGGAATCAAATTGTATTTCTTTTTCCATCTCCTTTGAAAACCAGTTTTTAATAGTAAACACCTTTTTTAAAGAGTGACATTCACCATATAGCACAATTTTTTTTATGAAGGATAAAATTCTTTTTTTTTTCGAATTTAGATTTGTAACCACAATATCTAGTACGTTCATTTGGTTTCATAGTGTTTTATTGAATATTTTTTCTTAATTAGGTTTTGAAGTCAAACCAATTACAATTTAGACATAGGTGGACCATATAGCATAATTTTTTTTCTATGTATCGAAATTCATTTTTTTTGTTGGATCAAGGACATCAATACCAATCATGTACAATTCTTTTAGATTTTTTTTGATAATCTACTATTTTTCCACATGTGCAGAACAAAGAGCTTGATATTTGGTGAAAAACCTATGTTTAATTAAACTAAAAAAATACATAATAAGACCAAAATATATTAAAATAATACTTGATGGATAGCTCATTTCGAGGACTATAATCCTCTAGTTGAGTCCATGAAGTTGATTCCATTTTCATCTTCAACTCGAGCTTCGAAAGCTAAATATTTGCAAAAAATTACACATGGAGGGGGAGAAGGGAACAAAGTGGGGTGGGTTCTAGTGACCCCCCCTAGACCCCTTCGAGCGAAGGTGGGTTCGCTAGAGCCCCCCTTTTTTCCATTCTCCCCTCTATTTTATTAAGAAAATACTGCCAAAAGGGGGTTCGCTCGAACATTCCATCAAAAAGGGGTTCACTCGAACAACCCCCTTCGAGTGAACCCAAAAATGGGTTCACTCAAACACCCCCCTTCGAGCGAACCCCTTAAAACCTTTTTTTTGGAGTATCCAAGCATTTTTTCATCATGAATGCAATTGTAACCCACTTATGTCAGATCACCCAACACAAAAATAGCTCTCATGTAATCCATCACACTCTTTGGTACCTCCACACAAGAGTGTTCAACTACGAGATGATGTCTTCTTGTTCAGTTGTAACCCAATTTAAATCTAGCTGCAAGACAAGAAAATATTATCATGTGGTAACACCATCTTTGATCATGATAAGGAAACTTTTAGAAGTTCTACACACCCCAAAAAAGTTGCCAAAAATATATTGGTTTACACATTTGTCCTTTAAAAGCTAATATAAATTGACTTCATTATTCCCAAAATGAGAACTAATCTATCAACAACAATTTGAGAGATCACCATTTTATTTGGTGATCTTTCTCTAAATTTTAATTGAGGTACAACTCCCTCTTATGATATAATTTGATTTTTGAGATAAAATAAATTGGGGGTATTCTTTTAACCAAAAAGAAGGAAAGGAAAACTGACATCTATCCATATTCATGAAAAACAAATGTGATTTAAAAGTAATTTGGGACTGCTAACTAATGATTGAAATTAAACTGGAAAATATTCAATAGCATAGCTCACATACTAGATTATCAAAGCTTGTTGACTCAACTCAATGCAATCTCCACATTTGCTGCAAATAAATGAAGATACCAAAAAACAATGCATCCTCATAGGGAAGGAATATTCAAATGCTTATCTAAGCTCACAGACTTATTCATAAACATTAGCATTTCATTCATAATTCATTGCACACAAACAATAAACATCTACATCAAGATAATCAAAATTACAAAATTATCCTTCAAATAAGATCGATTCTCACTCGTGCATCATAGTGCAAGGGGGATCAAAATTTTGGACCCTTGCAATGTCAAAATGAGGGATATTTAAAACCTTACATCATAATGGTCAGGATTTCTTGAAAAAATGATTCTTGAATAATAATTGTCATTTATTAAATAAGTAGTTGATTGGAAACCAACCAATTTTTTTGTTAGATTATGACAATATATTCATTAGTGACTATTTTTAAAGGTGGTTATGATTGCATCACCATTTTCAATTAACAAGATGGGGGAATGAATTGACGCTTGTTGCAAGTAGGCCCCATGGCACACACTCATACAAAAGGTTTGCCACTTCTCACTTTCGATGACTGTTGGAATGCCACCTAAGATTTGTTTCCATGCAAATTATTTAAATGAAAAATATTTCATTGATGTTTGAATCCAATTTACTAAATTTATATCACATCACCTTGCCAAATTCATTAAGTTTAAGGCAATTTGAATGTACTTCCAGCATTAATTTCCTTTAAGTGAATTCCACTAGTTTTCTCCCATTGTTCTATAAATTAGCTACATCTCTCCTCATTTTGAATAATGCTAATCTCAGTTTCAACTATGTTGATTTCCTCCAGTGATGGAGATTTTGAGGCCAGGAGTGATTTCCTCAATATTGAGGGTGTTGAGTGTAGTGTCGTGCGAAGGCTAGTTGCAGACTAGCTTCAGGAGGTCTCCCTAATACATAGTGATGTGGAGGAGGGAGTTATTCAAAATATTATCAGCAAGCACTTCATGTCTTAGGTGCACATTCATAATTATGGCATGTTGGAACACTTTCTCTACAATGTCGTGCACACCTCTGGATATTTTGAGTGGGGAATCCGTGTTGCTGAGCACCTGGTAAGGCTTATATACATGTTGTGTGTTGAAGATGCTCTGAGAGGTTTATCTATGCATCCTTGTGTGGTCTGGTGAGTGATGCAATTTGCATTGCTACTACATTGAGGAATGTACAAGCTATGCAAGAAGTTTCCTTGCTTCGTGCTAGGCTTGAACGCAATAATATGGAGACCTATGCCCACTACGTTGAATTCAATGAAAACCTCTTTTCTCTTATGTATATTGAATGTTTGCAAGAAGTAGTTGAGGCCATTAGGATCCCCATCTTCACTCTCTACACTTAAGACCCCTTATGTTGAAAAACCCCTCTGTTATGATGTAATGCAAAACACATATGATACATACATATATATAAATCTATATGTATGTATGTATATATATATCTTTTTGGCTTTTGTAACTACACTTCTGTAATGTGGATGTCTTTGAAATCTTCTTTATTTTCATGTTTACATTCCTCTACAATGTGCTCTTAATTTTATACCTACAATGGATTTCTTTATGTACTTTAAATATTATTATTTTTTAGAATATGTTCATCTTCAATGATATCTTTCCTTTTTACGAACATATTTCTATAATAATAACACATATTGACTCAAATGTATGAATATTAGATTTTGGGTACAGTTATTAAAATGTCTCTGGAGTGCACTCAAGTTATGAAATCATATTTACCATCGCCTATATCAAAATAGCCCTTACAATGCCTTCAAAGTCCCTTTTAATAAATTTTTCCCAAGAAGTAGCTTCTTAGGAAAGATGTTTCGTCATACTTTGAAAATTTTCCATATGAAAAAATTAAGTTTTGAAAACCCTATCAAGAACCGACAACTATTTAAAAACTACTTGAAACTCCACTCAAAGTATTTATCATTTCATATTTTCCAACCTTCGGTACACCTCGACAACCGTGGGAACCTTTCGATAACCTAACACATACTCACAACTTTAAAAAGACCGATGTACAATAGATTTTAAGTTGAAATCTTGAGACCGTCAGGTGGGAAGGAGGTTAGAGAACTTGAGTGGTGCCTAACGTAGGTTACAAAACACAAGAAAAAGTGGCGAAAAAAAATAGTTTGCTTCACGTAGAAGGTAGGGTGTGATTTTTTTGTAAGCGGGACTAAAAATGGTGAAAACAATATCATAATGGTTTCACATGATTTTACTTGTGTAAATTTCATTTTGGTATTACATCTATTTTTTATATAATATACAAATGGTACTTGTAGACACTTAAAATTGACTAACACATTTCTTTCGAAACATATTATTTTCTATCATCTATCTTAATCAATTTATCTTGAACATTTTAATTAAATAATTTCATTATTTAATTAAATTAATAATTATTCCCCCTTAATCTTGATAATTAAATGATTTTTTATTATTTAATTATTTAATTCCAAATTTTCCTTCATTTTCAGTGTTAATTGAATAATTTTAAATTATTTAATTAAATTATCTATTTGATCACTTTTCCTCTATATTGATTAAATAATTAACACTATTTAATTAATTTACTAATTTCTAAAATTTATTAAATAATTCATTATTATTTAATTAATCCCTTCTCATTTTCTACTTCTCAAATTAAATAATTATTTATTATTATTTAATTTATCCATTTATTCCTCTCAATATTATCTTCTTCTAAAATAAATAAAATTGATTATTTAATTCATTTATTTCCCCTTTACACATGTAATTAATAATTAATTCATTTAATTATTAATTACCCATGCATTTCCACCTCACCAGCTAACTGAGACTTACTTTCAGTTCATTCCTTAATCAATTAAAGTCCACTCCCACTCACTTTGAGCTCACTAATCAATCAACTATGTTCACTAATTGTAAGTCACAATTATCTCTTCAATTAATTCTCTTAACTAACCCATACGATCAGTTAACTCCTCATTAATTCCTCTCATCAATTTCGTGTCATTGATCTACTCAGTCTCTCATCATATCTTGACCATTGATTGGTATCATCAAACATCTATAAATTCAACCATCCTATCATCTATTACTCACCTCTCATCATTGTAAAGAAACCATATAGATATTATTTTAATGTTTTTTGCTACAAAATTTGAGTTCAATTGTCACTACACTTCTCTCCAAGGTGCAAAGAGGAGAATAATGGAGCTAAGCTAAGGAAAATTGTGTGGAGTTGTGTGTGTGCATGTTTGTTGCACTTTATTATTATTGCATTTTTTTCTTAATGCTCTATCGGTGTGATCTCTTTTGAACTTGATTGTGAATTCTTTTATTTGTTGTTTATCATTCAATTTTACAATCATTTTCTAGGTCATATAGTACTAATGATATGGTCACTCTTTATGGTATTTTTGACTTAGCAGATTGTAGGTTGACTTCGTATAGGGTGACTCAGTAAGCTTCCAAGATAGTTTTCTAGGGAATTGAGTGGGAACAAGAGTATGAGGGGAATAATTTTATTATAATTTATTTTGAAGGATAAAGACCAATCTAGATCTAAATTGACTCCTTATAATAGCTTTAAATGTTTGACAAGCAACAAATTTTATTGGCACCCTTTGGAATTTAACCAAATGATGGCCAATAGGTCAAACTCGAGGTAAAGTAGTGTAGTGTAGTAAAATGCATACCCTTGCATTTTCACACTTGTTTGGGCCCACCTTACTTTATTTATCCTTATTTATGGCTTAATTGGTCCTATTTTATGTCCACAAGCCCTATGAATGATATATTTATTTGGTTAATCCTGACATTCTCCAATGTATATATGATCTCCTAATGACTTTGATTGGTGTGTCCCTGATTTCTAGTCAAGACTAAAATGCCACTAAGGGCGTCTTTGTCCCCCCGAGGTCCTAAGACCCTAATTTTGAGACATCTATTTTGGGCCCCTTTTTGGTATCTATGCCCCAAGTTTCATCACTTGGGACTAAGACACCACCTAGGGTGTCTCAGTCCTCCTTGAGTCATTTTCAGGATTTAATTTTAAATCTTGGAGGGATTTAACCTCCTTTTTTCTTTGAATTCATATGTCGGCTTGGTGTGATATATTTTTGGATATTAAGCATGAACAAGTATAAATACAAGGTTCACTATTCATTCATTTTCATCCTAAGAAATCCAAGTCTTTTGCAAGAGAATTCATTATAGTCAAATTGAGTTCACAAGAGCATTCAAGAGAAATTCATCAAGCAATTGGAGCCATCATCAAGTTTTAAGCATCATGTTAAATATTGTTCTTGCATCATGCGTGTTGTTGTGCTGACACTTTTGATGTAGGGTTTTGATCTAAGCAAGCAAGTAATTCAAGATCTATCAAGCGTTTCAAGATCCACGTCCATTATAACCATTACACACAAGTTTACAACATTTGCAAGGGTTTGGTGTGTTGTAGCATTGCATATTGTTCATTCACCATTTCATTCATCATTTCTATTTCATTCCAAGGTTTAATTACCAACAAGAGGTTTGACCAAGGCAAGCCCCCATTCACTAACAATCAACAAGTTTTCCCATCTTGTCCATTTGTGTTTGCAAATCTAGGTTAAAGACTTGAAGATCACTTGGAGTGCAAAGTTGTCAAAGTTGAAAAGTTGCATTGTCAAAGTTGTCATCTTCACGAAAACTCACCTACAGGTCAAATCCAATTGTTTCTGAACCTAAGATCTGAGGAGAAGCAATTGTAGATCTAGGAACTCAGGACCACATTTACACTTTTTAGAAACTTATATCAAGACTAAGATGGGAGTAAAGGCATTTTAGTCCTCCAGGTGGAATCTTTCAGAGATTTTTTGGGATTCTGTTCCGTTATTCAAAGATTTTGTGTGCCCCAAAAAATAGTAGTGGGACTAAGATAGGAGTAAAGGCGTCTTAGTCCTCCAAGGCATATTTTGGTAGTCTGTTTGCATTTCTATAATCCTTTTGGCATCTCCAAGTTTCCCAGGTACACATACCCTAGCTTGGAGTTGTTCATTTTTAGTATTAATAAGTTTCATTTCGCTCATTCTAAGTGTTTTACATATCACAGTGTGTTTTCAAACATTATCTTTTCCAAGCATTTGCTTGGTGGTGAACCCCTTAATTTGATAGAACACCCCCTCCTAAGTCCTCCTACTTGTGTATTGACTCACCTTGAGAGGTTGATAGTCAATCCTATTAAGGTTTTTAGGACATATTCAAATGACCTAGATAGAATAGGAAAGGTCTTCCTTCCCCTTATTTTATCTTTGGTTCATTTTGGTGAACCCGACTTTGTTTGATAATTCTTCCTTTTATGTTTTGGAGTCCTTTAGAGTCTTAGATCTAGATTGCATTCATTGCATTGTGCATCTAGGGTTTCTTGTATCTTGCATTAGTGAAATTGTATTAAGGGTTTCTTATCTTTGTATTAGTGAAAGTGCATATAGGTTTCTATTTTCCTTTCTTGCATTATTAAAATTTCATTGAAAAACTAAAAGGTGCATTGTTCATTTTCTTAATTGCATTTAGAAACATTACATTTCATTGAAAAACTAAAAGGTGCATTGTTCATTGTCTTAATTGCATTTAGAAACATTACTCTTTTATTGAAATTTGAAAAATTGTATTTCAAATCTTGCATTCAATTGCTTGTTAGTCATTGTTTTTCTTTGCATCCATTTGCATCAATTTTTGTTTCCAAATATCAGGTCCCTATTTAGGTAACCTAAGAAAGTTGTTTTCAGCCAAAATTTGTTGTTTCTCTCAAAAAAACTCTGCTGGGACTAAAACGCCCTTCTTGGTGTCTTAGTCCCTCTCAGCTTTTTCTACTTAGAATCACCTCCCTATTGTTTTCTTCCTATTTCAATCTCTGGAACTACCAGATCTCATCAGGAGGACTAAAATTCCCTTACTGGCATCTTAGCCTCTATTGACTTTGACTCTCCAATTTTTCAGGGTTTGAAATTATTGTTCTTTGTTTCTATGGGTTGCTTTCAGTTTGTTGTTTCAGTTTCCAGAATTGTTTTTATTCTAATTTCTTTTATTTCAAGTGTAATTGAAAGCATAGAAGATTGTGTTCACTTCATTTTCTATGGTTTATTCCTTGTATGAGCTATAGTACTTGGTGTCCCACTGCTAATACTATGGTTAGAAAAAGTGTGGGACTTATGGCATCCCACAATAAAATACTCATTATGGATCTTGGGTTATCAAGCTCTCTTACTTCGGGTATTGGAACTAGTTCACTAGGTATGGAGCTACCTTTGACACCCACTTTGCTATGCCTACCTTACCTACAAGTATTATTCCAAGTGTTCAAACAATGGTTGATCATAGCCCTCAAGAAAACATAATGAAAATGCATGAAGACCTAGCCCATTTACAAGATAGTGTGAGCACTAAAAACATTTCCAATTGTGTTATACATGCCATAGATAGTATTCACCACATGATGGAAAGCGATGAAGGACTGGAAATTGTGCGTAACCTAGCTCATATATTTTGAAAACATCTTCCTTCCACCACTAATGGTGCTCAAACCTCAAACAATGTGCAAGGATGAAATCAAACTCCTCCATCTTCAACTATAGCATCAATTCCCACCTACACAACTCCTCAAGTGACCATAACGATGCAACCAAATAGTAATATCCCTCCTGCCTGACATATTTCCAGTAGTGCTCCTTATACTTATGCGACATCTAATCTCATACCTCCTCCCACAAACAATCCATTCATTTTTCCTTCCAATAAATACACACCATCACCTTATTCACCTCCATCTCACACCACAAGCAATGATCCTATCATTAACCACCTCTTACAAAAAAAATCATCCCTTCAAAGGCAAGTTTATACCATAAATCAAAATCAAAATGGTCCACCTTCATACTATGTCATGAGTAATCCATTATCCTTGGAGATATTGAGAACTCCGGTGCCACAAGGTATAGAGATCCATAGATTTGAGAAATATGGAGGAAAGGAAGATCCTACTAATCATGTTAATGCCTTCACTACTTTTTGTAGTGATTTTATCCTTGAAGACAAACTTTTGGCTAAAACTTTTCCCTGATCATTGAAAGACATGGCCTTAGATTGGTTTTTTTCATTGTCGAATAAGTCAATTCATTCATTCAATGAACTTGTTGAGGATTTTATTAACCATTTTCAAGTGCACATGGTTCCCGAAAAGACATTGGCTGATTTGATGAGATGCAAGCAAAATGAAGGTGAAAAATTCATTGACTTTGTTTCATGCTATTGGTTGCTTTATTCTCATATCAGTATGAAGGTTCTTGATTCTCATCTCCAAAAGATGTTCATAGAAAACTTACATGACAAGATAAGGGAAAATCTCAACATGATGAAATTTCCTTCCTTCATGCACTGCCCTTAGAGATTATCAAAATTCTATAAGTGCTAGTGAACCAAAAACTACCCCTACTTATCCTAAAAATCCTGAAACTTCAAACCAAAACACTTATCAACCTTTCAAAAAACAACATAAGAGTTTCCTTCAACTAAGTTCTACCTCTCAACCTACCCAAATAACCGCTATAAATAAGAGTAATCCTTATATATTTGGGGATCTACAAAGACAATTTACTCCCTTACCCAACACCCTTCAAAATATCATGACCTAGCTCTTAGCCAAAAACATGCTTATCTTACCTCACATCTAACCCCTTG
Organism: Sequoiadendron giganteum; assembly: GCA_007115665.2. Classification (NCBI taxonomy): domain Eukaryota; kingdom Viridiplantae; phylum Streptophyta; class Pinopsida; order Cupressales; family Cupressaceae; genus Sequoiadendron; species Sequoiadendron giganteum. The sequence continues at coordinate 369,613,039 of CM021103.1, read as the reverse complement.
ACCCTAGTAAACCATTACCTCCAAGCTTTAGACACAATTCTTATTGTGATTATCACCAACAAAAAGGACATGACACGAAACATTGTAAACGTCTTAAACATCTTGTGCAAGACCTCATTGATTCCAATCATATCCTGATTGGAGGTGTGAATGATAAAGGTAATAAGTTTGTAGCTCCTCCCAACAAAAAATTGCAAATATTTACCAATCATATGCCCAACCATAATTTTCATTTGTTAAGGCTAGCGAAACCAATTCCAATGTGATGAATCTTGACACGAATGACAAACATATGAGCAATCATGAATAAAATGCTATGGATGATGATGAACAAAATCCTATGGATGATGATGAACAAAATCCTATGGATGATGATAAACAAAATCCTATGGATATTGATGAAAAAAGTCCTATTGATACAATGACAGGAGTGGTTGATATTGAGCCTCATAAACAACAATCCATTGACATTACTTTCTCTTTAGAAGAAATAATTAAAAATTCACCTAATGGTCCTCTTTACATAGCTGGAAAAATCAATAATAAGCCCACTCCTAGGATTTTAATTGATCTCATCTGTGGAGAGAATGTGATCACAAAAGAACTCTTTTATGTGCATAAACTCACTCAAGATAGATATGATAAACCAAAAGTATGGATCAAAACACATGATCATTTTTCTCGTGCTACGATGGGATTGATCACACTCCATTTACAAGTAGGACCGAAGAAATCAAATGTATCATTCTCTATCATCTCTAATTCGAACCAATTTCATGTGAAGTTAGGCTACAAATGGCTTCACTCCATGAATGCAGTCTCATTGTTGTCCATAAGTGCTTAAAGTTTCCAGTTGGCAATGAAATATTCACCATGAACCATAGTGGCTTTTGAACCTCCTCTTCTCGTGGAAATTTCTCCTTAGATAATTTATCTCCTAAGCCCATGGAACCTATAAGATAGTGTGAAGACTTCCTTTTCCTATCCTACCAAAAGTGCAAAACAAAATGCATAACCAGACTATCCCTTGAAAACTTACCCCCACCCATGCTTGAACCTCCACCACCTAAACAAGATAATGCTGAGACTAAATCCCTTCCAAATAACCAAGACCCATCCATAAGCACACCCTTACCTATTTCCTACAAGAGACCTAGAGAAAACCAAACAAGTCTTAATTTGTAGCCTAAGAAAATTTATAAAGCCAAAGAGAGATTGGTCGAACAACCTTCCATGGTTTCTTCCATTCTTCCCTCACAAGAAGAAAAGGAACCTATGGTTGATCCACCCACTCCCACACACAATGCAAATCATAATAAAATAAATCACAATGCTAGAGAATGTAGGCATAGACGTCGTGATATTGCTTGAAAGATGAATAATGAGAACAACATTGAAAATCAACATCCGAACTTGACAAAATCAATAAACGATGAGCCTCCTCTCTTATCCGAAACTGTAAATCCAACACAAGGACCAGAACCTTCTATGGATATTATCATTCGTCCTCATGTTGTGGTTAACTTGATGACGATAGGAAACAATTAAAATCGATGAGGACATGCATAATGAGATGAACTTGTTATTTTCCTCATCCATGAGCTTAAATGATAACAACCATGATGATCCTCCTAAACCAAGTGATTCACCATGTGTTGAACCTAGTGATTCTCCTAGTACTACACTTGATGTGATCCCTCTCACTAGTGATTTTCATTTCACATACACTGAACAAGATTGGGATGCAGATGACTTGCTGGATGGTTGATTTGCATGTGCCTTACTAGTATTTTACTTTTTCTTTTCGCTTTAATTTGCATGTGTGTGTTGTGATCCCCCGTGATGTTATGTTTGATGTTTCTCTCTCTTTGTGCTATTTGTACCTTCATTCTTCTCTATGTTGTAAGATTTTCTCTTTTGATTTATCTTTTCACTTTTGTCTTGTGTTTTTCTTTTGGGGATGATGCAAGGCATCGAGAAACCTTATGTCTCTTCCATGTTGACTCAAAATCTTTTTCTTTTCTTTTCACTTTTGTTGTATTCCTTTTGGGGATGACGCAAGGCGTCGAGACACCCTATGTCTCTTCCATGTTGATCCAAAAGGCTTTTCTTTGTTTTCGCTCTCTTTGTGTCATTATTCCAGTTCTATGTGTATTTAGGGAATGATGACAGTTTCAAGCTCTCTAATATCTTTGCAACAAAGACATATATTGACCCCGAATCCATGGATCCCTTATGTGTTTATGGGGGGAGACCCTCTTTTCCATGTTTGTCTACTTTAAAGTAATTACTCACACCATGGTGTTAGCAATTTATTTAAAGTGGGGGCATACATTGGTATTCTATTAGCTTGATTTCATTTGCATTTTCTTTTCCATGTTCCTTGATGCGATTTCCTTCCTTCATACGATGCATTTTCCTCTTTTTCGTGACATTGGGAGCAATGTCCTTCAAAAGTGTGACCTATCTCAGCATATTATATTCCCCTAAGTGGTGAATCTTTTATCCTTTGACTAGTCCTCTCTTGGAGATGTTAAGAATGATGTCCACTAAGAGTAAGACCTCGCATGAACTAAGCAAAATCTGTTTGAACGTCCTCTTTCTTTCTTATCATGTTGTATTTTTCTTTCATCCTTATGTAATTCATGAAGGTATGGATTTGATATGGACCCCTTGGGGATCACATAGTGAACACCTAGCTTCACTAGCCCATGTGAGCATGCATTTTATTTTTGTCCTTATCATATTCATGGGGGTATGACGTTGATATGGACCTCTTGGGGCTCACCTAGTGGACAACTAGTTCCCACTAGCCCTCATGAGCGTGCATTTTTTTTGCATAGTGGACAGTACGTTCCACTTGTAAAAATTCTTCAAGCCTAGACCGGTCTACCACGTTGGACGACCAGTCGAAGCTTGATCCATTGTAGTTCATTTGATTTTGCCTATTTCTTGTCTTTGATGGTGTATGTTTGTGATCTGATTTTGGCTTCATATTTCATCCACAAGCTTATTCCTTTGTGCCTATGTTGGTTCATGATAGGATCACGATCCTGGGGGCTTGGCCACCCTCTTGATTGTTTTCATCCTATCTTACTAAAATTTGTACATTTGAACCCCCCTTATTGCATGGTTGGCTACTTTAGTGTGAGTCTAAAGCAAGTTCATCCTCTCACTAAAGTGGGGGCTAAATGTAGTGTAGTAAAATGCATTCCCTTGCATTTTCACACTTGTTTGGGCCCACCTTACTTTATTTATCCTTCTTTATGGCTTAATTGGTCCTATTTTACATCGACAAGCCCTATGAATGACATATTTTTTTGGTTAATCTTGACATTCTCCAATACATATCTAATCTAATAATGACTTTGATTGGTGTGTCCTTGATTTCTGTTTGAGACTAAACTTCCACTAAGGGAATCTTTGTCCCCCTGAGGTCCTGGGACCCTAATTTTGAGGCATCCATTTTGGGCCCCTTTTTGGTGTCTATGCTCCAAATTTCATCACTTGGGACTAAGATGCCACCTAGGGTGTCTTAGTCCTCCTTGAGTCATTTTCAGGATTTAATTTCAATTCTTGGTGGGATTTAACCTCCTTTATTCTTTGAATTCATATGTTGGCTTGGTGTGATATGATTTCGGGATATTAAGCATGAACACGTATAAATACAAGGTTCATTCATTCATTTTCATCCTAAGCAATCCAAGTCTTTTGTGAGAGCATTCATTATAGTCAAATTGAGTTCACAAGAGCATTCAAAAGCAATTCATCAAGCAATTGGAGCCATCATCAAGTTTCAAGCATCATGTCAAAGATTGTTCTTGCATCATGTGTGTTGGTGTGCTAACATTTGTGATATAGGGTTTTGATCTAAGCAAGCAAGTAATTCAAGATTTATCAAGCATTTCAAGATCCATGTCCATTGCAGCCATTTCACACAAGTTTGCATCATTTGCAAGGGTTTGGTGAGTTGTAGCATTGCATGTTGTTCATTCATCATTTCCTTCATAAATTTTTTATTGTATTCCAAGGTTTAATTACCAACAAGGGGTTTGACCAAGGCAAACCCCCATTCACTAACAATCAACATGTTTTTCCATCTTGTCCGAGGAGAAGCAATTGCAGATCTAGGAGCTCAAGGCATCTTAGTCCTCTAGGTGGAATCTTTCAGAGATTTTTCGGGATTCTATTCCATTATCCGAAGATTTTGTGTCTACCCCAAAAAACAACAGCGGGACTAAGATGGGAGTAAAGGCATCTTAGTCCTCCGAGGCATATTTTGGAAATCTATTTGCATTTCTAAAATCCTTGTGGTATCTCCAGGTTTCCCAAGTACACATATCCTAACTTGGAGTTGTTCATTTTTAGTATTAATAAGCTTCATTTTGCTCATTCTAAGTGTTTTGCATATCACAGTGTGCTTTCAAACATTATCTTTTCCAAGCATTTGCTTGGTGGTGAACCCCTTAATTTGATAGAACACCCCCTCCTAAGCCCTAGTTGTGTATTGACTCACCTTGAGAGGTTGATAGTCAATCCTATTAGGGTTCTTAGGACATATTCGAATGACCTAGATAGAATAGGAAAGGTCTTCCTTCTCCCTATTTTATCTTTGGTTCACGTAGATATTCTCAACAAGGATGGCCTTTCAAAGGTAAGATAGACTCTTGGTTGTTTCAACTAGTTTGTGCATTTGTGTACTTCATTTGTTTCCCCTTTTTCTTATGAAAGCCACCTTTGTAGCTTTGATTTTTGGTCTCCACCCAAGAGTATGGACATTAAGAAATATTTTTAATTTCTAGGACACATTATATTTTCTTTGATATTGGCTTAGGTTTTGTTTTTTTGTAGAATTATAACCTTGAACTACCAATAAGAAGTGAAGGCTCACCACCAAAGGTTAGGCAATGGAAATAAGGGACTAAGTGAAACCAAATAGGTACTAGAAAATTTTAAGACTTCTTATGGAGGAGAATGAGGGAGATTTACTTGATATATTTTATTGGGAATTATATGCCTAAAAGCTTTCTTTGTGCTTTGACTATATTTGATAACAACTAAGACTAAGATCACCTTAAATATTTAAGTAGATTCACTTGAGTTGTGGAAATGCAAGGGATAAATGACATCAATGATTTTGAGAATTCATGGTTCAATAGATATAGCCTATAATTAGAAACTTTAGACTCCTGCTAAGACAAAAATTAGAAAGAGCATACCACAACAAGGTGGAAAGATGGAGTGGAATAGGAAGCAATGATTTTTTTTTTCCTTTTGAAATGTTTTAATTATTTTAATTTTAAATAATTTGATATTTATCTATAACATATTTTAGATGGAAAGTGTTGATATTTTCATCAAAAAATTTCCTTCCATTATGCACAAGAGGTAATCACCATTTCCAACATCTTCCTAAACTAAATATAGATTTTTTCAAATTCAATGTAATTGTTTACCTTCATTGGATCTTTTGTTGATGAGATTATCAATTTTTAATGAGGTCTCCAACTTTGAATGGTTTGAGGACATTTTCTCATTGTAATTTAAAATTATATGGCTGTAACAAACCATGAATAGGGTTAAGCCACCATGGGTCAAAAACTTGAGGAGCAACTTCTTGGATATCATGTCATTAGTATACTTTTCATATTGGTCTAAGGTTGGGATAATTATTCCTTTGATGGGGAGATCTACCAAATTTTAGGGTCTCAACCATTCTAATAATTGGTGCATCAAATGGGGATCAAAATGAAATATGATATACTAATCCTTCTTTAGCTCTTTAGAAGTGGTGATCTCAAAGGAAACTATAGCAAATATGTTATGAAATTTTTGATGGGTCTCATTATTTTTGTTTGTATCTTTAGGATTGTATTTAGGACATGTGGTTCACAATTATTGAATCCAAGTTATTTAATAATAGCTTCATTTTGTTTCATAGAGGGCTCTTGTTTTTATTTGACCCAACTTTCTTCATTGCTTGCTCAACTTTGTAAAAACTAAAAGGATCAATATATCCCTTGATAATGTGGACTTGAACATGATGGATAAAATGGATCTCTTGAGGGAATGGATTTCATCCTATTCGTCCAATACCATCCAATAATCATGTTGTAGCCAATTTTGCAATTATGATAAACATTTATATAGGTAAAGTTTTAGAATCAATAATGATAGGTAGGTTAACTTTTCTAGTGATAGAGATCTTAATATTATCAAAGCCTTTGATGGTATCATTACTAATTAATGTGGCTTTCCTCATAATCTATCCTTTTGAGGAGTAGAAGAGGGACTACATTACTTATAGACCCATTATTGATCATTACTCACAATACATTAATTGTAGACTTGGACCTATAGGTAAAGAGTGGGGTTAACTTGCCTAAAAATTTCATCATTTGAAGGTAAATTATATTTGAGGTCAAATGTGAAAATATTTTTGTTAGAAGGAGAACTAGGTGGGTGAGAGTTATTTGTAAAAAAATTGGTGTGAGAGGTTGAAGCAATTCACATCACTTGATCCGAACTTGGGACATAGAGGAGAGCATTCATGTGAGTGAGAGAATTCATAAGAAGGAATAATATGTGAGATAAATTTGATTCATGAATCTCATTAGGATTGGATGTAGGTTTTAGCTAAAGGCATGCTAATGATTTTGTTGATGACTTCTAGGCCTAATTCCTTTTTTATATGAGAGTAGGAATATGTTCATGAATGGTCATTGTTTAAATTTTTGGAGGTATTGGATGATTGTATTATATTGTTTGCATGTTGAATTATCATGCCCTAGTTGGTGATACATGCAATAACTTGTACGATTGTAGCTATGTGATCAATTACTATTTTATTTTTTTGGCTTTTCCTATGATTCAATTGTATTGCTTGGAAATGGTTGATGGTTTTTATAGCCTTGGTACATGACCAAATTCATCTTGAGGGTGGATGAACATATCTATAAATAGATATTTTTCTCCTCTTAGTGGTCTAAAATGAATTGTGAGTACTCATGAAATGACAAAGTATCATGCTTCCTTCTCTTACAAAACATAAAATATTTATCAAGGTCAAAATATCAAAGTTTTTGTTAAGGGTCATACTAATTATTTTTGTATGATATTTCATTTTTTATACATTGTTTCTCATAGTTTTTTTTAGGGGATAGTCAACACATTGACATTTTGGTTCCTTGATTCATATAGTTTATATCACCATTAAAGTCTTTATAATTATAAACATTACCATTATTTGGTGGTAAGATGTTTGTAACCCCATAAATGGTTGTGTTCTGGTTTTAATTCTTTAATATTTTGGGTATTGAGGGGTCATTATTGTTATAATTGTTGCCATGAGTTACAAATTTTTTGTAGTGATGTAATTTATCCCACAGTTGATAGCAACCTAATATATTTTAAGAGTGATTGTGTGAGCCTCTTTTTATGATTTATAGTCAATATTATGAACCTTATCCCATGTGTTCTTATTGATAGGCCAAAATTGGGGTAAATAATGAGATATATTTAATATTTAATAACTAAATTCAGTTTGGTCTAAGTGTCAATTTGGGTGTGTAAAATTACGAAAGGCATCATGGCTATATGCACAAGGGTTGCAGGTAGTGAGGTGAGTGTGGATGAAATGCAACTATTCTAATTAAAACAAAATAATTCTTTTAAACTCACTACAAAAATTCAAAATAATTTTGCTACAGGAACTCTGTTAAAAATTGTTGTAAAAATTATGTAGGCTGCTACAAGAATTGTGTAGATTGCTAAACTGTATTCTATGGAAACAAACTGCTACCAAAACTAATTTAAATTAATTTATCATAAAAATAAATTACTAAATAAATCTAAAATATGCTCTTCATACATCAAAAATAAAATCTGCAGTTTATAATTTAATCACACAATACTAAAATAAAATGATAACATAAATTATTTAAAATAAAGAAAATAAAAATAATATCACCATCATTTCTTGAGAGTGGGCCCTCATCCCATTCCATGAGGTGACCATAGAAATTCTAATTACTCATCAAAACATTTGTTGCATATATTATTACTTTCATGAAAAATATTACATTATTTTTGTACTTTTTCTTTCCAATATTACATTGTTGTTGCACTATTCATATGTTTGTCTCCCCTCTTTACTATATTTCTACAAATCTATTTATAGAATTTTATCCTATTGTCTTTCCATCTCTTATGGCATTATTTATAGCTTGTGAGTTGGAATAAAACTAACCATAAATATAGGAGTTTGTTTTTCCATGAAAATAGTTATTTTCTTGGTCTACATCCATCATAATATTATTAGTTGTAACAACAAATAATACACACTATTTCATGTCATATTATAAAAATAAGCCAATAGTTGCTATAATAAGATAACTCATATTTAAAACAACAAATAATTACTTGAACATTGATTAATAGTCGAAATCGTTTGCTGCAAAGAGCACCCACGAGCGACAAGAAGTCTGATGTGATGTCTATTATCTCCAATTTTATTGATGTTTTTAAAATTATTTCCTCAACATAATGACAAAAAATATTAGAAAATATAATATAATATTTAATTTTCATACATCTTACCTAAAAATTATATTAAATATCACTTATTTATATTTAATCATATGCAACAAAAGGTGGTAAAAATATATGATATGGTATAGAAATGGAATATAAAAATAAAAATGATAGAATAAGGGATAAAATAGAATGTATCTGTCTATCATCATTCCCACCAACTTAGAATATTGCATGTCCTAATGCAATTTTTATTATTGAGTGTTTTTAGTTTGAATTGGTAGCCTAGTGATTTATGACTTTGAATTTCTTCTTCACCCTTGCTATTATAGCTCATGCTTAATCACATTTCTCCTTCATTTTTATTAGCTCCTCTTCATAACAATCTTTCATGGATTTTCTTTATTTTCCAACTTACATTTTTCTTTTTATTTTCAATATTCATACTTTCCTCCAAGTTTTTATTTTTCTTCATTTTTTCTCCTTTTGTCATTTTTTAAATTTTAAATGCTATATATAGGAAGCATCATAAAAATTTATCTCCAATTCATGAGCTATGAAAATGGATGAAATGGTAGGAAATATTAATGATTATGAAGGGTGAAAAATAATGGATGAAAAGATAATTAAGAATGATATGTACCTCCCCCAACTTAAAGGGTCGACCATCCTAGGGAAACGAGAAGATGATAGGTGAGAAAACTGCTTTATATGATTAATATAGTAAGAAATATTAATATCTGTTAAAAGATAAAATAATGAAAAATAAAATAGATTGGTTTACCAATTTGTATGTCAATGTATGCCAAGGTCTTGTAGACAAAGGAACTCAACAACTGTTAGTGTCCAACAAAGAAGAAACCAAAATTTGCAACACAAACTATGAGAAGAACTACACCACATGAAATATCTTTGTCCCACTGAAGTATCATGGATCATATGATGGTACTTAATTACTCTTTTGGTAACATCTCAATTGAATGTGCAATACAATTACATGGGCTATAAGTGATCAAAGTCATCCTAACCACAACTAGAGCATAGCTACATAAGTGGGCTACAAGAGGTGCAATCAACACTCAAACAAAGTGAAATAACCATAGAATCAACTGAGTGTACCTGAAAAATGATTAGCTCACAAGTAATTTATTTATTTTTTCTTCTTTTTTTTCTTTTCTTTTAATTTTTGATAATGACAAGTGACCATTGACAAGCAAGTTTTCAATCACTTACCACTTAGTGGCATTGTGAAGAAAAAATTCACCACTAAGAATTTTTTCAACTACAATATGCCAAAAATTGGTTTTCAAATTATACTTGTCTAACAATGCTCGAAGGTTTTCATTGTTAGAATTTTGATAATGACAAGTGACCGCTGGTAAGAAAATTTTCAATCACTTACCGCTTAGTGGTGCTATGAAAATATTTTTCACCACTATGAATTTTTTTCAACTACAATCTATCAAAATTGGTTTTAAAATTGTAATTGTCTAATAATGCTTGAAGGTTTTCATCTCTAGAATTTATTTCTTTTTTTATCATTTTTTTTCTTTTTTTCTTTTTTTCTTTTTTTCATTTCTTTCCTTTGATAAATTACATATAATTACCAAAGAAAAGGAAACTCTCATGTGGATGTTGAAGTGACACCATCCAAAACTTGAATTCCTTCTATAACCCCACAAATAGTCACTACTAAAATTGGTTGCATATAGAACTTGATATGATAACCAACAAAAAGGAATATACCTTCATCAAGATTTACCATGCATAGTTCATAGTATAATTTCTATAAATAATCTTGATCTCATTTAGTTCATGCCAATATATCTGAAAAATTACTTGTAGAACTTTGGAATGCATGTCTAATTACTTGGTTGAAATAATTACTTACAATAGAAGTAATTTTCAAAAGATAAGACTATGTAGTAGAAGACCAATGGTAGTCTCCAAACTTATCCAATATGTCCATATAGATTTAGATAGGTAGATGAATCAATCTCTATGATGGAGTGTGATGATTTTCATTAAAATTTCCTCAAGCTTCTTTTCATAGTTCATAGTATCATTTCTATAAATAATCCTGATCTCATTTATCTCATGCCACAATATCTAAAAGTTGCTTGTAGAAATTTGGAATACATTTCTACTTGGTTGAGATAATTATTTACAATATAAGTAATCTTCAAAAGATAATACTATGTAGTTAAAGACCAATGGTAGTCTCCAAACTTATCCAATATGTCCATATAGCTTTAGATAGGTAGATGAATCAAGCTCTATCATGGAGTGCGGTGATCTACATTAAAATTTCCTCAAAATCCTTTTCATGTCTTCAAATTATCCATGAAAGTATGGATTGTGAAGAATTAATCAAGAATATAGTATTTTGGTTCTCATACACCAAGTTGCATATTTTACTCCACATGGTTTGGCATCAAGGTTGGTGCAGAAGAGAAGCTATACCTAGGAATGTTGAACACTTATGAATAATCCTCTTGTGATCTCCAAGAGACGTACGAAGAAAAATTCATTTTCACTATATAGTTGGCAATGCCAATAAAATGTATCTTTGAATGCACATGTAGAGAAGCATCATCAATTGATATTGGTACAAAAATGTTAGGTGACCTAGAGAAAAAACATGTAACCATATTCTCATGACCAAGCTTATCAAGTATAGTAATACAATATCATCCATTTAATAACTCTACCATTATAATTTATTTATTTATTAGAAAATGGAGGATAGAGTTATTAATATGAATAAATACTTGATAGTAATAAAATGGATGAATAAATACTATTACAATGAATACTTGTGTAGACACAATATAAATTAAGTTTGAGTTAACACAATAATGTATAACTTGATTGGGTCCAAATCTCAGTCACATGGTTTTATCAAAAACATTAAAGCAACAATTAATAAAGGCTTTATTAATATTCAACCAAGGATCTCCAAAATTCAAGGGATTCCCCCAGCTTAACTCTATACTGTAAGATCATGAGATCATTAAGATAATACAAATAATTAATAAAGTCATATTTTAAAATACCTTAGAGATTGTTTAATGAATGATCATCCATTTGTAGCATATTTTGTATGATCATCAATGCATGAAAACTCATCTAGTTATGTTTGATCATAGAATCAATTATTAATGGACCTAAATCAATAAGTGTGTGACAAATACATATTTTTACCATAGGCCTCAAAATATCTAGATGTTTGAGTATAAAAACATTTATAAATGATAGATATTGTAGTTGTTCACTCTTTATCTCACACAATTATTGAATAATCAATGTGTAGAGTTCAATATTTTCTTATTTCTTGATTAATTTCAACACACATTTGTGAGTTAATATTGACATATTTCTTTATGTGTGTGAATTCTCTCTAGAGGGTGTGATTTTGCAAATGTATAAGAATAACTAAGATGAGTATATTCAAATTCAATTATACCACAATAACATCCATTAGTTATCTTGAAAAAAATGAATTATGAGTCACCAGTTTCAACCATGTTAGGGAATGCAAAAGGATTCTTGAGATCTCATTATTATATATAGTTTGAACCACATTATTAGGTAATAATTTATTAAGTATTGTAGTTTCCCTTGATGGATATGTTGAAGTGGATGGTTGATGACATGAATGGGATAATGAATGGATTTTTGTTTTGTATATAAAGTATATGGTAATAAATAGGATGGATATGGTGGAGATGGTAATATATATGATGGGTATTGTGGTTGTTGTGAGCATTTATTTTGTCATTTTTGGTAATATGGAGATTGTTTCCATTCACCATAAATTCTAGGTGGAGAATCATTTTGTGAAGAAAAATATTTCCCTCATAATCCAATAGAATTATAAAGATTTTAAAATTATTAGGCATTGGATATTCATGATTTGATGTATGAAGTTATTTTTGAGTTACAAAGAGGACTTTCTCACTTTCACCTTTGTTTTGTTGAGGCTCACTTATAGCATGTATCTCCTTCACCATGTATTCTTCATTTTCTTGAATAAATTGTCACATACACTTATCTTACTCCCTACAAAAATCAAAACAACAAATGGTCAAATCTTCATTAATTAGTTCATTTTCAAAAATCCATTATCCCTCTAAAAATTCTCGAGTTATCTTGTTCTTGCTCAATTATGAAAATAACATTGTATATGTTTGTGATAATGGTAATGGAGGATCAAGATAATCTAAGTTTCTTTCATTAGGTGGAGGAGTCATAGAAACTTGACACTTTGTGTCAATGTGATTTGTCCACCAATTTATTTTTTTAAATTAGATTATTCATTTTTGAAACATTTTTATTTGAAAATTGATATGATTGAAATAACCTGAAAATGCAACATTTTTTATGTTTGTATTTTGTTTCTTCAAATTTACTTCTTTCCTATCAATTAACTCACAACAAGTGGTGTTGATATATAAATAGTTTTACCTTCTAATGTTTATGTACAAACTCTAATCATGCATCTATATTATTTGAAATAATACAAATTAGGATTAATCACCCAGGTAAGGTTGACAATTGCATAAGATTTTTTCCTAACATATTGGTCCTAAATCATCTCACCAAACTAACAGGCCTTTAACACCTTTCCCCCAAAACAACACTAAAATGATAAGACAAATTTGGGGTAAATAATGAGATAAATTTAATATTCAAAAACAAAAAATTAGTTTGGTCTAAATGTCAATTCGAGGGCATAAAATTGCACAAGGAATAATGGAAATATGTGCAAGGCCTACAAGTAGTGAGGTTAGTGTTGAATAAACTAGATATTGAGAGGGGGAGAGGTGAATCAGTATCCACTAACTCTTATTGAACAATTACCATTAATTCATTTCATTATAGAACAAAAAAGAGAAATAACACAACATGACATTCAAAACACTGAAACACCAAATTTTACATGGAAAACCCAATGAGGGAAAAACCACGGTGAACATTAGCTCACAGTATATAGTTATATCAAAAGGACTGGTTCACTGCCAGATACAAAAGCTCACTTCGTACAGAGGACTTGTTGTCCAAAAGGGAGGCTCACTGCCTACAAAAATGTATAAACAAAATTTGGCTAATTGCCAAAGTTGACCTGATGAAGATACACCTCAAGTGTTGATTCAATTCCCTATATTCTCAGAGTGTTCACTCGTAGATTGATCTCCAATTCACACACTTATACTTCTCTTTTTCGCATTCGCATCACACATCATAAAACCTTGCACATCTCTCTCTATTTTCTTTATCTTTGGATCTTCTAAACATCTTGTATATATATTTGTATGAAATAGTTAGGTTGGCATCAAAAGATAATTCAATCATGTCAAACCATCATGAAGTCGGCTGGGACCAAGGCTAGATCCTCACATATAATTCACAATCCAATCAACTAGATATTAGGTGGACCTAAACTTAATACCGAAAAGAAAATACAAAAAATGATGTCAGCGCATCCCCCAAACATCTGAGAATGCATACATACATGCTTCCAACCATTATAAACCTTTTCCCAAAACCTTAGATAATATTGAATACCGGAGAGCATATGTGAACAAAAAATACTAGAATTATCGAATCAAATACCGGATGGGATAAATTGGTTCTGTACACCGATACAGGGTACCAAAACAACATGGTGACATCAATGACAACCTAAGACACATTTCCAACAATCTCCCCCTTTGTCATTGATGGCAACATAAAAAAAATTCCAATTCAAAAATTCATATCTCTCCAATATCTCTCCCAAACAAAAAAAAACTTCATCTCCCCTTATCCATATATCTCCCCAAAACTCTGTATCTCTCCCCCTTTGAAATCAATGGAAAAGGGCACCAAAAAAAGAGAAAAATGACATGGTGACATTCAAAATTCTAAAAACTTCAAAACATCCAATTCTTCAAACCAGAAAATCTAGTTTTACTTCTAATACCCTTTTGTACCTTTCTTTGATCACCAGAAGCAATTTCTTCCACTCTAGAATAGAAGAATCCATTCTTGTAGACACACTTTCCAACACAACCAACAGTGTGAAGGAGAAAGACCAATATGAGGATGAAATTTTTTTTTCAAAGTCTTTAGTATCAAAGAGTATTCCAACAAGATGGTCTAGCCAGACCTCAACAATCTCCTTTAGAAGCTAGAAGGTCTTCACAACATCATCCCTCTTTCTTTGCATAATAATCATTTCAGCTTGCAACTCACCAATTCTAAATCTTTGTTTCCCATCTTTGTCCGCAAAGATGTTAAAGTTCTTCCCAATACTGTTTACCTTAGATTCTATTGCTTCAATTCTGCTTCAAAAATTATCAACTGCTGCAAGCCACCAGAGGTAATACTTAGAAATAACAGTCATTTCTTTCATGCACTCCTTCGTTTCCACAATCAATTTAGATAACCTCTATTTTTCTTTAGTACATCTCTTTTCAACTAGAGCTTCCAGCTTGCGTCCTTCTGAACCTTAAAGCAACATTCTTTCTTCAATCACTTCAACTAGATTCTCAGGCAGAGAATCATAAACAATAGAAACATCAATTGTGAAACATATACTCAATCAGAGCATCATCAACTTTAAGCCTGCCAACTGGTATACTCCAAAATTCACCAACTTTCTTCATTTTTCCTTTAATTAACATAGACTTGATGTCATTTGGATTAGAAGATTCAGATCTAGGTAGCGATTCTTCTTCTTCTTCCAACTCTTTAGGAATAACAACAATATCTTCAGCAACAACTTTTCTTTTCCTCGATTTCAGAGGGGAATAACTAAAAACTTTCAATTCTTATGTATCAGAGGAGGAACCTTCCTCAAATTGGCTAGGCATAACTTCATCGGAAGTTACTACATTCTACAAAGACAATAAAAAGTTATTGCATGCACTCTCTTTATCCTCAAGACTCTCCAAATGTCTGTGAATTTTTTTTGTAACAGGAATCCCGGATTCCCACACAACATCCTTCTTTCTATGTAGAGATTTCAGAAAATAAAGAACCAAAAATGTAAGCAAGGATCGAAAACGAAATGGATATCATTCTTTTAGTGACAATTGAATGTTCTCGACTAGATTCTCAATAATTAGCTTACATAAATCAAATTGTATATTCTCCTTAGCCATCCTATATGCCAAATATACTACAATAGCCAAAGTAGAACTTTCTTTGTTCCTGAAAAATATTTTATACGAAATACCGTATGCAACATACCTAACCAAAGAATCAGCAACAATATCAATCACCAATGCATGGGGATCCTTTTTGACTCCCATCAATTCCTCTACTTCCTTGTATTTAATCATCTTCCATCCAGGAGGTTCTCCAACACTGCACAGTCTGGTAACCGCTTTGATCACATTCTTTGAGAGAAGATAAGATTTGTCATATATAATGTTGTCATCCTTGAATTTTCCCAAGATAAAATAAATAAATTCTTTATCGGAAAACCAATGGAATTCTCCCCATATGTCCAAACCTAGGGTTTGCAAGTTCTGAAATTCACTCGATTCCAACCCTAATTCTAGTTTCTTGATCTTCCAATTATCGAATTCATCTAGCTCAAGTCCTTTCAACTTTAGAGGAGTATTCCTACGTGATCCTCTGATAGAAATTTCCATTTTAGCTCTTAAATAACATAAATCCTTCTATTACCTTCTTCTGTTGTTGTGAGATAAGGATACTTCCAACACCTGCTTTCGAATATCCACAATGTTCTCTTCGACATTCTTTGACTCGCTTCATAAATGCTTCAAGAGAGTTCCAAATCACTCTACAATTCCTTCAAATGTAATGATGATAAAAAAAGATTCGAGAAACTTCCTTTATATTCCATTTTTTTTCCCTAACTCACATTAAATGCAAAAAGTTGTCAAACTTTTCTTCCATTTCGACTGAGAAACCCTAATTCACTCTGCAAAAGAACATGCTTGCATATTTTCTACTGGTTCCTTTTGCAACATCTTAGTCCGAAAAAACTTCATACCATATCCATGTGCCAACACCTGACATGCCTTACTTTTGGGGGTTTAATTGATTTTCTAATAATGCTCCCCCTAAGACCAGGCTAGGTCTAGTTCCCGAAGGAATCATATGCACCGGATGAAGGTACAAATGCATCAGTAGTTTCTGATTCTTCTTTATTTTTCCATATATTTCTCATTTCCTGCTCAACCTCTTCCTTGTCAATATTTTCGACTAGTTTATCATTTTTCATCAAAGCAGACTGCTTTCCCTTTTTACTTCTGTAATCTTTCGAAATATGTCCCAATTTCTTGCAATGATAACAGATAATGTTTCTCTGTCCTGTTTGATTTCCGTTCATCCCCATTCTGCATTGATTGGATTTATGTCCAAACATGTTACAGGTATAACAATAGTCATCAAAATATTGATTTATCCTTCCTCTATCAAATCTATTCATCATCACTCTGCTAACCATCTTTACTTGTGATATGGATTCAATAGATTTATGTCCTATCTTCTTGCATGTATAACATTGTCCAGAGAAGGGACCAGAAAATTGAATCAACCTACTCCTACACTCAATTGCCTTATGTCCAAATTTATTACATGAAAAATATACACCATTGAAAGATGAGTACCTTTGTGTATTTGGTTTTCTGATAGGTGGTTTCCTTCCAGAATTTATTTTTTGCTTTCCTTTATCCCAAGTCTTCTGTTTATCTATTGGATTTGAATTCTTCAGTTTTCCATCAGCTTCATTTCCTAAGCCACTTTTGTCCTTAGAGGGTTTTTGTCCATCTATTAATTCATCAAGCTTAGTGGAGCTTGTCTTAAAGTCATCTTCATAGAGTTTTTATTTCTCAAGATCTACTTTCAGATTCATCACTTCCTGTTCAAGTCTAGAGAAAACATCAACCTTTCTTTGTATCACTATCTTCAAACATTCTTCAACTTTCACCTTTTCATCTATCTTCAACTCTAGTATGATATTATCATCATTTTCTAGCTTCAATTCTTCACTCACTCCTTTGTATCTTTCTTTAAATTTATTTAACTGCTCTTTCAATTTACGAACACAGTCATTAGCTTCATCAAGATTCTCCTTCAGATCTCTATTATTGATTTCAACCTTGTCAAGATCTTTAAGGGCAGTCTAGAGCTCTTCCTTATCCATTGTTAAATTTGCAGGATCTTCCTCAAGCTGTTAAACTTCTTTAGAGGAACTAGAAAACTTTGATACCAATTAATGAATGAATCGGATACTGAGAGGGGGGGTGAATCAATATCCACTAACTCTTTTTGAACAATTACCATTAACTCATTTCATTATAGAACATAAAAGAGTAATAACATAGAAAGACATTCACAACATTGAAATACCAAATTTTACGTGGAAAACCCAATGAGGGAAAAACCACGGTGAGGATTAGCTCACAGTATATAGTTATATCAAAAGGACTGGCTCACTGCTAGATACAAAAGCTCACTGCTTACAAAGGAATTATTGTCCAAAAGGGAGGCTCACTGCCTACAAAAATATATAAACAAAATTTGGCTAACTGCCAAAGTTGACCTGATGAAGATAGACCTCAAGTGTTGATTCAATTCCCTCTATGCTCAAAGTGTTCGCTCGCAGACTGATCTCCAATTCACACACTTATACTTCTTCTCTTTTTTTCATTCACATCACACATCATAAAACCTTGAACATATCTCTCTGTTTTATCTATCTTTGGATCTTCTAAACATCTTGTATATATATCCATATGCAATAGTTAGGTTGGAATCAAAAGATAATTCAATCATGTCAAACCATCATGAAGTTGGTTGGGACCAAGGCTAGGTCTTCACATATAATTCACAATCCAATCAACTAGATATTAGATCAGCAAAAACTTAATACCGAAAAGAAAATACAAAAAATGATGCCAACTCATCCCCCAAACATCTGAGAATGCATACATACACACTTCCAACCGTTATAAACCTTTTCCCAAAACCTTGGATCATACTAAATACCTGAGAGCATATGTGAACCAAAAATACCAGAATTATCGGATCAAATACCGGATGGGATAAACTGGTTTTGCACATCAGTACAGGGTACCAAACCAACATTGTGACATCAATGACAACCTAAGACACATTTCCAACAGTTAGTGTGGATGAAATGTAACTATTCTAGTGAAAACAAAATAATTCTTTTAAAATTGCTACAAAAGTTTGAAACAATTCTGCTATGGGAACTCTATTAAAACTATTGTAAAAATTATGCAAGTTACTACAAGAGTTGTGTAAATTGCTAAAAATGTATTCTATTAAAATAACCTACTACAAAAACTAATTTAAACTGATTTATCATAAAAATAAATGACTAAATAAATCTAAGATATGCTCTTCATACATCAAAAATAAAATTACAATTTATAATTTAATTACACAATACTAAAATAAAATGATAACAAAAATTATTCAAAATAAATAAATAAAATAATATCACCATAAATTCTTCGGAGTGGACCTTCCTCCCATTCCATGAGGTGATTGTAGAAATGCTAATTACTCCTCAAAACATCTACTACATATATTATACTTTCATGAAAAATATTACATTATTTTCTAATGCAGAGAAAGAGCTATTTCAAACACTATGGACTCTTAATGACAAAGAAAATGCAATTTCCACAGCTCTCCACACAAGGTTCTTTGATCTTTTAATGGTGGCAATGAACAATACCCTATTTGTTATTTAAAAAAAAAAGACTTATTTCTATGAACACAACCCTTAAAAGGAATCTAAATTCACCTTTATTTTGCAGCCTTAGGCTCTAAAGTTCTTAAACACACTCTGAAGGATGCATTATAACCATTCTTGGTGGTGATTAACTCCAAAACCAAATATTTCCACAAAACCCTAAAAAAGAGTAGGGCTTTACACAACCAAATGACAGTAAGAACACACTGTCTGCCATAAGTCACTCAAAAGAATGAATTATCACTCCTCCTTTTGGGAAAACATGCATAAGAGTCTACAAAAATGTGTACCAAATCTCATAAGTTTTCAATGGCTGGAAAAAAGATACGATTTTTTTTCTATTACTAAAAGCCCTAGTTTCTTAACAGAGCAGCATGCACTATTTTGATCATAACTTGAGAAAAACTCAATGAAATCACCTCAAACAAATTTAATTTGAACCTTAAGACATGCAAATATCACACCACACAAACACAAACCTGCAACTTGATGATACAAATCTATCCCAAACTGTTCTTTGCTGGGTTTTTCAGAAAATTGTCATAAAAATTGATAAAAACAAGGTATATGATGAAAATCTTGATCCAACCAGTTCTTGGAGCATTTTTTTTCATTGATTCAACATCAAAGAACTTAAAAAAAAGAAGTTACACTTGAGCATAAGTCATTTTTCTCCAAAATCCCTAATGACTATATCACTAAACTTGACATTTATGCCTTTTTATGCAACTTTTATACCACACCTAAGCTAGAAAATATTACAAAAAACTATATAATGGTTTTCTAAGACCATTTTTTGATCTTTTCTTGACATAAAACTAGGACTCACAGAATAAAATATTCCTTAAAAAATCAACTAACTCTCTTGGACCTTCAAGAACAACATTTAGGTGATGCTCCTGCATCATACTCCTTAGGGAAAAGAAATTTGAGTTCCATCTCAAATGATGGTTTGCTTTTCTTTATTTTCTTCCAATTGTGTTGCATTCTTAGCTGTTCTCTGACCTCCTCTTGATCCTCTCCATGCTTGGCTTGATCTACTCCATGTTTCTTGTTCTTCATATTTTTGTTTCGTGCTTTCTTTTTGTATCTCCTCTTAATGATCTTCTTCTCAATTGCAAGACTCCAAAATTATATTTCTCTTTCATAGAGCTAATTATTGTTGGTCATTTCTTCATCCTCGCCATTCTCTCCTTGGTCTACACCTTCATTAGAAATATTCACCTTCCACTCTTGTTCTATCTCAAAAACTTGTGCCCATAAATCATCTTTAAGTACCTCACAATGTACCTTTGCTGCAACTTGTTTCCTTTCTTTCTCATTTACCAACTCTTTTCTATCCAAACTTTGTTCACCTTCACCTTCCAAGAAAACTATCCTTTTCTTTCTTCTTTTTTGAACAATCGCCTTTATAGGCCACTTCAACTTCTTTCTCATTGGCCAATACCCAATATTTCCTTGGTATTCTTCCTCAAGACACTACTGCACTACAAGCTTAATACCTCTTTTCAACTCTACCATTTCTCTATCAAACTCTGCAACTTGTCTTATCCAATTGTATTTCATCTTGTCCTTCCTTGTAAGGCTTTCTTTCTTATCTTTTTTCACTCCCCCTTTTTGGAAAACGTGCATAAGAGTCTACTAAAGATTTGTACCAAATCTCATAAGTTTTCAATGGTTGGAAAAAAGATGATTTTTTTTCTATTGCTGAAAACCTGAGTTTCTGAATAGAGAAATGAGCACTATTTTCATCATAGCTTGAGAAAAACTCAATTAAATCACCTCAAACAAATTGCATTTTAACCTTAAGACATGCCACTATCATCCCACATAAACACAAACCTACAACTTGATCGTACAAGTCTGTAGCAAACTATACTTTGCTATTTTTTAAAGAAAATTGTCATACAATTTGATAAAAATAGGGTATATGATGAAAATATTGCTCTGAATAGTTCTTGGAGTGTGTTTTTTCATTGATTCAACATTAAAGAACTTACAAAAAATAATTTACACTCAAGCATAAGTCCTTTTTCTCCAAAAGACCTAATGACTATATCATTAAACTTGACATTTATGCCTTGTTATGCAACTTTTAACCCTATACCACACATAGGCTAGAAAACATTACAAAAGATTATATATATGGTTTTCTAAGACCATTTTTTGATCTTTTCTTGAAATAAAAATAGGACTCACAAAACAAAATAGTCATTAAAAAATCAACTAGGTCTCTTGGACCTTCAAGAACAACATTCTAGTGATGCTCCTGCATCATTTTCTGCACTTTTTTCTTGCACTTTTACATTGTTATTGCACTATATTTCAAAAATTATTCATACATTTATCTCCCATCATCACATTTCTACAACTCTACTTTATATAATTTTGTCATATTCTCTTGCCGTCTCTTATGACATTATTTATGGCTTGTGGGTTGGAAAAAAACTAACCATAAATATAAGATTTTGTTTTTCCATGAAAATAGGTATATTCTTGGTCTACCTCCATCACAAATTTATTAGTTGTAACAATAAATAATACATCCTATTTCATGTCATATGAGTATAAAAATAATTCAATAGTTGTTATAACAAGATAACTAATATTTAACACAACAAATAATTACTTGAAAATTGATTAACAATTGAATTTTTTTTGTTGCCAAGTGCACCCACAAACAATAGTAAGTCTATTGTGAAGTCTTTTATCTCCACCATTATTGATATGTTGTTGGAATTATTTTCTCAACATAATGATATCAAATATTAGTAAATAAAATATAATATTTAATTTTCATATATTTTACCTAACACTATATTAAATATCACTTATTTATAGTTAATCATATGCAGTGAAAGGTGGTAAAAATATATGATATGGTATGGAAATGTGTTATCACAGTTTGTTTAATTCCCTCAAAAGTGAGTGTACCCATATTTTTTTTTGTAAGTTAAAGTTATCACCCCTCCCAATGGTTTTCAAAACCTTGCCAGGTGTCACTGTGGTTGTGACAACTCCTTATTTACTCAACGTTGTAAAGTTAAGTATAAATTTCACCATTTTATCAAATTCAACAAACAACATAAGAGCCCAAAATGATTTTCACAACATTGGAAGGTGAAAACTTAAGTGTTGTGGAACTTTTGTGAGGTTTCAAAATCTTTGTTGGTTCTTGAAAGGGTTTTGAAAACCTATCTTATCTCTGACAACAAAAGGTTTATTTGTTTTAACCCTGAATTCCCTTCTACAAGAACAACTAAGTGTTTTGGCTTATGCTAAAGAAAGACTATGAAATGGTAAAAGGAAAGTTTTTTAGAACCATGTTGATTCAGATGAGGTTTTCCAAACCTCATCAAGACTCAACATTAGTTCATTTACATTAATCCCGAAGTCGTCATATTATGTTCGTGGTTCTAGTAAGATTATAACACCAAAAGTGAAAGTCATACATGAGCATTAAATAGAATCAAAGATTACCAAAGCTTACCATATTACATAAATGGAAAATATTGAAGTACATGAAGTAAAAGTATAAAATACCAAATTCATCACATTGCATAGAATACAAAAATTATAGGAACGTATATATATACATATTATATCATATCAAAAAAGGAGTTTTTTAGTACATTTTTATCAAGCAAAAAGAGTAAAAATCAATATGTGGGTGCACTCCACCACCTCTTAAATCCTCTATCTCTTTTTAGGAAAAAACAAGTTTTCATTGAATTCAACAAAGTGGATGAAAGTTTCCATCACATTTCTCTACAGTCTAGCATGAAGGAGAGAAATGTCTTTTTTGGCTTGCTCATTCCTAAGAGTGGTAGCAATATAGACAACATAATCCATCGAGCCTTCACATGGGTACTTGTTGAGTTGTACCAAGGAAAATTCCATGTTGTCTAGGTAGGTTGGCCTCACCAACCTCTTTTCAACTCAAGCACCCCCTCCCAACTTGCCAGAAGTTTAGATAATGTTAAATATGAAAAGTGCTCCAAAAGTACAGAGTTGTGTGCATGTACTTGAGTGAGGAAGTTCTCTCTAATGATATTTCTTATGAATCCTTCCTTCACATTTATCCTTATGAGAAACACTTCCTTCAGCTGGTCCACCACCAATCTCTTCATCAAACTACACTCTATGCCCTCAATTACTAGAAAATCACTTTTAGAAGTGGCATTGTTGGAAGTGCTCGACATCTTTGAAATGAAATTAGTATACAAAGAATGAAGGCATTTCTATCCAGTTTATAAAATAAAGGAATGGGCATCATATATGTAAGTTAATCCATGAGGAATTTTCTCAACAATTAATGCTACAAGGACACTGCCAATTGTCTCAAATTAAATGAATACAAGAAGTGATGTGATGGGATTATTGCATTTCTTGTTGGATGGGCCTTAGTGATGGATGAAATCTATTAATTAAACCAGTTCACACAAGTATGATTGCTAATGGATATGTAATTCAATGCAAAGCTTGGAGGTTGCAGGTTTTTCACACGTACAAGAAGCCACAAGGCTTGCATACGAGGAGCAGTGATGCACTAGCCCATCAAAATCAAATTGATAAGTGTGATGTCATTATGACACTCCATAAAATATTCATAAATAATCATAAGGCTCGACTATGTAAAATTTAGGTGATGATTTATGAAACTCCCACTTAGAAAGATGGAGGCTACAATAATTGAAAAAAATCCAAGAATGTGGATCTATAAATATGTATTTAGAGGAATTTTATAGGGTTTGAACTTTGGTTTTCTGATTGCACTATGATGTAGGAGAAAATAAATAAGGATCATTTTGGACTCACCAATTTTAAAGTTATCTATT
The DNA here is from genome assembly GCA_007115665.2 of Sequoiadendron giganteum. Lineage (NCBI taxonomy): Eukaryota > Viridiplantae > Streptophyta > Pinopsida > Cupressales > Cupressaceae > Sequoiadendron > Sequoiadendron giganteum. The sequence continues at coordinate 369,588,925 of CM021103.1, read as the reverse complement.
GTTTATGAACACTAGGTTTTGAATGTAATATTTATTTTTATGTTTGAGTCTTTGAATAAATATCTTATCTGAACGAATTTTTATTCTATTGTTGATATATCTTGATCTTTGTATTGAAATTTTGGTGACACTCATTTTAAGTTTTGTCACATTGGTATCATAGTTATGAACCTATTATAGTTATCCTTTCCTACTTTTTGGTTAAAATCATACTTATAAAAGGTTGGTTGAACCATTAGAGGGAGTTGTACCTCACTAAAATTTAGAGGAAGGTCACCGATGAAATGGTGATCTCTCTCACTATTAGTAACTTTGTATTTATTTAATGGGTGAATGGAGTTAGTAATTAGTTGATTTTCATAAATACAAATACATTCACTAATATGTTTTTGGTGACTCTATTAGGGAACGTAAGATGAAGTTGAAACAATTGCCTTATTATGAGTAAATATGGTCCTACGACATGAGAATGTTTTCCCTATTTTGCAGCCAGATATTAATTGGGTTCATGCTAAACAAAAAGACATCATATCTCAACTCAACACCTTAGCTTGCGGACATAAGAGAAATGTTATAGAGTACATGATAGTAAACTTTGTCTTAGAAGAAGAATAATAATTTGCACAACGATCAATAATGGTTTTTGAAAGAGACATAGAGAGATTTCCTAGGGTAATAATTGAAAGGAATCCTCATCCTCAGTGAAATCAAGATCATAACCAAAATCCACCAAAAAATTGAAATGCACCATCCAAAAAATCACTCATGAAAAAATTTTAAGGTAAGAAGAAGACCCCAAAAAGAAATAAGTTACTTCTTCTAAATGGGATTTGATGACTCTGTGAAATATTCTTTGGTAAAAGATACTAGTTTGCATCATGGTTGTCATTGTACCTCAACCTTGGGGGACTCACTTTGGACCTCTGTCCTTAATCCAGTAGATGATCCTACCTCCAAGATCAAGAAGGAATTTTCCTAAATTTACTAGAGATAACACACAAGACCCAGACACTCATATTTAAGCTTGCATAGTTGCATGTGGTGTCTTGGGGGTTACAAATGAATAATTTTTTGTTAGGTTGTTTGTTGAATCTTTGTCTGAAATAACAGAATGTTTGTTCCATCATTTGGAAGACAAGTGTATCACTACTTGGAATTATTTGAGGGATAAGTTTTTGGAAAGGTTCAAGCCAACAATTAATGTGGATGCTCTTTTATGCCATATATTTAGGATTAAAAAATGAGAACATGACTATATACAAGATTTTGTAGACATTTTTGATCAATCTCTAAAGAAGATTCCTCACATTGATCAACCCATCCAAAAAAATATGTTGTCTATCTTTATTGTTGTGTTGCATCCTGAAGTCTAGTTCCATATGAAACACAATAAGGTCCATGATCTAGAAGTTCCAAAACAAGAGGTTGTTAAAATAGAAGATGATTTGTTATTGTCTGGATGGTGTGGTTCGAAACGAGTTAGATAAAATCTAAGTAAACATTTTACGAATGGTTATTATGATAAGACAAAAAGGTTAGGTCTTTTATCTTGCATAGTTGAGTGTTCGAATCTTGCAGTTCTAGGTTAGGAACATTTTCAAGGTGATAATTAAGGAAATTTTATATCTCATTAAGTTGAAATACATAGTTTTAATCATGAGGAAAATAGAAGTGATTTTGATAGTTCAAGCGATGAAGATGATTGCATCTCCCACACATCACTAGAAAATATAGTGGCATCCCCTACGAGACAATCATTAGGTGATTTGAACCAAACTTCTTTTGTAACCATGGGATTTAAGGAATTCACCTTTGAGTACATTGAAGAATCAAGAAGAAGTATTTTAGTGATAGTGGAGGCTCATGAGCAAGTGGAAAAATTTGGAAAAGAGAACACCATAAATTGGTCAAGCAACTCCAACGCATTATTTTTCTAGGAAGCTTTTGTGAAGTTCTTGAAATCAAATAAAATCCTTTGTTTGATCCTTATGATTCTAATGACCTAAATGCATTCACTTTACTCCTTGTAATGATACAGTGTTTAAAGATGCTAACTTCAAAAATGGGAAATGGGAATAAAAATATGAGAAGGAAATCAAACAATGGAGTGAGAGTGAAATAGATGAGGAGTGGGATGTGAAGAGTCTTTCTATTATGAATGGTCTCCCTCATACTCTAATTTAGGGGTTAGAAATATTTAATGATGAGAATTTAGTCACCCTTCCTCCTAGGAAACCAATAGGAGAAATTGGAAAATCAGAGTGTATGTTAACAAGGTATGATACAACTATTTACAAGAGCTTTATAAAACTTGTGGAGAATGTTGTGATACATTCTTTTTTTATCCTGGTTAGTGAAGAGATCATCCAAAACGTTGAAAATTTTGAGATAATGAAGTGGGATATGGTTGGTAATACACAAACTTAAATATCTAGGAAGTGATAGAGGTATATGATAAAAGGTGGTTGTTTGGTGGTGAAATTATACACAAAAATTTATTTTACTAGGCGAGTCTTCTTTGGGACTATCTGTTGTTTCTTGGTTTGTTGTTGTTACATGGTAATGTATTTATTTTTCACTATGGATCATAATTCTCACAATATATTAATGATTTTGCATGAATCACCTTGAGTGTCTCTAGAGGTAGGGTTTCTCCTACCCTATTTTGGTGTGTTGTTAGTCTAGGTGTTTTCTTGCTTATCCTTTTTTGGCTTGTTTTGATCCTCTCCTCTAGTGTTGTTTCTAAATTTGTGCCCAATGGATAAAGTACTAGCCTTTTGCTAAGATTATGGGTCCCTTGCTTTATCCTTTGCAGTCCTCATCCCCAGTCATAGCCCTTCTTACTATGGTTTCTATCATTCCTTCAAAATCATGTGTACCCATAATTTTTTTGCCTAAGTTAAATTTATCGCCCCTCCTCATGGTTTTCAAAGCCTTTTCGGGTGTTAATGTGGTTGTCACAACTCCTTATTTTCTCAACACTACAAAGTTAAGTATAAAGTTCATCATTTTATCAAATTTGGCAGACAATCTCGGATCTTGAAACAATTTTCACAACATTAGTAGGGGTTGATTAGAAGCTGAAAATTTAAGTGTTTCAATTTTTTTTAAGGTTTTGAAACCTTTATTGGTCACCGACATGGTTTTGAAAACCTATCTTATCTTTGACTACAAAATGTTTCTTTGCTTTAACTCTAAAGTCCCTTCTTAGAGAGTGACTAAGTGTTTCAACTTATGCTAAAGAAAGACTATGAAGCAATAAAAAGAAAGGTTTTTAAAACCATGTCAGATTCTAACAAGGTTCTCAAAACCTCATCAAGACCTAGCATTATTTCATTTACATTACTCTTGAATCCATCATACTCTATTTGCAGTTATATTAAGTGAAGGACTATAACATCAAAAGTGAAATCCATACATGTGTTGAACACCCAAGATACTGAGAAGGGGGGGTTAATCATTATCTTCTTAAACTTATTAAACATTCACCATCCAAATTCTCCAATGCATGTAACAATAATAATGAGAAAGAGCATTAACAGAACATAAAGGCACACAACACATGAACACTAATATTTTTATGTGGAAAACCCAGAATGGGAAAAACCACGGTGAGGGTTAGCTCACAATATAATATAACTAGTTATACAATATTACAAAGGGTGGATCACTACCAAGACTCATTTTCTAGAATGAGAGGCTCACAACCTACAAAGATACAATGGCTTACAGTCATAATATGAACTGATAAAGTTATACCTAACAAGTGTTGATTCAATTCCTTTGATGCTCAGTAAAATCACATACCAATAGATATAAATTCACCTTGATTCATCTTCACATAATTGCCTATCTATTTTCAATCCCAAAAATATTCAATATATATCTAACTCATCTATAAGCATCAATTAGGTCGACCTGATTGGATGGATCCCTTATTCACCAAAAATATTGACTGTCGGCTTCAAGTTTGTACAAAGCTTCTCAAAAAACAATTCAAGCATGTAGCATGCTACAATATGTCAGAATGGACCTAAGATAGGTCACAAATACATCCACAACAAAAAGTTAATTCATTATACCATCAACTATTTATTAGGTCAGTCAAAGATAGACCTAATAACAAAGTACAACAACAAAGTGATTCCAACTCATCATATGAGCACTTGTACACATGAAATTATGAATATAAAATATTCTAGCAACCAAGAACCATCTCCAAAAACTACAATGAAAGATATTCATTAGTGGAGGATTGCAGAGAAAAATACTAGAGGATATTTTTGCATATCGATTCAGAATATCGGATCAAGCTTGAACTTATGGTGATGCAATTATAACTCATATAACATGGTGACATCAATGACAACACAAAACTACATTATGAGATGTTATTCTTCATTATTCCAAAAATCTCCCCCTTTGTCATTGGTGGCAACATGTGCCAAAAAAATGCAACACACTCTCCCCTTTTCTCTTCATGACATTCTCTCCCCCTTTGACATCAAGGACAAAGGCCAGTCCAAAAATATGAATGAATATATACATAAGAGAGAAAAATCAAAAAAGTATTATCTAGAGGAAGGTGAGATTTGAAGCTCCTTGAGAATACCTTTCCATGTTGTATTTCCATTCTCCCAAAACTTCTTAGAAAATATAAGTTTTCTATTCAAATATTCTAACTCTATCAGGCTCTCTTCAACATCATCCGGTGTGCGTGGAGTCAGGTTGATCTTGTCCTGTTTTTCTACATTTTCCAAAGAATTGGCCACCAGAGTGTATTCCATTCTCACACAATCACCTAGCAGACCAATTTTTTTGATGATGCCTTCCTTCTACTTCTGTAGCATAAATAATTTCTCTTTGTGAGCAGTGATAGAATTCTGAGTTGACCTGTCCCTATCCTTAGATGCACTGTATGTACTAGAAATAGCTATCAACTAGGACTCAATGGATTCCATGAGATATTTGATAATATGTGTGGCATCTGGCCACCTTATATAGTAAGCAAATATAGTATTTTCTTTGGACTCACAAGCCTGCATAACTTCCAAGATCTTTTCCACATTGTTGTGTGCCAGAGCACACTTGTCATGAAGTTTTGATTTTCTCTGCCATTTTATCCTTAATTTCTTGTCTGGTCTTCTCACCAAGTCCAAAGGCATATTCCTTAAATAAGTCCAATAGAAGTTTCAAGTTATCTACTGGAGTGAGAGATGTATCTATTGATGTACCAGGGGTGGCCTCCTACAAAGTTTTGAGGGCATAATCAATGAGTTATGTCCCCTTTTGGTGTGTTTCCAAAATTTCTTTTCTTCCAAATGCATGCAATGCATCTCCTAACACCAATTTGTGAGTGGGAGATATCTTTTCCAAATGCACACTACCTTGAACCATGGGGAGTTGTAGAAGTTCCAGAGGAATTACTGGTTGGAACCTTATTTGCTTGGATAACAAGCCTTTTAATGCATCATCGCTGGAGGAAGATTCTTTGGAGGACCTTTGTGAATCCACAACCTGCCTTATTTCTTCTTCATTCTTTTTGGCAGATTCTCCATTTCTTTCTTCTTTCTCTACTCTTTCCTCTTTGTCTCCTTCATTCCTTTCACCTTCATCTTTATCTTTTTCTCCTTTAATTTTTCTCAGAGGTACAACATCAAGCTTCTCTGCTTTATCTTTTTTCTCATTTTGTATCTCTATTTCTAGAGGAACATTTATAGCACCTATTTCCAGAAGGACATCTGTATTACCTATTTCTGGAGGAATGTCTTCCTTTACCTTTGCAGAAACTTCTCCTAATTTTGGTGCAGAAATGGATGGGAGTGCACCAAACATACCATATTTCTCAGCCATACCCCTGATGGATTCTACAATTTCTTTCTTTATTTTCTTTATTTTCTTTTTATATTTTTTCATCAAGAGTGGAACTGAAGTTGGGAAAATAATTCCACCAGTCCAACTTATTCGTAACAATATTTGTATATTCTGGTTTTATCAAGAAATCATCCCCGGTGAGCTCATTGTGCCACAAATCTATCAATTTTTTGTGATTATACTCCTCATTTTTAACATGAATTTACATTATATTGTCTTCAGTGGGCATAACAATGTGAGGAATCGAAGAGAAGGTTCCTAGAGGGTCATCTTCAAATACCTTCATGGAATACTTCTTGTAGGAAGTTCTAGGTATTTCTGATGCTCTTACAATTGCAGGTATTTCCATATTTTCACACATCAAGCTCTAATGATTTCAGAAAGAAGATTCACACAAACCTACAATAGCACAAAAGAGTAAAATACCTTTTTCTTTTGCGAGAACCAAAACTAGGGTTTTGCTCGACTCACTCTTCAGATCGCCTCAAGATTTCTCCAAGTCGCTCTCCAATTTCTTCAATTGCACAAGTGATCAAAAAACCTTAAAAATTCACTTTATAGATGAACGAGTTTCCCTAATTCACATTAAATATGATAGAATTCAAAAATCTAATAAAAGCTCTTCTTTATTGCATTGAAAAACCCTTATTTCCTTCACAAATGATTATGACTGCAACTTTTCTTCTAGTTCCTTTTGCATAAACTCTATTTATTCATTGTTTACAACATATCCTCATCCCAATATCTGACATGCCCAATATCCAAGGGGTCAAATAGTTTTTTGTTAATGCTCCCCCTAAGACCATGCTGGGTCTAATTGCTGGAGGTATTTTCTGCACTAGATGAGGGCACAGACTCACTTGATGTTACTGTCTCTTATTTCTTCTTCCATATCTTGTTTATTTCTTGCTTAACCTCATTTTTTTCAATCTTCTTCACTAGTCCATTTTTCTTTATCAGATCAGATTGCTTTCCTCCTTTACTTCTGCATACTTTTGAAATGTGTTTAGGCTTCTTGCAATTGTAGTAAATGACATTTTTCTGATTTATTTGACCTCCATTAACCCTTGATCTATACTAATTTTCTTTGTGTCTAAAATTATTACATGCATAGTACTAGCCAACAAAGAATTGATTCATTCTACCTCCTTTAAACCAATTCATCATCTGAGTTCTGCATTCACTAGCTCTATGTCAAACTTTCTTGCATGCAAAAAATTATCTGGAGAAGGATCTAGCATACTAGTTTATTCTACTTCTACACTCCATTGTCTTGTGACCAAATTTATTGCATGAAAAATAAAAACCATTGAAGCATGGGTACCTTTGAGCATTTGGTTTTCTGATAGGCAGTCTTCTAGCAAAGCTTCTTAGATTTCTTGTCTATTTTCCTTTATTTTGAGTCTTTGATTGTTAATTGTGTTTGAGGTCTCCATATCCTTTGAGATTTCACCTACTTCTAGTCCCAAACCACCTTTGTCTTTAGTAGGTTTTTGTCCTGAAATCAACTCATCAAGCTTGGTGAGGCTTGTTTTGAAGCTATCTTCACAGACTCTTGCTTTTTCCAGTTTTTCTCTCATATTTATCACTTCTTGTTCAAGCCTTGAATATTCATCATAATTTATTTGCACCATTGTATTCAGACAATATTCAATTCTCTTTGTTTCCTCCACTTGCACCTTCAATCCGGTGATCTCTTCATTTTCTTGTTTTAATTGCTCACTTCCTTCTCCATGTCTTTCTTTGAATTTCTTCAATCGCTCTTTGAATTTATTAATGCAATTATTTGCCTCATCAATATTTTCTTTCATATCTCTATTTTCATTTTCATCTTTGGAAATATCTTCAAGATCTATCTGAAATTATTCTTTATCATCCATATGTCTCATCTTCAGGATCTTCTTCAAGTTGTTAGGCTTCTTCGGAGGAACCAGGCTTTGATACCAATTGTTGAAAACCCAAGATACTGAGAGGGGGGTGAATCAGTATCTTCTTAACATTATTGAACATGCATTATCCAAATACTCCAATTCATATAACAGTAATAATGAGCAAGAGAATTAACAGAACATAAAGCAACACAACACATGAACACCAATATTTTTATGTGGAAAACCCAGAATGGGAAAAACCACAGTGAGGATTATCTCACAATATAATATAACCAGTTATAAGATATTACAAAGGGTGGATCACTTCCAAGTTTCACTATCCAGAATGAGAGGCCCACTACCTACACAAATATAATGGCTTACAATCATAATATGAATTAATAAAGTTACACCTAACAAGTATTGATTCAGTTCCTTTGATGCTTAGTAAACTCGCATACCAACAAATATAAAATCATCTTGATTCATCTTCACATACTTTTCTATCTATTTTCAATCTCAAAACTATCCAATATATATATCTAACTCATCTGTAAGCATCAATTAGGTCGGCCTAATTGGATGCATCCCTTATTCACCAAAAATATTGATTGTCGGCTTCAAGTTTGTACAAAGCTTCTCCAAAAACAATTCAAGCATGTAGCACACTACAATATGTCAATATGGACCTAAGATAGGTCACAAATACATCTGAAATACAAAATTAATTCATTATACCATCAACTATTTATTAGGTCGACCAGAGATAGACCTAATAATAAAGTACAAGAATAGAGTGATGCCAACTCGCCATAAGAGCACCTGTACACATGAAATTTTGAATGTACAATATGCTAGAAACCAGGAACCATCTCCCAAAACCACAATGAAAGATATTTATCAGTGGAGGATTGTGGACCGAAATACCTGAGGATATTTCTTCATATCGGTTTAGAATACCAGATCAAGCTTGAACTTATGGTGATGCAATTATAACTCATATAACATGGTGAAATCAATGACAACACAAAAGCTGCATTATGAGATGTTCTTCTTCATTCTTCCAACAACATGAGCATTAAACATAATCAAATATTACCAAAGTTTACCACATTACAAAAATGGGAAATATTGAAGTACATGAAGTAAAATCATAAAATACCCAATTCATCACATTACATAGAACAAATAAAACATAGGAACATATATATAGTATTATATCAAAGAAGGAGTCTTTTAGTACATTTTTCTTAAGCATAAAGAGTAAATATTATGTGGATTCCCACCACCTCTTGAAGCCTCTTTATTTGCGAAGGTGAAAACACATTTTTATTGAATTCAACAAAGTGGGTGAAATTTTCCATCACATTTCTCTTTAGTCCAGTGTGAAGAAGAGAAACAACTTGTTTGGCTTACTCATTCCTGGGAGCAGTAGTAATACAAACAACATCCTCCACTGAGCCTTCACACAAGTACTCATTGAGTCATCCCAAGGAAGCTTCCACATTGGCTAGGTAGGATGGCCTCACCAACCTCTCTGCAACTTTGGCACCCAATCCCAGGTTACCGAAAGTTTGGATAATGTTATATAGAAAAAGCTCCAAAAGTGTAGAGTTGTGTGCATAGACTTGAGTGAGGAAGTTGTCTCCAATTATATTTCCTATGACTCCTTCATCCGCATCACTCCTTATGAGAAACACTTCCTTCAGTTGGTACACCACGAATCTCCTCACCAAACTACACTCTATGCTCTTAATTACCAAAAAATCAATTTTAGAAGTGTTGTTGGAAGTGCTCGACATTTTTGAAATGAAGTTGGTATGCAAAAAATGAAGGAATTTTTATCCTATTTATAAAAGAAGGGAATGAGAATCATATATATAAGTTAAGCCATGAGGTATTTTCTCAGTAACAACTAATTTTGCAAGGAAATTTCCAATTATCTCAAATTAAATGAATATGTAACAGGTGTGTGATGGGATCATTACATTTCTTGTTAGATGAGACTCAACGATGGATGAAATCTCTTAATTAAACTAATTCATATGAGTATGAATACCAAGGGATATGTAATTAAATGTAAAGCTTGGAGGTTGCAATTTTTCCACACGTACAAGAAGCCATGAGGCTTGCATATGAGGAGCGACGATGCACTAGCCCATCAGAATTAAATTGATAAGTGTGATGTAATTATGAAACTCCTAAAAATAGTCATAAATAATCATAAGGCTCGACTATGCAAGATTTAGGCAATGATTTATGAAACTCCCACTTATAAAGATCATGATTACAATAAGAAAAAAATATCCAAGAATGTGGATCTATAAATATGCATTTAGAGGACTTTTGTAGGTTCCAAACTTTGGTTTTCTATTTGCATTGTGATGCAGGAGAAAATAAAGAAGGGTCATTTTGGAATCACCTATTCTAAATTTATTCATTTTTTGTGAACATTGGGTTTTGAATGTAAAATTTATATTTATTTTTGAGTCTTTGAACTTGAATAAAAATTTGGAGCTTCTTTCTTTTTTGAATTGGACACCTCTTCATATTATGTTCATCTTCTTTTGGATTAAGTGAGATCTTATCTGAATGACTTTTTATTTTGTTGTTGATATCTTGATCTTTGTATTGAAATGTTGGTGACACTCATTTTAAGTTCTATCACATTGGTCTCATAGTTTTGAACCAATTATAGTATTCCTTTCTTTCTTTTTTGGTTAAGGGAATACTTATAAAAGGTTAGTTGAACCATTAGAGGGAGCTAGATACCTCACTAAAATTCAGAGGAAGATCACCAATGAAAAGGTGATCTCTCCAAATGTTAGTAACTTTTTCTTTATTTAATGGGAAAATGGAGTTAGTAATCAATTGATTTTCATAAAGACAAATCCATTCACTAAAAAATTGGAATTTAAAATTGGTAGTAAGGTATGTGAAAAAGATAGAATATGAGATAAAATATAATGTATATGACACTCATCACTTGTCAAGGATTTTTTGGAAGAGATCACATAATTTCTTGTGATCCATATTTAGCACACTAGTTGAGAAGTAGAGTACTTGTCTCCATAGTGTGATAAAGCGCACAACTAATATTTTAGCTTCTTGTTTAATAGTTCTGAATTATCAAATTCCTATTTTTACTAACCATTTCATATCAAAAAAAATAAAACTCACCACCACCCCGTCCCAAGGAAGTGTTTCCCACACTACCATGGTGTAAGCCTTAATGTTTGAGTTCAAATCTCCCACTCTTTTTAACTTTGTAAGTTTAAGGAGGGGACACAACATAAAATTGTTAATTATGTGGTTTGGTGGCTCTTTGAGATACTCTATGTATGCTATCAAAAAGGGTTAATTAATGAAATTAGTTCCTCCAAAAATAAGCCCTATGGCTGGAGGTTGTAATTTTATTTTTTGAAAGGGTATGCTAGATTTTTGGTATCCCATGAAGACTAGATAGTTATACAATATTTCATTTAAAATTTCAAACTAGGTGGGGTTGCATGATTTTGAATTTGTATGATATGTATCCCACCTAGTTGGTTTAAGTTTTTCATATTGAATGATGAGGGTAAGGGAGGCATGGAATCATCACCACTCATATTACTTGAGTAAAATATAACATAGAGGATAGTAGGGATACACCTTGGTTTTATTCAATTTATTACATAGAAAAAGGGTTGGTGTGAGGTTGACGTCTCATATAAATTTTTCTTTTAGTTGCTTGATCCAAGTTACGCATTGGATTATCAACATCCCTAGCTTCAGAAGTCTTGATCCATTGGACCAGGGTAGTTATAAATTCTTCAGGGGTGATTTGTCATATATTTTATATTTTCCTATCTTGAAGTGGGTTTTTAAATATGCAAGGATTGATTAGATCCATATGAAATTATCTCATATTGATTCATGAGTATTCCCATTCGTGTAGGGACTTGATCATTTAAAAAAAATATGTTAAGATTGTTCATGTCACTTGATATTTTGGTAAATTTATTTTGAGGACCATCCTCATTATCTATTTACAAAACTATGTCCTCATGGGTAGGCTCTTGTCATCTAATCAATCGGCCCCAATTTAGGTTCATTATCAACCTTTCATAATTACCATATGAAGGGTTGTTTAAATTCAAGAACTCAAGGATCCTACAAGTATTTTTATCATGGCCTTGCCTTCCAGTATCTAAGTTAATGTCCTCATAGTCATGTATATATATAATAGGTGTCATGAGATCTATAGGAAAATATCAACTAAATTATGGAGGAATAAATTTATTCAAGGAACTATATCCCTATTGTGCTATCAATCCTAACATTTGCAATGGTACTATGGATACCGCATCATAAATGGGATGAAAATAAAGAGGAAGGTGAAAAGAATTATTGAAACAAAAGATCTTGTCTAGAAGGATTTTCCATTTATGATATGTTCACCAAAATACATGATATTCTAAATCTACTCACTGCTAAAGTGAATGAGTTCGGATCAAAATAGCACATACATTGCACCATTGCTAAGGGAATGACTAGATTACTCCCATTTTAATAGAAAATTATAGTTACATGGTAGAACTAATAGATCACTCTCTTTATGGGGAAGTAGAATCTCATGGATGACAATGGTATGATCATGTGAATCAAGAATCACAATAATGGGTTCACTCATTGGATGAGAAAGGAGAACCTAATGGTAGACTATAGTATTGATTCATGGATTTAGAGGTGATATTTTTGGTGTTGTGGTATGTTGTATTGTAAAATTTTGAAGATTTATCATTGTGATTCTAGTGTTAATAATCTCAATGAGTTCCTCTAAGAGAGAAAAATATCTTATGTGGGACTCTTCTATTATGCACCTTCTTTTGTTATCTTCTCAAAATTTCCTAAGAATTTCCATTTGTTCTTGGTTGGGTATTTCTTGTGTGAGTTTGTTTTTTTGAATTTAACTTAGGAAAGACTACCTCAATCCAATCCTCCCTAATTCTAGGACACATTGAGCTTTAGATGCTAATAAAAAGGAAAATTGAGATAGATTTTTTTAGTATTTGAGTTTTTTGTTTGAATGTAATATTTTTCTTGTTTTAGATTTGTTGAAATGCTGAATTTTTTAATTCCTTGTGTTATGATCAAGGGATTTTTATTGTATTATGTGTTTTTGATAATGAAAATGAATTATCTAAATGAATGTAACTTTGGATCTATTCTATCTTTTTAATATTTTCCTTTGATGAAGTTTATTTGTGAACCCCATAGCTCCTATAAATCACCTACAACCAAAAAATCTATCCCAAAGAGAGAGAAAATCAAATGATTTTATATGCAACCTTGAGAATTTTATTGATCCAAAAGAATTTTAATGATTTTAAATGTACTATAATGAATCTTTATAATAAGGAAAAATTGAAAGAAAGTGGAAGAAACCTTATGTGAAGATAAAATTAGATCATGAAATGTGTCCTAATCCTATGCTATGATACAAAAAAAAAAACAAGACCTAAGTTTAGCCTAAGTATGCTAAAGTAAAATAGTGATCTAATAATTAATTAATAACTAATCAATCAATTAATTAGGTGATTACATATTTTCTCTATCAGCCCCCTCAAGTACTATTGTGCCATGAACCTAGGCCCCATTTGACTTAGCAAAATGGGGGGCCCTTTTGTTTCTTTTGTGTTTGTTTAAGTGTTTTCCTTTGGTTTTCTTCTTCATTTTGACCTATCAAAATTTTAAGGTTTGTCATCCTGAAATGACAGTAGAACCATCCCCAAAACATTGAAATTTCCCCTTTGGATTTATTTTGAGTGCTATGGTACTTATCAATTTGTCAATTTTTTTCATCCTATAATGACTATAAAGCATTCTCTAATATCTCAATTCTTGATGGTTTGCATTAGGTTGATTTGTCACCTTTGTCAAAATTTAAGATTTTGTTATACTAGCATGATGGTAGATGAACCTCTAACAATAAAAAATCCGACATGGGATATGGAATATCCCTAACCTACCTTTGGCTCTACATTTATTTTTGCAATCCACATTTATGGAAACTTTGACATGCACCTACAAAATGGGTTTTGTTGATTTTATTGGTTTTTGTTCATTCTTATTTGTTTTCTTTGCTTTCGTGGTGCTTTATCAATCTCCCCTTGCTATGAAAACCTCATCATGAGTTTAGAGATTGATAGTGTGCCCCTAGTTTTCCATTTACTTGTGTTTTTTGTGTGCTTGATTTGTCTATTTTGGTTGGATGTGCATGTGTTCGACCTTCTCCCTCTCTTTTTACTAGGTAGGTCTCCCAAGCCTTTCTCTATACTTTAATGGATTTTTTTTCCTTATGTGAGGTATTTTCCTACCCTCATTTTTTACTTTTTGGTTATTTAGGTTTTGTTGTGTTTAGTTTGGGCTTAAGCGTGGATTCAACCATGCTTTTCTTTGCTTCCATTTTCCTTATGTTTTATTTTTCTTCTCTTAATTCTTGTTTTTAATTTTTTAATTTTAATTTTTTCATCTTTCATTTTCATTTTTTCCCTTGGTCAAATCCATTTTATCTCTGGTGTGCCTTTTGAGGGTGTTTGTAATGACATCACTTTTCTTGGTTGGTTCATCAAATTTTTAAATACATTCATGTCATTTTTGATATGACACATAGGATCACTTTTATTCCTAATATCCAACATCCTACATTCACTATATCTTTTTGAGTAGACCAATTGGGCCTCCCTTGTTGGACCTTACCTTATGTGTTTCTTATAGGTGGCATAGTCAATCTTTAGTCCCTGATACCTTCACTAGGTAATTCTTTTGTGTAGGTTTTCCTTTGCCTCACCTAGGGTAGATGGTAAGTCCAATACCCAACACCTAATAAGCCTTATGTTATATCTTTACCTATTTCAAGGTTTTGAGGTTTTCATTGATGGTCCAACCATTTAGGAATATAATATGTGGTATGCCCAACTTCCAATCCATGGAATTTTATATTTCACACATTCATTGGTATTGGGTTGTTATAGTCTCTTCTCATGGTTTATCATTTTGAGCATAGGTGAACAAGGGTATGCTGAATGTCTAATCCCAAATACTTTACATATCATTCCCTCATCAGGGTCATTATTGAGGTTCTCCTTGATGGTTTCTACTTGATGAAATCATTGTGACATCATCATTCTTGGTGATATCATCATGAAATAACCCATTTATTTATGTCATGTTGACATCATACTGATATCATCTTCGTAGTAGACTTTTGGAGTTCTTTATTCCTCATTCCATTTTAGGTATAAGTTATTAAGTACATCCTAATGTGTGATCTTTCATATATTTTTCTTATACCTTATGAGAGTCTAGGATTGGATGGGGGTACTATTGATTCTCAAAGCCCAATAACCCTATAATGTATGATCCTTTTACTTGGTATCAAACTTCTCAATTTTTCAATGCCCTGGGATGAGTCATGGTTAATATTTGAAGACTCCATAGGGATTTTATATACATTGGGTTGAATCTAATTTTGGTTAAGTGTTGGTTTTAATGGGATTGATCATGCAATACACGCTTCCTTTTAGTGTGATTATTTGATGCTATCTTATGTTTGATTTATGTGGGTTGTTGTAATAAAATGTAAGGTGAACCCACACAAAGAGAGATGAAATACAAGTTTGAGGGGTACCATCCCCCATCCAAGATGTTCTCACCATATATTGAAATAGGAGATATAAGAGGTGTGAACCCTGGTTTCATACCTGCACAAATACAACAAACAAACACATTATTAGATCAAAATGCAAGATGAAAGAAGGATTCCCCATGAAATCCATTTACAAAACTTAGATAGAAAGGAAAATGAAGAAAAATTCAATAAACCAAACTAAATCTACCTAAACTAAGCAAACTCTTGATCCCATGGGGGAATTGGTGCCAATTGATATGTCGAAATTGGCCCTTTCCCAACTCCTTAGTTGCAAATGTTGATGATATGTGGATAGTTGAATCTCCTTGATGAGATTTTAGCATAACCTAGCTATGAAATTGTAAAAATTATGAACACTTGAAGAGAAATGGCCAAAATTAGCTCTCTATGTGAAGAGAGTAAATTTGCATGAGATGTGGATGTTGAATGAGAGGAATACCCTTTCATTTATAGATTTCCAAAATGGGAGAGAGAGTGAAATTGAGAAATGTGGGATCATTCAACATGCAATGGCTAAGTGCCACTTGTCAAGATGTGAATGGTTGAAGGTTGTGCATATTTTGACCAAAGTGCCAATAAATGCAATTAGGTGGAATTTGAATTTTGAGGAAAGGACATGTGAGAGGGAAAAAGGAATGAAATAAATGCCACTTGGCTCAATGCACAAGGACATGTAAGAGGAGTGAATGCCTTGTTGGAAGTACCCATCCACTTGGATTTTTGAATTCAAACTTGAGGGAATATTCCCTCTTTATTCCTTGCTGAGAGAAAATAGACAATTAAATAATCAAAGTAGTTGATTTATTGTGCAAGTTGCATTCTCTAGAGGATTTTAGTGATTGAGATTAACTTAATCAAGATTTGATTAATTTAATGAGAGGTTAGGTGATTTGACAATTTTGACTCAAATTTATGAGTTGATTTAAATCAAGAATTGAGAAGAAAGATTTTAATTAAATAAATGATTTGATTTATTTAACTAAAGGGGATAATTTTAGATTAAATTAAATAAGGTTTAATTTATTCAATTTAATAAGAAGACTTTAGAGACTTGATTCAAATAAAATGAATTATTTAAATAAACAGAGATATAAGGTTGATTAAATTAAATTGATTAATTTAATCAATAGAGGAGAAAGACTTAATCAAATAAATAATGATTTATTTAATTAAGAGATAGAAGGTGATGATAAGTTGAGAGTGTGATTCAGGAAGAAATGTTGTTAGTAGTCAGGATCAAGTGTGCTGAATCGAATTGTACATTTTCCATGTTTACATTTTGCCCCTCTTTGAAGCAATGTACTTGTTGCATTGATTCAAAGAATAAACTATTGTGATCAAAGTTCAATTTTTTTCTCAATTTTTCAAATGCCCCACTGCTACCCTAGCAGAAGGATTATGCTGGTATATTGCCCCCTCGAGAGATCAAACAAAATTTGATTTTTTGGATGATCTCGTGAAAAAAAGATGACAATGTACCTGATAGGTCCAAAAATGTCTCG
Source organism: Sequoiadendron giganteum (assembly GCA_007115665.2). Taxonomy (NCBI): domain Eukaryota; kingdom Viridiplantae; phylum Streptophyta; class Pinopsida; order Cupressales; family Cupressaceae; genus Sequoiadendron; species Sequoiadendron giganteum. The sequence goes on along the minus strand of CM021103.1, from coordinate 369,571,985 downwards.
GGATGCCAAAAAACATGTTAGAACGTCAAAAAAGATGTGGAATGGTCCTCGGTTGGACAAAAATAGGATCGGGGGACCAAAACCCTTGCCAGATGGCCAAATTAGGTCAAAAACCCTAATTCGCGGGCTTAAATAGACCTTGAAGGGTCACTTTCAATACATTTGCACCTTTTGCCTTTATAATTTTTGCATTATGAACTCTGATCCTTGATCGAGATGGCACAACGACAACTTCCTAGGCACGTGTTGGAGAGAGTACGAGTAAATTAGTGACCAGTTGCTGCAGGACCAGTGGTATGTACCCCCATCCCAACTTTTAATTTCTCATTTTTTGTGCAATAATTAGGGTTCCAATCAAATTTAGGTTGAGCGGCACTATATAGTGCTGTTGAAAGTGCTTGGTCAGCATCGTGCGGTCCAATATCGGATCGTATATGCAAAGAGCACCACGTGACGCAATTAGGAACTTAGGGTTTTTGGGGTCAAAGTTGTCTACATGCATAAATAGCATCGTGCGACGCAGTTAGCAATTTAGGGTTGTCAAATTCCATCATGTGGTGCAGTTTAGAACTTTCCAAACTGCGCAACATTTGCAAACAACGCCACATTTGCTGTTTCAAATCCGAAAATCCGACGTGAGAGGCATATTTTTTTACGAGACTTCACGCGGTGGTTTCCCTTGCGTAGGAGGAGCTTGATATACTTCATTCGAGGGAGCACAGATTGTCGATGCTCTGCAGATTATAGGGTATGCATGTATATCTTCAGGAGCAACTTGGTATTCTTGGTCTTTGGTTCGTTACCTACGTCCCTCCTATTTAGACACATTTGGGTATGATGACAGCTTTGGCCGAGCGGTGGCACAATGAGACTTCTTCCTTCCATCTTCCTACCAGTAAGGCTACCATTACTCTTAAGGATGTCTGGCGCATTCTTCGATTGCCTATCCATGGAGCTAGAGTGATTTACGATCCAAAGGAGGGTGGGGATGCTTGCTTTGACGTTATGGGCATTGATGAACTTATCCTTTCTGATGGATAGATTGACCTAGAGTTCCCACCTATAGATTGATTGTTGCTGCTATTATTTTTGGTCTTGTGGCACTCGATCGATGGGGCCGGTACTTTAGTCCAGGCTGGTGACTGGCATTGCACTGGATGTGCATTCACCGAGAGTGCTTTTCCTGGGGACCAGTATTGCTGGCCTCCCTATATAGATATTTTCATGAGTTCGCATACTTGGATAGTCGGGTCCTTGAGGCCAGAGTTACTTTATTACACATCTGGGCATGGGAGCAGATCCAAGTGCTCCATCTAGATGTCACACTAGTTGTCCTTGATATCGATGATCTTGTTGTCTGGTGGTATGGCAGGGCATAGATTCATTTTACCCACACTGGCACAAGTGGCCTTGCTTACTGGCAACAAAATTTTGATGAGATGAGAGAGTTCATCTAGAGACCTTGGATGGGCATAGGCCCATGGTATGATGATGCAGATCAACTTTTTCATCTCCTAGAAAGGGTGGCCTACCAGTTTGGAGAGATGCACGATAGGCCTGATGATTAGTACATGGTGATCTTTTCCCGGACTATGAGAGAGACGGTATGGGGCCAGCCCATCTTGATAGCTAAGGCAGTGTCCTCCTTCAGACAACTAGTGGCTTGACTATGGCCATATGATTAGGGGCCAACGGATGTAGGGGTGACTCTGGCATACAGAGTCTAGTTCAGGCCTCCCCCTAGATTGATAGTTCTCGGTGTAGCACTCCCTCAGCGGATACCCAAAGGCAGATCAACTGGTAGGGGGAGAGGACAGGGTGGCAGAGGTGATGAAGATAGACAAGGAGGTGGGCCATATCCTCATCAGACACCTCCCAGAGATCAGGCACAATAGGAACCTCCATGGGTAGAGGCACAGGTCAACCAGCCGAGAGGTGGGGATAGAGCAGTCCCACAACAATAGCCAACAACACAACCAAACCACAAAGATGTGTTGATTCAATAGTTGCAGGGTCAGATTCAGGTATTGACTACAGAGAGGGATGAGGCTTGGCAGTAGGTTATGATAGTTACTACTGAGAGAGACTAGGCTCGATCCGAGAGGGTTCAGGAGATTGGTTGGCGGAGGTAGCTAGAGAGTACAACTTCATCATCCCAAGGCTGATCAGTTTCCCTATGGGCATACAAAGAGGTAGTCAGAGAGGCCGAGTACTATTGGCAACATTACAGACAGGCAGTGCCAGCAGCAGGCCGGGTGCCGGCTGCCAGACTTTTCTCAGCAGACAAGGATGAGGCCGCCAGAGGACCACAGTGAGAGGTAGGTGGGAGAGGGCAGCAGCCAATAGGGCTAGCCCTTGATCACAAATAGTTTCCATTTTTTATTTATGGGCCCGATTACTACCCCTATTATATTATGAATTTTTGATGCATACTTTATCCGACTTTTGTACTATGACAGTAAATTTTTGATGATGTATATGAGATGGTTCGGCTTTATGATATGTCTTGCAATGCATGATATGGTAGATGCATTTTAATTTCCTATGTGTTGTGAGATGCTTCTCTTTTGTATCTTTCTATGCATTTTGATGGTTATGTGGTAAATGATATGCTAATGATGATGTTTTGATCTTCAAATGATAAACAAAATGCAATTGATAAATGCTATGAAAATGATTAATGATGATGATGTATACTAATGATTTTTTTATTATGTCCTCAATGATTTATGTATGATATGTAATGATTTCTTAAGATGCTTAGAATAAAAAATTTATATTATTCCTCATAACTTAAGATGATGATAATGTGGTATGATCTATGATATGATATGCATTTATTCTAATGATCTTGTGGATGGAGGGTGTATGCATTGGCGATGTTCCGATTAACTATCATGATACCATGTTAATATGGAAAGAAGATAGAAGAACTTAGAATCAATGAGTTAGTTATGATGATGGTGATTTGCTTACCAGGAGTCAAGATTTTCAAAGGGTCAATTATGTTATGTTTGATAACACACCTAGGTACGATGCATCAAAGTATAAAGAACCAGGATGGCATTGTACCCAGTGTGATGGTTCTTGACATGACAATCAGATAGGAGTATTCTTGTTCACACTTAGCATACAAACTTCATTTAGGATGTGGTTCAAACATTCTAAACATCTCAGGATAAAACATAGAAAAGAAAGCTTTCCTATGTGGTCAACAAGATATCCTAAACATCCTCTCCACATTCCAAATTAAGTATGCATGACTAAGTTATTTTACAAGTGTATCCTACAAGTGCAGTAGATAAAAGAGACAATGATCATTGCCCATTCCTTTCTCTCTAAACCTGTTTTGTTTAGGCATCATCGAGAGGTCCTTGGAATGAGTAAAAAAATAAGATAAGCCAAAAAGACCAAATAAAGCAAACCAACAAGCTAATGTTCTTCGTACCACTAGCCAAGACTAAACTATTGTGAGATACCTGATGCTTATGTCCATTGTAGGAAGGATTCATCCTAGGACATGTCATGATTAGGGTTTTGATGAGACTAATTGGATGATAAGCTATTGATACTCTGAGTTGATTAACTTGCTTGCCTACTGACTTAGACTTGAGACTTTGACGATTAGGGTGTTCACTTTTGAACCTGCTAGACTTGCTTCCGACTGACTCACCAAAGGATGATGGTGATGACTGATATTATTATGAGTGGTGACAATCGCGGGTGAAAGTGAGATGAGATGAAAGCACCATTTTGGATTTTCAGATATTTTAAGGCTTTTTTTGGTATTTTTGAGATGTTTTACAAATGTTTTTGGTATTTTTCGAGATTTATGATGAAGAGACTAACCTAGAGACCTATCCTAGGGGTCTCAAGAGCTGATCCATAGATTAGCCTTGCCTATGTTATACACACAGAGATCACGTAGTTCGACTAACAATAGACTTGACTCAATGATGAGATAGATGGGCAAACAAGTTGCCATTTTATTGTGACGGGCATCTAAGGACTGACTTAAAATGTCTTGGTGGATGATCAAATATCAACCTTGCCTAATATCAACCTTTCCTATGTTCAAGCTCAAAGTCGACGTAGTTCGGACAAGGTGAAAAACTAACAAGACTCAATGATGAATTTTTTGAAGACTTTTAATATTTTTCTGAAGTTTTTGGATTTTCAAATGATTTGGATGTTTTGGAATTTCTAATGAGTTTTCTGATTTTTTTTGGATTTTCTAATGTTTTGGGAAGAGCACACAAAAATATACATAAATACGATCCAATGCATGCCCCCAATGTCAAGCGATAAACTACTTCAATAAAGGTAGGACAAACTGATCTTAGGAATATGCCAAGTAGTACTATGGTGGAATATGATACGAGCTCAAGATCAAACTATGGTATAGTTGCAAATGGATGGTGGAAGGATGGATAGAATGTAGTGGATAAGTAAGTGCATGAAAGAGGCCATGAAGATCCTGGTGGATGGAGAGTGCTTTATTTATGCTTGGTGCTTGTTTGCCAGGTTTTCACCAAGGTACTTGTCCAAAGCGCCATCGAAATGGTTTTCACTAATGGACGATTTTTTTTTCTTTACTATTTTCAATCCTTTTTTTGATTTTTTTTGGATTTTTGTATATTTTGAATGTTTTTGTTGTCCCCAAGATGCCTATTTGCCAGGTTTTCACCAAGGTAACCATTTTTTCAGGATATTTTCTGATTTTATTTTATTTAATTTTTTTGGTTCTATATCTTGAAAGCTTTTAGGCATAATTTTTTTTGAGATGGAATTTGTTCAGAGGTTCCTGCAGAGGCTCGCCTTCTGGTGTTGATAGCTGATAGGCTCCTAATTTATAGCTAGATATGATGATGAAAGGTCCCAGCCAGTTGGGTTCAAATTTACCTTTGCTCTCTAGATTCGACACATTCATTTGGTTCTCTTTCAACACAAGTTCGCCGACTTGGAAGGTGCGTCACCTGATCTTCTTGTTGTAGCTGTGTTTCAGGCGATTCTGATAGACTTGTAGATGGCTGAGGGAATCCATACGCCATTCATCTAATAACTCCAGTTCATTCAATCTTGAAACCCAATATTCCTCATTTGTTATGAGGTTTCACAAATATATTCTCAGTGCTCGATCTCAATTGGGAGGATGGCTTTTGATCCGTAGACCAAGGAGAATGGGGTGGCACCTATTGGCATGCAGATGCTGGTGTGGTAGGCCCATAAGGCGGTATTTAGTTGTAGATGCCAGTCATGACCAGAGTCATTGACTATTTTCTTAAGGATTTTCATAATGGTTTTGTTAGTAGCCTTTGCTTGGCCATTGCCTTGTGGGTAATATGGAGTAGAAAAGTGATGTTGGATTTTGAATTTGTCACATAAGTCATGGACATCCTGATTCTTAAAAGGTGTCCCGTTATCAGAGATAATGGATTGGGGGACACCATATCGGCGAATGAGATAGTTCAAGATGAACTTGGAAATCTTATTTCCTGTTATGTAGGTCATGGGGATTTCTTTGACCCACTTTGTGAAATACTCTGTGGTGGTGATGATGAACTTGTGGCCGTTGGATGAGGTGGGTGTGATTTTTCCTATGAGATCGAGCCGCCATTGTGAAAAGGGCCATGGTGTAACAATATGATGGAGTTCCTGAGCTGGTGCATGGATAAGGTCTCCATGTTGCTGGCATTGTACACACTTTCTTACAAATTCATGTGCCTCTCTTGCCATTGTTGGCCAGTAGTACCTGGTTCTTAGTAACTTCTTGGCCAAGGTCATATCACTCGAGTGTGAACCACAAGTTCCATTATGTACCTCAGTCAGAGCAGTCAGGGCTTCCTCAGGTTTTAAGCAATGTAATAGGGTTTTGTCAATGCTCCTATGAAAGAGGGTTTCTCCTAGGATGACAAAACGTAAGGACCTTTTGACAAAGGTTCATTTGAGGTTCAGGGTAATGTCAATTGGGAAGACTCCTATTCTTAGGTAGGTGTAGATGTCATGATACCAAAGATCATCGGGACCAACGAGTTCGCACTCATATTGAGACTTTGGTACCTCGAAAGTGGGTACGAGAAGCTGCTCTACCAAGAATTCATGTTTTAGACATTGCAAGGGATATCCAGTAAGGATCCAACTATTGCCATGGCATTAGTTGATCTGTTGTTAGCTCTCGGTATTTGCTCAAAGGTGATATCAATAAATGATTCTTTGAGGCTTTCTACTAACTTCTTATATGGTGTCAGCTTGTCATCCTTAGTTTGGTACTCGCTGTTGACTTGGTTGATAATAAGCTGTGAATCTCCATAAAATTTTAGTGTCATGATCCTCCACTATGCTACAATTTTGAGACCTATGGTCAAAGACTCGTACTCTATAATTTTTTTGGTACAGGGGAATGCCAATTTGTAAGATCTAGGTATACAACCCCCTATGGGGTAATGAAGAAAGCAACAGCCCCTAATCCATGTTGTGTGTGTGAAACATCAAAGTAGAGTTTCCAATGATCGGCTATGCTGAGATTAAAGATGGAATCATCTGGAAATTATGATATCAGTGGATTCTCTGAATAGATGGGAGCTTCTGCCAGTTGGTCTGCAATGACTTTTCTTTTGATTGCTTTTCGCTCCACATATTCAATGCCATATTTTGATAGTATCATGACCCACTTAGCCATCCTTCCTATGAGCATAGCCTTTGACAGTAGATACTTTAGGGGATCTATCTTGGCTATGAGTTTGATTTTGTGTGCTAGCATGTAATGTCAAAATTTTTGTGAAGCAAACACTATTGCTAGACAAGGATTTTTCAATAAATGAGTAGTTTAACTCATGGCCGACCATTGTTCTGTTGATATAATAGATGGCTCGCTTTGTCCCGTTTTCATCGTGCTGAGCTAAAAGAGCACCAAGGGCTACAGTTGTTGCTGAGATGTATAAGATCGGTGGTTTTCCTATGATGGGTGGCATTAATACTGGTGGTGTGAGCAGGTATTCTTTGATTTTATCAAATGATTGATTGCACTTGTCATCCCACTTGTATGCTAATCCCTTGTGGAGTAGATGTGAATATGTAATTTGTTTTTCTGCCAGTTGTGCTATGAACCTTCAGATGGATTGAAGTCTGCCTTGTAGGCGTTTGAGTTGTTTTAGTGTCCTTGGTGCGTCCATGTCAAGGATTTCTTTGACCTTGGTGGGATCGACCTCTATTCCCCTCATCGATACTATGTATCCCAGAAGTTTACTTGATTGTACCCAAAAGATACATTTCTTTGGGTTGAGCCTGACCTTGTATTTCTCTAGTCTATCGAAAATGGCACTTAGGGTTGCTATGTGATTTTGTCTCTTCTTTGATTTGGCCAGTATATCATCCACATAATCTTTGATGGTTTTGTGTATCATATCATGAAAGATTAGTGTCATGGCCCTCTGATATGTAGCCCCTACATTTTTTAGCCCAAATGGAATCATGTTCCAGCAGTAGGTACCCCATGGACATGTAAATGTCATCTTATGTTGGTCCTCCTTTGCGATCATTATCTGATTATACCTCGAGAAACCATCCATCAGTGATAGCATCTCATGTTTGGCTATCATGTCCAATATCATATCAATGTTAGGTAGTGGAAAATCATCCTTGGGACATGCTTTGTTGAGGTCTCTGAAGTCTGTGTAGATATGGATGCCCCCGTTTGGCTTTGAAACTTATACAAGATTGGATACCCATTCTGGATAGTCAATTGGGCGTATGAAGCTGACATCCAGGAGCTTCTATAATTCTACCTTGACTAGCAAGGCTATTTGAGGATGCATCTTCCTTAATTTTTGTCTTACTGGCTTCGCTCCAGGGTAAACAACCAAATGATGAACCATAACTTCTAGCTCCAGACCTGGCATGTCAACATAGGTCCATGCAAAATTTACCTTCCTTTCCTTTAGAAATGCTGTTAGTAGTTCTTGTTCTTCTGTTAGAAGTGACTCAACATAGAAAGTGATTTGTGGTGTTGTCTTCGTTCCCAAGTTGACAGGATTACACTGTTCCACCAAAATTATTGATTTCTCCTAATGTAGTGTCATAGGGGGAGATTGAATCCTTCATCTTTTGGCACCTTAGAGGGATTTTCACCGTTAGATGCGTCCTTTATTTTTACTATTCTTTGGTTAGACAGTGCCACAGTGTGGTTTTCAATAATAACTCTAAGCTTATTCTCATTCTTTTTCTTTTGCGACTGAAGGACTCAATCGTCTCCCTGTATGCTCGAGTGTCTAATGTGATGTTGAAACCAGCCTTGTAATCTCCGTATGGAACTATAACCCTTAGTCCCATGAATTCTGAGAATGCCTCATCATTTTTTAATGTGTCTAGAACCGGTGGTCCTCGTTGGTCATAGTCGATGAGTTGTGGGTAAACTAGGTTTACTTCATAAGTTTGGCAATCCGTCTCAATGGATGAGGCACTAATCATCAGTAAGGAGGATTCCTCAAAAATAAGGGGAAGGATAGCTATGGTATCCTCATCATCACTACTGGTGCATACATCAGTTACATCAAAAGTGAAATTATCTAGGGGTAGGCCTGTGGATACGGGTAATCGAAGGGCGGTTGTCGATGTTTGAGGAGAGGATCTGACTATTCTACTGGGAGTACCTCTGCCACGTACGGTTATACTTAGAGGGGTGCATCTAAGGCTGAGGTTTCTCATTCTTCTTTCTACAATGATGGGCTCTAGTCGTTCATCACTATTTCTTCCCAGGCTTTCATTCCTATTGTAGCCCATACCAAACATTATTTACAATCCTCTGCTGGCTTCATCCATGGGTAGAGTGGGTGTGGGTCCTTCATCATGGTATATCATGCTTGAAATGTCTTCCTCATCGACATTTTCTTGACTTAGGTCTCCCCAACAACGAAATCCAGAAGGGTCTTCCCTAAGAGTGTGGACAGGTGTTTTGGTTGATTGAGGTTTCCCATGCAACCTAGGAGATTGTGGTAACTCTCCTACAACAAACACACTCTTCTTCATTCTGTAGTCTCCACACCCATTTTCTTGGATCATGAGCTTGATTTTGGATATATCAGGGATGGAGGGTGTCTCTATCATAGAAGTGGAGGCAAGGTTAGATGGGTCTATATAAGAAGTGGATGGACCTTCATCATTTTTTGGTACTTGGGGGATTTTGTAAAACTTGGCTTCCAAGTTTTTGCAATAGGCAAATGGTTCGAGATCGCCATGTATTGTTACCTCCTCATTTTGGTATAGGAATTTGATGCATTGATGGAATGTTGAGGCAACCACCTTCATTCCATGGATCCATGGGCATCCTAGGAGGATATTGTATGGTAGGTCTAGATCAAGCACTTGACAAGTGGTTTCTATGGTTGTTGGCCCAACTTGGATTGGGATTCTGATGGTGCCTTGAGACACTCTTTCTTGATCATCGTATGCTCTTATGGTGATTCCTTTGTTCTTGTCGATGGAGTCCTCTGAGAGTCCCAACTTCTTTATGAGTTTGAGGGAACAAATGTTAAGTCCTGCACCTCCATCCACTAGGACCCTTTTGACTTTCTTTTTGTGAATCAACACTTGAAGGTGAAGTGCACGATTATGAGATGGTTGGGCGAGGAAATCTTGATCTGAGAATGTGAGGAGATTTGGGGTAACGATGTTACCAACCATAGCCTAGAACTCTTTCGTATCAAGGGTGGTAGAGATGATGGATGCAACTAATGCTTCATCAAGGATTTTCCTATGGGCAGCGAAAATTTTTAATAATTCCATGATGGAGATTTGGGCAGGAGTTCTCTTTAGCTGGTCGATGACACTATAGTCATAGGGAAAAATTTTTGTACTTGAAATGGGGGTCTTAGATGGTTGTGATGCCCCTGCAATAGTGACCTTGCCACCACATGTGGTGACTCCACAATCAATGTTGGCTCCTTTGATGTTAATGACCGTGACCATCTCATCTACACATGCGACTATGTCTTCATACACGAGGTTTGCACTAGCATACTTTTGCTTCCCTTTGTTGTTCCCCTGGTTATTTCCTTGATTATGATTCAACATCGGATTTGTGTATATTTTAAGGTCCTGATTTCCATCTGGTTGTTCAACATTTATGATCTTGTCCTCAATGAGGTCTTGGATGATGTTCTTCACCCTCATGCAGTTTGCGGTTGTGTGTCCCTTGATTTTGTGAAAATCATAGAGGAGGTTTACGTTGTACCATGGTGGTTTTGTCATGGGTTTTGCATATTGCTCAGAGTTGGAGATTTTGATAAGGTTCTCCAATGGCCATGAACTTCTGATTGGGAGGATACTTGTTTTGGGGAGGTGGTCCTCCTTGATTGCCCAAGTTATTGATTTGGTTGTTAGGAAGTGGTTATTGTTGTGCCAATGTATTAGTTTGCACATTATTGTGATTGTGATTCTGTCACTGGCGATGAGTTTGGATTTTCTATTTAGGAGCATTTATGACCACCTTAGCGTTGACCACTCCGTCGTTCGTGATATTTTTGTTCCTCAACCATGTTCGAGGTTTATCATTATAATTGTTGGATGAGCGGTTATCCTGTGGTGGAGGAAATGTTGATGTGCCTCCTCGTGCAGTAAGGGCTCTTTTGATATTGAGTGCCTTTGGAATCAACTAATCATATGTTGTGATGCATTGCATTTTTAAGTAGAATGCCAAGTTTTCATCTAGATTGGTTATGATTGTGCAAACTTGTTGTTCTTCTGGCATAGTTCACTTGCTCTGATTGGCCTTGGATCGCCATCTTTGCAAGAAGGATGCAAATAGCTCTCCTTTTATTTTTTTGAGTGTTGACAGTTCCTCCAAACTAACGTCTGCACCCATATTGAATGTATAATTTTTAAGGAATGCTTCCATGATTTCCTAGAATGTTTTATTGCCTATGGGTAGGTGAGAAAACCATTCTATGGCAAGACCAATTAGACTTCAGGGAAAAAGTCACATCAGATATGTGTCATCATATGAAACTTCCATGCAATGCACTTGAAATTCCCTGACGTGATTTTTAGGGTTTCCCGTTCCATTATATTTATTGAATTTGGGGATTTCAAATCCCTTTGGGAACAATATCATTGTGATATCTCTATCAAATGGATAGGGACACAAGTTGCCTAACATTTTGGTCATTTTTCTTGCTTGGAGGTCCAACACTTGCTGCGAGAGCAGTTTGATTTGCAGTGCAACATCGTTGTGTAGATCGAGAGGTGGGATGAATGTGTTTTGGGGTGTTTGGGGTGTTTGATTGATGAGAGGGGTACTGGTGGGAGTTTTCTGCAAGCTCTGTTGTGCATTCAAGGCCTACTAATATACCTACATTTGTGTCAACAATGCTTGTTATTGTTCTTTCTACTGTTGTTCCAACGAAGCTTGTTGTTGGTCCAATTGTTGTTGTTCTCATAAAGCTTGTTGTTGGTCTAGCTATTGTTGCACCAACAAAGCTTGTTGTTGGTCTAGCTTTTTTTGCACCAACAAAGCTTGTTGTTGGTCTAGCTGCTATTGCACCAACAAAGCTTGTTATTGTGCCTGAAAGTCTTGCAGGGCTTGTTGGTATGCTTGTTGATGAATTGCTTGCAGCTGTGATTGGTATTGTGATTGCGCCTATTGAGCCTGGTGTTGGGCTTGAGCTTGATCTTGTGCTTGTTGGGTTGCTTGTGTGGATTGTGTGGCTTACTAGGCTTGTGCAACTTGCTGGGTAGCTAGTTGTGCTTGCGCTTGCTGAGCAGCCTGCTGTGTAGCTTGTTGGTTTTGTTGAAGTACCCTTTGATGGTTTTCCTTTTGGACAGCCTGAATCATGGTGATGAATGAATTTTTCACTTTGGATTTTGGTGGGATTGGTGGTGGATTGGGAATGGTGCTAACCATTGTAACAGGTGGAGGAGTTGTGTTGGTGGCTGAGACTTGGGTTGTTGGTGGTGTGGTTGAGATGCTCGGTCCTTGAAAAGGTCTGTTTTGAGGGATTTGAGGATCGACTGATGTGTTGACCGTGATGGCTTAAGTAGTTGCCACTTGTTGTTGCGATGCTGCTGGAAAAAGGAGAGGATTTGATGTGATGCTCGGATTGCCTTGATTTGAAAAACTAGTGGTGGGTAGGGGGGGAAGACCCAACCCCAGAGGTGATACGGATGTGAGCGGTAATGGTGGGAATGATGGTATGTTCCCCTAGAAGAGTGATGATGAGAATGAGTCAGTGACTCCTACTGTTTCAAACAAACCATCTTCTCCTTGTGATAAAGAAGTTTGTATGTTTAATGGATAGGTTGGTCTTTCATGGAATGAGGATGAATCTGCATGATTATGGAAAGTGAGTGGGGCATGCGGTTGTGATGGATTTACCGGGATGGAACTATCCGGTGTGGTGTTGATATTTACCTCTCTGTTGTTTAAAAGGTGATGCTTTTGTAATTCATGAAACATGGCACTTCCTTTATTAAAAATTGGTGAGGTTGATGTGATTGTTGATATGGTTTGGGGGATTTCTTGAGCGATGTTTGGAATTGAAATTGGGGGTATGCTTGCAAGAGGCCTTTCCATATTGGTGCCTATGTCAAGGTCAGAAAGGGAACTAGACCCCTCCTTCCATTAACATGCATATGTATAGAGAAGGATTAAGTTTAAGATAACATTGACAATTCTATCATTCTCTGGATTTTGAATCATTTCAGTTATCTCCTTTTGTGTCATTCCCAAGTCCTCATTGATGATTTCCTCTTCATAGCCTTCCTCTTGAGGATTTTGTGATGGTAGAGAAGAGTTGTTTGGGGGATTGATTGATCCTGCAAGGTTTATTTTGGTGGTTGCTTGACTTAAGTCACTGGAAGTTGATATTTCTTTGGTGTTTTCCATGTTCCTCTTGTGTTGTGATCTTGTTTGGACCATAAAATAGGGATTGTTTGATCCTAATCTTTAGGAAAAAAAGAGAGGAGAAGAACTAGGAGAGTCCAAGGATCAAAAGGGGGATGATGGGGATGAGATAAATGGATGAGGTGAATGAGTGAAACTTTTGGAGAAATTTTTAGGGGTAATGCTAAGATTTTTAGGGCTTGAATTGATTTGATTTCGATAGTTTGACTAGGTGTGTTAAGCCAAACAAGATGATGGTGGACTTGTAAACCCTAGGAAGTTGTGTTATCCTATAGAGAACTCACACAAGAGAATAAATTGGCTAAGTATGTTAAGCCAATCAAGGTGATCATGAACTAGTAGACCTTAGGAAGTTGCGTTATCTTAGAGGTAAATTTGTTCAAGAAGATTGAAAGTTTCACTACGTGTATTAAGTCAAACAAAGTAATGTTGATTTTGCCTTTAAGTTTAGCATAAATGATGTTTCAAAGTTCTCAAAAGTTTGTTGGTGGTATGAAATTTGATTGATGAAGAGATGGATGAGAGTGAAGATTTTGATCCTAGATTTTGACCTAGACAAGACTCTTTTTTACAAGACCTCGGTATTGAAGAACATGCCTTACTTCCTATGTGAGAAAATAAAAATTTTGGAAAATATTTGGATTCTGTTGACAATAGAATTCATACAAACTTGGGTTGTTCTTTGAATCCTTCTTGTAGAAATTATACACCAACCTTTCTCTAACTTCGAAAAGCATTTCAAGACACTCCTCATGAGCTTTCAGACTAAGCTTCTTGAACTCTTTTTTTTGGATATTGATCTTGCGGGAAATCATTTGGAAGAACACATGTGTGGAGTTAATTGTCTTTATCTTTGCTTAATGAATTATTTTTACCACAAATAGTTCTTTGATTAAAGTTTCAAACTAAATGTCTATGTCTTGATTCATTTTCATTCCACAAGGTCCATTATATGAAAATCAGGATTTCAAGAGTACAGTTCTCTAAGTTGACTTTAGTGAAAACAAATGATGATTAAACCTAAGTACTTAGAAACCTCTAAGGGTAGAATCCCTAGGGTAAGCAAGAGCACTTAGATTTTTCAAGTGTATTTTTTTCCTCCAAAGGGTTTGAAATTTTTAAGTTCCTGTTGAATGTTTGTTTTCCAAATTTTTAGATCCTAGCAAGTGTTTTGATTCCAATAACATGCACAACCCTAGGCTGAAAAGAAAATATTTGTTGGGTTCCCACTTGGACGAATCCAACTGTGCATATTCAGTGTGGATGATTAGATGCTTGACCACACAAGCTTCCCCTTATAGAGCACTCACTTCTTGGGTCAATCAAGCATCAGTACCCATGAATCTCCCATGGCATACTTTTCATCTCTACAATAGAACTGCATGTATAATGTGGGGCAGCTTCAAAGGACATGACCTTTTGCACCAACAAATAGATAGGATTTTTGGTCTTTGCTAAAACAAGGGTTTTAATGCGGGCATTTCGTTCGTGGGGGACTATCCAATATGGCAAGAGACCATTGCTTCCCTTCTCGTCGAAATAATCCTCGTGATTCTCAAACTTTCCTCGAGAATCCACACTTATATACCAGTTGGAAGTCGCTTGGCTTTAGCATGTTCCTGGTTGAATCGTTCCCTTGGGTGATTACTTTTCCCACAAGGCAGGCCCGCTAAGATAAACAAAAGTAATTTAGCATATCCCGTAGTTCAATCAAACTTCGTTGAAAAACAAAGGGAGAACACTCGCAATATACCATGCTCACACTCGCATGATTGGTTCAATTTTAATTCCAAAATGAAATGTGGAGGCAATTATTTTACTCAACTTAAAATCATCAAAAGAAATTTTGATTCTCAAGATTGCCATGAGGCACGAGAGAAGCGCATATTCCCTTTTGATGATATTATCTTGAATAAATAATTATGAAACAAAATAGCACTTGTTCATTTTAATCCCACAAAGCAAAATGAATTCTTTTTAAAGCACTAATTCAAGTGTGGAATTACCTTGTTCAATTTTTAAACCTCAACCAAATCTAGTAAGATTGTTTCTAAGGTTCTTTTTAAGTCCCTTTGTTTGCAACTTTTGAAAAGAAAATTTGTGTTGTTCTTTTTAGAGCCCAAAAGAAAACTTAGTGTTTTCTAAAGCATGGAAGGTAACAAATCCTTGAAAGAGATTGAGAATTCTCTAAAGTGTTAAACAACACTATAGTGTTCAAAAACACTTAGTATAAGATGGGAATGATGCCCTTATGTAACCTTCCATTTCGATTTCTTCCTTCTCCTAACCTACAAGATGATAAAAACCAAAGAATACAGGAACAACAAACAAGTCAATAACTCAAAAATCTAAAAACAAAAAAGGCACGTTGAAAATTTATTTTTTGAATTTCTGACTGTTTTTCAGTGGTGCAGTTTAGAAAAATTGCGGTGCTATATAGTGTCGCACCTTTCACTAAGTGCAACACTCTAAGAAATAGAGAGCGCGGGTGCGGCAGAGTATTACCAACCAGCACAGTTTGTAACTCAAAAATTTACGGTCAAGTTTAAAAATTTGAATATTTTGAGCGGGAATGCGGATGCGGCACAATTTAAAATAAGTGTGGTGCAATATAGCGCCACGCCTATGAAAGTGGTACAATATAGTGTCATGGGACTATGTGTGGTGCAATTTTCCGTTTACAAAAAAAAATGCTAAAAAAACACAAAATTGTTGAAAAACATGATGAAATCTTTGAGATTTTCCCTCCTAGTGCCAAAATGTGAACCCTGGTTTCATACCTGCACAAATACAAGAAACAAACACATTATTAGATCAAAATGAAAGATGAAAGAAGGATTCCCCATGAAATCCATTTACAAAACTTAGATAGAAAGGAAAATGAAGAACAATGCAATAAACCAAACTAAATCTATCTAAACTAAGGAAACTCTTGATCCCATGGAAGAATTGGTGCCAATTGATATGTCAAAATTGGCCCTTTCCGAACTCCTTAGTTGCAAATGTTGATGATATGTGGATAGTTGAATCTCCTTGATGAGATTTTAGCATAACCTAGCTATGAAATTGTGAAAATTATGAATACTTGAAGATAAATGGGCAAAATTAGCTCTCTATGTGAAGAGAGTAACTTTGCATGAGATTGTGGATGTTGAATGAGAGGAAGACCCTTTCATTTATAGATTTTCAAAATGGAAGAGAGAGTGAAATTGAGCAATGTGGGATCATTCAACATCCAATGGCTAAGTGCCAATTGTCAAGATGTGAATGGTTGAAGGTTGTGCATATTTTGGCCAAAGTGTCAATAAATGCAATTAGGTGGAATTCGAATTTTGAAGAAATGACATGTGAGAGGGAAAAAAGAATGAAATAAATGCCACTTGGCTCAATGCACAAGGACATGTAAGAGGATTGAATGCCTTGTTGGAAGTACCCATCCACTTGGATTTTTGAATTCAAACTTGAGGGAATATTCCCTTTATTCCTTGTTGAGAGAAAATAGGCAATTAAATAAATCAAAGTAATTGATTTATTGTGTAAGTTGCATTCTCTAGAGGATTTTAGTGATTGAGATTAACTTAATCAAGATTTGATTAATTTAATGAGAGGTTAGGTGATTTGACAATTTTGACTCAAATTAATGAGTTGATTTAAATCAAGAATTGAGAAAAAAGATTTTAATTAAATAAATGATTTTTATTTTTTTTTATTTTTTTATTTTTTTATTAGACTATAAGAATCGGGTAGCACGACCCCCTATAAACTGCAGTGCGCTTGGTAAACTTTTTAACGTGACCGGCGGCACTGGCGCGACATGCCCTCCAGTACCAGGGGGTGGGGGAGACTAGACCTCGTGACCAATCTCCTGCAATAGGAAAGATTTAGCCAATCGAGCTAGGGCCCCAACCCCTAAATGATTTGATTTATTTAACTAAAGGGGATAATGTTAGATTAAATTAAATAAGGTTTAATTTATTCAACTTAATAAGAAAACTTTAAAGACTTGATTTAAATAAAATGAATTATTTAAATAAATGGAGATATAAGGTTAATTAAATTAAATTGATTAATTTAATCAACAAAGGAGATAGACCTAATCAAATAAATAATGATTTATTTAATTAAGAGACAGAAGGTGATGATAAGCTAAGAGTGTGATTCAGGAAGAAATATCGTTAGTAGTCAGAATCAAGTGTGTCGAATCAAATTGTACATTTTCCATGTCTAAAAGAGGTGTGAGTCTTCATAATTCCTTCTTCAATGACCTAGTTCATGATAGATCCTGATATTAATGACATCAAGTTTTCACAATCCACATTGATTATTATTAGAATGGTTTCTAGATTCAATTTTATAAGAAATTTTTACATCAAATTTTTGGATCACACTCTATGATCCATCATCAGGATAGTAGAGAGATCAAGGAGAAAAATGGTAAGTTGTTGGCTGAGAACTAACTAAAAAGAAATAGGGAGGGAGGAGAGAGAGGTTGCACACATAACAAGGACCAATGAAGCTACCAATTAGATCTCTTGACCATTGAAAATAAAGTTAAATATAAATGACACTAGATTAAAAGAATAAGATGAATACATAAATATAAATTATAGAAATAGAATAATTCCATCTATAAGTATATAGAAGGTTGAATTAAAAGAATATAAATGAATTATTAAAATAAAACAAAAATATCAATTAACCAGAATTATAAATTAACTAAAAAATAAACCAAAATAAGATAAAGCAAATATATAAAATAAATAAGTTAGATTAATTATATCTATTAAATATTTATAAATTACTTATATATATGAGACAAAAATATAAGAATTTATAAATTCTTTATAAATATGATACAAATGATAAAAAGGAAATTAAGATATAATTAATTGATCTTATTTAATTTTATGAATTGAATTAACCAATCTTTTATTTATATGTAAGTTGAAAAATTCCTTCTAATTCCTATATTCATGGATTATATAATTCATTTTAATTATTCATGTATAATTTTGTTTTGTTTTACATTTATATACTTTTATGATAATTATATTTTTCTTAAAGAGGTTTTAATTTCATTTTGTTTTAAATAATTATATATAGTTTATTCTCTTAATCTAATGGCTTGAAAATATAATGAATTGTTCATGCATACGTAGTTAATTCCTTCATTCATAATTTATATAATTTATTTTAATTATTCATATATAATTTTAGGTTTTTTTGTGTTTATTTATGTATGGATATATATAAAAATATATATCTTATGCAAGAATATAAAGTTTATTCTCTTAATATATTGGTTTATGATAAAAAAAGGATAATTTATTCAAAAGAATAAAATATAAATAAATATAAAATAAAATTTAAAAATTTAATATCATATATAAATAAAACAAACGAAAATAAAAAAGGAATTAAAAAATTAGAAGATAAGGATACAAGGATGGAGGTAGAGATCAGTGTAGGTAGCCTTTTGGAACACTTATCGACCAAGGGACCCATCAGGTTGTTTGAGAAGTAAAGTGTAAAGGAAGGGGAGTTCATTTCTCGATTCGATCTCCTTGGTGAAGGAAATGCAAGGAGCTAGGTTGTTGAGGTGGGCATAGGATTATTCTAAATTTTCCAAGCCATGAGACTAACAAACACTAGTATCATCAACATATCATTTCCACCACCTTAGCTTGAGCGAGGAGTGGAGAGCCATTTCTTTGAAATAATCCATGTAAATATTAGCAATGATAGGAGAAAGGGGAGATCCCATGACCACACCATCAACTAGCTCATAGCTGACACCTTGTAAGGAGAAAAATATAGACCTTAAGCATAATTATACCAAGGTGGAAACTTCCTCATTATATTTATGTCTAAAAATTTATATGGGGTTAGGGATGGGAACCTTGGTGAAAAGAGAGACTACATAAAAGATCACCAAGAGTTCACTACTCTCTAATATTTTTCCCTTAATAAATTAGATAAATTGGGAATAATTTTTTATGAGGGATTCTAAATTTCCCACATAAGGGGCTAATAATTTGGATAGGAAAGAAGCAAGATTATAATTTGGGGACCCTATGGTGTCAACAATGGGTCTCAAAGGAAAGTCAACTTTGTGAAATTTAGGCACCCTATAAATTTGGAGGGTTACTTCATTGCTATTTGTAAGAGATGCTTTTTGGTTGTCTCATCAAAAGAGGAGCAAGCCACCAATGAATTTACTCTTTTGAAATTTTTGTAGCAAGTGTTATACAATAAGATTATATAGCTAGTAGTATCAAAGAGGAGAACAAGAATTTTTGAAATATAGTCATTCTTGTTCATAACAACCATGGCATTACCTTTGTCCACTTTAAAAATTATAAGATCCTTATTTCTTAATAATTTATTTAAGGCATGAATTTTGGATTTTGGGATGTTACATCTAGGGGGTCAGGCATGTTTGAGGGCTATACCTCAATCCTGCCTAGCTTCCTCAAGCATGTCCATCAAAAGAGAAAGAATGAAATTCTCAATTTCTATAAGTTTATCAACATGTGGGATAGCATGAGGAGACATCATAAATCCAATACCTCTTTTTATAACCTTGATGGCAAGGGAACCTAAAATTACTTTGCATATATTAACCACTAACTTATAATCCCTATCAAGATGTGAGACCCACCCCTATGCTGCATCTAGTACTTGGATTATTTTGAAGTTGATTATTTTCTATGCCTATTGATACCATTGATGATAGGATATTTAAACATTTAATTTCATATGGTGATTTGATTTTGATTATTCCACATGCTTAGTTAGTTGACTATGATGATTGATCTAATTCTATGTTGGTTATTGAGTTTGTTTAATTTAAATCTTGAAATTTAATTATGAATGAATGAAATATGTGGTGTCAGGTATGAATGAATCATGTTACAATTTGAGGAATATGAAAATTAAGGTTAATAAAAATGGGATAAAATAGATGATTAATGATTTTCAATTATGTGATGAGATCTTTATGCCATATGAATTATGAAACTTGTGTGATTCAATTATTTTGATTTATATATATATATATATATATATATACGATTTACTTGGATGGATTAACATGTGCATCAAGTGTGTAGGTACATCTTCCATGGCCAAATGGAATCAGAGGCAACCCTTGGGAACCCTAAGCAATTTAACCAGTGAAACCAAACTATAGTCCATTTTGAGGGACTATAGTTTCATTTTGTGATGTATTTTATTTGTGATGTAACGTGTGAATGTTAGTAAATTTATTTTTATTGCCTTGTCATTCTATTTAGGAGGTGAGTTGTCCATCCAAGTGGACAAACTTGGATTTTAACTTTTAAACACTTTTTTGGGGATTAAAAAGTGATATTTTTTGTGTTTTTATGAGTTTAAGGTCCCTAGGGTAGGTACCTATGGATTAGGTACCTTTTTAACTCAAAATATTGGGTCAATCTCAAGATTGGACACTCTTTTTGAGGCCTTTAAGAGATTTGATGAAAATAAGGATTTGGGAAGTGGGATGGGGACTAGTCTCTTTCCATTCCCACTTCTCCAAATTGCCTTGGAAGGCTCCCAAAATCTCACACATGTGTGAGCACACATGGGTAGAATGACATTCTCAATTTCTATAAGTTTATCAACATGTGGGATAGCGTGAGGAGACATCATAAATCCAATACCTCTTTTTATAACCTTGATGGCAAGGGAACCTAAAATTACTTTGCATATGTTAACCACTAACTTATAATCCCTATCAAGATGTGAGACCCACCCCTATGCTGCATCTAGTACTTGGATTATTTTGAAGTTGATTATTTTCTATGCTTATTGATACCATTGATGATAGGATATTTTAACGTTTAAGTTCATATGGTGATTTGATTTTGATTATGCCACATGATTAGTTAGTTGACTATGATGATTGATCTAATTTTGTGTTGGTTATTGAGTTTGTTTAATTTAAATCTTGAAATTTAATTATGAATGAATGAAATATGTGGTGTTAGGTATGAATGAATCATGTTACAATTTGAGGAATATGAAAATTAAGGTTAATAAAAATGGGATAAAATAGATGATTAATGATTTTCAATTATGTGATGAGATCTTTATGCCATATAAATTATGAAACTTATGTGATTCAATTATTTTGATTTATATATATATATACACAATTTACTTGGATGGATTAACATGTGCATCGAGTGTGTAGGTACATCTTCCATGGCCAAATGGAATCAAAGGCAACCCTTGAGAACCCTAAGTAATTTAACCAGTGAAACAAAACTATAGTCCATTTCGAGGGACTATAGTTTCATTTTGTGATGTATTTTATTTGTGATATAAAGTGTGAATGTTAGTAAATTTATTTTTATTGCCATGTCATTCCATTTAGGAGGTGAGTTGTCCATCCAAGTGGACAAACCTGGATTTGAACTTTTAGACACTTTTTGGGGATTAAAAAGTGACATTTTTTGTGTTTTTATGAGTTTAAGGTCCCTAGGGCATGTACCTATGGGTTAGGTACCTTTTTAACTCAAAATCTTGGGACAATCTCAAGATTGGACACTCTTTTTGAGGCCTTTAAAAGCTTTGACGAAAATAAGGTTTTGGGAAGTGGGATGGGGACTAGTCTCTTTCCATTTCCACTTCTCCAAATTGCCTTGGAAGGCTCCCAAGATCTCACACATGTGTGAGCACACATGGGTGAGTGTGCCCAGGAGAATGAATGGGAGGTTGACAAATCTTAGCTCCTTATTCAAAGGAATTCAAACATGAGTTCCTATAAAACAAACTCAAAAACAAGGGTTAGGGGATTCTTTTGGCATTCTTGATTTTGGTTGAATTTTTGGGGTGGGGGAGATTGAAGAAAAAGCTTGGAAGAAGAGGAGTTGTGTGGATCCTCAACCCATATTCTCCCTAAGCTTGTATTGGAGGTAGGTTTAACATTCTACTCTTGTTTCTCTATGTTTTAATCAGATGAGATTGTATGGTTGTTTTATAATACTTTTGGTGTTTTCTTTCTTGTGTTGTTAAATGTGTATTATGTGATGGGAAAAGGGTTGTATAGGGATAGACTCACCCAAAGTTTGGGTAGAACGTCCTTCATTGGGAATGGTATGGAGTAGGAACCTCCATGGGGATGTTTAGTACCTCCTCAAAAGGAGAGGCTTAAAAAGGGTATGAGTACCCATGTGAAAATTATGAAATGGTAGAACTGGTTTTGGTGGTATGGGTTTTTTGTGAAAGAGGAGTTATTATGGAAGGGTTGTATGTGAAGAGATGAAGGTATGATAATGGTTTTATTCTTGTTTTCTCTTTTGAGTCCCCATATGGAGTGTGTTGTCCACCCTCCATTCCCCATGTTGGATTTGTGATGAATCCTTAAGTTATGTGATAAACCCTTTGGGAGGGAGTGAAAATTGTTGTATGTTTCATGTGTGTTTATATGGTTTGTTGGAATGGTCTTTGTGTAAATCCAGTTCCCTTGGTTGCCTCATAGCTCGGGGGTGGTTGGTTTTCGAACAAAAGGTTGGGAGGTGAGCACTACCTTGGCCATGGAGAAAATATGTTTGTGTTTTGTGTAGGTTGGAGTAAGTTATGAGGATTATTTCAAGCTTGGAGAAGGTCAGCTATTTTGTCTTATCATTATTTCATGGAGGTGAAGATAACCTCACAAAAATGTAACTACCTTCATTGGTAGAGGTGGGATAAAAGTGTATATGTATGAAACTGGTGTATATTTTGCATAATCTTGTGACTCTATATATAGGAGTGAAAAGAATACTTGTTAAATTTAGTTTTTATTATTCTTTTATTTAAGAGAATATATGTTTCATTTTGAAAGAATGAAAGTCAAGTATGAAAATAAATTTCCTGCCCTTTATTCATTTATTTAAGGAAGGAAGATACATTTTGTTGTAACACATAAGTGTATGGTTATAGATTCCATGTTGTTGAATGGCAAAAAAAAAGGAACATCCTCTGTTTCTAAGGATATCTATGTTTACATTGCAAGAAAAATATAGTCTATATTTTGAATTTGAAGATAGTATCATACTGCTTTGTTAAAAGAAATATGGAGAAAAGTGTATGTGTATATGAATGTGTAGTTGCATATCTCTGAGGCCTTTATTTGGCAAGTTTGAAAAGTTGCATCTACTATTTTGGTGGTGTTATGTATTTGGAAAATGAAAGGAATGTGTTTTGAATGAAATATCACCTAAATCAAAATAAAATGATAAAGAACCTTGTGCAGTTTGCATGTGCACTCGCAAACTTCTTATATAACTATGGTGATCGGGTTTTAATAAGAAGTAGTAAGTTTTTTAATAAGAGATCTACATATTTTTGCTTAGATCTGTAACAATAGAAAAAGATAACCTATGCATTCCTAGTTCAAACTAAATGGATCAAATAAGGAAACTCACACAATATATTTCTCTAAAGGTTGCAATCCCTCCCTTCATAGCTGGCATATAATACTTAGTTGGATTGTTTCAAATATAGGTGAATATCTAAATTAACATATATTTTTTTTAATCTTCTCTACATCTGCACATGGGCAGTTGTAGGAGAGAGGTGAACCAGATTATCACCCTTTAGCCTGAGAGTTGTGTAAAGCTAGTACTGAAGTAAGAGGTCAAAAAAATAACTATGGAAGGAATAAGATAGAATATAATGAAAAGGGAGATATCAATATTGTTAGTAATCCCTATAATCCTAACATGAAGGTAGGTGCCTTGTGATTGGTGAGGTGAGGAACCTTCCAAAATAATTTCCCCCTTTATGATGTTTGCAATACCAAGCAGGGTCATAGTGTTGCGCCTTCCTATCTATCTCTTTTGTTGAGCAACCCATCTTCATGGCGCCCCTACTTCACCCATAGTCATGAGATTAGTTGTCTAGTTCCATAGTCGCTTGAAGATCCAACTTACCACCATTTCTCTTTGATGTCCACATTCACGTTGTCGCCTAACTAACTCAATTCTACTCCTTTTCCTTAGTTGTTCCCTAGTATTCATATGCCTCTTCTCCTCCCAATATTTTGAGACTCATGTACACGACTAAGGACCATGTCCTTGAAAATGTTAGGAAATACCTCTTGTGTATGTCACGTACAATAGCCAATCGGCTCTAAGCAGAGTTAATAACAATATAAGCCAATTGAAAGGAAATGATGATCTCAAAAACCTTTTGATAACCAGTATGAGCCTTCAACATCATATTTTAGCAGCTTGATACAGGCACATGGGTATGTGCAGGATCATCATGGAAAAAACAGGTCCTTAAGTGGCAATGAAAATTCAAAAAATCAGAGTTGGGCAACTTGACATAAAAATTTGAATAAGTTATCTATATTATTTCAAAAATATGTAAAAATAGAATTTGTGGAAAATTGAATGTAGTTTCTAAACTACTAGATTAATTTTCGTAAAAAAAAAATCTATTTGGTGAAAATTTGAAATTTCAATGTAGTAGTACTAAAATTTCAGGGAAAAAATAAAAAGTAGGTGTCTATCTGACCACCCTAACCATAATAAAATCATAATATTTTTTTATAAAATTTTAGATATAAGTAGAGGACTCATGTCCGGATGTGATGCATATTTTTTTGTAATTTTTTTTCATATAAATAATTAATTATGAATTTTTTATTACAACTTTTAAAAAATATAAAAAACTCGTATGTCTGACCACCTTAAATTGGTCAAAACTTAATGGAATTCATTTTTTTTTTTTAATCCTATAGTATGCGAAGCATAGAATGTGACGCCTATTTTGGATTCAAAAAATGTGATACCATTTGAAAGCTATAGATTTTTTTCTACCAGACTATCAATTAGGACTTTAGTCGTAATTCTAATAAAAAATAAATAATAATTATTTATTAGATTCTAAAGAAAATATAATTTATATTGGTAGAAAGCTGAGAAGCTCCTTTACAAACCCTTTTCATTTTATCAATTTTAGGTAAAATAAAAGTCGTCAGCCACATGGGCGAAGTCTGGAAAAACAAGGTAAGTTGTTAAACACGTTTTATGTGTTGACTTTTAGGATTGGCAGGTCCGAACCAAATCCTGAGCCTAATACCGAGCCTAATACCAAGGCATTAAATTTTCTGTCAAAATATCAGATATCCGATTTGAATTCGATATATAATATCTTTTAGATCAGTTTTAAAACAATTTATACAATCTTTAATATATTATTTAAAAATGCAATTAAGTTTATAATTTAATATATATAATATCCAATAAAGTTTATAATGTAATATATTTAATATACAATTATGTATTTAATATATAATATATTATTAAATGTATAATATTTAAATATTTTAGTTAATCTATAAATATTTTAATATTTTAGTTAATCCATAAATATTTAAATATATATATATTACCAATTTATAAAATATTTAAATATTATCTCTTTCCCTCTCGCTCTCCCCACCTCTATCTCTCTCAAGTCTCTCACTCAATCACT